>CM052542.1:68891989-68954923 GCA_028533065.1 Trachops cirrhosus | reverse complement strand
AAAGATTTTATTTATTTATCTTCAGAGGGGAAGGGAAGGAGAGAGGGAGAGAAATATCAATGTATGGTTGCTTCCTGTGCATTCCCTGCTGGGAACTGGCCTGCAACCCAGGCATGTGCCCTGACTGGGAATCGAACCGTGATCTCTTGGTTCACAGGCCCGTGCTTAATCCACTAAGCTACACCAGCCAGGGCTTAAAACATTTTTTTTGATAGCTGGACATGATGTACTGGTTAAAAGGATCTACTACACTCATAAATTGGTCTTTAGTAATGTGGTGGTGAGGTGTGAAGGGAGAAGAAACCTAATATATACCTTTGATTAGATCTTAATCCCTTAGTGAGCCTGTGCCTCTGAACTGTGAACCTAACAAGTGTTTCTTAGCTTTTTTCCCCCTGCCTTAGATGGGACAGGAGGGAGGTGGGCTGGAGCTCTGCAGATGTTACCTTGTTAGCAATCTAGACGTTTACCAAATTTGCATACTGTCTCATCTTTTAAACCAAACTGCAACCCATATAACTTCAGGACTTGGCACAGAGTTACTTTTTAATCAGCTCTCAACTTTGTGGCCTGATCCTTGGGATTAATGATAAAGGTGACTTCAAGGTAGGCACCTCACACCCTTCTGGAAGAGATGTTTGCCGCACTCACTGTACTTTGGCCACCCTCGTTACAAGTTCATCGCACAACTTGTTTAACATGTTTACTTTTTAAACACTTGGAGAATTAACAGGTGGCTGCATGACTGAGGTGTTTGTTTTAACAGGCTAAAAAGTGGGAGGTAATTTAGACACACACTATGATGCAATAGGAAAATACCTAATTATTTCCATTTTTGGCTCAGCTTTTAGTTTCAGTTAAAACTGCTGATAGCAAGGCTCAACAAGCCTATGGAGTAGTGAGTCCACCTAACACCACCTTCATTTGAGAAACCGCCTCACTAGCAATCATGGTCACTCCAGTTATTCGTACATGCAGCCCTCCCCTTGGCTGGAGTTCTAGAACTTAGTAAAGGGTCTCTTTTCACAGTATCTGCTATTCGAGTTTTGATGTGAATATGGAAGGCTCTGAAAGTCCCGTATCTATTTCAGCATGCTCTAGATGCCAACGTGTGGCATTTTTTGTCGGAAAATAGAATGCTCAGAAGGTAAAATCCTGAGAACAAGACAGCTAATTGTTAATTTGCCTGGTATGTTCACCCTGATATGTCCAGATATAGGTTATGATTGGTTCTCGAACTGTCTTCATTAAGCAATTAGAAGGAGCAAGGAATTTTACTGGATAGTTAGTTGTTCATTTGGTTTGGGGTCAAGGGACTACTGTCAGATGTGCACAGGGTTAAAGATAGGGATTCAAGGTCAGGGATGACTGACTTTTTCTTTAAAGGGCTAGATAAATACTTTAGGATTTATGAGCCATGAAGCTCTCGAATAACCACTTAGATCTGCTGTTGTAGCATGAAAGCACTCATAGATAATGCAAAACTGAATGAGTGTGGCTATGTATCAATAAAACTTCATTTACAAAAGCAGGCGGTAGGCTGGATTGGCCCATAGCCCTCATTTGTCAGCCCCTGTTCTGGATCCCAGAAGATATACCACTAGGCTATTTAACACAGCAATAGTTTTCAGTTAACTGGACTAATACATATAACCTTCAATATTCATAGGCAAGACTTCACTGTATTTGTATATAACAAATTTGTTGTCAGGGGAAAAAAAGTCTTCTTTTTTCACTGGCTTCTTTGGGAGCTAATCCAAATAATGTTTTTATTTATCAGTTATACCCCATTTCCTTCCCAAAATAATTTGGGTAGCTTATAATAAAAGACATGTTCAGCTATCAAAAGAGATACATAAAATCAACACCCACAAAGAAGGGCACAGAAAGCAGCCTCTGAATCTTTCATATCTATCGCCAAGTCAGACTGGTAGCTCGACCACTGCTGGGACCGAACAGACCTGGGGATGCCTCCTAGGTTTCATTCTGCTTTGCTCCTTAGTTTATCTTCTCTATCGTACTTTCCTTTCTGAAAAAAAATGTCCCCCATGTTTTATGTTAATCTTCTACCAAAGGAAGTGTTAGTATCTGTCATTTTTCTTCTGATTGAAGTATAAGCCAAGAACTGTTAAACCAAATAAGTGGGTGGATGGGAAGAAAAGACAATATTATAAGCTAATGAAAACTGTGGTGGCAAGTGACCTGTTCAGAATAGATTCCAAGGCTCATAGAACCAAGGGACTGTTTCCAATCAGTTAGAGATACAACTCTGCTGTCCGGGGGAAAGGGACGTTTCATTACGTTAGAGTTTGATGGTCAGAAGCACACCTGAGAGGTAGACCAGAGGAGGTTGGAATTCTGGCTGAGTGGCAGGGAGAATAACTTTCACTGGGTGTCAGAATGCGGAAACCAAACCAAATGATTGGAAAGACTGCCAATGGAATTGTGGCTCCAAAGGCTGTTCTGAAATAGGGAAACTGGTCTGTGGGAAAACCATGATTATGTACAAATGACTGTGATACAAGACCTTAATTTGTAGGAGACTCAAATACTCAGCCAAGTGGCTACAGAGGATCAGGTAGAACCCAGGGGGATCTGCTTAGATCCCTGGCATTGGGGAGGGAGACAGACTTACTCATTCAGACACTAGGAAACTTGGGTACCAGGGAAGGATTCACTCTCAAGTGAAGGTCAAAGAAGCTCAATTACTTGGTAGTTGGATTAAAATGAACAAGGTAGAACCAAAAGCAACACAGGCAGAATTAAAGACAAACAGGCCACTCTCCTGACAGAATTTTAATGTGTGATGGTGCCTAACCCTGTGAGGTACAAGAAATAAATTTCATAATCGACACCTAGGAAGATGTTTGGTATCTGTTTTAAAATGTTTTATCTGTTCTGTAAATGTATAAATGTTGCAACCTTTAAGTGGAAAAGAGAAATTAAGATTTTCCAACTTAAGCTGCTGTTTCTTCTCTCGTTTGCTCTGGGTGAGAAGACAGATCGGTGCAGTGTTTGTGAGGAGGGGGCAATATGACTTATCTCTCAAGGTAATAAACATACGTACTATTTGATCCTGCAGCTGGACTTTAATGATTTAGCTTTAAAGAAATTTTAACTCTCAATCTGGAGATATTTGTGCAAAGATAATCATTATAATTAAAAAATTGCAATGACATGCCAAAAAAAGTTTGATTTCAGAAGTTTTAGAATGTGAGAACTCTATAAAGGATTGCAGATCTGGATATACCAGCCTTTAAGTTCAGCAAGGATAAATTGTGAAGTGGAAAAGGCAAACTTCAGAACAGTGTACCCAGAATGCCCTCGTTCTTTGGAAGTAATAATCAGTTGTGTGTGAAAATATATGCACAGCAGGTCTAGAACCATACACAAAGTCATTCATGGTGGTTATGGCAGCAGGTGTAGAGATTACGGTGCTTGAGAAAATAAGCTGCTGCTTACGGTCTACTGTAACAGGGAACCCCACATTTCTTCGTTCTATCACTGGGGAGCAGAAGGGAGGGACAGAGGGGACTTCAGTAGCACCTGGGTTCAACTTGAGAACAGTGTATCAGAAGTGAAAAGCAGCTTTGCTTTTCACAGCTGCATATGAGGTTGAGGTGTCATCATCACGGATACTCACAGCCATGCCATCTGACTCGGGCATTTTGTTTATTTGCTCATGTAGCAAATATTTATTGCATGCCTATGGTGTGTCAAACACCATGCAGGGCACCCGGACTACATAGCAGTGACTGCGCAAAGGTGACCTCATGCAGATGGATGCAAGCTGTGATGAAGAGGCCTGAAGGACGTGTATTGTTTAAATGGACGCATGCAAGTGCCCAGTTCATAGTAACAGCAGTTGGCATTGCAATGAAATTCAAAGAGTTTTTTTTCTTGTCACGTTTTTTTGTTCATTTTAGTCTCTAAGTGAGGTATTTATAATAGAGTTTTTGAGGACCAGTGTTTTAATTATGAAACCTTCTAGGAAGAGTTTGTTTGGAGGGTCTGTGACAGTGGCCCACACAGCCATCAAGTGACTTTGGTTTCTAATTGCATCCACACGTCCCATATCGACACTACAGCCCCTCACCCTGCACGGGGAGGAATCTCTAAATAAACATAATCTTAGTGCAAATAGAGAAATAAATATGGATATGTGGATATATAGATGCATATGCATATGTGTGTTTTGCCATTTATCACAAATGTTTGTGTTTTTCTCCACAGAAAAAGCAAAGAACAAAAGATCTTTCTCGGGTGTTTCATTCTTACAGTCCGTATGATCACAAGGTAAGAGCTGCGTGTGATCGATGTGTTGGCTAGTGGAAAAGTCTTTCTGAATGTATGGCACAGTCTTTCCGGGTACATAGTGATTTTATAGTATACCTTCCAATTTCATTTCTATTTCTATTTTAATTTTCAACTCTATGTCTTTAAAAGAAACCAGAAAATTTGTATTTTGAACTAAAATAATTATATTTTATTCACATTAAAATCTAGTTACATAGTCACTGAAATCTCAAAGACTAAAAAGATAGGTTTGGGGGTGTTTTTTGGTCTGATTGGGTTTTTCTAACCAAACAACCCAGTGATGGACTTGGCTTTTGAATTGGTACAGATAGTTGAAATATTAACTCCCAATTCTTGGTTCTCTGTTGCTCCTGATAGAAAGTTATTTTTCTAAATAAAAACCCTCACAAAAAGCAGTGTATAGCATTATGTCTGAGATAACCCTGCCAATACTTTTGCTACACAGAACACCAAATAGTGACGTGGAACCCTGTGAATACATCCCACAGATGTCCCCATGGCCAGTCTTCATTCCTTTATACCACACGCTCTCCACTCCCTGTATTTGAAGAATTTCCAAATATCTTTTCTTATATAAGTACTTCACTATACATTTGTAAAAGATAAGGACTCTTAAAGAAAAACAATTTATAACTGTTTTTAAAGAAAATGCTCAGTACCACCACATCTTCAGAGGGAAATACATTGCAAGATTTCTGAGAGTTCTACAAAACTTCTTTACCATGTAAGGTTCCAATAAATCTATTAATTTAGGTGATTTCAGAAGCAAACAAAAAATTTGCACAGTTGAATTGCTAATATAAACTTAAATCTTTTTCTATGAATTTACAGGGAGACATGTGGTGGGGATTTTTTAACTAGCCAAAAAAAGCAGTGTGAAAACTACTTTCCTCAGTTGAGAATATGAAGATGTCTGGATTCAGGAGGAAAAAATTGTGCCAGTTGTTCATAGAAGTTGAAAGAATTTGAATGGTTTCTAGTGTTCCTATAGTGACCAGTTAACTTAAGCACCAGAAATTTTTAAAAGATGTGTTTATGCTCCTCCATGTCACCATGGCTATTTATAAGACTAAAAAGTATATCAAGTTAATTTTTTGAAGTTAAATCAATCACTTTGCAGAATATAACAACTTGTTTGAAAGAAATTTGAGAGAGCCTCTAGATTCCGACAATGCAGACGGAAGGTGCAGACTGTTGAGTAACACACAAAAGCAAAAGGAATGAGATTGGCCAAATTTCTGATGGAAAAGTTGAATTTTTAAATTTTTTTCTAAGATTTTATTTATTTTTAGAGAGAGGGGAAGGGAAGGAGAAAGAGAGGGAGAGAAACTCAATGTGTAGTTGCCTCTTGCACACCTCCTACTGGGGACCTGGCCTGCAACCCAGGCATGTGCCCTGACTGGGAATCTAACCAGCTACCCTTTGGTTTGCAGGCCAGCACTCAATCCACTGAGCCACACCAAAACAGTTGAATTTTTTAGATGAAGCTATGCAATGAACATAAATGCAGCAGTGGCTAAAGTTAACATTTAACAACAGCAAAACTGTGACAAATGTTTTGCCCGACTTGTCTATAATTTGCCCACTTCTAACATCTTTTTAATTCACAGTTAAGGGAAATTCCACTATTCTTTTATTAGAACTCTTAATGGAACTTAGCCATTTGCAGCTTCTACCAGCTTCCTCTTCATATCCTTTGTGGCATTGTATCAAAGTCACCTCAGATTATTTTGGCTTCCCTTGCGAAGACTTCATTCCTCTACAAATTAGTCATCAGGCCATGAGAAATTGAATGTAAGTGCTAGATGGGGTTCCTTTTGATCTTTGCTTTGAGATCGGTAATAAATTATTATAAGTAGCTAGACTACTTGATGAGTGATTTTTGAAGCTTCCAAGGTTTGGCCTATTGGCATTCTGTTTTATTTGTATGTGTAGTAAAGGAAAAGAGAAAAGTTTCCTTCTAGGCAGCTCTCCTGCCCCTTAGTGGCCACCTCCCATTTTTCCAGTTCTATCCAGGCGAATCCACGTTACTTTTAACCTTGTCTCTTGTTGATTGGTGTCCACAAAGACTGAAGTCACAGGTACTGAGTGGCATGCACTCGTAGTCTCAGAATGTACCTTTTCCCCCCATAAATAAAATGATAGAGGATTGCGATTCAAGTTACTTTGTCATTTTAATTAACCAATTATATTTAAACAAATTAGTTCTCTAGGCAGATAAGTTTTAGTTTAGAACATTTTGTAAGAGTGGTTACGGTTGGCTGAAACATGTCATGCTCAGTGAGATTTCTGGAGTGACCTTTAGGTTAAATATGCACATGCATTGTAAATGAAAGCTTATATAAAATGAAGTATAGGCTGTGTGGGATTTGCTTTAAAAAAGAGTTCAAGGAGGGAAGTGGGTAGGGGAGATTAAAAGATTGGCCCTGTGCTGATGATTATTGACACTGAATTATGGGTTTGTGGGGTTCATCGCTCTACTCTGTGTTTATTTTCTGTGATTGAAATATTCCATAATAAAAAAGATGCAAAAGTAAAATAAACTGTGGTCTGCTCCTAGTAATGAATGTTATAGCATTCTTTTCCTTTCTAGCTAAATTCCTTTTATTGTTAATGTTCCCCTTGATGTAGATTTATACCACAGAAGGACTGTCCGCATTTCAGTGGGTTCATTATGCTGAGCAAACTCAGAAATGAAACTCCTGTCCTTACACTGGCAAAATTTCCTGGGGCTTTATCCCAAATTATAGTGGGTCACTTAAATGATAGCCTTGCTCACTAGAAACTGTTAAAACAGTTGTGATTACAAAGGGTAGTTAGTGCAACCGTTTTGTTCTCTGTGGATCAGTTGTGTTTGCTCTTCTTTTTTTCCCCTCAGCCAAGATCCTTCTGCCTGACCCCCAGACACAGGACAGTCACAGGTTAAACAAATGTGGTGTTTGAGTCAGACCAGGTGCATTTCCTAATGTCCTGCTCTAAAGCCTTTGTTTGGGTTGTAAATGGTCAGTTGGTTTTCTCTTAAATGTTGTTGCAAAAAACAAACAGAGCCTAGGACAAAATGTGCACTCAGAATGAGCCTTAAGGAAAATACCTGATTTATTTTTTATACTCTTAAGACAAATTTTGCTGAACACTGGAAGAATTTCATTTTGGACTGTCATCTCTGGTTCCATGCCTATTTAACTCCTTTTTCAGGAGTTCTTACAGATTTATGCAGAAAGGCTTTAACCAGAGACAATTCCCATTTATCTGTCCATTAGTAAAGGAAATTCAAAATACAGGTAATATGATGGTATTTTGTGTATTATATTTATTCTGTTACCTAATCAACATAATAATCATAGCTTGTAGTTTCTGAAAACACAGCATACTAACTACCAGGAAAATTCAGGGCCACAGATATTCTAGGTCATAGAAAGCCAACTTGGAGTTGGGTTTTTCCTTTGGATAAGTCACAGGTAAGTAGGCTAGGGTATAATTAGAACATTTTTATGAAAGCTATGCAAATTAGCATGTGCTTTCTGTAGCTTGAAAGAAAATATTGCTATGCCTGTAAAAGATGTTTTTCTTTCTTATTACCCTTCCTTTCTTCTTTTCTTTATGGTTAGATTTGATCAAAGTTATGTGTTCAGGAGGAAATTTAGGTTTATTAGCCAAACACAGGTGTTTATAATCTGCTAATATAAAAAGCTATTATAAATGTGAAAATACTTGGAAAGAAAAAAAATACAAAATTTTAAGTATATAGTGGTTTCTTAACATCTGCAAAGTTGACAAAGTTCCTAAACACAATTAATCTGTATGAATTCATAGATACTAGACCATTAAAAGTGAGTCTTTAACAGGCTGTCACTATTATAGTTTCTGTATTTTGTGAAGTGGTAGGTTTCTCATTTTTTTTAGTGACTTGTTATTTTAATAATTTTCTATATTTGAAAACATAATTCAATGGACACTCAAGAAACATTACTGTATAGCTCCTGTATTGATGAAGTAAGCTTTTCTTTTGGAGGCTAATGTTATTTTAATAATTTTCTACCTGCATAGACATATATCAGTTGAACTGTAAGCAAATTCATGTGTTAAAAAAAATGCAGACAGCCCTGGCTGGTGTAGCTTAGTGGATTAAGCGCAGGCCTGTGAACCAAGAGATCACGGTTCGATTCCCAGTCAGGGCACATGCCTGGGTTGCAGGCCAGTTCCCAGCAGGGAATGCACAGGAAGCAACCACACATTGATATTTCTCTCCCTCTCTCCTTCCCTTCCCCTCTGAAGATAAATAAATTAAAATCTTTTTAAAAAAATGCAGACAACTGTACTTGAACAACAATAGAATAATTTTAAAAAATATTTTAAAAAACAGCTATGTGTGAAGACCATTGCTAAGGTAGCATATGAGTGAGATAGAAAACGAACGTGAGTGCTTTACTCAGCCCAGAGGACTTCTGTGCTGCCGTCTCAGCTGTGACTAAAACAGCTCAGTCCCTGCGAGTGAGCTAGCCTGTGCCCAGCCTGGCCGAGTCACTGTTTCATTCTCTCTCTGCACCTCATTACTTCTTCAGTCCCCTATCCACAAACAGACCACTTTTTAAAAAAATAGTTCTAGCAAACAAAGATGCCTGGTTTCCTAAACCACAGTCAACCCCTTGCAGCAGTTAAAAAGAGGGTGGTTATTGCTTTAAGAAGTCAGGGCTTCATTAAGAAGTGGCTGCACACTAAATGAAGGCAATGCCAAGGCCATAAAAACTATAAGTCATTAACAGAGGAACTCTGAAAGTGCAGCTGCCCAAAACCAGTTAATTTGGACCCAAATGCCCAGATATCCCCACACATTTTAATAGTTCCAGGGTAAAATAAATGGGCCTAAATTGCATCAAGAAACAGATGTTTTGTTTTAAAGTAGTAGAGATGTGTATAATCTATTTTTGGAAACGTTGATACAAGAATAATTTTTATTTATCTTGAAACTCTCTTAGAACAGCTGGTTGTTAAGAATGTTGGAGAAGTGAAGTATTACTATAGAGTTGTTTTAATAAAAGAAATAGTGAAAGAGTGGTTGAGCATGTGTTGGTAGTTGGGTAAGGGACAAAAATGTGTATGAGCATAAAAGATGAGGAGGTAGAATCACTATTCCCACAAATTACTCATTATAGAACTAGACACTGTGAAGATTGCATTCTTCAAGAATTATTATATTTTTATCTTTAGAATCACTCTAGGCATAACTTGAGTGGAATAATAGTAGATTAATATATCAGTACAATGTATTTTTTAAAAGATTTTATTTATTTAGTTTTTAGAAAGAAGGGAAGGGAGGGAGAAAGGGGGGAGAAACATCTATGTGTGAGAGAATCATCTACAGGTTGCCTCTCGCATGCCCCCAACTGTGGACCTAGCCCTGACTGACATGTGCCCCAACTGGGAATTGAATCCGGGACCTTTCGGTTTGCAGACTGATGCTCAATCCACTGAGCCACATCAGCCAGGGCAGTATAGTGCATTTTTAATTGCAATATTAAATATACAAAAATATTCATATGTATTTCCATAATCCATGTTTCCTAAGACAACCTTAAGAATGGTTGTTAATACAAACATGGCTGGGAATTCATATCTACTAGCGTACAGTGATTTATATTAAAAAAAATGCAGAACATTTTCTGCAGCTTTGTTTGGATAGAAGCATATAGCAAAAATCTATTTCAAAAGTCTAGCGAGGGGGGAAGTCTTGGTTTCTACCACTGTTCTTTCTTTTCTAAGAGACTGATAGTCTCTGTGACATTCTTTCATAAATACATATATCATACCCTAAGGAAAAAGAATAGTTTTATTTTGGAAATCATGTATTGATTTACATTTCTCCATTAATCAGATTTGTCTACTGATTTAAGATAAAAATCACTTTGCATTTGAAGAATAATGGCCACTTGACTCAGTCCTGAGGCAGCCACAGCATTGTCAAGCCTTCATTATCTCCTGTGCTTTGAATAACATAATGTCGCAACAGAGTGCTGTGAGTTGTTCTTCTAGAGAGGGAGATGGGAATTTGGATTATTGCCTGCTGGCCCTGTTGAGCTTTGAGCTATCTGCTGTCTGGAAATAGCAAATTCAGTTTTTAATGGATCCGGCACTCTATGATAGCCAGATTTTCATGGTGCATGCAGATAAAGAAACAAGTTATTGATTTGGCATGTTTATGCCATGCTTAAAACAGTTCTCTGCAAAATCCATTTGTGCACTTAAATCTATTCCCCATCTTTGGCAAAGACCACAAAATGTTTAAAAAGTAATTTTAGGGATGTTGCTAAATATCGGGAACGAATGGATGAATGTCTCATTGATTGACTTCCCTTACTGTTATTTTCACCGTGTCATACTAAAACCATGGTCCGGTCATGGCCTTGAAACACAAGGAAGTGAGCACTTTAGTAAATATTAAACCCGTTTATCGGCCCCATCAACTCCACTCAAAAGCCAAATGGATAACTCAGCCTCAGAATAAAGGACATATTAAGTAAAGGAGTTCTTGGTGTAAAATCTTTGCTTTATCTGTTAAAATATCTTCTTTCTCAAAGTGACCATGTAATTGTTACAGAAGATGCAGAAGATGCCCCACACAGGCACAGGTTTTACCATTATTAAAACACTGGCCAAGTTCTTCAGATATGCAAAACATTCTCAGTGGCCCTGTTCCACTTCCCTCATCCCCCAGGTGATAGCTATGGGTGTTTTCTCCATTTTGGGGGGCCTCCAGCTCAGCACCCCATTACAGGGTCATGATATAGAAGATAGAAGATTTCCCAGGTCATTATTTAAGAATGTCCTATTCAGTAGCGTATTCTCCCCCCTCACAGGCTCTCCCAGGAATATTAGTAATAGGGAAAAAGCAAAGTTCATGATCATATCCTTTGCTAACTTTCAGTATATTGCAAAAGCATTGATTTAAAAATAATCAAAAGAAGATCTACATAGATATGGCAATGATTGTATTTTCAAATTATTTATCAAATCTAAATATATCTTGGTTTCTACTGTCATTGGTGATACACTGCCTCTACGAAATTCACTAGCAGAAGGAAGAACCCGGCAAAGGGCAGAGGAACTGCATTGTACCAAGAGCCAGAGGACATGTATGTACCCCCTGTCCCTGGGCATCTTGTCTTTCACCACTCAACCGGCACCCCCTGGGCCCCCACCCCTTGTCCCCTGTCATCAGTCTTTGCACCCAGTTAAAATCTGTCATCATACTCATACCCTTTTTCCATGTTGCACCACCAGCGTGCACTACCACTTCCCAGCCTTTTCCACCCCCTGGAATAACACACTTGGCTAGAACATAATCCACTTGGTATATCAGCTTGCCAGAGTTAGCAAATAAAAATACAGGATACCCAGTTAAGTTAGAATTTCAGAGAAACAGTAGGGGTTTTGTTGTTGTTGTTGTTTTAGTATATGACCCTCTGCAATCTGTGTTACATATTTATAATAAAAATGTATTCATCTGAAATTTACATTTAACTGGATGTCTTGTTATTATCTGACAACCCTAATTGTACATACACTACATTATTTCACTCAGCAAATTGAGACAGACAGATGTACAGGAAAACATCCAAAATGGAGAGCAATAGAAAATTATTTTACCTGGCTGGTGTAGCTCAGTGGACTGAGCCACAGGCCTGTGAATCAAATGGTCACCGGTTTGATTCCCAGTCAGGGCATATGCCTGGGTTGCCGGCCAGGTCCCCAGTGGGGGGCACATGAGAGGCAACCACACACTGATGTTTCTCTCTCTCCTTTCCTTCTCCTCTCTCTAAAAAAATAAATAAAATATTTTTAAAAAAGAAAATTATTTTAAATTCTCCCCTGTATTTAATGTGAAGAACCTGAGAAAATTTGTTCCTATTCCTCATTCCATCCTTATATAAGGTGCCTGGCATCAAAGCCCAACTTAGGAACATTTACTATTATACTTAAGAAGATAAAACAACTCACTCATTTGACTTTAGTTCTCTAAGATCTTATGACAGACCCTGGCTGGTGTGGTTCAGTTGGTTGGATCATCGTCACCCTGTACACCAAAAGGTTGGGGGTTTGATTCCCTATCAGGGCACATACCTAGGTTGTGGGTTCGAAGCCCTGTCAGGATGTGTATAGCAGGCAACCAATCGATGTGCCTTTCTCTTGTTAATGTTTCTCTCAACTCTCCATTCCATTCTCCCTAAAATCAATAAACATATTTAACATTTTTTTAAAAGTCTAATGACAACATTTTAACCTGGGAAATCTGTCTGGAAAGTTGCTTGGAAGGCAGAAAGAAATTAAATTAAAAAGTGTCCATGCTTTATTTTCAAGGAAGAATTTTATATTCCCCCTGAAAAATATAATTTGTTTCTCAGCAACACATTATCATAAAATATAATTAATGGCTTTGTTGTAGCTGAAGTTATTTTTATTGAGATGTACTGAGAAACAATAATGCTAGCGGTACTTACAACAAGTAATAGAGGCATCCATTAGAGAAATGAGGAAGCTATTACTGCTGTTTTTCTTCTCTAGCTCTGCTGCCCAAGTTTTAAGACTGTCGAGAGTCCTGTGATTGGTGGAGTGTGGGCTGATGCTGATTAAGGCATGGGCGTCCAGACCTGGCCTGTGTCTTCCTCAGCACATTATTAACAGCAGCAGAAAGGCCCCAGTCTCCATGTCATCTCATGTGATTACCAGCCTTCGGCACAGATTCTGACTTGTACAATTTCCACAATTCTCTTAACAAAGAATAGTGAAATGAAAGTATTTCCATGGGCCAATAATTCGTTCTCTCTAGGGTTTTTGTGCAGGATTAAGAAGACATGATTACAGTTAGCATCTATTGTGCTTTTTTAATGGGTGCATTGACACTCTTCTCTTGACATTGGAAAACAAGAGAGTTTTAGCATCTGGGAAGGAAATAAGTTATCCAGCTTCTTCTAATGAATGTTCATATTTTCCATTATTTAACACTGTACCTTTGGGTGCCTTTCAGAATTCCAAAGGTATTTTAAATCCACATGTGTCAAATAAAAATAAAAGAGTTTTAAAAACTCAAGTTCTTTTTAATTTAATCCTATTATTATATGGAACACATGGGTAAGAAAGAATATTTCATTTTTAATTACTGTAAAGTATAATAATCCAGTTGCCATGCATAAAACAGAAATCTCTCTAATTCAATTTAGAGTTTTTTGGATGGGGATAATTTTGAAGCAGCTTGTTAGTCTTTATTCCTAACATTTTATTTCTTATCGACACTCTCTTTTTCTAATTTGATTTACAGTAGAGTTTTAAGTTGATGTAGCTAAGATCTCTGGGTTTGCCCTGCCTCCTCCATGGTGTCCTGACTCTCATTTTCTCCATTCGTCTCAATGCCAGCTGATTATCTTCCCGTACCCATTCTCCGTATTCATGTTTGTTACTGTTTTACTTACTTTTACATTTCTCTGCACAATTTCTTAGAGGTTCTTGCTTTTTACCCTCCGTTATGTTTGTGCTCAAGGGCGTAATTCTTAGAGACTTCAACACGGCGCATTCTGTTACTGACTGCCCTTTCTTTGGAGGCAGTAATATAAAAACTCAACGCTGGGTTCATCTGCTCTCCCTTCCTAGTCTTACACCATAGAGCTGCTGAAGGCCCTTAGAGCCCGCGTAATCCTGCCGCTCTTCCCCATCCCACCTCTACTGCTTAGGGGAGGAGAGGCCCCTTTGTCTTGCCGAATTCCTCCTGTAAGACCCAGTTTATTTTCACCTTCTTTGCATCTTTTCTGATACACACAGAAAATTGTTCTCATGCTACCACAATGGCATGCATATGTCTTTACTATTTCACTTTTCATGCTCTCAGAAGTCAGTTCCATTCAAGAAACATAAGGTTTTTTCTAGGGGACAGGCACAATAACTGGGATAAGATGCTTATAATCTATGAGACAGTAGGGCAAAATGGCAACAAATACTGCATAGTGATTATAATGTTTTGCTGTGTTACATATTTACTGTTGACATAACTGTTTCACCTTGCTGCACTGTGAGTGTCTTTAGGAGGCAATCATACCTTGTCTGCTTCTCCCTCTCTAGGGAAAGACCCTGAATTATGGACTAGACTTTAATGTGTGATATATATGAAGTGTATTTTATTTTTCTTTTGATCCACATACCGTACTATCTCACAACAAATTCCTGGTTAAAATCCAGTGTTAAAATTACCAGTGTGGGCTCTGGCCATATCACTGCGTAGTTGGAATGTTCCAGTCGTAATGTCCACAGCTGTGGGAGGATGTACCAAGTTTGTTTTGGTTTTTAGTTAGAAAAGAGTAACAATGCATTTAATACAATATTCAAAGAAATCCTCCCTCCTAACCCCGCCTTACAGATCCCTGTGCTCCTTTCCAAAGCTAACCACTAGTTCAGGTTTTGTGTTTATACCTCTACAGTTATTTTTTGCATATATAGACACATACCTATATGTGTGTTTTTATATAGCTATATGCTTTTTAATTCAAATATTAACATACTACAAATTCTTTTGTTTCTTTTTCACTTTATGGCATGTCTTGGAGACAGCATGAATCAGGACATAAAGAATGGCCTTGTATCTTTGGTTTTACATAGATGTGCATGTTCTGTACTAGGTGTCCCTCATCTTTATCTAACTAGGCTCTTGCTGATGGATCTTTGGGTGGCTTCTGATCTTTTGATCTTACAGGCAGTGCTGCAGTGTATAATCACGCAAATATGCCATTTGTGCCCATTTAAATATCAACTGTATAATAAATTTCTAGAAGCAGAGTAGCTGGATTATAAGCATGCTAAATCATGATAGGAATTGCTAGACCCCCACTAAACAAGATGCTCTAACGTCCCCTCCCATCACCATTGGAAAACAGTGCTTGGCCTACCACACCTTCCCTTGCCTTTTAAAATCCTTTTCTGTTAGAGAAAAGTAGTATCTTCTTATAGTTTTAATTTATGTTTCCCTTTTGAGTGTGGCCACTGAGTTGTCAGAAATAGCCACAAAATTCGAATAATTTGGTTTTAGCTACCTCCACATTTGTAACTTCAGTTTCTGAATCCTACACATACCAGCTGCATGACCTTGGCAAGACACTTAAGTTTTCTGACTCTAAAACACAGATAATCATGTGATATGCCATTCATCACAACAACAGGGCCATTATAGTGTTGAGACCTCACTGATTAGAAGACATATCAAAAATTGAAAGGTGCTAAAATTGTAAAGAAGGAATGTGCATTTTAGAATTAATGAAATTTGCTGGTATCTGCCCTAAGGGGGTGCCGTAAGGGTAATCTGGAGAGCCTGTAGGACTGCATCAGCAAACAGTAAGTGCTCAACAGATGTCTGTTATTCTTGCAGTAAAGTGATAGCTACAAGAATGTCAGCCTCACTGCTGGTACTTAGCACACAGTATGCTCTCAATAAATAACATGTGCTGTTATAATTAATGCAAAATTATGGCTAATAGAATGGAAGCAGGGATTTTGTCTGTTTTGTTTATTTTTAATTATTGATATTCTATTAGAGTTGTCCTAGTTTGCCCCCATTGTCTCCCACCCCCTGCTCCCACAGTCAGTCCCCACCCTGTTGTCCATGTCCATGGGTCCTTTATACCTGTTCCTTGACTTGACCCTTCCCCTTCCCCTTATCCCTCTCCCTCCTACCCTCTGGTCCCTGTCAGTTTGTTCCTTGTTTCCATGCCTCTGGTTCTATGTTGCTCATTTGTTTTGTTCATTAGGTTCCTCTTATGGAACCTAATGAACAATATGGAGATCATACCATGGAGAACATATGATATTTGTCTTTCTCTGCCTGGCTTATTTCACTTAGGATAATATTCTCCAGTGCCATCCATGCTGCCATGAAAGGTAGGAGCTCCTTTTTCTTTCTGCTGTGTAGTATTCCATTGTGTAAATGTATCATGGTTTTTTGATCTATTCATTTACTCATGGACACTTAGGCTGTTTCCAGTACTTGGCTATTATAAATTGTGCTGCTATGAACACAGGAGGGCATAGGTTCTTTGAATTGGTGTTTCAGGACCCTTAGGGTATAATCCCAGCGGTGGGTCACTGGGTCATAAGACAGTTCCATCTTTAGTTTTCTGAGGAAATTCTATACTGTTTTCCACAGTGGCTACAACAGTCTGCATTCCCACCAAAAGTGAACTAGGGTTCCTTTTTCTTCATAATCTTGCCAGTGCTTATTGTTTGCATCTCACTGTGGTTTTAATTTTCATCTCTCTGATGGCTAGTGATCTTCCATATGTCTCTGGGCCCTCTGTATGTCCTCCTTGGAGAAGTGTCTCTTCAGGTTTGCCTATTTTTTACTTGGATTGTTTGTCTTCCTGGTGTTGAGTCATATGAATTCTTTATATATTTTGGAGATCAAACCCTTGTCCAAGGTACCATTGGCAAATATGTTTTCCCATGCAGTTGGTTTCCTTTTCATTTTGATGATGGTTTCTTTATTCTTTACATCCCTTGTTCTAGGGGACATATCAGTGAAAATATTGCTGCATGAATATCTTAGATGTTCCTGCCTGTATTGTCCTCTAGGACTTTTATGGTGTCATGGCTTATGTTTAAGTCATTTATTCATTTTGAGTTTATTCTGGTATATGGTGTAAGTTGGTGGCCTAGTTTCATTTTTTTGCATGTAGCTGTCCAGTTCTCCCAACACCATTTGTTGAACAGGCTATTTTTACTACATTTTATTCTCCTGCCCCTTTTGTCAAATATTAATTGACCATAGAGACATGGACGTATTTCCAGGCTCCCTGTTCTATTCCAGTAATCTTTGTGTCTGTTCTTATGCCAGTACCAGACTGTTTTGATTTGGGCCAATACAGTGGCCTTGTATTTGGGTCCTTTCTTTCTGTCTCTCTTTTTTTTTTTTTTTTTGATGATTCTGGTTAAAGCTTGTCGATTTTGTGCATCTTTTCAAGGAACCAGCTCCTGGCTTTATTGATGCTCTGAATTGTTATTTTAGTCTCTGCGTCATTTAATTCTGCTCTGATCTTAATTATTTCCTTCCTTCTACTCACTCTGGGCTTTGTTTATTGTTGTTCCTCTAGCTCTTGTAACTGTAGGATTAGGTTGTTTATTTGAGATGTGTCTATCTTCTTTAGGTAGGACTGTATGGCTATGAACTTCCCTCTCAGGACTGCCTTCTCTGTGTTCCATAGGTTTTTGGCTCTTACGTGTTCATTTTCATTTGTTTCCAGAAATTTTGATTTATTCCTTGATCTCATTGTTAACCCTTTCATTATTTAATAGCATGTTATTGTCTCCTTGAATTTGAATGTTTTTTAATTTGTTCATTGAAGTTGGTTTCTAGTTTCAAGCCATTGTATTCTGAGAAGATGCTTGATATGATTTGTTTTCTTGAATTTGTTGAGGCTTGTATTGTGTCCTACCATGGGGTCTATCTTTGAAAATATTCTATATGCATTTGAAAAGAATGTATATTTTGTTTCTTTGGGTTCAGATGTTCTCTATATATCAATTAAGCTCATTTGATCTAGACTCTAGAGTGTTGTTCAGTGCCACAATATCCTTGTTGATTCTTTCAAAGATCTGTCCATTGTTGATAATGGAGTATTAAAATCCACTACTATGAGTGTGTTGCTGTCGATATCTTTCTTGGAGTCCTCAAAGATTATCCTAATATACTTGGGGGCTTCTATGTTGGGTGCATATATGTTTACAAGCATTATATCTTCATGGTGGATTATTCCTTTAAGTATTATAAAGTGTCCTTCTTTGTCTCTTTTTATGCCCTTTGTTTTAAAATCTATTTTGTCTGATATAAATATTGCTACCCCTGCTCTTTGTTCATGTACATTTGCCTGGAATATTTTTTCCCATCTCTTCACTTTCAGCATGTGTAGATCTTTTGTTTTGAGGTGGGTCTCTTGTAGACAGAATATGTGCAGGTCCTGTTTTCCCATCCGTTCAGCTATCCTATGTCTTTCAATTGAAGATTTAATCTATTAACATTTAAGATTATTATTGATAGGTACTTATTCATTGTCATTTTTCTCTTTGTATCTGTGTTCCCCTCTCTCTCTTTTCCTTCATCTTTTAAGGGAGTCCCTTTAGCATCTCTTGCAATGCTGGTTTGATGGAGATGTATTCTTTTAAGCTTCTTTTGTCTGGGAAGCTTCTTATTTGGCCCTCCATTTTAATTGAGAGCCTTGTTTTATAGAGTAGTCTTGGTTGCAGGCCTTTGCTTTTCATTGCTTGAAATATTTCTTGTTATTCTCTTCTGGCTTGTAGTGTCTATTAAGTAGTCAGCTGATAGCCTTATCAGAGTGTTACTAGCTGTTTCTCCTTTGCTGCCTTTAATATTCTCTGTCTTTAAATTGAACCATTTTAATTATGGTGTGTCTTGGAGCGGGCTTCTTTGAGTTCATCTTGATTGCGACCCTTTGTGCTTCCTGGACTTGCATAACTTTTTCTCTCATCAAGTCAGGGAAGTTTTCTGTCATAACTTTTTAAAGCAGATTTTCTATCCCTTGCTCTTCTTCTTCTCTTTCTGGTATCCCTGTGATATGGATATTATTATGTTTCGTGGTGTCCTACAGCACCCTTAAACTCTCATCATTCTTTTTGCGTCTTTTTCGTTTTGTTGCTCTGTCTGAGAATTTTTTTCTACCTTGTTCTCCAGCTCACTGATTCATTCCTTTCCTTCATCTGGCCTGCTTTCAATTCCTACTACTGTGTTCTTCATTTCAGATATTGTATTCTTCATTTCCTCTTGGCTCTTTATTGATAGTTTCTGTGTCCTTTTTCATGCTGGTGTAATTCACAGTAAGTTTCTTGTAGCTTCCCTGGAGTTCTTTATAGTTCTCACTGAGCTCATTGAGCATCTTTATAACCATTGTTTTGAACTCAGTGTCTGATAGTTTGCTTGCCTCAGTTTTATTTAGCACTCTATCTGGGGATTCCTCCTTTCCTTTCAATTGGGGGTTTCTTTGTCTCCCCATTTTAGGTGACTCTTCTTGTTGGTTTCTGCTCCTTAGATTGATCTACTTTGACTCCTTGTTTTCATGTTGTGAACTTCTCTGGTAGGAGACGTGTGGGGTTCAGTGGTGCAGTCTCCTTGATCTCCTGATCTTGATACACTCAGGATGCCCTTTATGCTGTTCATGTTGCCTCTCTGGTTGTAATTGGGTTTTGGTTGTTCTTGGGTCATTCTTTGGTGGGTCTTTCCCTCTGGTTGGCTGACTGAGAGTCACTTCACCCACCACATCTTGTGTATGCTGTTGTACAGGTGCTGCCAGAATAATGCCAAACAGCCCAGGAAGCAAACCCACACCCCCAAAATTAACCCCCACCCATAATCACACTATCAATAGCAAATGAACCAGTATTAATAAAGGTGTAAAGAGATTAAGACTAATATAAGAAAGGAAAAATGAATAAGAGATGATTAACTTAAAGTAAAATGATTTTGAGAGGGTAGAGGGAGGAGCATTAATAAAAGTAGGGAGTAGGGACAAAGCAAAGAGAGAAAAAAAGGGAAAATTACACCATAAATAAAGGGAAGGAAGAAGGCAGAATGGATTAAGAGAAGTGAAGCATATAATATTAGGTTTTAATAAAAAAATTTTTTAATAAAATAATAAATATTAAAAAAGTAGTGAGAGAGAGAAGAAAAATAAATACCAAGTAAATTGGAGAAAAAGATTCATCATAGGCCTATCAACAATAATGAGCAAAGATTAATGTAGGGAGGAGAGGAATAAGAGGAGGAAAATGAAAGAAAGGAAAGCTTAAGAGATGTCTAGAGGAAAGAGAAGTGATTTTGAGATGATACATGGAGAAGGTATACTAAGAGTGAGAAATGAAAACCAGGCCAAGAGAAAGAAAAATTTAACTTTAAAACATGAAAATGAAAAGGCAGGAGGAAGGCAAAATGGAGTAGGAGAGGGGGGTGGTAAAATTTGAGATTTGAAATACAAAAATAGTGATGATCTAGAAATAAAATTGGAGAAATGCAACAACAACCATCATATCTACAATGACAAGCAAAGATTGGTAAAGGTAAAAAGAGAATAAGAGTTTATTGAGGATGGGAAAAACATGTGAGATGACTAATGACAAGAAAAATCGTTTTGAGGGGCTGGAGTGGGGAGAAATAGTAGGAGTGTGGAATGGAAACAAGTCATAGCAAGAGAGAAAATAAGAGGAAAGTAGAATTTAAAATGGAATAAGAGAAGGGAGGAGGAAAATATGAGATTTGAAATAAACTATAATATAAAAACTAGTGACTTAATATGCACAAACCTGAAGGACAAGAAATGAATGTTAAAAAGCTCTGCAGAAAAAAAAAAGCTCTGCAGGAGAGAAAATAATGCAAATCATGAAGAAGAATGCAGTGGAATTTGCTTCACTGTCTTCTCTTTCTGAATCCACCCCTGTTGATTTCAGATGGTGTCCCAGTCTGGCTGTAGGCAGCCTGTTTGAGGTTACCAGCAATCCACAGTCTGTGGCTGTCTCTTTCAGTAGTTAATCTAGTCAGTCTGTAATCAGCAGTCAGGTTTAAGCACCACAGGGTGGGGCAGAGTAATTCCTGCTGGCAGGGCTATTTCTTTCCCTCAGGTTGATGCCACCTGGAGGGGAGTGGCCTACATGAGCAAGATGGCTCCTGCAGTATGGGGGATGACTCAGCACAGGGATCCTGGCGGTTGCTCTCTGAGTTCTCTTCCCAAATCCAGTGTCCCCAGTCTGTTCTCCAGTGTCTCTAGTCCACTCTGCCTTCCCTTTGCCAGAGCCCAGGGCAAGTGATTGCAAACGAGATTATGTGCTTTGGCCCTTTAAAAGGCTCTCTGCATCTCCAGCCATCTCTTCCTGGCAGAATGAAACCCTGCCGCTTTTCACAGCTGGATGTTATCGGATTCCTTTCCCAGCTCTGGTGCTGTAGGCTGTTGTGGTGCTGTTCCACTTGGGGTTTGGACCCCACACTTATCAGGGGGAACCTCTCTGCTGCTGAATTTCCCTCCAGCACTTCAGCTGCCACCTGTGGGAGCCCAGCCAGCCCACTCATGTCTCCTCTGCACTCCATACCAGTCATGTTGTGGTGAAGCAGTTTCTTCTGTTTGTCCGTGTCAAAAGGCTCCTCTCCAGCTTTTGTTCAGTTGGTTATTTCGAATGATTCTCTACAATTTAGTTGTAATTCCAGATTGGTCCTGGGAGGAAGTTAGTGTTGCTTCCACTTACTCCTCCACCATCTTGGATCTCTCTCTCTCTGTTTTGTTTAATGCTGATCCTCTAACCCTTAAAATACTGGCATGTGGAAGGTGCTCTATTAATATTTGTGGATTGGAGAAATTAATCTACTTCCTCCTTTAAAACTTCAGCACAGGCATACATAGAATCTTACTTTTTTTCTGAGTAGCAGAAGGAGTGGTTGTGGATTTCAGGGTTCAGGGGTTGTTAACTCTCCTCTGCCCACCTTCATACTCACCAGAACTTCTAGACTTTATCACAAACCACACAACTTAGCTTTTAAAATACCTGAACCCTGTGGAACTAGGTGTAAACATTTATAAACCTTTATTCATAAACTGAGAAACTTTGAATAGAAAGGAATCTTTAAAATACCATTGGTGCACATTCTTTTCTAAGCACTACTGAAAGCATGTTTTATGTAGTCTGTACAGGATTCTAGCAAGAATTTCATAAGATTTGTGTAAGTTCTACATTTTAGAGTTTACAGTTATAAAATGCAATATACTGTTTTTACAGCTGATCTAGTCTTAAACTCTTGTTATACAGTATATCTACTACAGAAAGAATAAAGAAATAAGGCATTTTATTTTGAAAGTATCATGATTTTTTTTAACTGACCTGAGCTCTCAATGAGAAATTTTTCCTTCTTCTTCCTGTCTATAAGGATGTGGACTCTAAGAAAGTATTTTTTATTCTATAAAGTATACGTCTTTTGTACTCTGCTTTTTGAATTTTATTATTGTCTTCTTTTATCTGCTTGACTCTATAGACTTTGCTTTATTTTACTTGGTTATAAGTATTTGAATATTTCCTCACAGCACAGGTCTGTCTGTCAGGGTGCATACAGGAGGAAACCATTTGATGTTTTTCTCTCTCTCTTCCTCCCTTTCTCCCTCCTTCTCTGTCTCCCCGCCTCCCTCCCTCCCTCTCATCAATAAACATACCCCTGGGTGAGGATTTTAAAAAAAAATACAGACTTGGAGTATGTGTTTATATAAATATTTGTGTGTGGATATGTTATATATAAAGTAGATAGAAGGATCGATGGAAATAAGGAAGGGTGGGTAGTAAGGCTGAAATATAAACTCTGGCTAATATCAAGATTAGCTGGAATGATTTTATTCTCTTCTAATAGCCCATGTTTTATGGCTAATATTATTTTTCCCATCTATAAGTGGGCTTAAGATTCTTTGAACAGCTTTAAGTGTACTCAAAAATTAAATGTGGATTTTTTTGCCTTAAATTTAGTTGATGGTGTTTGAGTCAGAGTCTTGTTGAAAACCCAGCTCATCTATGAAATCAGATAGCAGGTCCCTGCTCCAGGCCTTCCGTGGCAGGAACTGAAGCACACCTGCTCCTGTATGAGCATCTCAGTGTGGATGAAGGCCACACCCACATGTTGTAAAAGTCCACTTTTATCACAGACTGTTTGTCAATGTGTTTATCTGACTTTACAGTCACTCACCTTCATCTTACTTGTAGAACATAAGGTCAATACCTGAAAGTTTGCCATGAAAAATTGAGGCAAACCTAGTATCTCCTACTGAAACACTGTCACAATCTGCAGTAAGGCTTACGACAGCACATTAAAATTGCTGCCACACTATCACTCAGTTCGTGCCCCAGAAGATCAGCATCTGCTAACACTTCAGGTCTGATTAGTGATTCAATATTCCCTTTATGTACTTTGATAGGTTTAAACATTCACCAGTTTTCACTTCAGTTATAATTTGCAAATATACCCATTTATCGATAAAAACATGTTCCTGGCTGGGTAGTTCAGTTGGTTAGAGTGTTGTCTCTATGTGCCAAGGTTGTGGGTTTGATCTCAGGGTAGGGCACATATAAGAAGCAACCAATGAATTCATCAATAAGTGGAACCACAAATTGATGTCCGTCTGTCTGTCTGTCTCTCCCTCCCTCCCCCTCCCTCTTCCCTCCCTCTTCCCTCCCTCCTTTCTCCTCTCTCTCCTTCCCTCCCCCTTCCGCTCTCTGAAAATCAGTTTTAAAAAAAAGATAAAGACAAATGGTCTCAACTCATGGATGAAAAATATTTTTCAAATTTATTATTTATTCATAATAAATTTTGAATATGTAGCAGGCTTGTATTTAAACTCTGCTCAAGGATTGTAAAAACACTTATATAAGTGTATAATTTCATAATATTTAGGTAATATATTGGTAGCATAAGTCATGCATGTTAGTATATTGCTCTTTGCCAGGCTTTCTTGATACCCCCTGGTCTCCCTGCAGGGTTCTCATTTGTTTCTCTTTGATGTGGCTGTTCGCCATTCACAATAGTGTTGTATTCCTTGTGGGCCCGTGAGTGCTCCTGTGCATCGCAAACATACATGCAGTACACTCCAGAGCATTAACTTTTGGAGGGCACCTCAGTCCCACTGTATGCTGGACTGAACTCGTCCTCCCTCTCTACTTCACCCCCCTCCCAACACGTATGCTCTGTATTTCCTACAGTGATGAATATTAACACGTCTTTCTAGCTACAAACCAGAATGTCATCCTGCACTCCTCCCTGTCCCTTTCCCCACTACTTTTAGTTGGTCCAAATATTTGGCCAACCATAAGTCTGTTCCTGTGATTTGTCTAGACTTGACCTCATCATCTCTGCTGGATTTTTGCAGTTCTCTGCTGGATTTCTTCATCTGTCTGAAACCGATTTCCCTATTTTCATTCCCACTGTTCTCCCAAATTCCAGTTCATTCTCCCACTGTGTTGATGGAGATATTTATAAAATGCAATTCAAATTGTGTTAATCCCCTGTGTGAAATACTCTCACAGCCCTCGTACTTACAGAATGAAGCCCCAGCATGATGTATAAGGCCCTTGATGGCTAGGAGCTCCTTTCTACCTTATACCCTGCCTTACCAAATTAGATGCCTTTCCTCAATCCTCCACACACTCTCTGTACTCCTTATGTATGTACAGGCTGTTTTCCGATTCTGGAAGCTACTGGTTATTTTGGTCACCTCTTTCATGTACCCTCTCCAGTACTCAGATATGCCTTTCCCTCTGGGAAGCCATCCCCGTCTTCCTCTACTCCTCATCTACTCTATGAAAGGTGTCCCTTTCATGTGCTCCCCCAATCTCATTGTCTTTCTGTCTCCCCCAGGTGACTGGATTTGCTGAGGACAGGGTTGTGTCAGGACAGGGACAGGTCTGTAGCTCTAATGAGTAGTGCAGTGGCTGACACATAGTAGACATTCAATAAAACTTAATTTAAGGAACAAACGACATTTTCTAAGGTCTGACTTTGGTATACAGGCACTTTTGAATATGTGTCTCTGAAGCATCTTCCGACCTCTGTGCACACATGGGAAATTAAAAAACTTGTGTGGACAAGCACCAGTTCCACGGGATTTCCATGTTTCGTATTGAATCTGCATCCTTTCTATTTCCAGTGACATTACACTTATATAAAATTACAGAGAGTGGTTTGAAAGCAGGGTTAGCTTTCTTCTGTAGCCATCTGAAGAGTGTACGAACTCCTTCTAATGGAGTGGCACCCCTTCTATACCAGAGGGTCACAGACTCGATGCCCCATTAGAATTACCAGGGGTTTCTTTAAAATATACTGATGCTTGGGTCCCACATGTCTGCACAGCATGTGTGCACTCGCATGCATGTGTGTGTGTGGCATTGCCTCCAAATGTTCTAAATGAGCAAATTATGCTAATTGGCTTCATTATAAAGTTATGCATTTCCATCTCAGCTGAGCCCTCAACCTTAATCCTTTTTTGCATCTGCGGTCAGTTTCTTTTCCCTTCTTTCCCGGCACTTTTCCTAACCCTTTTCAGATTTCCTTAGTCCTCCACCTGCCTCACCCCTGCCTGTACCGAGTGTACACACACGCGGCCCCTTCCTGAGTTGGTCTCCTGCTTATATCGCTCAAGCAGCAGACCTGAGTATACCATTTCGAATTTCTACTTTTATCCATATTGTACTTAATCGGATATGGCGACATATCCCTATGGATCCTAATTGACTTATTAGGTATTTTATTTATGACTGTGTTATGAGTGACAGTTTATAATATATTGGCCTCTTTAATTGAACTGTCAAGGTAGGTTTTACATTAAGCAAGGACACTTTCAGGATTCCAATGAAGTCATCAGTAGCAGTCTTTGCTAGATCACTTGGCAATCTTTAATATATTAGCTTTTCTCAGGCTCACCTCCTTGGAGTTAGCAAAGTGGCCTCTGCAGTGCACGTCCCCCTTGCTCCTGTACTACCAAATATGAAGAAGAGAGAAGTCCACCGTCCTGGAAAATCCAACCTCGCTGGGCTGTGTGCACTACCCTGAGTTGGGAGTTAATATATGGGTCAACTTCAGCCAGTCAGAGCCCTCACCCCAGATGCCAGCGCGGCAGTCACCCACTCAGACCACACTGGCTGCGGTATGGGGAGGAGGGCTGGTGAACTCCCCGAGGAGCGAAGAATGAGTGCAGAAAGACTAGACATCAAATGTTCATGATGATGCATATTAATTACCATACTGTTACCTGTTTGTGGAGTTGCATCAACATTTGAACAATATATATTTAATTTGAAGTATTGTTCATGTATATATAGTAAAATTACTGTGTTATATTGGAACATTTGAATTTCTAGTGAAGTGAATGCAAAAAACATAGTCCTAATATGTTCTACTTTTATATGCAATATAAGAAAGCACTCTCATTGAATTTATGAGTTTATTTTTCTACAAGTAACAAAACTTCACTAAACATTGCAAGTGTTGTATAATAGAGTCTGAAGGACTGATTTCAAGTCAGTGATGTTTTGTCACTTGATTTTGGATAAAGTTATTTTTTCCAATCACTTACTTTGTTATCTGCTAGATGCAGATATAAATAATACCTGTCTTTATTCATCTCACAAGTTATTGTATCACATGAGATAATGTATGTTAAAGCACATTGTAAAAGGCAGAGTTGTTATTTATTTCTTCACCACTTCAGTTGATTCCCTGGCCAAAGAAAATATTATTATCATTAAAATGTAATTCTGTTTTATTAACACATTGCCTTTATGGCTTAAAACATGCTTTGTTTTTATTTTTGTTCTTGTCTAAAGCCTCAGAGTGGCTTACATAAAAAGTCCGCAATAAGAAATTTTAAGACAAATAAGAAGAGCTCCATTGTTTGCTCACAAAATCTGAGTCATTGCTGCAGTTGAGAGTAACAGCCTAGGTTCCTGGGAAGCAGAGGCAGATACATAAACAGCTCAATGCACAGCTTTCATTTTGTAATAACGGAAAGTATATCATTCAAGAGGACTGACAACCTTTTCTTAAGGCAAATCTCTAAATAGAGTATGTCCCATCAATCTTCCTGTTAAGGGGCATTGAACAGCATAATGGGCCATTGTACCATAAAATTTACAAAACCCAATAAGCTTTGCAACTATTTTGGACAGTTTTCAATAGAGAAGCACTGTAGCTTGGGTTTTAATCTGTCATTTATTAGCTGTGTAATGTAGGTGATTTGCTTAAACTTCTCTGAGCTCAGCTTTCTTATCTCTAAAATGGAGACATAAAACAGTACCTGCTTCATGAGGTTATTACAAGGAATAAGAAAAAGAATGGATGTTAAAGAGATTGTTACAGTACTTTGCATATAGTAAGTACTTAATAAATGTTAGTTATAATAATTATTATTACAAATTTCATCAGTAAACATTTATTACTGTAATTATATATCTATAGAAGAATATTAGCAGTGAGGTAATTTTGTGATTAAAGCATGCGTATGATTGCATACTAGAACTATCAATCACCCAGGTCCTTCAACATGACAAAAATCTAACCAGCTAGAAACCTAAAGGTTGAAAATATTGTCCTGGTTCTCTCTGAGCTGATTACATTTTTTAACAAGCCATTTTAGAATAGCACTGAGGCATTCTAAGATGCCACAACAGTGAAAAGCCTGAGATGGGGAGGGTCATAAAACTAACATGTGTGAACCCAAAGGAACCTCATAACTCCCACTTTCACTGACAGTACCTGTACCTTAGAATTCTACTTAGATGCACGTAGACTGATTAGCATATCGTAGACTAGTTGATGATGTCTTGTCATTCCCTTACATAAAGTGTTCTGCAGGATACTGTTTAAATTCTAACTCTAGTCACCTGCAGAAAAAGTAGAATAATTATGCTGATAACTCTAGAAACAACCCCAAATAAGATTATCTGGAATATTGTACATGCTAATAAATTGGTGAAGATAGGTTTTTGCATTTATCCCTTAAATAATCAAAATAATAGGGTAGATATTTAGAATCATTAAATGTAAGCACTGAGGGGAATTGTAAGGTCAGTTTATCACAGTTTCTTTTTCTTTTTTTCTTTCTTTTCAATTTAAATATGTAAACCTGTGCTTACAGGGGTTAAGTTACACAGGCAGCTGGCTAAAATAATAATAAAACTGAACCTAAAAGTCAGCTTTGCTGAGTTGTAGTCTGATGGGCATTTACCTTCAACACAAGGAGTTTTTTGTTGTTGTTAGTTATTTGGGGGAAGAGTCATTATTTATTTGATTTTTTTGTAGCTATTGTTGATTTTGAATATTTGCATTCTACAAAATAAAAACCCCATTTTCTTCCAGTTATTCTGGGAGTTAAAACTCCAGTACATTCCACCTTTTAGTGCCTTGGACTTAACGTTTTAAGCCCCTCAGGTTGATGTGAACTTGATTTGCTCAACTAAACGTGGATTTCCGGTTGCTGGGCTTTTATCACAGGCCACACGTGCAGATCACAGACGTTACAGTGGTACAGCATAATGCAGCTTCCACTCTTGGATGGTGTAGACCTGCTGTGGGTTTGTGTAAAAGCAAACAACTATAGCTCGCCCTTTTTACTTTTCTTTTGGTAGAAAGCCACAGAATGGGCCAGGCAGGGCTCCTTTGCTCCTGGCATAGCTGTGCACCCAAAGAAAAAGTATCTGGGGCTGGGAAAGTGGAGTGGTGAGAGGAAGGTGTGGCAGAAACCGCCAATCCAGAACAAAAGGACCTGCCAGTTAGAAGTGAATTCAATTGTTCTTTTGTCAGCAATGCTGTAAGTCCTCTTCTCCCTGGTTTTCCCTGCCACAGTGGAACCAAAAGTCATGTGTTCCCAGAGACTAATTAATGACATTGGGTAGTGCTTATGCTGTACCAAAGTTCAGAGGGCAGGCACAAAACAGTATGTTCAGTACAATGCTGGTGTTATGTATCTGTGCTTCTGAATTGTCTACCTTTTATATAATACAGTTTCTATAACGAGGAATAAAGGAAGTAGATATTACTTTTTTTAAAAAAATGGATGCCTGGGCCAGAGAAAATTTGGATGACTCTGGAATTTTCAAAATCTGTTTGGCTCCAATAAAAATAATAATAATAACAATAATGATAATTATCTTGCTATATTGCCTCCTTTAAATATAAGCATTACTGAATTTTGGAAATACCAATTCTTCATGAGAGGTACTGCCTTATTGGGCGATTATCTCAATTACATCTAGTTCTAGAAAGATAATATCGTTTTTGTATCGATTTAATTTCCACTTTCTCGTTGGGCTATTTTGATCCTGTGGTCTTGTATGTTTTGATCACAACAACTTTTCTTTCATCCATTGTATCTTCATTACTTTGGTGTGGTCTGTATTGTTACGTATATGTCAGAAAAGTCAGCATAAACAAGTCAAAAGGAACTTGACGCCAACTACCCAATATTAAAGTTTTGTTAGAAGTGAGGCAGAGATACATCTCATGGGAGGAAGGTACAGAGAAAGCTGTCATTTAACATTGCTAACACTGAGGGGGGAAACCTGTAAAAACGAGGCAGCTACTCTCAAATGTTATCGCTTAGTTTAGAGCATTTAACTATGTTATGCTTTCACTAATTTGAAGTAGTTTTCAAGGGGGACCTGACACTGCATTCATCATCTCCTGAGCTAAGGAAGTGTAGACCTCTCTGTTCAGTATGCACCCGTACATTTGTAACATTGGTTATTCCTTCAGCTGTAAAACAGCTCTAATGTGTGCAGAGTCTGAGTTAGTGAAAAATATTAATTTTAATATTTAAAGGAATATAGTTTATTACTTTCAAGTAGTTAGACAAATTTAGTATTCAAGGTGTACTTTGTGATTCTTTATGCAAAGTAGATGAGAATGATACATTTTCTAAGACATCAGTATGACCTTAAATAGGAAATGTAGTTGTCTGACCACAGAAAAATCCTTAACCTACCTGGTAATTAAAATAATACAAATTTAAATGGCAATAAAGTGTTACTTTCACCTGTGAAATTTCTGGTTTTTAAAATTGAGACTGGTTTTAATTAAATGTTAGATGAGAATATAAATCTTAGAAAGAGCCTTAAAGTTAATATCATTAAGCTCAGCAATTGAGCCTCTGAAAATCTGTTCTAGGGAAATAATCTTAAAGACAGAAATAACCACTTTTCACAAAAATGTTCACTCTATAATTAATAATAGGAGACGAGAAAAAAATTTAAATGTCCACCAGTAAGGAAATTTATTATATAAATAAGCCATAGCATATGTGTGCTGTAGAATACCCAAGTGATAAATATTATTTGCATAGAATTTATAATAACATGGAAAATGATCAGATTATTAGGGAGAAGGTGCTAACAAATTTATCACAAGTTAGGATGTCAGGCTTATTTTAAAACAACATAATAATGAAGATAAAAGGAAATAGCAAAATTTTAAAAAGTTCTTAAGCTCAACCATTCTACTTAAAGTCTTATCTTTAGTAATATGCATATTCACTTATTTTCTCATTAGTGGTACAAAAGTAAAAGTAGGCTGGCTGTTCTCTTCCCAAAGTCAAGTTTTGAGGGTCATAATATAAGTTTTATCTTAAAGCAGGAATATCTTTAGATAACAACATTTAGGGTTTCTATATATTTTCATTTCCATTAGCCTTTTATATTTGTGGTTTTTAATGTATTATAAGTACCTTTGCTGTATAACTCCTCTGGAAGAAGTTTTTATTTCCTGGAAATTTCTCCATGCCTGCACATCTGTATACCTCCCAAAACTTCACAAAATTAGAGTTTCAAGATGGTATTTCAGTGGCCATTGGGATTTAGAACCTATATATTTGTTTTAATTTTTTTTGAGGTCCTACAGCATATGTGGATTATTTAACATTTTCTAGACACACGTGATCCATTTACAAAGACAAAGCCCCTTGTGTTTCTATAGTTATTTTTATGTAAAGCTATTAAAGGAACAGGAAACATTTTTCCGACCACCTTTCTCCCTACAAATGCCCCAAAAGTAGTCATTAGTATTAAATGTAACAGAGACTAAAATTGTTTCCCATGGAGAAAGGCTGCTAAGTATCACTAAAGCATGGGGGTTATTTATAATAAAGCCTGTGCAAGAGGAATGAGATGCCAACTCACGTGTCAGGCAGACAGTGGCAGCTGCTTTGTTAGTATGTGGCACTGTCCCATCCTAAATCAGATGGGAAATGGATACTGTTTGACAGATACTGTCATCAGTGCAAACATCATTTTAAAATAATTAAAAAGCATCTAATTTTTTTTTTTAAATCTTAAAGACAGGCTGTTTGGTTTGTTCAGGCTTTCTCAGCCCTGCTGCTCAGGGCTCCAGCCATGAGCACTCCTGCGCCAGATTTTTTATCTCGCCAAGCCCGAGCTGCAACTCTGTATCCCAGTGGGACAGTGCAGCTATGTTCTTGGCGTTTTCTGCCTATTACCAGTTAGGGTCTGTGAACAGAATCTCCATTTGTGAGAACCTCATTGTGGATAGCATGCAGTGGTCTTTTCATTTTGATTGATGGTTCTGGTTCTGCACCATCTGGCTTCTGATAGGCTGCATTAATCATATCCTGAACTAAGAAAGTGTAGACATGTCTGTTTAATATGTACCCATACATAATGTTACATTAGTTATTCATTCAGCTTGCAGAACAGAGTCATAATGTATGCAAGGTCTTTATATAGTGAAACATAAATATTAATATGCGACCCATTAATGCTGTTTTTGCTTGTACTAACCTCCCCCTCGTACATTTGTTTATGAAGATTGAGGAATTAAGCGAAAGAAGACCATGTGCACATTTACATGAACACATATAGTTTTGCTGACTTCTCATGAATTTAGAGTGATATACGTCTGTAATACTTGCCCATATTTACTTTATCTCTCTCTCTAATTGCCTCTTAAAATACAGGTTAAATGTAAGCTGCAACACAGATTCCCTTTTTCTCATGTGAACTACTCGCATCAAATATAGGTCACCCGTTGGCCGGGGTCTCTGGGGGTGCCTGCGGCCCTGCTCTTTTGTGCTGCCTCCTGCTGGGCCCACTTTGACACACTCTGTCCCCTGCTGTGCAGTAGCGGCCAGAAAAGAAAAGAGAGGGGCCAGGAGAGACAGGGTAGGAATTCACAAGTCAAACCAAGTTTGCTCCAGGTTTAGGACCATCATACTCATCAGTAGCTTAAATTTGGTTTTAGAAGTTTGCTAGGACATTTTCCAGTTGAGAGAGATTTAGTGCGCATTAATCATAATCCTTCAGTACCTAGAGGAGGGAAGGAGAGGGGCTTTAAATTCTCCTGGGAAGTTACCTTGTACAAAATTGCTAGAGCATATTTCTTCAGGTAGCAATTTAAAACCATAACTTCATAAAACATTTTTATGCTTTATTAATTATGTTTTGTTGTAACAGCACATATTCCTGTGAGGTTACATCTTTTTATATGTGACCCAATTTCAAAGAATGTATTTTAATGAATTACACTAGTAAAGAATAAGTGAAGATTAATGCTGTGTGCTGCAGAATGCAAAAGGTAATCCACACTGTAACAGTAATCAATCATGAACTAATGCATGGGAACAAGGCAGAGGATCATAGTTTTTGTTGAGAAATAAGTAAACTACAGCTTTTGCTTGAAACATAATTTCACTGAGGTTCGGTCACATAGGCACTATGAGCAACACCAATGGAAACTGTATAAAATGGAAGACTTGTACAGTCTGATGTCTTAAGAATGGAAGACATTGAGGTAATATTTTATATAAAGATGGAAAATCACTTTAGGAATAAAATCAGTAAAATTAAGTATTCAGCCCCTCCATTTCTTATTTTAAAGCTATTTTTAGTTGTTTCTTCTAATACTCTAGATCCCATTATGGCTTAATTCACTCTATTAATTGATTTTAAAAAATGCACTCCCTGCTGAGAGCACTGCACTGACAAACGAGAGAGTAGGAATTCTATAGCGAACAGGCTTGTGACCATGAGAACGTCGACGTCATCCCCGGAGTCTGTGAGCGGCACCGACCGTGCTGCGTGCGATCGGGCGGGGCTCCTGTCTCGGCTCTGCCGCTCAGCCAGCTGGGCGGTGCTGCCAGTGGGTTGGCACAGGCTGGCCCGTCTCCAGACTGGCCCTCTCTGCAAGATATATGGTAGTATTGAGGCTTCTATCTGAAAAAGAACTATCTTGAACCAGACTTCTTATTATGAAAATGGAGACCATTCGTGCTCTAACTGCCTTTAGTTGTGAGGGTCCAATGAGATATAATGTGCATGTGTGGTAAAGTTGCAAATTCTGTAAGTATATATATCGTCACTTTTGCTGATTAAACTTTCTGAATTTCGTCTGTTATATTCATAAAAGAGTTTGCACAACGACACCTTCCCTTCCTATGTCCCAATAAACTAAGAGCTGGTGAAATGATGAATACGTGCGTTTCCTGGTACCTAAGCTCCTCTTCCTGTGTAAGTTTCTAGAGTTCGCAGCAGTGGTTGAAAACTAATTTCTCCCGTAAAGGACCATACAGTGCTAGTGAAATACACCCTAATTGAATTTCCTTCTTTGAGCAACATACAAACTACTGGACTATACTTCTTGAAAATTAAGGACTTTTATCCTGAAGCTTGGACAAGACTGAAGGGTAGGATTTTTTAACGAAAACGTTACGAGTTCAGGAGGCATGCCAGCAAGACAGCATTCGAAGGCCAGTGCACACTTCTCTCGTGGAGAGTGGTGCTGTGGCGGGGGCACGGACAGATGGGCAGGGGAGCCAGCGAGACAGCTCTCCCTTCCTCCGCAAGTCGCCGTTAATGTAGGACATGGTAGACTCCCACGATGTCAATAGACCTTTTTCAAAAGCATAAATACAAACACACGAGATGTAACAGTTTGTAACATTTTACTGAATCTACGCTATTACGTTTTTGCGTTATCATGAATATATGAATGTTTACATCCTTACTAGATTTTAAGCAATTTTTAATGTTGCCAGCTTGTCTTAAGGACAACCAGGCATGTGTATGATTCTCCAAATCAAGGGAAAACAACTTCCATTCTAGGCTGTATTTTGGGTTTACTTTGACGTTAGATGAAATCAGATGTCCTCTGTATACTGTACCTAGTATCATGGAGCAGATTTCTCTGTAAAAAGTCTTGCCCTGATGCCAGCATTATAAATGAGACTCAGTAGTCATTACACGAAATTTTACAACATGTGTTTGTTTATTCAGTCACTGTGTGCAAGGCACCAGTAGTATAAAGAATAAGATATTGTTTGGTCCTGTGTTTCAATGCACTCACAGTGTGTTGGGGAGGATAGAAGTGAACAGCCAGTTTTAATTTTAACAGTATTACATAATGCCATTAACACCACTATTATTAATTACTGTATTTTTAGTGATGATATTAGTAGCAAGGCATGAATATATTTTTAAGGAACCACATTATAAAATTTTAAGTGAAGGCCATTTGGAACTTTGAAAGCCTAAGGGATTCAGTCCTAGCTTCATGCCTGGAATCAGCTCTAGGCTCACTAATTATTTGATTCAGAAAATTTTATTTGTCATTCCTCTGAGACCTAAAAATACCAACATTTTTCATCTAAAACTCATATTTAGAGGTTTGTCTACACTGTTGTGGTCCTTCTGCCAGTTCACTAAGAATATAATGGTCCCAATATACCTTTTTGGGTTTCACATCTGGCTTAAATTATAACCAGAAAATAGAGCACATACCTGTCCAGATAACCGCCCAGCGCGTCTTCCTTACGAGTACTGCACTCTCATGTATTACTGCCTTTGACTCTATCTCAGATCATGAAGATAATACTAAGGAATGACTTCCTAGCTAGCTCCCCTATATCACAATAAATTACTTGCCCTCTACTCTTCTCAAAGGCATCCAAGGTCATGGACGGTGCAAATTGATGCCTGCCATTGCATTTCACCACCACCACCCCCTACTAACTCGTCCTGCCCCACAGCCATAGCTGCAGGGTACACTGATTGGAATAAAGGCAGGAAACTCTGTCAGGAGGAGGGGCTGCAGGGTGGGACAGTCATGCATTATGCAGAGTTTGTCAGCATTATTGTGAACAAAAGGGCACCAAGACTCATCACGTCTATAATGGAGAGCGAACATTCGATTTTCAGAACTCCTTACTTTACAGTTAGCCTCGTGTACTGCGATTATTTTCAAATTGAAGATAACTGTTCTTGCTTAAAAAAGGCTATTTATGTTTAATAGTAGTTGGTCAGCCTGTGTATTGCTAGTTATAAGTTAATTTAGTTATTTACAGTCTCTACTTGACCTTCACAGCCAAAAGCAGATTTATCATATGAAGAGAGGAACCACTCTTCTTATTTTCTTGTCCACAGCCTGTTACAATTTTCAAAAGGTAAAGCATGAAGAAGCCTTGAAGTGATAAATAGGCTAAAGTCTTTTTCTAAATATGAGATACTTATCTTTTGAAAGAGCATTTTTATGATTTAGGTTTTTTAAATAACACACATAGAAATGTAAATTGGTTTTCGTTCCTAAAGCAAATATTTTATTACAGTTCTTCATTAAAAGAATCTATACACTGGGTAAAATGACAGTGTGAAGGCTGTTTCAGCTCATTATTTTCAGAGGGCAGAAACACAGAATAATAAAATTAAAGCCTCTTATATAGTTAATATAGCTAAATATTAGACAAGATAGGGGAATGCTTGTCAGAATCAAATAACTTATAGACCATGGGACCCATATTTTTCCCAAGAGTGGAAAGTCTTAATATCACAGCTATTCAACTTTGCATTCCACATTTATTTTTTATAAACCTTTCTAGAACAGCTCTCTGTGTAACATATACATATGCCTTGTGTTTAGGGTTTCCTCCTTCTCCCTTTCTCTCTCATTTCAGCTTTATTATTGCTGTTTTATTCAGTTTCCCCTTTCTTCCTTTAACACTAGAAAAGAAAAATAGTTAACTCTCATATGCATTAGTAGGCTCACATTTTTATTTCAAATGATGCTTGTAGCCCTCAACACCAGAATGTCTGGGTAGATAGTTTATTGCCATCTGAATCTTGTGATGCAAAAGAAGATGGATTCTCCAAATAAATTCAGTGGCTTAGGCATAATGACCAACGTTATCAGGGTGTGTGGTGTGTGTCAGAGAGAGTTGGGGGGAAACCATCATTTTATCAGTTCAACCACAGACAACCTCAGTCCACAGCTCTTTAAATGCCCATCCTTCAACAGACATACTTTTATTTCTAACATTTCTGTAATTCAAATTTGCTAAAACACGGAGGCAGCGTGGTGTGTGTCAGGGAGAGCGAGTGCTTGCAGTGTGAGTGGCCCTGGCTGGGAACGTGCATTCCCTCGTTTACTAGCTGTGAAGCTTTGGGCACATTTCCTAATCTGTTTGACCTTCACATTTGTCATCTCAAAATAGGGAAAATAGTGTCTCCTTTTTGTAAGAAATAAATCTCTGAAAACTGATTCTTGTAAGTACTCATCAAATCTTTTACCCATTTCCTTCCCCTTCTAAACAACTACTATTTAATATGCTCAGCAGTGTAGATACTTGGAAACACTGAATTATTAAATACAGAATTGGGCAAAAGTATGTTTACATTTGTGAGTGCTTGAAGCACAGAGTTTATTCTTGTATCACAACTTATTAATTATTATTTTCCGTACGCATTAGGGTTCTGAGCACCTAGAGTTCTGGGTAAGACAGTACTGCAGTTCTGACCTGAGCTGCAGTACCAAGCACCAAAAAAACAGTCTGCTTGTATGGATCAATCCAGCATGTCAGGACTTGCAGGAGACCTGGGACTCCACAGAAATTGGGGGTGCCCCATTTTTACCTCCAGCAGTGAGGTTTGTGGTAGCACAACTGATTCTAGCGCCGACCTCCTGGTGAGCTGGTGGCCACCAATGTACTGTTCAACTAAGTGACTTAGGAAAATTAAAAACACACAGTAGTAAGTTTCAAAAAAATTGGTTCTCGTCTACATTTCTCTATTTTATTGGGTTTTTTAGTGTTTTGTCATCAAAGCAAGTGTGTCTGTTAATGATAATAAGTCACATCTGTGCAAATGAGGGGGGTAGGATTCCTAGACTAAGGAGCCTGTTGGCAGAGCTGAGCAGGCTATGGGAGGCAGTAGCTGACATGCCTAGGATATGAGGAGCGTTGTGCCAGGTATTGTGAACAGTTAGAGAAAGCCACTGTGGTGATAATTTGGACCAAAAGTGTACACAAGCATACAAATAGAATGCTTTAAGAGAAAAGAGAAGTATAAATTGTATAAAGAAGTATAAATAGTAAGGCAGTCTTAAAGAATGAATGTGAACTACTTTGGGCAAATTCAAGCAAAGAAACATTATTTTTACAAAATTATTATAAGAACTTAGAGATGGTAATGGGAATAGTGCATTTATTGACTGTCAAATAAGAAACAGTGTGACCCTCATAAACATTGTTTATATATAGCAGGGCTGACATGCCGCATGATAAAACTCCTAAGCTTTACTTACAAGAGCTCTAACTGGTGTAGAAAAAAACTCCTGCCAGACAGCCTGTCTGCTTTGTTTGGAATAGAAGCATAAATATCTAATTTGCCTTGTTACAGAGAAGAATGCATGATCTATGCAGCTTGTAGCCAACTAATCATTCCATCGGGCTCAGAATGTAGGGAACCATAATTAATTTGCTGATTCAGCCTAATCCTTATTCTCAGATGGTGAAACAGATCTGTAAGTTCATGTTTCATTTGGTCATATTTTATTTCTTAGAAGCTGAAAACACAATGCTGCTACAAGGTCAAAAATAAAAACAACCAGAAGAATAGGTCAGTATACCCTGAATCGGGAAAGTTAAAAACACAGTCATAAATTTCAAAAAGTTTTTTTTCTGTCCACATTTCTCTTTTTGTAGGGTTTTTTCTTTTCTATTTAAGTGTTGTGTCATCAAAGCAAGTGTGTCGTCTGAAGTGATAAGAAGTGTCATCTGTGTAAAGTAGGACCACATGACCTTTTGTGCTAGCATTTCACCACAAAAGCTCTTCGGTTCATTTTTCTGTTGAAGAAAAGGGCAACTAACAGCCTCAAACAAAAGCTTTGTGTCTGTTTTTAAACAAAATTGGCATGATGTTATTTAAATTAGAAATTGATATTTTATTTTTTAACTTTGTCAGGGCTTTATTTTTTAGCTGGATCTTGCTAACCAACTGCCACTCTGTGTTAGATGTGTCGGCTCCCTGATGCATTTGTAATAAACAAAAGTAAATACATTTTTATTTGACCATAAAAATGATCAACTATGCACTCATATACAATACTCGTGTGCGGCGTAATTGTTTAATACTGTTTTCCTTCCACATTAAGTCAGCCTGAAAGACTATTGATTGTACCAAACACCGTTTCTTAGAGCCGTAATTCTCCAGACCTGTGTCTCTGGGGACTCTGGTCAAGAGAGTGAGTATGTGTCTTGCCGCTCTCTGCTGAACACCCAGTGACAGCCTGTCGGGGACAGCTCAGGTGGGAGAGCTGTGTGTTTCACCCTGCTGAATTGCCTGCTGTTGGGGATAAAAGACAAGCATCGCCTCATTTGGGGCTAAGAGAAGGAATCTGAAGGTACCAAAATTTTGGTAGGCAGGAAAGGCTAAAACATCATTCTATATGAAGTTTTAAATTTTGTCTCAATTTATAAAGATATGCCAAAGCATTATATTAATTACTTTCATTTGTATAGTACTTAATACAAAGCACTTTCATGTGAATCTTCTTACCTCCAAGCTGTGTTCTCTTGAATGTTATTTAACGTCCTTGAATCTTCAGTTTTCTGGTCTGTGATAGTGGGCATAAAATTACAATTCTGAAGGTCATAGAATTCTGAAGGTCACATGACATGGAGCTTACGCAAGCAAATGTTAGCTGTTTTCCCTTCAGTAAAGTCAAGTCACATATATTCATGAACAACAGTCTTCAAAGCACCTACCAGGTGGTGGTGAGCACTGTGCTGTGAGCAGGTTGCCGTGTCAGGCACAAGGCATGGGTCTGTGAGGGGCATTCGGACTGAATCACCTGTTCATAAAAATGCGGGAACTCGGACTAGGCAGGCTGAGGTTGGGGCGAGGAGGCAGACAAGGACAATGCCATAACATCATGTATTTTCCAAGATTTCCTGTTTTCACTATTCTTACTTGTTCTAAATCTGAGATTTACACCAAGTGGCTGCAGCTTCATCAGATGTCCAAAGTTAGTCCTCCTGTTTTGCTAGATGGTCATGTCCTCCTAGGGTACCTGGGGCGGGGGCTTCGATCGATGCCTTCCCCTGTTTCTGTCAGGTCTGCCTGGCTGTGGGCAGGGAGCTCATTTGCATGCAGGATTCACAGCCTCTCTTCCAGGCAGTCACATGTACTCCTCCGAACAGCATCCTGAGTGCTGAAAGTGTGCACATTGTCATGTTTGTTCTTAACGATGAAGAGCAGAAAGTCTATAAAATTTTTAAATTAAAGTAATAATGTAAATTCCTTTATTTACCAAGCTGATCTTTTCACATTTAGAATAAATACTTCCTTTGTAGTCACTCCTTTAAAAAACAAATTCCAAAACCTTTGTAACATTATTATGAGAAGAGAGGTTTTTTTCTTTCCTCCTGTGAAACTGTGTTAGCGACATCCCAGAAAATTGGAATTCTCTATTAACCTCCAGGTCAAGCATCCATCTTGACACACATCTCTTCTTCCACCTCATTTATAAACAAGCAGTTTATTCTTGACTTAATTCCTAGCTGCTTTTTAGGGGGCTTGAAGCTCATCTCAACAAAGAACAGTAAATCAGATTTGCAGTGTGTGATATTAGGAAATAGAGTAAATTCAAGTAATTTTAGTGTTAGAAAGATTATAGAGATCATCTTATCGAATCACTTCATTTTGCAGTGAAGCGACCACAGGCCAGAGAAGCCAAGTGTCTGCCTAAAATCATGGCTGATTTGTGGCTCATCCTGTAGTTCAGTGCTTGACACTAGACAACATAAAGAGTGGTATTTCCTAAGGTTCAGGTGAGCTAGGATGTAACATTTTATGCAAATAAACGCATGTGAAAACTGGCTTGGAGATTGTGCACTGCCGAACTGCTAGTATCCTGTTATATCTTTCTGCAATCCTAATGCGTCTGGATGGTGTGTGGTACTGTTGCCTAGCAAAAGAAAACTTATATCACATATGGCCTTGGGAGTCAAGGGCCAGGCGTTTGCCTGAGTTCCAGCATGTACTTTCCAGGGTCTTGGGTTTTTTCCCTACTCTGGAATTAAAATAATAAGAGGACTGACATGACAAAGTAATAGCTCCATGGAGTACCACTCTTCCATAAAAATTACCCCAAATTTATTTTATGTCCCATATTCCAGAGGAAAAAAATGTTTTCGATCTCTGACCCTAACCTTTCTAGTCTAACCTATAGATTCCCAGGTAGGTTCAGCTCAGAATAAATGTGGAATGATCCAGATGGACTCAGTTTCCTTCCCTCTTAACCTTACGAGTTTTGGAGTGAGAAGTAAAATATGTAGAATCATTTCTAGAGCCTCTAGTATATTCCCAAGATAGACTGGTTTCTCTAAGACATTCTTGAAGTTATCTTCCTATCCAGGGTCCCTTCAGATCTCTGCCATTGTCCTATGATCAAAATAACCCTCCTCCCCTTTGCACTTTCCCCTCTGATCCAGGCCCAGCCAGATCTACAGTGCTTCAACCCATCAGCAGCGATGGCCCCAGGCCTGCCTTAGCACAGGCCTCAGGTGGATGGGAAGAAACATGGATGCCCTGGCACCTGCCATCCAACAAATAGTTTTTTGCTATAGTGTATCACAAGATCCAAGTGAGGACCAGTTTGGGCTATTTTTTTAAAGATTTTATTTATTTATTTTTAGAGAGAGGGGAAGAGAAGGAGAGAGAGAGACATCACTGTGTGGTTGCCTCTCACGTGCCCCCCACTGGGGACCTGGCCTGCAATCCAGGCATGTGCCCTGACTGGGAGTAGAACCAGCAAACTTTTGGTTCGCAGGGCCGTGCTCAATTCAGTGAGCTACACCAGCCAGGGCTTGGGTTATTTTTAATGTATGAAGTTATATTATTGAGATGCTTCTTGACGTACAACAAAGAGTCACTGTATTTAGTACAGAGAATGTTCAACAAGATGAAAGACTGGAAAGCTTGGGTCCTGAGCTTTTTGTTATATTCTTTTTCTTTTTGTTAAAGTGATTTTAACCTTTAATCGTCTGAAAAGGAGCACCTTGTGAATAACTGATTTTCTTACCAGATTGGCCAGGAACATGTGATGGGGATTAGTGCAGCCCGTGGAGTTGGGAGGCCATCACAGAACAGCTTAGCAGTTAGAATAACAACAAGGGCTAACTTGCAGCTCTGTTTCCATAGCCAGTTCACAAGAGCCTGGAAAGTTATGTAAGCCAAGCTTCCTTGGTAGTGCCCTGCATCCAAGACCACCCTCTCTCCTTCAGTCACGTGGGATTCTGACTCTTTATTGACTTGAGAAGAAGCTAATTAGGGGTTGACTTTTTTTTTTGGAAAGAATAATTAATAATCACTTCCATTTGGAGGAATGTAATCCATGGAGACAGCATTAATATTTTACTACCTTATGAACAAACATAAGAAAGAAGGAAAAAATCTGTATATTCTTTTGTAGTAAAATGATATATTTAATCTTGAATAATTGAACAAAACATTTTTATTCACATAATGTTGCAATCATATTGGTAATACCAGCTTAATGCTTGCTTTTTAACTAATTCATTTTCTCATTTGTGGCCATCTAAAAAGGTTTATTAAATCTAATGACTGTTTTAGGATTAAGAATGGGGGAAAGCATGTTCTAATTACAGGGATGGATAAAAGCAAACTAATTAACCAAAAATGTGTATTTCCTTCCTTATAGATGTCTGGTCAGCCATATCCAAGATGAACTTGAGTTACCTAGCCCCTGAGTTTTCTAATCATGTTTTTAGATTGCATTTTTTACACCATCTGTACCATTAACATGACTGTAATTTCTGTCACAGTTGGAAGCTTCGGTTAATAAATGTTTTGTTTTGGAGGGGGATGGGAAGGCAGATAAGAGGATCGGCGTGTTCATGAATGAACCGAAGGAAGAGGCTGTGCCTTAACTGAGGGCCATGGAATAACACCGGACTTCTGCCACTAGAGACTCGGTGTTGCTCCTTTGTGCTCCACCTTGTAGCCACATTTACATGAGAACATAGTCTTCATTCATCTTCTCTTAAAAAAGAAAATCTGATCTAACAGAAAATATAACTACCAGCTAGTCAATAATCTCATTCATTTACAACAAAATATATATACAATGCGTAATTATTTTGTGGAACACAGAAGCATCTATTTCTCAGTGTTTAGAATGCCCACAGAATTACAGTACTGTCATTTTGAGTTTCAAATAAGCTATTTTACCTTTAAAAATAGCAGGGGCGGGGTTTGGAGGGAAGGGTCTAGGAACTACTACTACGGGCTTTTTAAAAGCATAACAGTTATGTTTTCAAAACTGGGGAGAGTGCTCCAAGTTGTTTATTTGTTTGTGTTCAGGGCATTCATTTTGACCTACTAGTTTATTGGCTTGCGTTTCTGAATTTTGAATGATTCAATTCATATTTTTATCAAAGTATAATTTACATACAATATTACATTAGTTTCAGGAGTACAACATAACCATTTGACATTTATACACCTTACAAAATGATCACAATAAGTCCAGTGACCATCTGTCTCCATACATAGTTATTTCAACATCATTGATGATATTCCCTGTGCTGTGCTTTACATCCCTATCACGTATTTACTTTTTTTTTAGTTTCTTTCTTTAGCTTTTTAAAAAGCATTTTTTGATTGATTTTAGAGAGAGAAACATCCATCTGTTGTTCCACTCATTTATGCATTCATTGGTTGATGCTTGTATGTGCCCTGACCCGGAATGAAACCCGCATCTTTGGCCTGTGAGGATAGTGCTTTAACTAACTGAGCTACCCAGCCACAGCCACGTACATACGATTTTTTTCACCCATCCCCCCATTCACCTTTCCTCTGGCAACCGTTAGTTTGTTCTTCATTTCTCTGAGTTGTTTCTGTTTTCTTTTATTTGTTCATTTGTTTGTTTTGTTTTGCTTTTAGATTCCACATATAAATGAAACCATATGGTATTTGTCTTTGTTTATCTGATTTATTTCACTTAGCATAATGCCCTGTAGGTTCATCCATGGTGTCAAAAATGGCAAGACTTCATTCTTTTTATGGTTGAGTAATATTCCATTGAATATATGTACCACATTTCTTTATACATTTATTTTTAATGTAATTTTTCCATTACCATTTATCCCTTTTTTTATCCTCTTCTACCTCCACTCCCCACACCCTCTCACCCCCTGCAGTTGCCACACTGCTGTCCGTTTCCATGAGTCCTTTTTTTTTTTTTGCTCACTCCTTCCACCTCCTAAACACTCCACCAAGAGCTGTGAGCCTGCTGTCTATCCATGAGCCTTCTCTCCAGCTGGTGTTCAGTTGATTATTCAGGATGATTTTTCTATAATTTAGTTGTAATTCCAGTTTGGTCCTGGGAGAAGGTTAGTATAGCTTCTACCTACTCTGCCACCATCTTGGATCCTCCTATATATCTATTGATGGACACCTGAGTTGCTTTCATATGTTGGCTATGGTAAATAATGAACATAATGGATGTTGTTTTGAAGTAGTCTTTTTTTCTCTTCAGATAACTACCCAGAAGTGGAATTGCTGAGTTGTATGATAGTTCCATTTTTAAGTTTTTGAGGAACCTCCATACTGTTTCCCAGTTTGCAATCCCAGTAGCAGTATATGAGGGTTCACTTTTCTTCACTTTCCTATTTCTTGTCTTTTTGATCATAGCCACTCTGACAGGTGCGATAGGCTGTCTTATTGTGGTTTTGGTTTGCCTTTCCCTGATTGATGATCAGTGATGATGAGCTTTTCATGTGTCTATTTGGCCATCTGTTTATCGTCTTTGAAGACACATCTGTTTAGGTTTACTGCCCAGTTTTTAATTGGATTGTTTGTGTTTTTCGATGTTGAGTTACATGAGTTCTTTATATATATTGAATATTAACCCCTTATTAGATATATTTGCAATTGTCTTCTCCCATTCAATAGGTTGTCTTTTCTCTTTGTTCTGTTGACGGTTTTCTTCACTATGCAAAAGCTTTTTAGTGTGATGTAGTTCCATTTGTTTATTTTTGCTTTTGTTGCCTTTGCCTGTGGTGACATGCAAGAAATATTGGTAAGACCCATGTCAGAGAGTTTACTTCCTATGTTTTCTTCTAGCAGTTTTATGGTTTGTAGTCTTAAGTATTTAATTTATTTTGAGTCTATTTTTTGTACATGGTATAAGAAAGTGGTCCAGTTTCTTTCTTTCTTTCTTTCTTTCTTTTTCTTTCTTTCTTTCTTTCTTTCTTTCTTTCTTTCTTTCTTTCTTTCTTTCTTTATTTATTTATTTATTTTTTCCATGTACCTGCTCAGTTTTCCCAGCACAATTAATTGAAGAGAGTGTCTTTTCTTTATTGTGTATTTTTGCCTCCTTTGTTGTAGATTAATTGAAAAATAAAAGCATAGCATTATTTCTGGACTTTCTATCATATTTCATTGATCTGTCTGCTTTTGTGCCAGGACCATGCTGTTTTGACTACTGTGGCTCTGTAGGATAGTTTGAAATCTGAGAGCATAGTACCTTAAATTTTATTCATCTTTTTCAAGATTGCTTTAGCTCTTTGGTGTATTTTGTGGTTCCATGTAAATTTCAGAATTATTTGTTCTGGTTATGTGAAAAATACCATTGGTATTTTGAAAGGAATTACATGGAACCTGTAGATTGCTTTGGGTAATATGGACATTTTAACAATGTTAATTCTTCCCATACATGAGCATGGTATAGCCTTCAATTTATTTGTGTCTTCTTCAGCTTCTTTCATCATCATCTTGTAGTTTTCAAAGTACAGGTCTTTCACCTCCTTGGTTAAATTTATTCCTAGGCATTTTATTCCTTTTTATGCAGTCAGAGTTTTTAAAGCATCTGATTGTCATTTCAAAATGTGGTGGTACACTGCTAAAAATATAGAAATAGATATGAAGTTAGGAGAAAAGGTGGAGGTGGGGTGGCAAGACACAATGCAAGCTGCAGACTGTTGACCAAGAATAAGTACACCTACCTTTCATATGGAAAAGAATGACTAAAAAATTATAAACTATGTAAAATGAAGACTGAATTTTTAGTTAAGTCCTAGAACACTAGGGTGAAGTTTGTCTTGCATCTGGCATCATAAGAGACATTAGTGTTGTGAAGGAGTAAGCGTTGTGTACCTGCTGTATGCTGGGGGTTTAGGGATACCTCTGGTTAAGCTAGAAGCTTCCCTTGAGGAGCTTACAGTGTAAGCAAGCATTTGGGGAACTAGGACTTACAGCAAATTAGGAAATGTAGAAATTTACATACAAAAACACTTTAAAGAGGCATTCATATACTAATACATTTATTTTGGAAATAGTTAACTTATCTGGTTACAGTAATTTGTAAGTAGTAGTCTTTTGACATTTGTAATTTTGTTGGCTATGCATTCTGAACCCTTTGTGAACCCTCAAATTCCTAAGCCACCTTATAGCTTATGGTGACAGCCCTAAATTGTACTAACAAAAGTAATTGAAAATTTAGAATGACACCTTCAAAACAAATCAGGCCTTTCCAACAGTGACTGTGTACACCGACGGTAAAGAAACCATGTAAAAATAAAAATACTGGCAAGCGGGCTCAGTTCACTCAAGTGAATTAACCAATCTTTCAGTAATTTGGGAATTCCAAATTGTGCATCACCACAATAGCAAATAGATGTGTGTACTGAACATCCCAATTCAAATGAGTAGTGGGGCTCTATAGAATTCCCACATTAACTGCACATTTACCAAACAACACACACCTTGGGAGCAAGAAAAAAATGAGTGTTGGATATTCATAAGCAGGGTACACAGGTATCCCTTAATTGTCATACTAGAAATCAAAATTCCTGATGATTCTTCAGAGGAAGTTGCTTTCATGGACTTTAGTCTAGAACTGTGTTTTCTAGCAATACATTCTTTTTAATAGAACACCATGACTGAATACAGAACAGTTCAGATATGAAGTTTTTTGTAATGAAAGTTTTCCTATAACTAAATCTTCACCATTAAAACAAAACCTAGTTAGGGTAATGAAGGCAAAGATACCCAAAGTTTCAACAAAATTTGCTTGAAACTTGGCTCTTAGTGTCAGTTAGCCAGTCTTGTCTATAAAACCAGTGACCTTGGAATTGATCAGATTAAGCATTCAAGTCAACTTAATATTTAAAATGCTTTCAGGTAATTGCCACAAAGTCTTATTAAATACAGCAGCCTAATTTCAAGGTTGTCCTGTCAACTTCATCCTGACAGGCTTTCCTTACTCCATTGCTGGCTTTCCAACTTACTCTTCACCAGACTGAAATCAGAGTAATGAAAACAGTCAAACTGCTCATAAAATGTCACATTACTATGAGAGCACACATTATTTCTACAGATATTTTCTGTCAGTCACTAGATCACTGCTCAAATGACAGCAGTGCCTGCCTGGAACATGCTTTAAAAATGACAATTCCATACTGGAAAGACTACTTCAGCAGTAAAATTAACTGATTTGTCCCTTTGATCTCAGCCTACAAAAGATACCAAATGTTACTCAGAAATAAATAAAACATTTATAGAGAAGAGGAGAAAAGGTTATATGCTTCATTTTGCTTATCAATGTCATTTCCAAGCCAACAATTTTATTAGGGGTAGGGGTATGGTGACATGCTATTTTTAGTTTGTGGGGGAGAAATGTGACATTTAGAAAAATGTCACAGCATTTCTTCAATAAAAATCCATGCTGTCAGTTGCCTAGCTCTAGAGAATTATAGAAAAGCTGTACTGAACCAAAAGAGAAGCAACAGTAATTTGATTTTTAGTTTAACGCTCTCAGACCCAGCCTCAGTGTTGATGGATAGTAATAACAGCTTCTGTTGGTTGGATAGCTCTAGGAAGCAGGCCTGTTTTGCACAAAGAATATTTCTTCAAATCTATTTTGTGGAATCTGCTCTATCTACCTGAGAAATAACCCTGGGCTCAGCCAAAGCTTTGTGATCTGTTTTGTTCAGTGAACTTTGAGAATTCATCTTTTCACAAACCAAAGAACTCAAATACCTACTAAAATAACTATTTCATTATGAAAGCCAAAAATTTTATTGACTATAAACAGCAAAATAAACAAACACGAGAAGTAGAGGTCATTATTAAAATTTAATATAAAAAAATAACAATTAAGGAATATAGTTCTTGTTATGGAATGTTTTGCCTTTATCTCTCCCGCTTTTTTTTCTTTTTGGCATATATTCACATTCTGCCATGAAATATATGTGGGTTGTTATTTAACTTTTCAGGGACAAGAGCCATATCTTACATTTCTCTAATTTTCCACAGTGCCTGGCACAGTTTTTGATAAAAGTATTGAACAATTAAAGCATTGGCTTGAGATGTGTGGTTCATATCAAGTATTTTTGAGCTTTCCCGCTCTCCCTAGTATGCCACTCCCACCCCAAACACACAGTGACCATTTGCAGCCTCTACAGATCTCACTGACTTCACCCTCACTCCTACTGAGGAGTGGCTCTCCTCTTTGCTGAGTCACCTCTGTGCTTTCATGAGTGTTATCATTTTCATTGAGAAATTGGAGGCATCTGTGATTTCTTTGATGTTCTTTCATTTCCCCTTGCAAATAATTCTGTTTCTTTCATGATCTTCTCTTCCCTCCCCTCTTCCCTGAGGAAGCCCTTCCTTCCCCTCAGCTCTCCATCAGGTCTCTGCAGGCTTTCCCCAGAATCCCACCCTTTGTCCCCAGTAGTGGTAACGTCTCCCCTTTTCTGGGACTCCTTTCTTTTTGTTTTCAGATGGGCATCATAATAGTCTCCACTTTAATCTTCTGTCTTCTCTAATTAATATAAAGTTGCTGAACATGAATTGAGCACTCAATAGGTACCAAGCTTTGAGCCAACTAACAAGGGCATGTACTCTCGAATAAGACGGATTTCCTTCTCTTAAAGAGCTGGCAACTGCCAGACTTCCTCCACAGGTGACCTGTTCTAGCACGGGCACAGACATCCATTCAGCAAACACTCACTGAGTCAGTGACTGCTGATGGCAGTCCCTGCCCTCAAGGGGCACACAGTGGGTGCTGTTCTTAGAGCCCATACTAGCTGTGCTGCTCTTTTTGAACATTTACTTATTTTCTGCCCAAAATTATGAAGTTTTATATTTATATATAATGCTTAATGCAATTTTTCTTCAATTACTGTGAAAGCATATTGAAGGAAAAGACTGGTTTTCAAAAATGGAATTACTCTGTATCCTTCATGGCCCTTGTGTGACGGAGCACCCTAGTCAAAGGGCCACCGGCTCCATGGGGTGCCAGACTCTCCAAGGTCCAGCTGGCCTTGCATAGCAGTGCTCAGGAGCTAGTTTTGCCTGACTCTTAGTATATGAGTAATTTAGAAAACACTGTTTCATTTTCTAAACTTTATTTCTGAACCCTTTCTTTCTTCGACTCCTTTTAATCCCCCAGTATGTAAAGGCATGTGAATAATTTATTCAGAAGTTCAGAAGTAGGTGATGTTTTAAAAATTCATTTTTACATGTATTAGACACACATGATTTAAAATTTGTATATGCCCCCAATTATATTCCTAGCCTGCATTTTCTACTAGTATTTTGACAAGACTTTAACACTTGTTATATACATGTATTGACAGCCTCACTGGCAGGGCAGAGGTATGTGATTTCACTTCATCATTAAGCATTGTCATCTCTAACCATGGATTCTCACATACAAAGAAAAATAATTACTCCCGTATGGATTTACTAAAGGCTTTAATGAATTAACCTAATGCCATTTGAACATGGATTGCTTGTGCCTCTATTCTTATTCGTCAGCGAGCATATGTCAGACTTGTTCTGTACGGCAGCTGTGTAATCGTCTGTAGCAACACTTTATAGTAATCGTAATGTAGGGTATCTCACATCCACATTTGTGTGCACATATGGGGAGAAGGGTATCATTCTCTTAGCCAGCAACAGAATTCCCCGTAGAAAAGGCCACAGAACCTGAGACCATGATAGAATGCCATGGAAGATAGAACTCACTGTTCTACAGTGGAAAAGTGGAGGGAATTCTCCTTTCAGTGTGAATGAGAGAAAGAATGATAAAGGAGGGTGGAAATGGAGGAAGCAACTAACACTCAGTGTGCATTTTTTTTCCCTGTGTGCACTTAAGTACAAAACTAAGTCAGAAGACCAAAAATTGGGAGCTAGATATGACCTTGAGAATGCAAGTTCCCTAGAGTTTAAAGTCACTTGGAGAAGGGCACTGAGCTTTTTCCGGTAGGATAAGGTGTGGAAGGTTGGAGCATAGAACCAGAGGGGCAGAAAGACCCAGATGACATCTGCATTTCATATATATTCATTTCTGGCTTCGATCCCCAGCTCTGCCTTTTACGAGCTGCATACCCTTGGAAAAGATACTTAAGTGCTCTGTGACTAAGTTTTCTCATCCATAAAATGGAAATAATAGAAATATATTTTTCAGTGGGTTGTCTTAATGATGAAATAAATTAGTACATGTGAAGATATTAGAAAAATACATAGTAAACACTGGAATAATGCCCAACATTACCCATACTTATGCAAACATATATAGGATAGATTTGGATTTGCTTTCCCATGTATATGTGTGTAAACCTAACTACAAAGAAATTATACATGTAAAACCCATTCTAAGGAATCAAAATTGATTCAGTATTCTTTCTTTGTAATACCATAATCAAGGCCAGAATTTTGTCAAAGTCCTGAAATGTTTTCATATTCTTAGACATTTGAGGAAAAAGTAGTGCTTTGTTCCTAAAGCAGTGTGTACTCATTAGCTATAATTTTTAAAGTTCTATCCGTTTAGCTCTTGTCTACATGAAATGGAAAAGTAGCTCACTTTGTAGAAGTTGCTAGCTTCAGTGGCTACTAAATGCTGTACTGTATAAAATATTAAAATGCAGGAATGTTATTTTGATAATGTAATTACAGTGTGTTTTGATTGTTTCCTTTTAAAATATCTAGGCCATTTACCGCAGACCAGTTTTGGTAGCCATTATGTGCATGAGAATTGTTTACCATCTTGATTAGAAATTAAACATTTAGTTATGAAAAAACTGTAATTCAAATCTACATAATCTTCTAGAAAAACATTTTCTCTAAGTAATTGCTTAATTTTACCTAATTTTTCTCCAGAATTATTCTGTTTTTAATCATTGTGTGTGTGTTATACTTAGTAGCGATTTCTTTTGTAGTTGGGAGGAGACTTTTTAGATGAAATACACTTGACCCTTGAACAATGTGGGGATGAGGGGTGCCACCCCAGAGAGCTGAAAATTCGTGTATGACTTTTGATTCCCCAAACACCGGCCTGCTTGCTGATAGCCTACCGTTGACTAGAACCCTTACCCGTAACATAAGCAGTTAATTAACATTTATTTTTTGTATGTTATATGTATTATATACTGTATTCTTACAAGAAAATGTTATTAAGAAAATCGTAAGGAAGAGAAAATAAATTTATGGTATTTGTTGAAAAAAATCCGTGTGTAAGTGGACCCAGTTCAAACTGTGTTGTTGAAGGGTCAGCTCTACTCTGTTTTACCTCAACTGGCCCTCAAAACAGAAACAAAACACGCGGGAGGATGAGAGCAGCTGTCGTGGCAGGACCTGGATCTGAGGGGTGCGTGCAAAAGCCCGGCCTTGCCCAGGGCGCTCAGGCAGCCCCAAGACCTGCAGCTCCACCTCTGGACACCGTTCCAGTCCAGTCGGTTCTGTTCATGCTCGTGATGTCCCGTTTCTGCACTTCTAACAACTTGTTGTCATTGCTTCCTTCACTTTCTGTCCGTATACAAAGAACGTTTTGTAAGAACAAGGGCAGTATCTGCTTGCTGTGTTCCCCAGAACCTGGCACATTTAGAAGGTTAATGAGTATTTGTTGAGTGAATTAGTTAATGCACTTTTAAGTTACTTTGCAGGTTGGTGATTATTATGTTCAAGACACCCATTTCCCGGGCATTGGTACTTGCTCTTACTGGGAATGAAATTTCATAAAACCTGTGAGGAGGGCACCCTTACAGTACACATCAAGGCCTTTTAAATGTGCCGAGGAATAGGTTCTAAAGAAATAGCCAGGAATCTGGGCAAAGACAGATCTGTGAGGATGTTCATGGCATAACTGTTTTTAATACTAACATGTTAAAACAACTTAAATATCCAATAATAGGTAATGAGTTAGATAAATGTGCCACATTCATATGTATATAATGCTTTGCAGTCACTAAAATCATATTGTAAAAGACTAGTTCATGATAGGAAAATATTTGCTTATATTTTAAAAATTTCAAAAGTATTACAGTTGCATATATATGTATACATGATTTCAAATTTATTAAAATAATTATTATACATCTGCTTAGAAAAATACATATGCCACAATGTTACAGTGGTTATCAGTGGCAGTATCTCTGGTGATTTTATGTTCTTTTGTGTGCCTTTCCGAGTTTTTTTGAAAATTTCTAAAACAAACATTTAATGCTTTTGTAAAGGAGGGAGGGAGAAAGAAAGGGAAGGTTTCCAGGGCCATCTTGCAGAGGGGCAGGACAAGCCCACGAGGAAGGGACTGAAGCATGGCGGACCGTGCGGGAGGACCGTGCGGACCTCCTCCTGTGAGGAGGCTGGAGAGGCAGCTCCTCAGTGTTGAGTAGCAGCAGCCACGGAAGAATTTGTGCGGTGGGATTCATAGAACTTAAATAGCTGGAAAGATGCAGAGAGATCCTAGGGACGTGAGCAGCAAGATTGGCAGGATGCCTTTGCCATGGCTTTGGCATGGAATCCTGCTAAAAAATCTCAAGCCCTATGAAGGAGGTTCCAGGAAACAGAACCCTGGAGGCCTTATAAGCTTTGCCAGGGGAGAGGGTCTCCTACTTGCCTGGATGGGTTTTTTCAGGATAGTGTTTGAGTACCCTTTAGCCGTGTCATTCCATTGGCTTTAATATGTGTTTATTGATTTCCTTTCCTGAACATTGTCCTTTGGTTCTGTAGTAATATTGAAGGACAGTGGGTGGGGTGGAAAGAGCTGGACCTTTGAGCTTGACAGAATTCAACAGACATGAGTTTGATCCCTGCTCTATCCCTTACAAGCTCCACGACCTTGGACAAATTTTGCTTCCCTGGTCTGAGCCGGTAGTGTTAAAATGAGGCCAACAACAATCACCTCGCAGGGTTGCACGATAAATGTAAAGGCGCTAGTTTAGAGCCTTTTACAGTAATAGGCAGCCAATAAATGTTAGCTCTTGTTCTTAAGATTGTCTTTTCTCATTGTTCTTGATTATTCAAGCACAATATATCTTATAATTACAAAACCACATGCTTGCGTTGATGTCTTGTTTTGTTTTTTGTCTTTGTAAGGTTTTTACTTAAGTAAAGAAAAACTAAGTGAAAATCTTCACCAGGAAAGCAAGCTGCTTTCTTCGTTCTCAGTGACCTTAAGCAGAATCTGTAGTTGGTGGTACTTCTGTTTCATCGTGACATCACCAGTCACCTACACTGGCCTCATTGAAACAAAACAGTCTTTGAAATGCGAGCACATCACTCAGTCTTGTTATGGAAAACTGGCAGACACCTGGATGTGCCCAGAGGGACTGTGATTTCACTTCTCACTCCATAAGCAACATCCTTCTGTTGTGAATTAAATCTTCACAGTCAAAATCTGTGTCTGCATGTGCTTGTTTATTTGGAAAAAATGTTATTCGGAGGCATTTTTATTTGTAATAGTTGTGGAGCAATATGATATAAATGAGCTTAATACTGGGCTAGTGCTGTTTCCTTGTTAAGATTCCTCACGAGCATTTGTTTTTCTTTCTGGACTTACTCGTATATTATGAGGCCAATGGACAATTTATATTTTTTACTTATGTGTAAGTATGATGTTTTACATGTGTTTGTAACATATGAATATTGTACACTATTATTCCATATGTGAATCGATGTGTATATCTGAGGACAGGCATGTTAGCAAACTGGTTTCTGTTTACACCAGGAGGTTTCTTTTTTCCTGATTTTACCCATTCCTACTTTATTCAAGAGGGTAAATGCTGTCCTCTTATCTCAGGTCCCAAGCTGAGTTCAGCATCTGGAGAAGCTTAAGGTTCCAATGTATCAAATTATCCTACTCAAACTGTTGTTACTGTGGTCCATTTTGCCCTGTCATTCCAGTGACAGAATGTCAAAGCTGTTCTTTCTGCTGCCTTCAGCTTTCAGCATCTGCAAGGATCTGATATGCTATTCCTGCTTTACTGAGTGGGGGAAGCTCAAAGGACTGTGATGAAGGCTGAGGCCAGATAACTTCAGGCACAGGGTAACTTCTCTCTAAAGCTGGGGGTTGGTTTGTGCCCCACCATTTCCCTTCCTGCGCCACAGACGTGCACTCTGTTTTATGGATATCTGTTAGTTTCTTACATACTTCCATTTCTCTCCTTTTGAGACATGAGTAACTACGAGTAAATGATGTATGATAGCATTCATAGAAGTATGACAGTTTAGGTCTGGAAATTTAGTGTGAATTTCATCGCTAACTACAAGTGTGTGGTCTACAGCCTGAGTGATTTAATTTAGATAATTGGAAATAAGTATCCTTTAGTACTCAGTCCAGAATAACTAAACAAGCACATGAATGTCCCATTTAATTTCTTAAATCTTCAACTTCTAACCTCTATACCTGTGTATGTAATTATGTATTTTAGTTTTAGATAATTTTATATTTATATAATTACATATGATTTGTCTTTCCAGGAAAAACATTTGTCAGGCCAAAAGATGGTTTCATTTCCTGGACAGAATATAACTTGTTTTATTCAAATAAGAGAAAATCTGCCAATAGTAAAAACACCACACTGATTACAGGCTAGGAAATATTTGTATGTTTCTACTTAAAATCAACTCTGGCCTCTCTTCTCTCTTTTTTTTCTTTAATCCTCACTTGAGGGTATATTTATTGATTTTAGAGAGAGATGAAGGGAGCAAGAAAGAGAGACCTCAGTATGCAAGAAATATCGATCCATTGTGTCCCCTATGTGCCCTGACCAGGGATTGAACTTGCAACCTTTTGGTGTACGGGACAATGCTCCAACCAACTGAGCCACCAGGCCCTCTTCTCTCGCCAGGAGTATAGCAATCACCTTCTTACTGGCTCCTCAGCATTCATTGTTATTTCCCTCTCAAATCTGTTTGCCAGAGGGCAACTACAATGGTCTTTTATACCAACAAATATGATTATATCACTTCTCTGCTTAAAACTCTTCAGTGGCTTTCTATTCTTTTTAGGGAAAAGGCAAAATCCTTGTGTGTGTGAGGCTGAATCTCTTCCCACATACCCTCTGGCTTTTTCTGCTCAAGGCACACCTCACCTTCTTCTGTTCCCTCAACCAAATGCTCTTCCTCCCCACCACGGGCCTCTCTGTGCTGTTTCTCTACTTGAAATGCTCTTCCTGCCCTCCTTCACCCCATTAGCTCCTGGTCACTTAGCAGATCTCACCCCTGGAGCTCTTTCAGAGAACCTGTTCCAGCCCCCGCAAATCACCACATGCACACTCTCATAGCGAAGGGGACACTCCTTTAACAACATCAGAATTACCATTTCACGTTTGTGTGATTATTTGGTCATGGTTCATCTCCCTCGCTAGACTTACGTTTCATAAGGATAGGCCGTATCTGGTCGTGCTCGCCATGATATCACAGAGCCCAGCCCGTGTGCCTGACACAGGGTGCATGCTCAGTGAAGACCTGCAGGAGAAGTGAATGAAGATAATCATATCCGTAATGTATTGCAGGTTATGAAAGCGTGTCTCCAGTTGGTTTATACCATTCTCACAGATACCGACTCTTAACAGTGACACCCAGTTCACTTCCTTCCCACTCTGTTAAGATCTTAACCTTTGTGTATTTGTTTGCGGCCTGCAGTATAGCCCCTGCTACAGGCAGGCCTTGAGATTTAAAAACTTCCCTCTAGTTCCACCAACTGTGGCTGGTTTTGAGGATATGTTTATATAAGAGGTAAAAAGGGAAGATTCCTTGAAAAAGATCTTTGCAGTGAAGCTGATTATTTTCATAATGTGTATTATCAGAGCAAAAAAATGTGAACAACAAAATAGAAAAACCCTGTGACACCAGTTGTACAGGATTTGTTCTTGTGATTTGGGATTGCCTTTTGCTTTTGTCTATTTGTGTAGCATATTCGTGGTCTATAAATATTTGTGCAAACCACATAAACCTAGGTTTGAAAGTTTCAGAGAAAGATCAGTAAGGAGTTTTTGCCTTTGAAATGACCTCAGACACAGATGACAGTGTGCTGATAGCCCGAGGGAAAGGGGCCTGGGAGCAGGGTAGATGGAGGTTAGCAATGTGGGGCTAAACGGGGTCGGAAAGAGACTGGTTTGGGTGATGGACACCCGACGCAGTGTGCAGATGATGCTTTGTTGAGTTGTACACTTGAAACCAGTTTTGTGAGCCAATGTTACCCCAATAAATTCAATTAAAAAAGAAGAAAAATGATGCCTGAGCGTCCTACCTTTTGTTTTTATTCCATCTTTTTTTTTTTTTGATGGGAAAAGTGATTTTTTTTACTACAGTTTTGGGACACATATTTTTACTTAAGCAGTGGCTAACTCAGTTAAGAAACTAGCTACTGCAAAATTAGAAAATGCATATTAAGGAGAAGTAAGCATTGATCGTGCTACAGGAATCCCCTTTTCTTGGCTGACGGTGTGGTGAAGGTAGGGTCAAAGTACACAGGGACGATGATCTGCCCGTGACACCAGCCTGACCTTGAGTGTCAGGGCGGAGTGATTGCCCTGCTCCTCTGAGGTGAAGACATTATAAAGCCCTATATCACGGGAGCCCCTCCTCCGTGTGTGCATAACAAGGCTACTTTTTTTCCTCCCCTCCAAAGATGCTGTTTAAGATTAACATCATCAGAATAAAAATAATATTACTTGCTATTTTTTCTAAACAGCAGCAGGTAAGCAAAGACCATTTTTGAAGGAACGGTAACTTCATGCTTCATTAAAAGTTTATTTATGTTCTGTAGAACCAGTATTGAAATGGCAGTTCCAACAAGCAAGTTGGATGAGTGTAAGAAATACACCGTTAGCAATAATAAAGAGGTGCCCACGGAGCTGAGAATGTACTGTTTAAGATAAAGAACATTTTTGATGGTTTTAATCACTTTTTGCCTTCCAAGAGAATTTATCCACTTAATATATCCATAGGAGTGATATATGTTTCAGATTTATAATGTTTCTGAATTTATGTTTTTAAATGTACACATAAAGGTTAAATTTAGAGGAAAGATCTCAGAAAGCACTCTTCTGTAAAGCTAACATACCAGCTCTGCTTCTACATTGCTTCCTTTATAGGCTTGGGGTAATTAAGCAGACATAATATAACACATAGAGGAATTTATTAGGCTTTTATTAAGGCTTGATAATTTGAGTTTCAGATTTTAAATCTCAAAGGGCTCATAATTGTTGACATTTTCTGCTAAAAGCTACACTGAGAGAGGAGTTGGCGGTGGTGCTGAGGAAGGCGTGTCTGAGTGGAGAGCACACGGTGCCGTTGTCCTCAGCGCAGCACACACGCTCCGATGCCAGTGTCTGCTGGGCCCGCCACGCAGCTGTTCCGAGGTAATGCAGACACTGCTTCTGTGAGTTCATGTACACTGATATTTTCTTGAAACAGTGTTAATTGCAGGAAGTAGAATCTTGAGATTGAGATTATGTCTTGGTAGGAAGGGAGAGATTGGTTTCAAACTCTAAAAACGTAAGTGACTAATTTGCCAGATCAAATTAAATCTTAGAAAGGTTTTCAATTTCATTATTGACTCAAGAAATACACCAGGACAGTTCTGGGACTCAGCAGGGCGGCTTCAGGAGTGGTTTGTAGCATTGGACGGCCGTCTTCTGGTTAAACAGGATGTTCTTTCGGTTTTAACCCTTGTTTTTAAAATTCTGTCTAAAATGTAGTGAGTACAGCATCTTTGATTCTTTAGAATCTTTTTTCTGAATATTAATGTGTTTGGTACTGAAATTCTATCTGTGGATGCTATAAGGTATTGAACTTTCCTGACCCCACAAAAATCCTTGAAATTTTGTCTTTTAAAAACATCCCTGATTATGAACTCTAATTTACTACTTTCTCCCAAAGTCTGGAACTATCCAATAGCATTTCCTAGTGGCATAACCATTAGGACGACAGATAGGCTACTACATCTCCTGTCTTCTCTCCATACTGACTCTTACCTCTCCAGAAAGCTCATTTCACTGGGGTCATAAAAATGAACATTTCCCCAACGGTGGCAATGGTTTTAAATTTGAGACTCTGGAAGTGAAAGCTGTGCCTTTTATGGAAAAAGGGTAAATGGGGCTCAGAACTGTGAGGTTCATTCCACAGTTTTGCTGAGAACCAGCTCTGCCCCAGGATTTGAGTTGGATGGATGCCAGTGAATGGAGATTTTGCCCTAATACTGGAAATAAAAACAAAACCTCCTGGCACAGTCAGGCTTAGCATCAGATTTGTCGTTTCTCTACATCTTGTTTGCTCTTAAGGACCAGGAATAAGACTGTCTTGATATCTCATTTACTAGTATCACACCTGAACCCATCTATTCTAATCTGTCAAGGTGCATTTACCTCACAAAGAATGATATTAGGATATCAACCTCACGACACTCAGATTTGGTTTTAAATTGATGCCTGCCGTATGAAGTAGCAAACAGTCCTTTTCACCTCCTCCCCACTCTGCCTTGTGAAAAAGTTACTTCTCTAGAGAAGACTGAGATGAAGTGGTTGTTTCTGGGCCCTGGGTGCACCCGCCACCTTCCCGGGCTTTGTTTAACAGCCTGTTCCACCTCACTCCTCTCGGTAACGCGGAGGCCTCCTGCTCATCACTAGCTGCCATAAGCCAGATCCTAGCCTCTTAGGCTTCACAGCAATGCAAAACAAATGCCAATTTGGGGCCACAGAGAACCCTCGGCGATTTGGGGATAGAGTAGCTTTCATATCTTAATTTCAGGTTGCTGCTTTCCCCCTTCCCTTGTGTGTTTCTTTCCTACACTTGTCCCTTCCATTCTCTCTCAAGACTCCCTAACCAATTAGCCGAAATCCTTATTGTGTGGAAGGTCCTAAACCGGAGCCATTGGTTAGAAGAAAATCAGAAAAAGGTTTGTGGAGTTGAGTTCTAAAGCAAATCTTTTCTGAAGCTTTTTAGTCTTAAAATAATGCTATCATTTTGTTGTTAGCTGGGCTCCCTTCCCCCAATATGGCCTCTCCGGCTCTGTCTATATTATAGTCCCAGAAAGACCTATCCAAATACACCCTAGGTCTATTGGACGATTAAATTCTAGTCTGGGATGACATTTTCAGCATTCTGACATAAAAATAAGGGCAATACAATAACAGTATGTTTAAATTTACTCTTTAAATGACTCTTCTTTGAAATCCCTTCCTATTATAAAATGACTGTGATAAAAAATATTAAATTTTCAAAAAAGTATGTTCCTACTGTAAAATAAAACATATTAATCTTATAAACAAACTGGGTTTAAAAAACAGCAATAAGCAGCTTTACCACCACCACCACCACCACCACCTCCCCCACATTTTACCAGCATTTAGAATCCCAAACCCTAGGAACATCGATGTAGCAGAAGCCCAGTGGAACCGTATCCTAACCTCTCCAGCCCCACCGGCCATGCCTATTAAAGCAATTCCAGGTGCTTCACCGTAACACGCGAAGGCCGGGACCAGGCCCCTGCCTGCTTTCCACCGTCATCTCCCACCATTCCCTTTCTGGGAGCTAACTTGGCTTGAGGGCATTCATTCCTAAAACCCATCAGTGATGGTACATTGTAAGCCGAGAAGTTTATATTCATCAATACAGAGTCAAAAAATCATCCTAGACGAGATCACAATGCCCTCTCCTCTCCCAGACTTTTTTCTGCTTGGACCAGCCTTCCCACCTCCGTAGACCTGATTAACTTTCAGTCATCCTTGAACATGACCACCAGCTCCGCTGTCAGTGTGCCGGTCTCTGTGCTCTGTCCTCGTGCTTGCTGCTTTTATTAGTAGCATAAACTCATCGTATTGGAAAGGATCTCTGTCCTAGGTCTGTTGCCATCACTAAGCTGGAAAGTTCCACAGGGTAAGGGATCTAGCTTACTGATCTTTGTGACCTTAGTACACACTCTGAAGATTTTCTGAACTGGAACGAACGGAATAGAGAGCTGCCCTGTGGTTAATCAGGATGGAAGCAATAACCCTGTCTTTCTTCTTCCCCAAGCATCTCTTCAGAGGAACAGACCTCCTTCCTGACTGAAATCTTGTTGCAAAGTAACTGACCACAGCTTTGGCAGCAACAAAGATAATCTCATATCCCCTTCCTTCCATTTTTTGGTTCATAAGAGGAAGGACACATTGTCTAGTGCCTGGTGTACATTTACTTTTTACTATTGTTAGGAGTTGGCCTGGTAACTGAATTAGGTAAAAGGAATCCAAATGCGGGGATACAGAGGCATGAGAGAACATACCGTGTTCAGAGAACTTCATGTACTTGTTCAGTATTGCCCCCAAAGGAGGTATTACACAGAAGAGTAAGAAGAGGTGAAAATATGCACGTAGATGGGATTTGGACTTGATCCTGTAGGTGCCAGAGGACCCATCAAAAGCTTTCAGGCAACTGGAGTTATACTTTGCAGAGAACATCCTCTTACTGATGTTGAGGCTGGAAAAAGGAAAGCAAGGGAGAGACTGGGGATAACATAAAATAGGCAGTAGAACATGCCAGGCAAGACCTGGTGTAGACCTTCAGGAGTGGCAGAGAAAGGATACTACCTGCAGTTTTGTTGAGGTTAATTAATTGCTTTAATACCTTTTTGATAGGCCAGGTCCTTTGGTACACTATTCATCAACCAAATCAAGCATATTGTCCTCATCTTGAATTTAACTAGAGGTACACCTCAGAGATACTGCAGCTTCGGTTTCAGACCACTGTAATGAAGCAACATGTAATATTTTCGCCGGAGGAGGGGGGGGCTTGCTTTCTGTTTGTAAAAAACGCAACACCTAAGGAGCACAATAAAGCGAAGCATAATAAAACAAGGTAAGCCTGTGTTGAAAACCTTTAAATGGACAAAGGCTTAACCTTTATTAGATTAATCAAGTTTTCCCCTTTTTGTTGAAAGGGGAAATTTTCAGACCTACTATGAACTATTTGGACTGTTGATTTTTTTTAATAGAAGAATAATCAAATAACTGGGAGATGATACTGAATACATCGTACCTACTTTGTCTTGTGAGCTGCTCCTCAACCTCTGTTTCCACCTACATCAGTGCTCGGAACTGTGCGGGTGGGTGTGAAAGTGGGGAGCAGAAAACCCAAACTTCTGGGCGACTTTCAGTTTGTCACTTAAGCTTTGGGAGCCTTGGTTTCCTCTTCTGTATTCTGGAAGATGATGATACTTCAGACAGTCATCAAGAGGAGCAAGTGTGATAATGTGGGTGAGAGGGACGTGAAACCTGAAAAGCAGCAAAGGCACTGTGGCTTGGCAGGCTGTGTATCTAAAATGGGCCATTTTAAGCTTTTTGTTTACCCAGTTGTACTTATGAATTTGGACTTAGTTTTGTGGGGTTTTTGAGCCAGGTGAGAAGGAGTTTGAGTGGCCATGCTGTAAAATTTTAATGTTTGACTTGCTTTTCCAACATATTTCTGTCAAATGCATTGTTGAAGCAGATGGTTGATTGACTTAATGACTTAATGAAAGTTCCACCAAAAGTGACTGATTCATATGAACCATGGAAGGGCTATTTCATAAATACCAGAAAATATTTAATTAACTTAGAAATAAAGACAACAACTAGTTTGTAATAGACATGAGGACCTTATCTAACAATAGCTACTCAACTTTGTCATTTTGCCTGAGTCACCAGAATTATTTGACAACTTGGCCCTCATTATGGTCAAGAGTATGTATATATGTATGTATGTATGTATGTGTGTATGTATATATATATACATACACACATACATACATACACACTCTGAACCTTCAGCAAAATGAAAAGACAACCTACTGAATGGGAAATGATATTTGCAAGGAATACATCTGTTAAGGGACTAATACCCACAACACATAAGGAACTCATGAAACTTAACATAAAAAAATCCAGTCTAATAAAAAATGAGCAGAGGACCTGAAGAGACATTTCTCCAAAAAAGAAATACAAAAAAAAAAAATGCTCATCATCACTAATCACCAAGGAAATGCAAATCAAAACCACAATGAGATACCATCTCACACCTGTAAGAATGGCTGTCATCAATAGATTAACAAATCACAAGTTCCTGCAAGAATGTAGAGAAAGGGGAACCCTAGTGGCGCATTGTAAATTAGTTCTGCCATTATGTAAAACAGAAAAGAGATTCCTCAAAAAATTAAAAACAGAACTTTCATGTGATCCAGCAGTTAATTCCACTTCTGGGTATTTATCTGAAGAAAATAAAAACACTAATTCTAAAACATATATGTACGTTTATGTTCATTGCAGCATTACTAGTAATAACTAAGATATGGAAGCAGCCCGTGTCCATCAATGATACATGGATAAAGAGGATGTGGTACATATATGCAATGGATTATTATTCAGCAATAAGAAGGAATGACATTTTGCCATTTGTGACAACATGGATGGACCTAGAGGATATTATGCTGAGTGAAATAAAAGAGTGACAGATAGACCTGGCTGGCATAGCTCAGTGGATTAAGCACGGGCTGCGAACCAAAGCATCGCAGGTTTGATTCCCAGTCAGGGCACATGCCTGGGTCGTGGGCCAAGTCCCCAGTGGGGACCACATGAGAGGCAACCACACACTGATGTTTCTCTCTCCTTCTCCCTCCCTTCCCCTCTCTAAAAATAAATAAATAAAATCTTTAAAAAAAAAAAGAGTGACAAATAAGAAAAACACAAATACCATATGATTTTAGTTACATGGGATCTAGAAAATATATAAACCAAATGAATAAATAAAATACAAGTAGAGCCATAGATATAGAGAACTAGCTAATGGTTGCCAAGAGGAGCTGGGAATAAAAAAAGAAAAGAATATACAGTCTGTTCACATCAAATGTATGGGAAGTGCAAGGGTATCTGTTCCATTCTGTGACCTTCCTTTGACACAGTGAGAATGCCCACTCTTGTATACTGCAAAGCTTGTAAACTAATTAAGTGACCAAAATTCTAAATATGCATGATGGCCAATTGACAGCACCTTGTCTAACATATTCTTCGTTGCCATTGAAGTAAATCAGGATTGTCATAGATACCATTTTATTTAATCGAATAAATTTATTTGCCATGAGGCTTCATAAGCTTTTCTCAAGGAGACACAAGGGCCTGCAAGCTGATGCCAGAATGTATGTCTGAGCTGGTGAGGCCTTTCATTTCATTCCACAGATAGACATCTTCAGAAACTCTTGAAACTGCTGCATGCTAATAAATAGACTCTAGACATGCCTACCCAAGAAAGTATACTGGAATTCAAACAGCTGTAGAGTTTGCAGAGCATTATTGTTTGACAGTAAGCCTAAGGAACGGTGAGGTTGTATCTCGGGTCATGTTTGGGATATCCTGTGTGTAGCCAAAGGTTGCAGTTGACTACAAGGAGCGTGCCTATTAATGATGAGTACAGAAGCAGAAAGTGAAGTCAAATCAGTGCATTCTTTTGCAGAGGTGATATACCACTTCCAAC
>CM052542.1:68790662-68891489 GCA_028533065.1 Trachops cirrhosus | reverse complement strand
AGTAAAATGACAACAAACTCACAATTATTAACAACCACACCTAAAACAAAAACAAAAACCAACTAAGCAAACAACTAGAACAGGAACAGAACCACAGAAATGGAGATCACATGGAGGATTAGCAACAGGGGAGTGGGAGGAGGGGAGAGGGGAGAAAAGTATAGAGAATAAGTAGCATGGATGGTAGGTAGAAAACAGACGGGGGGAGGTTTAGAATAATATAGGAAATGTAGAAGCCAAAGAATTTACATATATGACACATGGACATGAACTAAAGGGGGGAATGTGGGTGGGAGAGGGTATGCAGGGCAGAGGGGAGTGAAGGGGGGGAAATGGGACAACTGTAACAGCATAATCAATAAAATATATTTCAAAACAAAAAACAAACAGAAAAAAGATGAAAGCAAGTTGGGATCTTTATCAAGGTCCTGAAATGTCAAGCAACCTGGAAAAAACAAAAACACCTCATTTGAACAGGTGCTGTACAAGTAACATATGGAAGCCACAGCGATGAACTTTGAGTCACTATCAGGAAGAACGTTTAGTATTTAACTGACATAGCTACACATGAGGAAAAATTTTTGTCTGTAATTGTACATATCCTTGGACTCAGAGCTATTGTGTTAAAAATCAGAAGTAATATACCACAATGGGGAAAAGTTGATGGGGGTAATTTCAAAATAAAAAGTATTCCATCTGTTTTCTAGGGCTAAAGGGAATATTCTGAAAACCAATTTTGAAGAGCTATAAAAACAGTTTCTGATGTACTCATAACCCAGGTTATAGAAGGCTTTCAGCAGTTTTCTTTTAAGTAATATATTTATCCCCAAACCAATGGCACTTCAATATTTTTCTGTATCTCTCCATCTTGCTTCTTATTCCTGTGTCTCATTTTGTCCCTCTCTCTTTTTCATACACCCCACTCTCCTCTCTCTTTATAAATATCATCCTGTGCCAAAACATAAATATGTAAGCATATTATTTGCTGCCCAAGGCAGGAGCTGATTTAATGCTGATAAGCCTCTTGGGTTACAAGACAAAGTTCCAGGTCAGTGAAGACATGAGAAATTCATGTGAAAAGCGAGGACGAAATTATTTATTTAGAGAAAGTAGGAACCTAGGTAGGATAATTTTTATTCAGCTGAAAAAAAAACATGGAAAGGAGCAAATAAGGTAGTCTACAAGTTTGACATTAAAAAATACCATTAAAATATTTTAGAAAGTCCACCTCATGATGAGAGTAGAGCCAAGCAGATATTATAAATGCTGTGCACCTGTGTCCCCACTGAAAACCTGTATAATTTAAAAGTGATATTTACTGACTAGCGTGACCCTCAGTGGATTTGTCAGTTTTCTGACAGGATGAAGAAAAATGATAGAAAAGCCATCAAATTTTTGATGTAGATGAATTCATACCTACCAGTGAGACAAGCAAAGTGATAGTGAAGACAACTAATGATCTGTGGACATACAAGTGAAGTTTAGTGTATGCTGTCTTCAGCTTTGTCTGATAAAACGCCTACGGCACGCCACCCGAGATGGTCACCAGGACGGCCCTTTACGGTTACAGAAGGTGGAGCAGGTTGACTGGAAAAGTCATGTGATACCATGTGATACTGCAGTTGGGGGTGGGGGGCTACAAGGGTTTTATTACCCATCTTATTCCATATGTGTTATCTGCCCGATGACTTTTTTAGGTTTTCTTTCTTTACAAAATTTGAAACAAAAAATCATGACACTGTTTCTAAAATATTACTGATAGAATGAACACTTTTCACTGCTCTTTCCATATGAAAGTCAGAAAACTTCATGCCGTTTCCAGAGGCTGAGAAAGACGGTATCCTCACCTACCAAAACATTGCATTGCTGGTAGCTGACTCCACTTAGCGGGTCTGTCATGAATCATCAGTGTTCTAAGATTACCTTAGTACTTTGTGTAGTACCTGTGTAGAGAGCTGACACAATGTTATAATCAGAAATTACAGTGTAGAGAGCAGTAGTTCCCATGATCCTTTTGATTACCCACCTTTATTAGCAGGATTTTAAAAATATCTTCTACACGATTGTTTTTAAAATGCTTATTTTAGAATATCTAAACAGTAAAAAATATATATCACTTTATAAAATACATAAAAGATATATAATTACATTATTCATTTTATAGGATATATAATATTATACATCACTCTTTAAGCTCACCACACAGAGTTGGTCATTCTGAACTTTTTAGTGTATTTCCTTCCTTTAAATTGTGTTGCGGTGTTATTTTGTTTTACAGTGTTGGCATGATATTGTCTATACTGGTTAACTTACTTTAAAAAAAATATTGCAAGCATTGTTCTGTGTCACCGAAGTTCTCAAAAACCCTGCGTTGAACGACTGCACACTGCACCATTGCATGGACGCATCGTTTTCTTACCTGTTTCTCTATTGTTAGACATTCAGATGTTTCTAATATGTTGTTATAAATTACCTCATAATAAGCATCTGTGCACACATTTATTTGTCTCAGTGGCCATTTGCTTTAGATGTGGAAGCACAGTTATTCAGTGCAAGAGTACAGATATGATTAGATTGAAGGGGTCTTGATAGATACAACCAAATCGCTTTCTATACAAGCTGCCCAGTATACACTCACCCCAGAGTAGCCTTCAGTTTCAAAGATTAATTTTTTGTATTGATTAATGAGTCTTTTAATGTTGTTGCTTTTGTAGTACTTTTGCTTGTGTTGCATTCAGATTTTTGTCCTGCGTCTGTGCTCAGAGTATGACTAGTGCGCAGCATTGGATCTTCACTTGGTGGGCCATGATGTATTTGAGAATCTCAGGAAAGCCATGAACCCTCCTTTCTGAAAAATGAACATACTGACAACATGCAAATTTTTACATATTTTAAGGGAACTATGGACAGTCCTCCCATTCAAATATTGTTGCTCACATGGTGCTAAGTGTTTAACATGGATTTTTGCATTTAATCCTCATGATCTGGGGCCTCTCAGAGGACAGGAACTTGCTCAAAGTGGCATCACTGGTGAATAGTAAAGCGGAGGTTCAGACCCCAGAGCCTGTCCTCTCTTATCCGTGAAACTGCACTGCCTTGAGGTTAAGAAACCTGTCTGTTATTCTTTTTTTATGTCCCTTTGTTCAGGTTTTTCCAGTCATGGTGATGCTGGCTTCCTGTCATCTAATGGGACAGTTTGCCATATTTTTTATGCTGTGGATCTGTTTCTGTAGCATACGGTCTTCTGTTTCTTAAAAGGTTAAGAGTTCACTGCTAAGAAGTTTCTTGCCTAGAATCTTTTAAGAGGAAATTGTTTCATAACCTTTTCGATTCCTTGTATGTATATCCATTGCTTTCTTTATTATTTTGCGTCCATTTTTATAATGCATTTCTATAATCGCTGACGCAGACACCAGCCTGCAGTGTCCGTGGTGTTATGGATGAGACACGAGACAAATTCACATGGACTACTGAGTCCTGTGGAGGAAAAGGGATAGCACAGCTACTCTCTCAAGGGGAGAGGGCCCCGACCCTTGCCTTGACAGGCTTTTATTGTGTTTGTTTTGCACAAGAATACAGGTAAAGCTCATTAATCATTATCAAGCAGTAAGAATCAAACATACAAAGAACTCTGAGGTCCTATTTTGAGTCAGGGTCAGATAGCTAAAGAGCCATAAAACTTTGAGAAACAAACTTACTTCTGCTTGGATCCTTATCATTTAATTGAGAGTATTCTAAACAAAACAGGTTTAACAGGATTTTACATATTCTTTCTTAGTTCCATAGGGAACCTGCCCTTTCCAGCACAGGGCGACACCTACCACCAGCATTGTTTCATGCTTAAGTCAGGCAGGGGAAGTAAGGCAGCCAAGAGATTAGAGACTCCTTGCAGACAGAATGAGGACTCAAGCTATGTCAAAGCTGATGGTCGAGGATCCATCACCCCCTTTTGCTGTACCCCCCAGAGTCCTTCCTTGGGGCCTCCACGTGATCATGCCTGTCTTAGGTCATTCCCCCATTGGGGAGTCTTACCCGTCATTGGCTAACTGACCAAGCATTGGGGGCCAGGCAGGGTGAAGTAAAAGGAGCAGAAGTGGTGCCCTGCCAGAGAGATAAGCTTTGTCTCCTTAGTGCGTTACGGTCCAAGGCGGCTCCCTCAGGCTTAGCTATGGGGGGGTTACAGCTTCTGAAACCAGGCAAGGCGGCTCCCAGCAAATCACTACCTATTTCATTGATTTTCTTTTTTCACATTTTTAGCACAGATTTGTATATAACATTTTCTTTCTTTTGTGCATGCCCCTTTCATTCATTTTGTCTTTTGTAGTTTCTTTTTCTTGATTCGTTTTGCTAAAGTTTTGTCTGCTTCAGTATTGTTGTTCTGTTTTGTTTTTGTGGACCCTGCACCTCAGAAATATGTTTGATTAATTGTTTCCATTTTTGTACTTTGTATTTCTGTTTTTAATTGTACTTTTTTTCTGCATTTCTTAGGGTTTGGCTGTGTTGGCATTATTGTTCTTAATTTTCTAATTGCTAAAGTTGAATATTTTTTATTTTATTCTTCCCCGTCTAGGTTGTAGTGTTCTGATATTTTTTATTTTTAACTTATCTGGAGTTTTTTTCTTCTTGACCCACTGATTATTTAGGAAAGTGTTTTTAATTTTTACATGTGTGGTTTCCATAGAGTAATTATTAATTATTTCGATAGTAGAATTGTAACTTAATTCCTTTAAGAAGTTTGGCAGTTGCAAGAAGAAATGAACATGCATTGATATCCATATATGAGAAGAAAAATCTGAATTTACATTTTATTCCATTCAGTTCAACAGATATTTATTTATTGCCCACTGTGTTCCAAGATCTGTGCTAGAAAGTGGGAATGTGACAGTGAAAAGGTAGAAATAGTCTCCTTTGTCATGAAAATTTTAGTCTAGTAAATAATGCAGACAAGTACACAATTACAGAAAATATAAGAGAATTAATTGGAAAAACTAGTAAGACAACTGATTCAATCCAACTGTACTATCCCATCAAAACTAAACAGAAAATGACAATTTAAATAAATGAAATAGAAAATCTGAACAGACAGGTTGCTAGTAAGGAGACTGAAGCAGTAATAAAAAACCTTCCAAGACAAAAGTACAGGACCAGACTGGTGAATTCTACTACACATTCAAAGAATTAATATCAATCCTTCTCTAGCTCTTTCAAAAAATCAAAGAGGAGGTAACTCTTTCAGTCCATCATGAGGCCAGCATTATCCTGTTACCAAAACCAAAAAAAGATGCCACAAGGAAAGAAGATTACAGGCCAGTATCTTTGATGAACATAGATATAAAAATCCTCATCAAAATATTAGCAAATCAAATTCAGCAATGCATTTAAAAGGACCATACACTATTATCAAGTAGAATTTATTCCAGGTATACGAGGATGGTTCAACATTCACGAATAAGTCAGTGAGATACACCACATTAACAAAATAGAGGATAAATATTAAATGAACTTCTCAACAGATGCAGACAAAGCATTTGACTATATTCAGGAATAATTCATGATAAAAAAAAAACTCTCCACAAAGTGGGAGAGAACAGAGAGCATACCACAATATAATAATGACCATATGTAACAAGCCCACAGCTAACGTCATACCTAGGGATGAAAAGCTGAAAGCATTTCTTCTAAGAGCAAGAACAAAACAAGGATGTCCCATTCCTGCCACTTTTATTCAGCATAGTATTGAATGTTCTCACCAGAGCAGTCAGGCAAGAAAAAGAAATAAAAGACACTCAAATTAAAAAGGAAGGAGTGAAATTGTCACCATTCTCAGGTTACATGATATATGTCTAGAAAATCCTAAATGTTCCATCAAACCTCTTAGAACTAATCAAAAAATACAGTAAAGTCATAGGATGCAATCAGTACACAAATATCTACTGTGTTCCTGTACACTAATAATGAACTATTAGAACGAGAGATTAAGACAATAATCCCATCTGCAATTGGATCAAAAAGAATACAATACCTAGGAATAAAATTAACCAAGTGAAAGATCTGTATGCAGATGCTTCTCATCTTACAGCGGGGTTATGTCCCAATGAATCCATCGTAAGTTGAAAGTATGACAAGTCAAAATACTGACCTTAGCCTCACCTGCCTTATATTACTTACATTAGCCTACAGTTGGGCAGAACCGTCGAACTCAGTGGGTAACTGCGAGTGTTGTTGCTTACCCTCGTAATCAGGTGAGCCGATGAGAGCTGCAGCTCACTGCCCCTGCCCAGTGTGACCAAACTGTGTTGAACTACATACCACTAGCCCCGAAAAAGATCAAAATTCAGAATTCAAACTATGTTTTCTAGTGAATTCACGTACTTTCACACCATTGTCAGTTGAAAAATTCCAAGTCAAACTTATTGTAAGTCAGGGATCATCTGTATTAAAAGCTACAAGACATTAATGAAAAAAATTGAAGAAGAAATAAATGGAAAGATATTCCATGCTTATGTGTTGGAAAAATCAATGTTGTCAAAACATTCATACGACCCATGGCCATCTACATGTACAGTGCAGTCCCTATAAAATTTGAAAGGCACTTTTCACAGTGATAGAACAAGTTACCCTAAAATGTGTATGGAACCATTAAAGATCCTGAGTAGCCCAGCAATCTTGTGAAAGAAGAATAAAGCTGGACGCATCATGTTCCCTGATTTTAAACCACATTACAAAGCTGTAGTAATTAAAATAGTATTAGCATGAAAACAGACACATAGGTCAATGGAATACAGTAGAGAGTCCAGAAATAAAACTGTGCAGTTAAGTTACAACACAGGAGCCTAGAATATGCAATGGGGAAAGGACAGTCTCTTCAATTAATCGTATTGGGACATACTGGACAACTTGTCTTATGCCATGCACAGAAATTAATTCAAAACAGAATAAAGACTAGAATGTAAGACCTAACATGAAACTCTCAGAAGAAAACACAAGCAGTAAACTTCTTGGCATAGGTCTTGGCAATGATATTTTCAGTCTGACACAAAAAGCAAAAAGTACGCAAGTGGGACCACAGCAAACCAGGGCGCTCCTGCACGGCAGAGAAAGCCGTCAACAAGATACTGGCAACCTGATGAAGGGGAGAAAACATTTGCAAGTCACATACCTGATGAACGGCTAATATCCAAAATATTTAAAGAATGCACACAACTCAACAGCAAAATGACAAGCAGTCCAATTTTAAAATTGACAGAAGATCTAGATATTTTTCCAAAGAAGACATAGAGATGGTTAACCAAGTATAAGAAAAGATGCTAAACATCACTAATCATCAGGGAAATGCAAATCAGAATCACACTAAGATATCACCTTACATGTATCAAAATGGACATTATCAACAATAACAACAACAAAAACAAGAAATAAGTATTGGCAATGATGTGGAAAAAAGAGAACGTAGTGTACTATTGTTAGGTATATAAACTGGTGCAGCCACTGTGGAAAGCAGTATGGAGGTTCCTCAAAAAATCAAAAATAGAGCTACCATATGCATCAGTAATTTCAGTTCTGGGTATTTTTCTGAAGAAAATGAACACAGTAATTTGAAAAGATACATGCACCCTCATGTTTATTGCAGCATTATTTGTAATAGCTAAGATATGGAAACAACCTAAGTGTCCATGACAAATGAACAGATAAAGAAGATGTGATACACACAAACACACACAGTGTAACACTACTCAGCCATAAAAAAGATGAAATCTTGCTGTTTGCAACAACATGCGTGTTCCTTGAGGTGCACGATGTCAGACAGACAAAGATAAATTGGTGGGTGCTCGAGGCAGGGGCAGGAGAACTGGGAAAATGAGTGAAGGAGGTCAAAAGGTAAAAAGAAAATAATAATCTGGGGAAATGAGAGGTGGTAATACATGAAGCAATATTAGCTGTGAGTTAATTGCTGAAACTAAGTGATATCAAATTAGGTTCATTATATTCTTCTCGAAAAGAAACAGAAAACACTGCAGGGTGTACACTGTGGCACACAAGATTTGGTTTACACCAGGAGTGTCTGAGCTGTTCTTGGGGGGAAGCCACACCACATCATAAAACAAGCTGTGTATAGCTTAGCTTCAGGAACCAGGATGAGACCTGAAAAAGTTTTTTTTTTTACAGAAAAGACTGTTTAAAACTAAATTAGCAATTAAAGAAAGTTGTATAACAACTTTTTAAAAAGATTTTAGAAAATATATAGATGACTTCAGTAAGAGGCTAGACCTAGAGATGCCCTTAGGCTGTTGTCTCTAAAAACTAGCCACTGTCATTCTCTGGAATTTCTAAAATCAAAATTATGTATTAGTTTCTACTAACTCTAGCTTCCCTTTTTTCTTCACTATTTCTTCATTATTACTATAACACTGTAGTAATAAAAAAATTAAACACATTTCTAACTTGTCTGTCTTCCACCATCCCTCTCTGGTTTTTTCTTTAATACAGTATACATATTTTTGTTTTCTTGACTGAGAGATAAATAAACAACTGTGAAGATTAATTATAAATAGATATAATAGAAAAATATTATTCATAGTAGAAACAAAGTAAATATATATACCTACAAATAAATTGAATAAGAAATGTATAAGATCTTTATGATGAAACTGATAATTTTTGAAGAATATAAAAGATATATTAAAATTATCAAATATAACATTCCCAGATAGGACAATTTAATATAATGATAATGTCAACTCTCTCCATATTATTCTATAGAGTCAATATATATAATCTTAATCAAAAGCCCAACATGGGGTGGTTGTTGTTTTGATAAATTTTACTGCAAAACAAAGTAAACACTTCAATATGATGAGTGTTACGGTAAACAAAGTTAAAAGATAACCAGCAAACTGGTAAAAATATTTGCAGTAATTGTAATTCAGTAACAGTAACTCAACAGGGAAGCGAGCAAAGGCATTTAACAAACATATGAAATCCATCTCACTGGCTCTTAGGTAAATTAAAATGGCAACAAACATATTTATTCATCTTTTTTGCTGGCAAAGTTTTTTTTAATTGATAAAATATAGTGTTGTTAGGTGTAGGAAAGAAAACCCTCATATATTAAGTGTGAACATATAAATTGATAAAGCCATTTCAGAGGGCAGTTTAGTTATATATATTACAATCCTAAATGTAAATATTCTTCCTTCAACCTAGTAATTCCATTTAGACAAGTGCTTACCCATGCGTCCAGAAAGATTGTTGTTGTTAATAGCCAAAAATTGGAAACTAGCCAAATGTCTATTAATAAAAAAGTGGTTAAGTAAAGTTTGACATATTTAATATATGATCTCCTATGCACTGATTTAAAAAATAAAGTAGGGCTTTATGTGGCAACTTTCTCTTGAGAACCATGGGGAACCATGGTAGTATTTTAAGTGCAGGTGTGACATGACTAGACTTGAGTTTTTAAAACCTCCTTCTAGACGGGTTGTGGGAAATGGACCAAAGTGACATAAAATAGAGGCAAGAATTTCATTATAATTGGCTGGTAATCCAGTTAAGCACCAATGGTAGCCCCATGATAGAGCAGAGCTGAAACTGTTATTACACACCCCCAAAAAAACACAAACTTTTATGTGGCAATATATTTTTGCATTGTATTTTATTTATTTTTTAAAGTATATTTTATTGATTATGCTGTTACAGTTGTCCCATTTTTTTTCTCAACTTTATTCCCATCTGCCTTGTGCTCTCCCTCCCACCAGCACCCACCCCTCCCCCCTTAGTTCATGTCCATGGGTCATACATATAAATTCTTTGGCTTCTTTTCCTATATTTTTAAACTTCCCCTATTTTGTACCTACTATTTATGCTTCTTATTCCCTGTACCTTTTCCCTCATTCTCTTTCTACCCCCTCCCTGCTGATAACCCTCCATGTGATCTCCATTTCTGTGATTCTGTTCCTGTTCTAATTGTTTTTGTTTTCTGTGTTTTTTTAGGTTCAGTTGTGAGCTTGTTGTTATTTCACTGTTCATATCTTTGATCATCTTTTTCTTAGATAAGTCCCTTTCATATTTCATATAATAAGGACTTGGTAGTGATGAACTCCTTTAATTTTACCTTATCTGGGAAGCACTTTATCTGCCCTTCCATTCTAAATGATGGCTTTGCTGGATAGAGCAATCTGGGATGTAGGTCCTTGCCTTTCATGACTTTGAGTACATCTTTCCAGGCCCTTCTTGCCTGTGAGGTTTCTTTTGAGAAATCAGCTGACAGTCTGATGGGAACTCCTTTGTAGGTAACTGTCTCCTTCTATGTTACTGCTTTTAAGATTCTCTCCTTATCTTTAATCTTGGGTAACTTAATGATGATGTGCCTTGGTGTGTTCCTCCTTGGGTCCAACTTGTTTGAGCCTCCCCAAGCTTCCTGGACTTCCTAGGAGCCTATTTCCTTTGCCAGATTGGGGAAGTTTTTCATTATGTTTTCCAGTAAGTTTTCAATTTCTTGCTCTTCCCCTTCTCCTTCTGGTACCCCTATGATTCGGATGTTGGAACATTTGAAGTTGTCCTGGAGGTTCCTAAGCCTCTCCTCATTTTTTTTTTAATTTCTTGTTTCTTCATTCTGTTCTGGCTGAATGTTTATTTCTTCCTTCTGCTCCAAATCATGGATTTGAGTCCCGGTTTCCTATCCTTCATTGTTGGTTCCCTGTATATTTTTCTTCATTTCACTTTTCATAACCTTCACTTTTCCTCTGTTTTGTGACTACACTCAACCATTTCTGTGAGCATCCTGATTACCAGTGTCTTGAACTCTGCATCTGATAGGTTGTTTGTCTCCTCATTACTTAGTTCTTTTTCCGAGTTTTGATCTGTTCTTTCATTTGGGCCACGTTTCTTTGTCTCCATGCACCTGTTAGGTAGTAAGGGGTGGAGCCTTAGGTATTTGACAAAGCAGGGTCACCCAGGTCACTGTGTTGTGGCACTCTCTGTGGGGGAGGGGTCAGAAAGGGAGCAATGCCTCTTGACCGGCTCTCAGAGGGCTTTCAGTCACTTTCCCTGTTTCCTATGAGCAAATCAGGCCCTTCTGGTGCTGATTCCCAGGTGGGTGGGTTTGTGTATATTCTAGGACCCTGTGGGTCTCTCCAGTAAACTCTCCTGTGAGGCTGGGAATTTCTCCTGCTGCCACAACCCCCACAGGTTTCTACAGCCAGAGGATTCGAGGCTTCCTTTTCCTGCGCTGGAACCCTGAGTTGCATGGTCTGTCTCACTCCCCAGTTGTTCCTCCTGGTTTATCCGCATGCAAATGTGGGACCGCCTAGTCCACCAGCCACTACCTTGCAATGCATCCTGTCAACCCCAACTGCCCATCTCCACCCCTCCTACTGGTCTGAATGAATGTTTCTTCTTTAACTTGGTTGTTAGACTTCCATACAGTTCGATTTTCTGGCAGTTCTGGTTGTTTTTTGTTTTTAAATTTGTTGCTCTTTTGGTTATGTGAGGAAACAAAGTGTATGTACCTAAACCTACATCTCGGCCCAGTTGCATTTTATTTTAAAGTATATTTGGTGAGCAGCTCCTTGGTACAAAGCACTTTCCTGGGCAAGGATGGTAGCATATGTTTCCTAACTGTAAAATCTATTTACTGATTGCTTAAAATTACAAATATATTAGTTTTATTAAGTTTGCTTTCCAACTAAGGCCTTTCACCTCTGTTTTTTGGAACAGTGGAGTTCGTTTGGTAACCCTGCTAGTGTTTTTGCTTGACTGCCAGGAAGCTGAGTGACAAATTCAGTGCTCCACTGCAGAGACCACAGAGCTCAGGTTTAGGGTGCACAGTAGTCCCCCCTCAATCCACCTGGGGATGGGTTCCAAGACTCCCAGTGGATACCTGAAATTGCAGAGAGTACTGAACCCTATATATATTGTACTATGTTTTTTCCTATATATACGTACCTCTGATAAAGTTTAATTAACAAATTAGACATACTAAAAAGCTAACAACAATAATTACAAAATAGAAGAATTATAACAATATACTGTAATAAAAGTTGTGTGAATGTGGGCTCTCTCATTACTGAGGCCGCCCCTCAGTGACTAATGGGCAGGGAGAACACACTTCGTGGAGGCGCTGGACAAAGGGGTGATTCACATTCTGGTGGGGATGAAGCGGAAAGGCTCAAGATTTCATCATGCTACTCAGAATGGCGCTTGCTTTAAAACTTACTCATTGTTTATTTCTGAATTTTTTTCATTTAATATTTTCAGGCCACAGCTGACAGCAGGAAACTGAAACTGCAGAGAGCAAAACCACAAGTGAAGGATGGGGGTGGGGGAGGGGCAGTACTCTCTTCGGCCTCTACTTTTTCCTCCATAGAGTTAATCTTTTGGGTTTTTTTTTTCTTTTCATTTTCAAAGGCTACATGGTTATGTGTGTCTTTTATTGCGTACTGTTTATCCATTTTTAAAAACTTGACAGATTTAAAATGCTAATAAATAAAGAGATATTAAAGTTACCATTTTTAGCTGCATAGTCTCTTTGATCCCTTGGTGACTTTAAAGGTATCATTTGACTTTTATCTCCTAAAGTTGTGAATATTTCATATTGGTTTAGCAAAGCTCTTTTAATAATAAAGGGACCATTTTAACTGCACAGCAGGCTACATGGTAGTTATCAGCTCCCCGGGTTAATTAAGCATTTGTAACATCACTTTAAAACAGTAGCTTGACTTTAAAATTGAAGAGGTGGTGTGGCACCGCGGGTAGGAGCTCGGGCTCTGGAGCCAGGCTGTCGGGTTTGAACACGGATGGCCTGTCACTCCCCAAGTGTGGGGCTGTCGCCAAAGGACTTGCGTGCGCCTCTGGGTCTCAGACTCCCATGAGGAAGGCCCTACTGCATCAAGTTGTTTTGGGCATAGAACTAGCGATATTTGTAGAGCACTCGCTGTAGGTATTTGTTAAGTTTTTTTTTTTTTAATGAAATGAAGATTCCTTCCTTGCATACATCTTTAGATGGAATAGAAGTTTCTTTCATTTAAGACTCTGTGATAAGAAGAACGTTAAAGATTTAAAGCTTTGATTTGGGTTTTTCATGCAGGTATTAAATATACTTCTAAAAAAAGAATGGTTTTCTATACATAAATCACTTTAAAACCAGGGATTGTTTACTCGTGTCTGTGGTGATGAATTTGGTGTTTCCGTCGCAAGGATAGGCAGTGAGACTGAGCAGTGGAAAGGCCAGCGTTAAAGCGACATGTGGCAAATGTGACAAACGTGCTAAATATGCAACTCGTGTCCCCACTGACGGCAGTTTTAAGCTGCTCGGGCTGTTTTTTATTTGTTTGTTTTTATTTTTGTAAATTGTAGTCTAATGAAAGGAGTAAAAACCATCGCTTTGAAGTCATGTGCAGAGAGCTGCCTGTGCGTGAAGGAGGACACGCGTGTGCTAGAGCGTGGAGTCTTCAGCACTAGACAGCGGCCCTGGCGGCTGAAATGCCTTCACAGGAGGGGAGTGTGTTTCTGGAACGCAGCCCCCCGTCCTCCATTGGAGGAGAATTGTGACTCTTTTTTTGCTATTCGTTTGAATTATTTACATAAGCAAGGTTTCTCCTTAAATTAAAATCATGTTGAAAAAAGCTTCTTAAGAGTTTTCAGTATTCTCAGTTAATTTAGGTAGACTTGAACAAAATAAAAATCTATAAAATACTGCATTGTTTTTAAAGGTAGTTCTCTTCCCTTATACATTTGAAGGATTTTTTTCCTCCATTTAATATACTAGCTTGTTTCCAGTGTTATGATACTTTGTTTTTATATATCATAATCATTATTTTTTGATAAATTGAACATCATCCATACACACATACTACACATTTTATTTTGTAGCGTGTATCTGCTATCAAGTACAAGGAAGAGCTGGTTCTAGTTCTAATGATTATGAAATTTTCATACATTTGATTTAACAGCCTAATTCTGTTTGAGAACTTCAGTTTATATGATTTCTTCTACCTTCTTTTCATTAACTACTAAAAGTGCATACATGAGGATTGTAGGTGTCTTGAACAAAACCAGAGCAGGTGATTTACAAACTGAAAGGCTGATCGATTTAGAGAGTGTGATAGGATCTCCAGCCTTGCCAGGTCGTGCTTAAGTTTCTCAGTGGGCTCTTTTCCCTCTAGCATGGAGATGCATTGTCTCGGAGGTGACTGTTGGCTCTACCCCAATGTTCGTTCAGTAAGAAAATTGAAGAAGTATCATTTCCAGATATATTCAATGGTATTCCTAAAAGATAAGAGAAAATACATAGAGTAATAGTTTGTTTTTGATAAAAAAAAATTCTCAAAGCCTAGCCACCTAAACAGAAATGGTGAATAAATCAACGTGAGAGGTAAAATTTTTAAATGTATGCTGTAATTTTTTAGTTGATATTTTATATGTTTCTTTAATTCTAAGGTAGTTAGGTATGTGCTTTTCCTGTTTTATAGATGGTAAAAGTAGTTTGTCCAAATGGAAGTCAGAATCTCTCTTGAACTCAACCTGCTTTATCATCCCTCGATACTTTGTTGGGTCTGTCAACTAAACAAGGAAGTGGCAGCCAGAGCTGCAAGCACAGGGCAGCAGAGGGGACGAGAGATGGAGATTCAGCGGACGATCCCAGAGCGCCCAAGGCCAGGGCAGTGTACTGGGGAAAGAGTAAGACGAGAGAGAGAAGGAAACAGTCATGAAATCACATTGTGTGTCATCATTCTAAACAATACGACAGGGGTTATAGATTTAAGGGTCTTTTATAAGATAAAATTCTTGCAGAAAGCCAGTGCCTATTGTTTCTCTGTAAATCCTCTACCATTTATGTTACAGCTCTGCTCAAAGTGGAGAAAACATGAATGTACTGTTACTATGATGTTCTCTGCATAACGCTGGACTAAAATAATGAAGAGGAGGCCATATTTTTAGCTTATTTTTAATTGATTTGAGAGAGAGCGATAGAGAGAGAGAAACATCGATCCGTTTTTCCACTTACGCATTCATTGGTTGACTCCTGTATGTGCCCCAACTGGGGATCAAACCTGCAACCTTGGTGTAGCAGGACAGTGCTCCAACCAACGGAGCGACCCGGCCAGGGCCATATTTTTTAGCTTTTAAAAAAAACTTACTTTTAATGTGAATTTTAACTTGTATACAAGGCTTTTTAATTGGGAAGAAGGAGGGTTATATCACGTTATGAAAGATAATCATGTTAAAAGTCTTTATGAAAGTAATTAATCTGATTGAAAATGGTACCAAAAAGTTTCCAGACAATAATTTATCACTTGCCAATCACTGTACCTCTTGAGTTATGACAGGAATAGTATTACCAACAACCTATTTTCATGTAGCAGTTGTCAATTTCTTAAGGAATGGCACCTGTTCTCATCTGTTGCGTGAACTGGCTGTGCTTGCATCTAACTGAGATCCAAGAGGACCTCCCCAAGCACAGGGGCACTCGAAGGCTTGCCTCCAGCTGCACCAGTTCCGTACTCTTTCTACAGCACTGTGGTAGCTCACCAGCAGAGCACACAGCTCAGGGAGTGATTCCAGCCTGCCACATTTTTCTTATTTTTTTAAGTAAACAACATATTAACTCTAAAAGTAGGACAGGAATGCTTCCTGAGAACCTCTTATTTGCCAGTACCCTCTGTTATCTTTTAACCTAGGAGAGAGCAAGCAGACTCAGAAGGGAAGTACTTTCTCTGCCGTTGGTGTGGCACTGCTTGTCTTCTTTCACCTCTTTTCAGGATGAGGGAAGGCAACAACACCTTTGCAAAGAAGGTCTGGGGTTTTCAAACAGAAGGGGGTTCAGGTTGCCCACCTGGCATGGGGATGTGAGGAGGAAAGGGGGATGGGAAATGGGATGGGGTGGGAGAGAAGAGAGAAGTGAGGAGTGAGGATGAGCAAGGAGGGGCCATAGTGCAAACATTACTTGCAATGGGCTCATTGAACTAGTTGCCCTGAATCCACAATTCATTGCCCTGTGTTTGCTTGTAAGATGTTTCCTTCATTTTTCAGTTTATCAGTCTGGGCCTAGTTTAACCTCAACACCAATGCTGAACAAATAGTGCACTGAATATGAAGGTGTTTAGTTAGAGGCAGTGGTTCCGCAGGGGCATCTCCCCGGTGCTTTCTAGGAAATGCTCGGGTTGGGAGATGTATTTTAATACACTTAGCATTAAACTCATTACCTACTGTCTTACTGGCACGCTCAAGAATTTGGAAATAATAATTTATTCATAATAATAGATCTTTGTATTTTAAAAACAAAATTTTTGTAACTGAATATTTTAAGCTATTAATATCAACTTCATAAAACAGCATTTTTAATTTGCTACACAAGTCTCTATGTTTATTTCAAGTAACAGATTTCTGTCACTCTGAATTTTAGAATTTTTTTACAGGAAATCACTCAGCTTCACCATTATAAACTGTGTGACTTCAGGTAAGAGTACCTCAGTGGGTCTTAGTTTCCTCGTCTCTGGAGTGAGGATAAAAGTGAGTGCATACTCCTTACAATGTTTGGTGAAGAAATGGAACGGTAGCAGGAGGGGCGGTGCCTGTGCTCGAGGCCGCCATCGTGGGGCATAGAAGTAGTAGAATCAACTTTTCTCCATCTGTTGCTTAAGCTTTCTTGTGAATCCTTCCCACCCACCTACCCACCACCGCCATTATTTGAAACAGTAAATTTTGCAACCTTTACGTTTTATATCACTTGCTAGTCCTTGTGATACTGTTAGTGGTGTGAGTTCTTGTGGTATCGAAAGGAAAAGAATTTTCGAGACTCGCCTGGGAGGATGGGGTTCCATGGTGAACTTTACTGATAATGGAAAATTAAGGGGGTTCCCCTCCTGACTTCCCAATGTCTCATCTCTGTCCTTCCTGCCATGGAAAAGGTCCAATCTTGGCTTCAGTGGGGCCAGGATAAAGGCCACTGCCCGGAGTTGCTGCTCCATCACCTGGCTGGCTTAGTGAGTGCTGCTAGTTGCAGTCCACTGTTGCGCTGCAGTGTTCAGGCTCCCTCCTGCAGCCTGCATGTAGAGTACGCAGGGCCATGGGCCATGTGGCCACTAAAGCCACAGGGCTATGGAGAGAGGACGAGCAAGTGCCTGGGCAAGTGTGGGTGAGAGACAAAGGCGGGGGATCTTTGTTCCCCTAGGATTACATTAGTTTGGGCTTGGGACAGACCACCTGCTTTTTCAGAATGGCCAATCGATTTCCCAGGTTTTCATGGGCTTTGGAGGGGTCCACACCCCCATAGAGTGACAGGCCTCTATGGTTCAGCACCTCCCCCTGCACCCCACACCATTCCCACACTGGAGGGGCGGGAGGAGTGTTAATCCCCTTGGCGGGGCAACCACCATGATTCCCTGGGGCATTAAATTAGAGCTTCCTGTTGAAGCAAACAGGCGTATGCTCCTCAGTATCTTAAGCTCAATGTCTAGTTCCCTTTGTTCCTCTTCTTGTTAATAATTAGTTAAATACCCACGGTAACAATACCAAAGAATGTTTCAACTGGAATATACCAATAGCTTGAAAAAGTTGGCTATTTACAGCTCCAAAAGTTTTACAAGCGAGCAGAAGTTAGCCATCTGGTTCCAGTTGTAATTATCTAATCTTTTACTGATTTCTAGAAAGCCTCAACCAGTCTGAATAACTGCTAAGGAAACTCGACTAGCATTTTGGATTTTAAAACTCTTCCCAAGTAATTTTGGCCCAGTTGTGAATGGTCCATGGGGTTATCAGTTTTGCTGTATGAGTTTTTATCCAGTTTGTATGTTCCTGTAAAGGAAACAAGTACGTATTTGAAGACCCTCCCGTGTTTTGTCTTCTGACTGTGAGTTGGTAGGCAAGCACGCAGTGCACATCCGACTCCCCCGCCCCCCAGTCTCATTTCCGAATGGTGAAAGTCCAGTGCATCTTCATATTGATGACGTCAGTTTAGAAATCAAAGCACAAAAAGGATATGCTGATTTTTAAGACAGTTTTCTTAGTCTGCATTTTGGCATTAGCAGTTTTGTATTTGATCTGTTGTAACTTAACACAAAGCAGAGAATTCTGGGAGACTTATTTTGAGAAAATATTTTGATTATTTTCCTTCTTTCTCTATTGATTAGTGAAAGATGTTAATGAAAGTTCATCTTCCATTTCTCATCTTTTTCCGCTTTACTGTGTTGAGTGGTTATTACATTGTTCCTTTCTTCCCTTTTAGCAGCTTGTTTTGTGCTCTATACCAGACACAAAATAAGTAGCAGAGGTGACACATCATTGTGTGTTACAGACGGCACTGGACTGGGAGGCTTGGCACCTGTGAGCTATGTCTCATTCTCAAAGGAGCCTTGAGCAAGTTCCTTAAATTTTCTGTGTTCTTCATCTATGAGTTGGAAACAACAAAAGTATATGTGAAGGTGAAAAATAAGGGACTGTTGCCCACATCCCTCACCAGAGTTGCATATTTGTTACCATTAATGAATCTACATTGACACCTCAAGGGGGCGGGAGCCTGGGAGGGCAGGGAGATATATGGGAAATCTCTGCACCCTCCTCTCAGCTTTGTTGTCAACTTAAAACTACTCCAAAAAAATAGTCTTTGATAAAAACAAGTAAACAAATTACCATGTGAAATACAATTATTACAGCTGCTACTTGTTAAGGTGCTAACAAAAATATGCATTTCTTCTATGTCATGTAGAGGAAATTATAAAATTAAATCCTTTCAGAATAACCTCACTGATAATTTTATTCCAGTTTAGCAACTTTTTAAAAAATATCAATGCATGGTAATATAACTACAAAAATATAACTATATACTTGTTAAACGAGCTGGTTCTTTCATTCACTTATTCAACAGACATTTATTGAAAACCTACTATGACCCAAGCATGGTGTTTAGCAGTCAGGATATAGCTACAAGTGAAAGAAACAAAAATCTCTCATCTCGTGGAATTTAGAATCTTGTGAGCTTTCTTTCTTTCTTTTTGTTTAAAAGATTTTATTTATTTTTAGAGAAAGGGGAAAGGAGGGAGAAAGAGAGGTAGAGAAACATCAATGTGTGGTTGCCTCTCATGTGTCCCCACTGGGGAGCTGGCCCACAACCCAGGCATGTGCCCTGACTGGGAATCGAACCGGTGACCCTTTACTTCACAGGCCACTGCTCAATCCACTGAACCACACCAGCCAGGGCATCTTGTGAGCTTTCATCTAGGTTGTTTCCCTGAAAATGTTTTAAGGTATCAGCTTGCTCAAGGTAAACAGGATATTTTGCCCTGCTATAGTACCAGGCCATGACACTGTCCTATGTTCTGTGTAGTAATAGAGAATTGTCATTTATTGTGATTCTTATATGTTAATGAAGAAGTACTCATTTACAAATAACTGTTTAATCTGTAATTAAAATCTGAAAGCTCTCTTAAAAATACAGTTAAAATGCATATTCACTGGCCTGCCTTATTGAATATGGAATTGCAAGAACATTAAGAAAGGCATGTCCTATTTATCACTTTTAATGAATCTTTCACCTAGTCCCACTGGAAGTCCTTGATGGGATTCCTGTCATCCATCCTGTCCACATGCTTCTAAAAGCAGTAACTGTTCTTGGGTCTGTGCGTGCCTAAGTATAAAATCAAAATCCGTAGGGTTTTTTCAATTATATGTAAGCAAATAAAAAAAACAGAACTATTATTACCATATCCTCATTAAGATGATGGACCCATGACCATATCCTAATACTTGCTTAGCAATCTGAAATTCATGTATGCAAAAGGAATCGTTCTTATCCTTTTGAAAGAAGAATGATAAATATTTATACACCCTTAACTCTTTCAGGCAGGCATAGGATCATATTTTAGAAATGACAAGAAGCTGCTCGGGGTTTTTTTTTCTCCCCTGTGTGATTCATCTTTCCAATAGCTACTGAGAAAAGGAATTGTAGATTTATCAATATTGGCAATTTTCCTCCTTTCTCCCCATTAAATATGCTTTGTCTTACTTCTCTGAAACCCTTTTGAGTCAAGGCTTTGAAAAGTGAGCACAAGAGTTATCTCTGCTTTTCAGGCAAAATTCCTCATGGGGACAGCGGCTGCCCAGCAGGACTGCTGAGCGTGCTCCTTAGGGCCCGGCCACATTCTTCCCGCAGTGGCCATTTTGTTAGCTGTTTAGAAACGGTCCCTCCTCCATACACCCGTGCGATGTTGTTTTCTAAAACTTATTCCTGCTCTGAAGCAGTAATTGGATAGAGCCCCAAGACAGTTTTCTACTTAAAATTAAAAATTTCCCCTGACTACTTAAATCAAGATATCCAGTAGTAATGTTGAAGTCCTGAGTGTGTTTCAGCTCACAGAGCTATCTTCTGGTAGTAAATGGAAGATGCATGAAATTTACCCCCGGCGGTAGGAGGAGTGCTGTCAGCTGTATTTGCCGGTACTAGTCAGGCTTTCCCAGCACTTTACACCACCTCCAAAAGCTAGGTTGTAATCTGAAAACAACTCGAGATTCAAGCCTGGTAATTATTTTAATTATTTCTTTCAAACAGGTAAAATGAATAGCTGAAACATTGCTTCTATTCATTCTTTTTTTTCATCCTTGCCTTCGGCAACCATCGTTAATCCCAGGCTGGGTGTCAGCTCTGGAAGTGAAAGGAAGGAACCGTGGTGATGCGACCAGTGACAGGCCATCAGGGCCAGCTCGTGGCCGTGTCCTTGGGACACCACAGCAGACCCTCCCTTCCCACGGGGGGGCCCTGAGTGTGCACTGCAGGACACCTCGCTGGTCCTGCCTCCCCTATCAACTCTTAATTTAGAAACAGGATATATGAGTCACAGGTGGCCTTACAGGTTATTGAGTTCAAACTCCCCCCTTTTTTAGATGAGGAAACTGGGGCTCCAAAGTGAAATGATTTGCTCAGAGTCAAGCAGCCAGTTAGTTAGCGGCAGAGGTCGAACTACAGGCTTCTTGACAGCTTGATTAGTGCTGCGCAATCTTACTGGCTGAGGTCCTGTTGTAAAGGGGAAGGAGATTGCACCGATGTACCCAGAAACCCATATATAAGACATGAGGCCATAGGGATTAAAATACATCGTTACTGCGCTTTAAAATATAAAACAGTACAGAATTTATGTTAATATGTTACATTTAGATACTACTTTTGGTAAAACCTTAGGGGGCAAGTAGGCAACAATAAAAAATTACAGTGTGATCTATCTATTAAACAGGAGAAAGTCAGTAGGAGAGGGGATTAAAAGAAAAATCCACTCTACTTATAGGATGGAAAACAGAAACCAGCTGGCTTTTGAATGCTGAGTAGGACATCACATAGAAAAGGACATTTTAGGATTTGATGATGTCCCAAGTTTTGTGTTAACTGTATACTGCCACATGCAGAATACGTATAATATTAAAATGTCTCACACCAGGTCTCCAGTCTATAATGTTGAAGACTTGAATAGTCTCAAGGTCCTGCAGTGCAGTAACTTTACAGCAGTTTGGAAAATCCAGACTTACTAAATAGGTCCAGTAGGTTTTCCCAGCTACTCAGTGAGTTGGCTCGTTTCTGCTATTTAGTCTCAGTAACAATCGTGGACGTTCCTGTCTACATTTGTGATAAACAGCATGTCCTAGAGCAGCTTGCAGACATGGCAGTGTTCAGGTTTAAGTAGACTACGTAATATTGTGTTTGGCAGATGGGGCCTTAAAAAAAAAAAACCGGAGCAGGGCCCTGGCCAGGTCTCTCAGTTGGTTAGAGCATCATCCCAATACACCAAGGGTGCTGGTTTGATCCTCAGTCAGAGTCACACAAGAAATCCATTAAAAATTTGTTTAAATCCAATCAACCCTCATAGCTAGATTCCTTTTGAAAGGTGCAGAAAATATCATTCAGAATTGGACATTGTTTGGATTAAATCACTTTGTCCATTTCTGTCCTCTTCCCACTCAGTCCTTCCCCCAAAGTAGATTGGCGTGAAAAAGTACATAGGGTTACTTAAAGCCTGCGTCTTTTTTCAGTTACCACCCTGGAATAAGGTTTCTTTATTCTTGGTTTAAATGGACTTTTTATTCCTAGTTTAAATTTAGACAAAACCTACCCACGTGCTTACCTGCAACCTCATTTTATTTTGTTGAATTTCCTGTTTCCTCAGTTGTCTATCATCCAAAGGAAGTAGGGAGAGCGGATAGGTCTGCATCGAACTACTCCCGTTGAACCACACGATGTGTGTGTGTGTGCGCATGTGCATGCATGCTCACAGCTAATTACTGGTTGAATAAAATTTGGTAGAATTTTAACTTAGCTTCATTATCTCTGAGACTGAAATAATATTAAAGGGGAAGAACAGAATAGGTGAGGAGAAGCAAATCACTTTTCTTTAGATAAAAACATTTTAGGGGGAACCAGTATTCATTTGTTCAGGTCATCATTGCCATTTCTCAAGATTATATAGCTATAGACTGCATAGCAGGACTTGTATGTGCTTGAAGACGTGCATTTTCACAGCAGGAGAGGAAATCAGGATAAAGCATTGAGGTGCAGGTGCACAGTAATACAAGTGGGCTCTTTAGCCTGCAGCCTGAATGCCAGGCCAATAAAGCAGAAGCTCTCAAGCTGAGCTCTCAGGGTCTCCCAGAGCTAAGCCAAGAAGTGTGGGGGTGGGGGTGGGGGAGCAGGAGAGAATAATTGTTATTCAGTCTTCTTTAATGAGATGTATTGCCCACTGCTGAAAGATTGTGGCAGTGTTTTTGTTATGCTAATTAGACACCATTAGAGCTTGGCTGTCTTTGATTTCGGCTTAATCCTTTCTGCTTCCTCAGCCTCAATTCTGACTGGCAAATGGTTGAAAGATGGCGGTGTGTACTGCACGTGTTATTTATTGCTCACATCTATGCTGAGTTCTGTGGTAACAGGGTTGATAACCAAAGATTTATCTTACCAGAGGCGGTACGTATTCTGGGCATTTTGGGGGGGCTTTTGAAGAAATGAATTTGATACTGAACGACTTCTGCCTTTTTCATCCAGACGCCATTGTTTTTTACATGGTTGCTTTTGTAGCTACACAAAATAGGAAATGACAGATAGGAAAATGTAGATGTCCTCCCTGTGGATGCCTGGATTTCCCTAAAAACAACAAACAAGTTGATCGTGGTTTAGCTTTTGGAGAGGCTGTGGTCAGCCAGAAAGATGGAAGCAATAATTTAAAGATCAGAAAGAAAAAATTAGCAATTCAAAATTCCAGCTTTTACAATTTATAGATATGTATGCACTCTGTCTTAAAATTAAAGTGTTATATTTACCTGATTACTGCAATTAAGACTGCTTGTGATGAGTTAAAAAATATTTTTAAATGACAAATATGGTTCTTTCTAAATAGTGAAATGGGGGATTTCTGTTAAATCCTTAAAAACTAGATAGTAATATTTCAGAGCAGCCCTGTCCAATAGAAGTATAGTATTAACCACAGGTATTTCTTTACGTTTTCTGGTAACTACATTAAAAAGGTAAAAAGAAATAAAAGAGGTGAAATTAATTTTAATAATGTATTTAACTCAATATATCAAAAATATTTCAACTTGCAATCAATATAAAATTAATAAAAGTTTGCACTCTTTCATTCGTGTTAAGTTTTTGAAATCCAGTGTGTGTTTTGTACTGGAGTGTGTTTTACAGCACACCGCAGTTGGGATTCGCCACATTTTAAGTGCCCAGAAGCCACATGTCCTTAGTGGCAGCTGTCCTGGATGGTGCAGGCCTAGAGTCAGTCAAGAATTCACTTACTGTGCCTAAAAACAAATGTGAGAATAAAATCCATTTTTAATCTGTGGATAAATATTACAAACCGTATGTTTGACCACATCACTTAATCTCTAACGGGCCTTAGTCTTCTCCTCTGTAAAATGAAGAGTTTCAACTATATGGTCTACTAATTCTTCCACCCATGCCAGCTCTGAATTCGTGGTTCCAAAAATTCACATTTAGAAGCTGGGTGAGCTAGAACTTACCATCCTCTCCTGTAATTTAATATTTGAAAAGGAGCCTTTTTTCACCACATACCTTACCCACACCTTTTTTCCTCCAGCTGTCAGAATCTTTCTTTGAATTCTTCTGTTTCTTACACTGTTTTGATGAAGTATTTGGTAGTGGAGGAGACTGCAGGTCCCTGATTGCCAGCGACCATCACTTGATGCTTTTGAAATGAGGCCTTTGAGCAAAGCCCTCAGCAAAGGCCCTTTGATGGGCAAGTAATTACTAGATTACAAAACATTACTAGATTACATGAACACAAAATCTCTAAAAATTCAGTTGTCTTTCTCTTTGTACTCTGGCTCATTTATTGTTTCAATAAATTCTAAAATTCTAAACATGAAACAAAATTCTAAAGTGAAACAAAAATTCTAAAGATGCCTTCCAAGAAGGCAGTCTGTTTAATAGCTCTGAGCTGTAAGTGTGGTCACCTTTGTGAGAAGCCCATCAAAGACTGGCCCCCACTTTCTGTGTCATGACTGACAAAGACCCATGAGAAAAAAGATCAGGAAGGTGGAAGTGAAGGAAATAGTTGTTTAGTGTTAGAATCGAACTTTTAATAAAAAGGGTTCCACACACATAGTCCTATATTTGTCCTCCTGAGCCTTCCATCATTAGGATCTCGTGGATGATACTGTTGGCAACATCTGGCCACAGGACTTGAGAGAGTTTTCAAGGCCGAGCGCTCTCCTGTACTGCCTGGGCGTCGTAGAGTTTCCAAGGTGTGAAAAAAATAGATCTAACATACTGTGCCAGGCTTGTGATAAGAAAAGGCAACATGTTTGGGTTTGTTAAGAGAGAGTGGACCTCATGTTATGTGTTCTTAACACAATTTTTCAAAATGCCACAAAAGCAGTGTGGGTAACCTTTAGAATATTCTAGAATACCAAAAATGTACAGGCAGGTGGTTAAGACTTGGCTGTTTTTGAATTGGAAGTTCAATCAGCACTCAAGTATAGATCTCTGATGCTGGCACTTGTCATGTAACTTTGTCCTGTAACTTTGCTGTTAAGATTTATTTTAACCAGATAAAGCACTGTTACTATACTTTACTACTGACTCAACCGGCAGATGAAATAGCTTTGTTATTAAGGATGGGATTTTGCCTCTGCCTGGGAAGAAACTCCCTTGGGCTGCCTTTCTGTTACTGGGGCAGACACTGGCTAGAAAAAATATTAGCTGGTGACTGAAGAAAACAGCACACCAGGCTGTTGTCGGGAGCAATGTCGTAGTCTGGCTTGATTCAGCTGAACCACCTTGGCTCTGGTCTTTATATCTCGTATACTTACTTTGAGAAGAAGGACTTTAAAAAATCGAATTTTTTTTCCTACATGTTTATGTTATTTCTGAAATATGAGGAAGGAATAATAGGGCAACTAAGATACTCATGGCAATTAATAAATACACATAGATTAAATACTTAAAGGGACATTCTTTCCCTTTTGAATGTGTTTAATTGCATTAATAAGTATAGCTGAGGAATGTGTTTTCATTTACCACAGAAGATGCTGTTTTTTAAAAATCTAATAGAATGTATTTTCTGTCACTGTGTAGAAGTCACGTCCAAACCTAGCCCCTATGACAATGAACCATCCCACATCTTCTCTCAAACATCCTTACCTAGACCAGTGAACCGATGGCAAGCATTTCGATTGAGTACAGTGGACTATGAGTCTCATTACTTGTTTTTTATGCTGTCATCATTTTGACATACATTCCTGTGTCATGGCCCTATTTCATTATTGAATGGCCTTGTGGAGTGAGGATGATATTAAATTTTAATGTTATTGCTATTATTACTGTTGACCATTTTTAGCATAAGTATGCCTGGTTCTTTAATTCCAGCTTTTGCAGGGCCAGAAAACAGAAGTGTATATAAACAGTCAGGAAGATTACTGTATACCCTGGAGACCCGGCATCGCATGCTCTGCCCATTGTGAATGATGGATCAAAATGGAAAGGTTATCATTTTCATTAGTTAGGAAAGAACAAGACCATACTTTTCTCCAAGTGTAATTACAGTGGTTCGCCGGCAACATTACACAGCAGTAATTAGTCTAAAGGTGTATGTGAGGGCAGGCTCTTGCACAGACACTAGAAATATTATTTCAGAGTTTAAGGTCACAGCCTTGTGTTTAACATGTTCCAGGCAGCTTTGGGGGAAATTAAAAAAAAAAAACTAATTTGACTGAAACTAAAGAAAGACATTTGACATTTCCCAGAGTCATGCATTCAGAAACCAGCCAGGTAGAAAAATTGTTTTTTATTATCTATAATTTTAAAAAAAAATATGGCTGCAGAAGTAACATGTCAGAATATTTTGCAAGATAAACAAAGATAGAATTCAAAGTTTTTTAGGAACTTGATATTAATAATTATGACAGATTTGAAATGTGTGTTTTAATCTCCATTTTTTTCCCTTAGGTAATTAGACAAAAAAATTAATTGCTAGAAACTTTTCATGGGAAGCAAAATAATTTACCTTCTTATGTAAGTGTTTTTAGGAAATAAATATTTCTCTTAACACTGGTCCTCAGATATATATCTGTCCCTTGTAAATGTTTTATGGATACTCTGGGCAGTTATATTGAAATATTGAACTCTAACCTAATCTAATCCTTCACAGTAGAAATTGAATTGAAATTATTTTCCAAAGCCACGTCTCATCCTTTTCTGTTTAAGGAAAACAAAAGTGAGAATAGGAAAAAACAAATAATTAAAGAGAAAACAAACTTGATGTAAAGTTTATATTTAAAATCATATATGAGTTTAAAAGAAACTTTTTGCATCTTGTAGTCCAAGGAGTATTTATGTCAGTAATGTCTCTTACTGGGGTAAAAGTGAAAGCCCTGATACTATAATGTCTTTGTTTAATTTCAGTATTGTCTCGCCTGTCTTGAAGCAATTCTTAGTTTCTTTCTTCCAATCTTTATATAGCCATGTAGAATATTGTTTGTTTTAGGACACATAAAGAAATAGAGTACACTTGAATGAGCATTCATTCAGCAACCAAATTCTGTTGGAAATCACTGCTTTTTTCATGCTAGTGTGTTTTTTTGTGTGTTATCTGGCCATATAGTTAGAACTGATGTTTCTCACAACTTCGGGCACTTGGGAAATTTTAAGCATAGATGTGACACAAATAACACAGCTTAGCTGATTATGTAACAATGCTGAAAAATCTACCCAAAAATTGAATTTGAAAAACATTGCTTTTTGTTTGTCGCAGATGTTTCTATACTCAAGGAAAAGTCGTGCACTGCAGAATTAGCACCATGATGTTATACGTTTTCTGTGGCTAGCAATTCAGTAGGGCGCACGGAGTGGAGGCAGTGCCTCCAAGACTTCCGGTTCGCTCTGCGGCTGCGCGACTCTCTGCCCTTCCAGGATCTCCGTTTCCCCTCCGTGGCATCAGAGATAGCTGAGCCCCCTTAAAGTTTTTACCTTCTCTGTCTGGTTGAGGGAATAGTGTCTTTATGTTCTGCCTTTGTGGTTCAAAGAACAAAAACACATAAGAAGAGCTTCTCTCCTTTTTTCAACAAGGCCTCGAAAATTGTGCCGCCCCCATTCCCTCACAGCCAGGCCCTCGGTCCCAGGAACTCGGTGAGATCACCAGCAGTGCAGGATCTTGGAGGTGGCGGGCATTCTGTGCCTTTCCTCACCTCAGTGACCCAATCTGTGAAATGGAGGGATGCTTTTACAGGACTACTTTTATAATTCGTTTTCCATAAAATATCTTTTTAAAAAGTCAAGTCAAGATGGTCTACATGAAGTTCTGCACATTGTAGGAAAAATTACGTTCTCCACTGACACTTGATGGATGAATTACAGAGTGTGCGTAGATTGTTAAAGTAGGTGCCAGGACTGAAAGCCACTGTCAGAAGTTCTGACAAGTGTCCTGAAGGTCAGTCTTTGTCAATGGAAACTTGAGTTTCCCATGGAAATTACATAGCAAGGGGTTGAATTCCCACCCCAAGTTCTTAAACTCTAAAATGTTATAGAAATTAAATAAGCATTTTATTTAATCAACTATAAATTATATACCTATAAAGCGAATAAAAGGAAAAGGGACGTCTTTCTTAGGATTATAGAACTGGGGGAGGGGCTTCAATGGGAAGATTTTGACAGGCTTCTTTTGATTCAGGTCACTCCATAGCTTTTTGAGAGACTTGGTGAATGTTTCTTGATGGGTTCTAAAGATTACCTTGTTACTTTAAGTGCAGCAAAAAAAGGAGCTGTAATTTGCAGAGGGCTCTAAAGCATACATTTACTACAAGAAACAAGAGTCTGGATTTAGAGTGCATATTTCCTTTACCTGAAACTTTGTGATCATACCAATCCCTAACCTACAGCTCTATGAAAAACTTAGAATTTTGGAACTAAAAGATCCTTTAAATACTGTTATTCAACTTCAGCCCTACTCGCCTCCCCCCAACTCCGTGTCACTTCTAACAAAACTCATTTTTCTGATGAGGAATGTGAAGGCCCAAAATGTAGTCAAACCCCTTTTATCTTAAAAATAATCTATCCAAACTCGGAGTCCCTCCACCCTCCTGTTCAATTCAAATATGTGGCATTGGATGTGTCTGAGTAACCCTTCTTCTCCCCCAAGTTTCTGCTAGAACTATACATTTCTGCTTCTGACCACTCCTTCTCCCTCCTCATCACTTTCCCTTTTCTTCCCTCTTTTTTTTTTTTTTGTATACTGTATTGTATGTTCACCACCCCAAGTCTCCTTCCATTACCATTTAACCTCTTCTACCTCCCACACTCCCCTTTCCCTCTGGTAATCACCACACTGTTTTCTGTGTCTATGAGTTGTTTCTGTTTTTGTTTTACTTAATCCCTTTACCTCTTTCACCCACCCCCCAACTCCCTTCCCCTCTGATAGCTGTCGGTCTGTTTTCTGTATCTGTGAGTCTGTTTCTATTTTGTGTGTTGGTTGTGTGTTCATTAGATTCTACATATAAGTGAAATCATATGGTATTTGTCTTTCTCTGGCTATTACCCTTAGCAAATGTTTCCGGGTCCGTCCATGCTATCGCAAAAGGTAAGGTTTCCTTCTCTTTTTTTACAGCCATGTAGTATAGCATTGTGCAAATGTACCACAGCTTTTTTATCCACTCATCTACTGATGGACTCTTGGACTACTTCCAGATCTTGGCTATTGTAAATAACACTGCAGTGAACATAGGGTTGCATATATTCTTTCGAATTAGTGTTTCAGGTTTTTTCAGATCTGTCCCCAGAAGTGGAATTGCTGGGTCATAAGACAGTTTCATTTATAATTTCTTGAGGTATCTCCATACTGCTTTCCATAGTGACTGCACCAATCTGCACTCCCAGCAGCAGTGTACGAGGATTCCCTTTTTTCCACATCCTCACCAACACCGGTTTGTTGATTTATTGGTGATAGCCAATCTGACAAGCATGAGGTGATATTTCATTGTGGTTTTAATTTGCGTTTCTCTGATGATTAGTGACATTGAGTGTCTTTTCATATGCCAATATGTCTGTTGGCCATCTGTATGTCCTCTTTGGAGAAGTGTCTGTTTAGGTCCTTAGCCCATTTTTTGATTGGATTATTTGGAGGTTTTTGGTGTTAAGTTTTATAAGTTCTTTATAAATTTTGGATATTAACCTCTTATCAGATATATCATTGGCAAATGTGTCCGCCCATTTAGTGGGTTATCTTTTCATTTTGTTGATGGTTCATTTGTTTATTGTTTCTTTTGTTCACCTTGCCCAAGGAGATATATCAGGAAAAAATATTGCTATGGGAACTGTCTGAGATTTTTCCATCTGTATTTTCTTCTAGGATCTTCACAGTTTAGAGTCTAAGTTAACATTAATTCATTTTGAGTTTATGGTATAAGAAGGTAGTCTAGTTTGATTTTCTCCTGCATGTATTTGTCCAATTTTTCCAACACCATTTATTGAAGGGACTATCTTTACCCTATTGCATATTTTCCTCCTTTCTCAAATATTAATTGACCATAAAGGTGTGGGTTGATTTCTGAGCTCTTTATTCTGGTCCATTGATCTATGTGTCTGTTTTTTTGTCAGGAGCAGGCCGTTTTGATTTCTCTGGCCTTGTAGTATAGTTTGATATTAGGTAGTATGATTCCTCCAACTTTATTCTTTTTTCTCAAGATTGCTGTGGTTATTTGGGGTCTTTTGTGGTTCCATATAAATTTTTAGAATATTTGTTGTAGTTCTGTGAAATATGCCATTGGTATCTTGATAGGAATTGCATTGAATCTATAGATCGTTTTGGGTAGTTTGGACATTTCAATGATGTTAATTCTTCCTATCCATGAACATGGTATGTGTGTCCACTTATTTGTATCTTCTTCAGTTTCTTTTTTAGTGTCTTATAATTTTCTGAATACAGGTCTTTACATCATTGGTTAAATTTATTCCTAGGTATTTTTTTAGGCAATTGTGAATGGGATTGTTTTCTTAGTGTCCCTTTCTGATAGTTCCTTATTGGTACATAAAATTGCAACCAATTTCTGAATATTTATTTTGTATCGTGATACTTTACTGAATTTATTAATTAATTCTAGTAGTTTTTTTGGTGGAATCTTTAGGGTTCTCTTTATACAGTATCATGTCATCTGCAAATAATGACAGTTTTACTTCTTTTTAATTTAGATGCCCTTTATTTCTTCTTATGTGATTGCTGTGGCTAGGATTTCCAGTACTATGTTGAATAAGAATGGTAAAAGCAGACATCCTTGTCTTGTTTCCAATTTTGAGGGAAACACTTTTGTAGTTTCTGCCCACTAAATACTATGGTGGCTGTGGCTTTGTCATATTAGGGCCTTTATTACATTGAGGTATGTTCCCTCTTCCCCTTTCTTCCTGTCCTTGAGTGTTCCGGTTATCTTGAAGCCAACTTCCAGACCATTCTTTGGGCTTATTAATTCCACTTCCATCTTAATCATCTCTGCTAAACAGCCATAGTGTGCTATTAATCACAAAATTTATAAAAACCATTATTTTCAACCTCATACATTCACAGGAGTTTGTTCAATTTTGAAACTACATAAGCAGTCTTTTTGTTATCTTCTGCAGAGGGCTTGTCTTAAGTCAGTGAAGTAGAAGTTGACTCTACTTCTCAGAGGAATATCAGAAGAATGTCAGATGAGACACAGTTCATCTCCATCAGGATCTGTAGGGCACACTGATCTGATCACCTCTAGTGGGTTATTTCTGTCACTAGCATAATTCATGTGTAGATGGTGGCTGCATGAAGACATATGTGGCCTTGTCTTTTTTTCTTCATATGCCCTGCATTTCATCTCTTAGACTGGTCTTGCTTACTAGATAGCAGAGACACTGGTAGGCAGATCTGGATGAGTACCCTAAGTCTGTTACATGCAGGTATCTAACCTCACCAGGTTAACTTGTGGTGCTGAGGAGAAAGTAGTTGGAAAGCATAGGGGGAGGTGGCTCATTTTTACACAAAAACAGATATGAGGTTTATTACGCATGTCCTTGGCCCATAGGCTTACTTACTGTCACTAAGGCAAAGTTGCATCTTCCGGAGTTCTACCTGAACTCCCCCTCCCTTAACATCATTGTTGTTTTTAAGGTTATTTGAAATGGCTGACTCTCTTAAAGTTTGTATTTTCTGTTCACCTCATTGTAACTTTATTCTTTAAAAAATATTGAGGAGGGCATTTCTTACTTTTTGTTGTTTGTTTGTTTGTTTTTAGGGGATGGGGGTAGATTATAGCAGCTTTTGATCAAGGTTGTAGCTGTTTTATGCTCATTTTTGCCCAATATTCTCCAAGGAATTTTAAGAGCCTCACCAATGAGATAAAACATCCATGGCTGAGAGGACAAGAAGGGTGACTGAAGAGTTGTTTGCCTCTATAAGTCACTGCAACAGCAGTTTTCCTGAATCCCTTTGGCAAATAATAGTTAAATACTCACCTGCAAGTAGTTCTCTGATGGTTGGTGGAAAGCCCTGCCCTCTACAGTATAAACATAGCAAGTCTTTCTAACTCTCTGCATATGTATTATCATTATTATCTCGAGATAAAATGGAGCAAAATGATGAGTACCATTGCCCACATTAACTCTGTCAAGAGGAAAGAAGAAGCATATGGTTTCAGTGTCTCTCCAGTCTCATATTATTGTTAGATTAGTTTCCTGAAAACTTAATGTTAGATGGAGTGTAATTGCAGATTTCCTTAAGAACCATCAACAGATACTTATCCTAAGTTATAAACAACTCATACTGTGAATGTATGCAAACATTCTAAGTTTTCTTGCAGAAAAAGATCGTTCAGTGAAACCCCATATTCATCAGTCTTTTTTAATGAACAAAGCTCAAAGGAGAAGTTGGGGGAACTTTCTTTTGTTGCTACTTGATTTTTAAAAGAAAGTAATGTTGTTGGAACTATTATTGGTTTTCAGAATGAAATAAGTCTTCAATAAGTATCATCCTAGAAACCGTACAACCTTTGGCTACGGGGGCTACATTTTTAACAAGATAGTAAAAAAAATAGTAAATTATGGTGTATTTAGGTATTGGCAGTATATGTTGAAGAGGGTTTTGGTGGTTTTTTTTTTTAATTGTTAGGTGGTCTATTGAGTGCAGCTGTGTTTATGTTTCCTGCATGGGAATTGCCTGAGCATGATGGCAAGTCCCTACATATGAGACTAGAGGTTGCTTTTTTAAAAGTCTTCATGCCAATGTGCTTTAATATGGAGGGTTATATTTATCAAGTAGCAATGGCAAAAATAATTCTGGGCATAATCATTCAGTACAGCTGGTTTGCTACATCAGACATTTTGACAACCTCATAAAAATAAGCAATTGATACTTTAAGTGTTACATCTCACAGTGGAGTAAACTTGGAAATGGTAGAATATTTTAGAATAGTCACTTTTTTTACCCCATATTTTGTCTGACTTAACTTCTTGGTTATTAAAAATGCATGCCTACATCATAAATATAAATAAATGTAGATTAATCCTATAGAGAATTAGCAGTCCCATATTTTTGCTGTATTTCTCTTTAAAAATATGAATATGGGGTCACGGCTGCAACATAGAAGAGATAGTTGCCTGTGACAGAAGAAATGCATGTAGTAAGTTAGTAATTGTGTGAATTGATCAGTAATTTCAGAATAGTATGCAACATGTGAAATGTTTAGGTGTAAGGACTTAATGACTAGTTTTTGGAAGCATTTCTTGAGTATTACATCCCTCATAACTCAAATTAATGTTTATTACTACTCTTTCATATTGCCAAAATATTATCATAAATTTGGATTAGAAGCAGCTTGTTCTGGCTTGTTTTGCAACTTTGTTTCAAGAAACAAAGTGATATTTAGAAGATTTTTGTATGTCTTAGAAGATTTAATTATCTTCTGTTGACGGAGGAAATAAGATAAAGTTTTGTTTCATAGTGATGTAGGAAAATTAGGTTTCATACTATGCTCACTTTATATTACCAAATAGTTAACAGTTGTCTTTCAGGAAATTTGAATCCATGATTCTTGTATTAGCTGTAACTAGCAATTTACAGCCCATTTTAAATTCAAAAGGATACTACTTACTGGTCCAGTTATTTGGGCTGGCCTTTATTTTGAATTCTCAAGTGTTTGCCTCATCATTCCTTTTTTCTCTCCTTCTCTTCCCAGATTGGTGAAAGACAACAAGTGTTAGTAACAGAAGAATCTTTTGATTCCAAGTTTTATGTTGCACACAATCGATTCTATGAGCAGGTAAGAGATATGAGATACTGTTTGTGTTCCTAAGTTTCCTCCCAAATGAAAGAGTTCTGAAAGTAAGTTGGTTTAAGCAAAAGTAACTTGAAAGGGGGGAGGGTTGTAGAATCTTGTTGCAGCAAAGCTATTTTATAACGTCAAGCCAGCTGGGCTAACACAGGGCTTATCTTTGTGGCTTAGTCTACGAAACATTCTCTGGGAAGGAATACGTGCGTTTTAGTACTCATTAGTCTCTGAGAGGGCCAGCCTTTGGCTTTGGGGAGCTCGGAACAGGCAGCTCTCCCCGCCAGAATCCCCACAGCCTGGCAAAGTCGAGGGGAACGTCCTGTCCGGGGCAGGAAGGACGTCTGCTTGGGCGACATCAGTGTGGAAGGGCAGGGCTTTCCTCTTACTGTCATGGCACTCAGACAGGCTAATTGGTTGGTTGGTTTTTTTTAGTTTCATTTAGTTTTAGTATTTGGCTTTTAGTTTTTGCTTTTAACTCCCACCTTGATAAAAATGCCGGGAGCAAAGAGAGAAGAGTCTATTCCTTGGACTCAACTCAAACTTTGTGAACAACTCTGGAGAGCAATGTAAGGATCAAAGCAACTTTACCCGGAGAATTTTCTTCAAGGCCAACCCGAAGGGCTTCCCTCCCTGCCCACGTGAGCTCGCCTGCCTTGCCTCACTAGTAGCCAGGCTTTTCTTTCAGCACTTGGGACTCCACTTCCCCAGGTGGTAAAAACTCAAAAGTGAATCAAGAAAAAAGCATGCCCTCCTTCAGGGGCACTGAGATATTGAGATGGGGTATGCCCTCTTAGGTGGGAGACTTTCATGGAGACACAGATTTCATGGGTCATTCCTGAACTTTTATCTTTTAAGATCAGATCAGTTTTCTTCCCTTTCTGTTTCTTTCTCATCAAATGAGAAGCAAAATTTTTTTTTCTATGGGTCATGGCTGGAATTAGAGCTTGGGAAGGCTCATAAGACCAGTCTGGGCAAGTCAGGTAAGGGATGGCAAAGGGCAAGTGGCCTGTGCATGTTCGAAGGCAGGGAAGCAGCACCTGAAGAGGCCTCCAGCACTGATGTTCCACAAGGAACCATCTCAGACAGGGCCTGGGTCCGCAGGAAAGGTGGGGGAAGCTTTTCAAGACCCAGACTAAACAAGCCCTGCTCAGTACCCAGTGGAGACTACAATTGGGGAAGGATTTCCAGCACTCCATGTTTGAGCTGAGTCTCTTCCCCATTTTCCATCTCATTAATTGACTCCAGAGAGCCGTTTTTCTATTCAGGCCAACTTTCTGCTCAGCCCTGGGGAGGAGCTTGATTGTATTTTTGTTGCCTCTTCCCTCTCCTTTCTCTTGCCATCTGGGTTTTTGCCTCAGCGGGGGAACTTTTTTCCCCTTCATTTTAAAGGCAATGGCATGCCTCATTAGCTGTTTCCTCCAATTTAAAGCAGTCAGGCTTTTTCCAATTATTAAAACCGGAGGGGGAAAAACACTGAGCCCTTCATTCAGATCAAGGCAGCAGATCAAGGCAAGTTATTTTCCCCCAGAATAGTACCACATCTCCCAGGGATAGTTTACTCTAGAGATTTTCTTGTTTTATAAAAACCGATTTAAAAGGGCTTTCATATTCTGATACTAAAGCTCTTTTAGTTCAGTTGCTTGCCATCAGTAATTCACCACCCAGGTGACCTTCCTCCTACACTTTGATGAAGCAGTGTACTCAGTGGTCATAAAAAATCAAACTCAGAAAGATCAGGATCTAATGTTGCCTCTCAGAGAAATTGGCTGTGGAACTTCTGGCTCTCATCTGACTTTTTTTGTCTCTACAACTAAGTACCAAACATTTCATAGGAATTATTTTTCTAATAAGATGAGTTCCAGAAGTAAAGATTGTATCAAGATATCAAAGTATCGCTGGATTAGAATTAGTCTATTTATTTTGGACCCTAACTTTAAAAGATTGGCAAGTAGCTACAGTATTAAAATAGAAGTGTGAGGGAGACATAATGCATACAGACTACCTGTAAGTCCCAAAGCAGGGGAAACGTTTGCTCAAGGTAAACAAGTACTTCTATCCGAAATCTCTGGTGGAAAGAGACCATCTGACAGTTTCCTGTGAACCAGCCAAAGTATCCATCAGAGGAGCTGATGCTACATGGAGGAAAACTAGCAAATACCATATTTTGCCATGTACAATGCACACCCACGTTTTTTGCCCAAACGTTCAGGAAAAAAATTTTCATTTTAATTTTAATTATATTTATTTATTTATGTATTTATATTTAGATACTTGTTTTCTGGGTTATAAAGGAATTTTAGCATTTATTTTTGAACATCTGGTATAAGAAATTTTATGTAACAAATAATTAAAAGAATTAAAAACATTTATATAGATACAGAATTAGTACTACCCATGTATAATGCACACCCTTATTTTTTCCCTCAAAAATTTGGGCAAAAAGTGCTCATCATACATGGCAAAATATGGTACCTGTATTTTAGAGCAGATCAAAAGAACTGAATGGGAACCACTAGTTAAAGAAGCCATTTACCTCCAAACCCCATGTTTGGGTTATTGAAAGGGTTGCTTTTAAATGTTTTTTTCTCTTCCCCCCAAACACACGGTCGTACACACACACACACACACACACACACACACACCCATACACACGCAGATGTGCAGGCCTTTATTTGAAGTGTGTGCTCAAACCAGTACTCTGACAGCTAACTTGGAAGGTATCAAAAGTATGAGGCTTTTCTTTCATCAGTGTTGTCTCCGTTTTCTTCATTGCATGGGACAGCCAAGAGCAGAATATCAAAGGCCTGTCCGAAAGCGACTGGCTGACTGCTGGGGATTTCCCAGGCCTGCCTTCCACATGCCGCAGGACAGCAGGCGGCCTACAGTGAAAGAGTGCTGCCTGCCGCCCGCCCGCCGCTCCCCCCAGAGCGCCTGCCCTTCCTGCTGGATCCCCAGGCCCTGGAGCAGCTGGGAGACAGAGCCCGCTTGGGATGGGATTCCAGAGTAGGAAAAGGACATTAGTTGACAGCTGAGGAATTCTAAATAAAGTATAGACTTCAGTTAATAGTAATACACCGATGATGGCTCATTAATTGTGACACGTCTCTCATACTAATGTAAAATGTTTTCATAGGAAAATTGAGTGCCAGGTATGCAGGAACTCTCTGTGCTCTCTTTGCAGTAATTCTATAAATTTAAAACTGTTCTAAAATTATAAGTTTCTTTTTAAAAAATTAAGCCTTCTGAAAAAAATTTTTTTAAAGGTTTTAGTGCCAAAGAACCCCACGTTCATGGGAAAAATGGTCGAAGTGGACATTTATGAATCAGGAAAGCATTTTATGAAAGGGCAGCCAGTATCAAACGCCAAAGTATACACACCATCCATCAGCAAACCGTTAGCAAAAGGAGAAGTCTCCGGTTTAACAGAGGTGAGTAAAAGATGCTTTTGCTCTCCCAGCCAGCAAAACAGCAGCTGTGGACGCACAGTGATTCCAGACCATGTTTCTGTTATCATTTATAGTTCCCTTTTTATGTATGCATGAGGCTTTAATCTTTTCTGACACATAGAAATCTGAATGAGGAAGATGCATTTTTGCTGATGCCTTTAGCTTTTTTTCCTCCCTCTGCCTGTAAAGCGAATAAGCTGTTTCTGCTTCTAGCTTAGAAGCAGAAGGCAAACGCCATTATTTTCAGGTGAGAGATTTAACACCAAAGACGATCTGATCCGGTATGTTTCTGTGTCAGTAGATCCTAAGTGGAAGGGGCTGAGGGAAAAAATATTTTCTTGCTTTACAAAGCTGTTTATAACATAGTAAAAACCTGCCATTAAACAGGCACTAAGCATGTCAGTGTATGTGCTTATGGTTCACTTCACTAAAGCAGCGATTTTCAACCTTTTTCATCTCATGGCACACATAAGTTAATTACTAAAATTCTGTGGCACACCAAAAATATATTTTATGCCTGACAAAAAATAAGTATAATTTTGATTCATTCACAGCAGGTGGCTATTGTTGTATTGGCTGTTGTCATTCTTTTAATTTGACAGTCTAAGGGAAAAGAGGTCAGTGCCCCTGACTAAATAGTCAGGCCTTGCATGTTTTAACAATTCTCGCAGCACAACAGTTGAAAATCGCTGCTCTAGGGTGTTAACTGAATATCTTCTTTAGTCATATGGAGTGAAAATTAAACATTTTTTTCTTTCTATAAAAAAGTAACCTGACCCCTGTTTTATACCTTGGTTTATATGGCTGTTTGCCAAGCTCTCTCTTACATTTCATTGAGCTACTGTTGTAAAAGCTGATGGAGTGTGAAATGAAAATGTGTATCACATTTCTAAGCATCATTCGATGTCCTTTCTCTAACACAATTGTTAAGCACTCCAAGAAGAGTACATAGCAATGACTTAACATACGGAGAAAAGATAGGCATTTATCTGGCCATATAATCCCAAAATTGTTTTAATATATGCGTTATCTTTTCCCTCAAAATAAATTGCAAGGGTGTGTTAATTAAACTCTGGGAGTAGTGACAAAGAGGGCACTATTATCTGTATTCTCACTTAGCATGGTGACACACTGGTGCCCAAATGCGAGTGACCCCTCTCATGAGCTTGACAAGTGCCTGTGAGGAATCTGTGTGCACAGCCGTCCGACTGATAACGGAAGGCGCAGACTGGCCCACACCCTGCCGAGGGGGTCGTCCTGCCCGGCCAGGAGTGAGCTCTGGAACTTGATAAGCATGACCAGCGATGCTTGCTGTTATTTAAAGAAGAAACCGTACTTGGGGGTTGGAATGCATGGGCAAGAGGGAACAGTAGAATTCAGCATTTAAATTGTATTGCTAGAAATGTGGCTTTTACTTCAAAAATTTTTAAAGGAAGTTGACTTCATTTTGTTTTCTTACACAGTGTGTTTTATGTTTGATTTTTAAATTGCCACAATAAAAGGGATCACCGCAAATGGTAGTAGTGTGCAAACTAGTATTTCAAAGACCTAATTTAATTCCTTCGTGTACACCTATTAAAAAGGATGGTGTTTTAAAACATCATCATTGATGATACATAAGTCAGAAAAAATAGTCCCCTTTTATTAGTTTCTTAACTACAGTGTTAGTTTTTGGAGGAGCAGCCCCATGTACAGTGCATGGGGCAGCCTCTTCTCTTCTGCTCTTCCTCCCTCTGGCCTGTGAGATGGTGTTGTCACTGCTGCTACCACAGCCCTCTTCTGAGCTGGGAAGGCCCAGAAGTCCTAGGTGAGATGGGGTTAGGGATCGGGGGCTGCCGGCCCTCCTGGGCCTCTGCAAACAGTTTTAGAGCGTGCATGAGGCCAAAGAGTCAGGAGTCCGAGTCGGGTGTTTACAGCAAGGGAAGCATCAGGCAAGTTATCACCATTTGTGACTTCATGTAAATTAATGAACGTAGCTTTACGCTTCATTATTTGTCAGCTTCAGGGATATGCCAAACTCTGGGTGGAAAAGCCTTCTTTAATGAATTTGTCCTCTTGTTCAAATGTTTTGGCTGATGATTATGAATGAAAATAAATTAAGCAAGAGGAGAACAACTTCCATTTTTACAGGATTTAGAAGTAGATGGTAGAGGTTATAATCATGTCTCAGACATTTTGGGCTCTTTGAATATTGATCAAGGTGTTGGCACTCTTGGATGAAAACAATCAGCGTAACTCTGTGGGTAAAGCCTGGCCTTGAGGTCAGATAGACCTGGGTTTGCATCTAGACTTGCCGGTTCATCCTAGGCGAGTGACCCCTGAGCTTTAGTTTAGTCTGTTAAATGGGAATGATAATGTCTACCTCATGGGGTGTTGAAAAGAATACTCTCAGTAGTGTATGTAACCTGTTTAATCTTGTTTCTGGAACACAGTCAACAGTTACTAAGTGGTCGTTGCCCCTTTCCCTCCCATCTAGTTGCATCTAGAAAGGGCAGACTCTGAAGATGACCTGATGTTAACGGTTTCGGTTTTGGTCAGTATTTCACTGTGCTCGTGCCGTACAGAGACAGTGGAGGGGTGCATTGCTCTATTAGAATGATCTGTTCGGTGTTTGAGAACCAGCCCCATCAAAATTCATGTCTTTCTGAATTCTCTAGGTGTTCCTGGGTTTTCTGGAATGGTAACCTCCCCTGCACACTTTGTAAACAAATCTGGAAAAGCCAAAGCATCTGAAGCAAAATATTATATGTAAAAATTATTTTCCTTTGTAAGTGCATTTTCTTAATTGAGAATTTCATGATTATTCTTTAAGAATTTAGCCCCGTGCTCCTGTGGACTTACCTGCCTCCTGTTAGGCCCAGTTGGTGTCTTCTGACAAAACTGGGGAGCGGCACAGCCGGGTGGGAGCCGTGAGATTGGGGCCGGGGTATGCTGCGCTTGCGGCAACAGATTTTGTGACCTTTTGTGCATCTCATAGGGCCCCTGAACCTCGGTTGTCTCTGTGATTGAAATATGTCCTTTGACAAAAATGGATTGAATGCCTACCCTGTGGCAGGACTTTGAATTCTGTAAACATGAATAGAAAACAGGCCTTGTATTTTCAAATAATAAGGGGTATATACCCATAATGTGGTGGGAAAAGAAAGCCATAGTAAAGTCAAAAGATTACTGCCCTCTAAGAAATTATAGCCTGGTGGAACACATAGTAACATCTTTTATGATTATCACTCTTTCTCTTTTCAGTTTGGTTAGAGGAGTGGAGGAATAGAAGAGGGAGGGAGTAGGAAAGAGAGACGAAATTAGTCGGATTCGTATGAGGGGAGATGAGAGCCAAATGCCACCTCCAACCTGATAGGGAGCATCAGGTTGAATAAGGATCATTTAAGGATCATTCACTTCAGACAAAGGTTATATGAAGATAATCCAATGAAGGCAGCATAGAGTTCAAAGGGATAAATATAAATCAAAGGATAGATCACAAACTTTTCTCTGGAGGCTGTCAGGTGACTTTGTTCTCAGGAGGAAGACTGGATGGGGGAAGCAAGGGAAACAGAAGGTTTCATAGATGGTCCAGGATGATAATTCTCAAGTGTGGTCTCAGCAGTATCTGAGCACTTGTTAAAAATGTAAATTCTTGGGCCTAAACCCAGACCTGAGTCAGGAATGCTGAGGGCATCCGAGGAGAATCTGTTTCAGCCAGCCCTCCGGGTGATGCTGATGCCTGCTTTAGCTCTTAGAGGAAAATGACTCTCAGGTGGGGAGGGGCGTGTGATATTCATAAAAGCAATTTTAATATTTTAATGTTATTATACCAACTTTTTATAGTACTATCTTCAGAAAATAGAGTCAAACAATATCTCCTTGGATTATGGAGATCGTCCTTCATCTGTGTGTTAGTAATTCTTCAGAAGGTGACCATAAAAATGGTGGTGGGGATGGAGGCAAAAGTTGTATGTGGGTGTGGGTGGGTGGGGGAGGACAGCTGTTTAGGGAGAGGTGCCAGAGGAACAGGAACCTTGAGAAAAACACAGTTTTAAGATGTTAAGAGCATTGATATTTTTATCCAGCTCTCTTGTGGAACCTAAATTTGTGATAAGATAGGCTGTTCAATATGATGGTCTTTTTTTTTAAATTAATTTTATGAAGTACAGTTTACATAGAGTAAAATGCACAGATCTTAAGCTTACATTTTGATAAATGTACGCACCCATATAAACAACACAACAGTGAAGGTGTAGGACATGCCCGTTACCTCAGAAAGTTCCCTCATAATCCCCTCCGGACTCTTCCCTTTCCCATGCCCTGGACTAGCCCTGTCGTGGTTTCTATCGCTAGTGCTTAGTTTCATTTACTCTTGTACTTTATATAAATGCAGTCATACAACATTTACTTTTTTGTGTATTTTTTTAATTTTTATTTTAATTGTTGTTCAAGTACAGTTTTCTGCCTTTTACCCCCATCCCAGCCCACCCCCCAGCCCTCCCCACCTCCCTCCTATTTCTACCCCGTCCTTGTTTTTGTCCATGTGTCCTTTATACTTGTTCCTTTCCCCCTGAAATTTCCTCCCCTCTCCCCCAATATGGTGGTCTTTATATATAACTGAAATTTCCTTAGAAAATTGCTATGCTGTTCAGTCATTTCATCTTAAGAAAACCTATGTGTAATCAGAACCTAATATCACGTGTACCAAATCCATGGCCATTTGATAATATGAAAAATTATCCGAAAGCCATCTTTAGAGATTGGAATCAATGAGTTGTTTTATCTCTGTTATGGAAAATTTCTATTGTTGAAATTTTTAAGCATATTCACAAGTAGAGAGAATAGTATGCTCTCACATACCCATCACCCACTTTATTTTTTTAAATTTTATAAAGATTTTATTTATTTATTTTAGAGAGAGGAGTAGGGAGAGAGAAAGAGAGGAATAGAAACATCGATGTGAGAAAGAAACCGATCGGTTGCCTCTTGTGTGCACCCGGCTCAGGGCTGAACCTGCAACCCAGGCATGTGTCCTGACGAGGAATCAAACCAGTGACCCTTTGCTTCGCAGAATGAAGCCCAACCAACTGAGCCACACCGGTTGGGGGCCCACAGGGGCTTTTAACAGTTATCAACTCATAGCTGATCTTATGTTATCTGTGCTCTTATTCACCCCATCTCCCTGGCTATTTTCAAAGAATTCTCACTTATCATTCCATTTCATCTAAATAGACCAGAAAATATCTCTAAAAGATGAAGATCTCTTTTTAAAAAATCACAGTCACTATGTATTATCACATTTAAAAATAACATTAATTCTTTATCGAGCAAAATTCACATTTGGCAGTTTTTTTAAACAGTTTATTTTATTTTTTATTGATTGACTTGAGAGAGAGAGAAGAAGAGGGAGAGAGAGAGAATTTGTTGTTCCACTGATTCATGCACTCATTGGTTGTTTCTCGTATGTATCCTGACCAGGGATCAAACCCACAACCTTGGCGTATTGGGACGACGCTCTAACCAACTGAGCTCCCTTGCCAGGGCCTAAAACAGTTTATTTGAATCAGGATGCAGATGAGATCCACTCATTGCACTTAGTTGGTGTGTCTTCTACGGCAGTTTTAATCTACCATCTCTCTTTTTTCTTTTTGTATTGCAGTTTATTTGTAGAAGAAACCAGGTTGTCTGTGCTGTGGCATTTTCTGCAGTGTGGAATTTGCTAATTGCATCCTCTCTTGTAATTTACCGGGATTCTGTGTTGCCTGTTTGTTTTACAAATTAGTCCTTAGATTTAGAGGCTTAATCAGATTCATATTTGAGTTTTTGTCAAGATTATTTCATATGGCGTAGTGCACTTCCATTATGAGGCCTGTCTGGCTGTCTCCCTGTATGGTGTCGGTGGTTGATGAGCATTGCCAAGAGTCACTGAGTCACTAGGGGTTGCAAATAGTGGCTTTCTGATTTGGTCTTTCCTTCTTCACGTGTTAGCTAAAAGTACTGCTATGACGACAGACTTTCTCTTATCAATTTTTTTTACCATGAGGTACAGTTCATACAGGAAAGGTGAAAAAATGACTCAATACTTACTCCCTGTCAGTTTTCAAAGTTTGTGTTGATTGCTTAGCATCTTCTAAAACTAACCAATGAGGTTTTTTTAAAGTATTACTATAAACTTATAGATTTCTGTCTATTTGATGTGTTTTTATCCATTGCAGTTATTATACTTAATTGGGGCTCAAATGATTGCATTTTTGGACAGTGGGAGTGCATCAGATTGGTTCCTCAGTCCTGTTGACACAAATCTTGAACTCTTTGATAGTTGAAAATATCCTTATTCCCCCTATTGATGCTGTCATCCAAGCCAGCTTCGGGGGTTTTCTGTCTTACATCTCTAACTTCTTTCTTCCACACTGAAAGTCCCAGCTCCCTATAACACAACGCAGGTCCTCACTTGCATTATCTTGTGATACTCATGTAAGTGTCTAATGACACCCACACCAACACTCCTGCCAATATGTGATTGCTAAAGACAGTTTAAGCTGTTGTAGTTATTTTCCTGTTGTTTTTGTTCTTAGGGTCTATCCCTTCAGGGATGTACAGGCAAGTAATGGTTTTAAAGTCATCTGAAATTATTCCTCTGCATATAGCTACAGGAATACACAATTAAAAGCATTCATTTTACTTTGTTTCCAGTTTTTTAGAATTTTTAAATTTTATTTTGTTTTATAATTATGTAAAATCTTTTGCAAAATTAGATCTACAAAAGTCTGTTCTGAGGAGTCCACCTTCTATTACTACTGTCCCCCTCTACCCTAACACCTCCCTTGCCTATTTGAGCAATTACTATTTTTGTTTTAGTTTTCAGTTTATTCTTTCAATGGTCTGTTTTAACAATACAAATACATGTACATGCGTTTGTTACTTTGTCACCTCCTTCTTAGGTAAATTGTACACACTTTTGCTATTTTCACTTAATAATATATCTTGACAGTTATCGCCTACAAATATATGGAGATTCAGTGAATATTCTAAATGATTCTTGTTAAGCCATTAAACAATATACATGAAAGCCGATACTGCTCTAGTATCTGAGATGAATAATATTCATCTCCATGAATAATATCTCCATGAGATCCAACATCTTTTGGGTCAAAGAAAAGGCAGAATTAATTACCTTAAAGACTATCAGGTCCTAAACCTGCAGGAGTCAACTGCAACATTCTGGAAGGCATTAAGATGGTCAGAGAAACAGAAGGCCATTTAGAAGGTGGGAGTGGTCAGCCACGTGAGCCAAAGAGGGTCTAGAAGCTAACATTGGCAGTGTGAACACCTACTTCCCGGAAGAGAGGACACGTGGGCCAGTGGACTTCAAAACGTCTGAAGACCATTCTGATTTGGAAATGAATGCACCCCTTTTCCTTAGTCTGGTTCCTTTACATGTTTGACACATTTACTTCCTTTTCTTGAGTTCGTGCTTAACAGGCAAACATGGAATTATAATTTGCTTTCCTATGCAAACCTGCTTGCAGGGAGATAACAGGTTTGTTCAGCCCTCTGTAAGTGTGTTGTTAATAAACTGGTTTCCTGTGTCCTATCCATGTGGTCTCTTCTGTGGGCAAAGTTCCGTTTCTGAGCTTTCAAGGCCATAAGCCAAACCTTGAGCCATGTTGAACCCCCCCGAGAGGGATTTCCCTTCCTCATGTAACCTCTTGAGAGATAGCAAAGGATTTTTCCTCCCTCAGTACCCACTCTGCCATTGTCTAAATACTTCATGCCTACTGCTGTGACTCAAAGCCAACATTTATGGGGTCCTTATTATGGGCCAAGTGCTATCCTAAATATCTTACATGGATTCACTCCCATCGTCCTCATAACCCTATGAGGAAATTACTATTATTAGCCCTATTTCACAAATAAGGAATCTTAGCATCAGTAACTTAATAAATAACTTACCCAGAGTCACAAATTTAGAGATTAGGCAAGCCAATATTTATATCCAGGTCTTATCAACTTTCAAGCCTATGTTTTTATGTTTGAATTGTGGTGAAATATTGATAATGTAAAATTTATTATCTTAATTATTTTTAAGCGTACACTGTAGTAGTGTTAAAAACATTCACACTGGTGTGCATCAATCTCCATAATTTTTTTCATCCTGAAAAACTGAAACTTTGTACCCATTAAACAGCTCCCCACTTGCCTACTCCCCTCACCCCTAGCACCAGCATCCTGCTTTCTGTCTTAACGCATTTGGCTGCTCTGGGTACCTCATGAGGGAGGAATCAGAGTCTTTGTCTTTCTCTGACTGGCTTATTTCACATAACATCCTCAAGGCTCATCCATGTTGCAGCACGTGTCAGAATGTCCTTCCTGTCTAAGGCTGAATCCTATTCCCTTGTATGTATATACCACATTTTGTCTATCCATTTACCTGTCAGAGAACATTGGGTTGCTTCCACCTTTTGGTCCTCAGTAATAACGCTGGTATGAATGTGGTTATACAACTATCTCTTTGAGATCTGGCCTTCAATTCCCCTCAGTACCTACCCAGAAGTGGAACTACTAGATCATATGATAGTTCTACTTTTAATTTTTTGAGGAACCACCATACTATTTTCCACAGTGGCTGTACCATTTTACATTCCCACAAATAGTGTGCCAGGGTTCCAGTTTTGCCACATCCTCGCCAACACTTGTTATTTTCTAGCAAGTTTTGTTTGTTTGTTTGTTTGTTTGTTTGTTTGTTTGTTTTTGGCAGTAGCCTTCCTAATGGGTGTGAGGTCAAACCTGGACTTTTAAGTCCAGGTCCATAAAGCCTTGCCTTTTGAATTGCAAGAGTCTTATTTGGTAATTTCTGGACAGTGGTGTATATATATTACACTCACAATGACAATTCCTGTGATCTTCGACAGCTGGCTTCCCTGAACCACAGATTCGTCTTCTGTAAAATGGACATAACTGATTCACAGAGGATTAAATTAGATAAAGTGGACAAAGTGCCTGATGCATAGTAGTCGTACTAATATTTGAAGAAGGGGTTCAATCAGTACAACTTTAAAAAACAGTGATTTCCTGGCTTTTCCTTTAATTTTTTTACTTTACATTTTTTAAACAGTACTTTGCTTTCATTAGTTTTCACTCTGTAGTATTATATAGCAATTAAAAACGCGAATTCTAGATTCTGATTATCTGGATGTGACTCCTTGTTCCACCACTTACAGAAACATGCCGTTGGGCAACTTAGCCTCTCTCCTACTCAGTTCTCTCTTCTGTAAGTGGAGACAATAGTGCCTATTTATAGGATTCACATAGAAGTGGTGTAGCAGTCAATAAATGCTGCCTACTACTAATGTCATCATTATTAATTTGTGATACGTGCCAAGGCATTGTTTTACTCTAAGCAATGGAAGGTAAGAATTGGACAGCCTTTTGTCATTTCGGCTATTGCACTCCTTAGCCACGATTTCCTACAAAATGGCAGATGAAAGCAGTCCACCTTAGGGAGTTACTCCACGTAACGGGAGTGACACTTTAATAGAGCGAGCCTCAGAAACAATCTTGGAGCATTGGCTGTTCTTAACAAACATTTCGACCTCTTATTCTTTACACCCCCTTTTTAAAGAGACTATTCTAGAATGGAGAGCTGGTCCTACGATTCTGTTTCTCCCAGATGAAGGGAACGCTGCCCCCGGGGGGCGGGGGGTGCTGGCTGCCACCTGTTTCCCATCTATTGGGACTTTGATCCTAATAATGGATTCACTTGAGCAGTTAGATAGCTCAGCACCAGCGCAGCCAACTGCACTTGGAAAGGAAGAAGTTTGCAAGTGTGGCATGGTTTGCCTCATTACCAGACAAAGAGCCAGCAGGATATTCAGGTGTATTGAGTTTTATGTACAAACTATACTATATTTTCAGAGCTTTGACCCTTAGAAAAGCACCGTTAACATGCTTTCCTCTCCATCTAACATTCATTTCCAAAACCACTGAAGTGAAAGGGTCTATTAGTTCAGGGCCAGATTTGAAAGCACATGAAAACTGCATTCATGAGGTTAAGAAATGGCTTAATAATTAAGTTAAAACAGTTGAAAGTGGATCTAATTTCAAACAGATCAGCTAACCGTGTTAGAGGCAAATAAGGGTGTGTTTCTTCCTGTTTTCCTTCCACCCCAAAGATATTGGCTCCAATCCCAAGCAGTTTTTGTAGTTTCTTTTCTTTTTCTTCATTGCCCATATGTTAAAGTGGTGTCACAATTAATACCATAGTACATTTAATATTTAGTGCATTTCTTTCTTTCATATTGCCTCTAATTAGTTTCTTTTGCAGGCTCGTTAGGAAATATTTGGGTTTCACAGTCTCGATACATAGTTTTTGTTCTGTGCTGCTGGGTTGTGTTTTAATTGGGTATTACAGCTGAACTAGTGTGATTGTGTCCATTCAAAATGTGTTTGGTATGTTTGCAGTACCTTTCATATAACAAGTTGAGTACCATCCAAAGTATCTTCAGAGCTAGCTGCTGCTAAACAATTAGCCTTCATTTCATTTCCCTTACTAATTTGCAATCACTGATGATAACTTTCCTCCTTGTGAGGCTTGTGGCTGGGGAGGGACAAGGGGAATTGCATGCAAGGAACCAATTGTGACTTGATAATAATAGCTACCATTTAGTGAGCCTCTACTATGTGCTTGGTGTTAAGGCTTTTTACCAGTATCATCTCAACTTACTATTCTAGCCCAGGCTAAGGCAGCTCGACCACATGAAGTATTCTTTACATTACTGTACACACTCACAAAGAGGCATCTTAGGAGTGAGATTGGGCTTTCCTACTTCTCTATCCTTTGCCCACATTGAGGTGTGGTGGGAGGGGATAGAAGGAACAGTGGGCTCAGCATGAGCAAAGGCGTGAGCAGACACCCAGAGCAAAAAAATGGTTGAGGGCAAGAGAAGAGAATCAGCCCACCTGAGTGTGAATTACTGACACAGACAGCATTCTGGTAATACTGGCTTCTTTTGATATATTTCAGCATTTATGAAACAAAATAATATTATCTAGGCACTAGACTAAATATTGGAGATAGAAATAATGAAAGTGATCTTGACCTTTGAGGAGACTTTAGTCTGGATGTTTTTCTGGTAATACTGCTATTCTATTGTGACCCTTTTAGGGAGGGACTGGGGTGAGAGAGAGGGTCTTACTATGGAGGTGCCCTAGCTGCCTATGGCAACATAATTGCCCTTGTGGTTAAAGTTTTATGGGTGATTTTTACCAAATGTAAATGGATTCATTAGGAATAGAAGCTTCCTCATGAAAGTCAAAGCCATATTTCAGAAACCCCCAAACCTGAAAGGCCATCTAAGCCCAATGTCCTAGTGGCCGGGACTGGGGATACTCCAGGAGAGTATTATCTCCTGTGATGACATAAACCCAGGTGTCCAGAACTGCTGTCTCATAGTCTGACTTTGACTATGTTACTTTTCCTTCAAATGTCTTTCATTTTTATTCGGCCAGTAATTACAAGTGCCAGGTATGGCAGTATGCCTGTTTGTCAGGGACAGTCCTGGTTTAGATCCATTGTCCCAGTGTAATTAGTAATAGTGCCCCTTTTTCACTCCCCCAAAGTATCCTGGCTTGGGTGATGAATTATATGGTCATTCTGTCAATGCTAAAGCTGACCCAAGCACTGCTTGGGATATAAAAGGTCTAAGATGTGATTCTTGCCCTCCAAGAGATGCAGGTCTGGTTAGGAAGAGAAGATAGGCTCACTGAAACAAAATCTATAATATAGCATGAGTTAAATTAGATGGCATCAGATCATAAGGGATTGGGAGATAGGAGACCCCTGAATATTTTCAGTATCAGGAAATATATGTGTCTGCATTCTTTGTAGACAACAGAGAACAGTTCAGTTAGTTCAGACAGGAAGGGGTTTAAAAGGGATAGTGCACAGAATTGTTAAAAGGGCTGGGAAGTCGACTCTTCAATGAGTTTTTAAAAACACCCAGAACCACACCAAGGCTGCTGGTAAGAGATGCTACTTCTGCCCCCTGCCCAGGAAGGCAGAGGTCCCACACCCCATCTGCTTCCTCATGGAGCTTACCTCCTAATCAGTGTCTAACATACGTTGCATCTGAGGATGGAACCTGAGTCTCAAGTGTACACCCTTGGGGACAAAGGAGGATGGGAAATGTTCCTTGGAATCTGTATTAGTAAGGTGGAATTTACAATATGGAGAGAGTGTTCGAACAGTTTCTACTACAGAGGGTATTATGGATGTGGTGAGATTAGGACCAGATTTAGTGGGTAATCAAGCAAATAAAGAAGAAAATATTTCTCAGTGAGACATTTTTCTCAAAGTGGCATAATGCACAGGAATAAATTTGGCTTTATATGTTCATCCATAAGCAGATGTGGGCAATTGGCAGGCAATGGAAAGTCATGTTCTCTAAAGAGTAGAGCCTCTGGATTTTGAAGTCAAATAGAAAACTTACAGCTAACACTTTAGACACTAAAACACATGTGTTAGTCTATGGTAAGTTAGGCTGTCCTACAATAATAACAAATTAACTCTGAAATCTCAAGCCTAACACAACAAAGGTGTATTTCCTGCTCATGCTACAACATACCTGCAGTGTTCACTGGGCAGTCTGGAATCAGGGTCTGTCTGTTCCACGCAGTAGCTCGGGGACCCAGGTTGGCTGCGAGAAGAGAAGTGCTGAGGAACCAGGCTTCTCACTGCCTCGGCACTGGAATGGCATGTTTCCTTGGATGTCCATTAGCCAGAACTGTTCACGTGGCCCCACCTAACTTCAGGAGTTTGGAAAATACATACTCCTGTATAAATAAGAAAATGTGGGTGAATACTAGAAGTTTCTACCATGCATGTCAAAGTTTTTGAGCCTGGGCATAACTGTGAGGAAAAGCTCATAAGAGCAGGGCTGCCTGTCTGTCTGTTCTACCACCAGCTCCAGGCCCTAGAGCAGCACCTGACTCAGAGTTGGTGCTCAGTTTGTTGAATGAACTTGGCTTTCAGTGACATGCAGGGTAGAATGGATGTTTTCTTAACCAGAGCCTAGGAAGCTGAAAATGTATAAATAGGTTGAAATCTTCTGTTACTTCAAATTAGGAAATTAATATATTTTTCAAGGGATAAAAAAATATAGTCAAGCCGCCCAACCTGTTCTTTGAAGTCATTTGACATATTGATAAGCCGATTGCAAAAGCTCCTTTTTAAACTGATAATAATCTTGCAAATTTCAGTTATTTTCATGGGAACTGTAAAGATGTATACTTTAGAGCTGGGCATGCTTAAGTTTTCGTTTTCTTCCCTTTTACTTTTTAGTGCTAAAAGTGATAGCTTGTTTCTCCTGTCATACTCAGGGTATTTACTTTTAGTTGTGCCTAAAATAATACAACCATGAATGTCTTTGTTTTCTATCATAGTTTGCAATGTTTTAAATTTAAAGGGCTTCGCAGAAACAAATTTTCTCCTGTCCCTCTATCTGCCTGATGTAATTCAAACATAAATATTCAAGCCATACGTCAAGTTGACAGTTATCTGGTAGGAAGTCAACCTATAAAAATCAGATGTAGTGCCTTTCAGACTTGCCACCACTTGAGAGAAACCCAGGGACCAGAAGAGCAAAGCACTATTGTAGGTATTCTTTATGGCCAGCATCTTTTCCTTCTAGAGGGTCCTGGCTCCCAGGACTTCTTCCTCCTAAACATCCGTTTCAAGAGAATCAGGTACCCCATAACCAGGGGTCCCTAGCCCCTAGGCTGCAGACTAGTACGGTCAGTGGGCTGTTAAGAATTGGGTCACACAGCAGGAGGTATGTGTCAGGTGAGTGAGCAAAGCCTGGCTGGCATTACTGCCTGAGCGCCTTCTGTCTCCCCCAACCCCATCCGTGGAAAAATTGTCTTCCATGAAACAGGTTCCTGGTGCCAAAAAGGTTGGGGACCACTGCCCTTAAGCACATGAGCTTGGGGGTCATGCTGTGTGGATTTGGAATTTTGGCTCTATCCTTGACTAAATGTGTGATCATTGACTGCTCACTCTCTGGGTGTGTTTCCTATTTTATAAATTAGGGGTAATAGAATCTATTTGATAGGGCGATTTGGACAGTGAAGTGAGATAAAGCATGGGAAGCATTCAGAGCTGTACCTGGCAGAGAGGAAGTGATCGATGACCATGTGGTGTGAAATTGGCATGATGATAGCCAGTGAAGATTTATCTAGGCCATTTAATCAAGATCCTAGTAATGTCACATCCATGGGCATGGGTTATGTTTTTCCCAAATCACATACATACCATGAGAAGAGGATTTAATCAGTGGTCTTTTCAGGCACATTATAACCAGGAACAGCATTTGTAAAGTATAGTTGCCTAAAATAAATACTTTGTGATTGTGATTAAGTTCCCCTTTCTGATTGACTTTGAGTTGCTCTTTCTTTTCTGTTGTGCTTCAGATGAGGCCTGCTCCTCTGCACAATCACAGGGCATCTGTTGTGCCCAATAGCGTTGCTACGGATCTTCTTTTAAATACTCTTTAGGGAGATGAGTTTCTGTTCTCTGTACTATCTTATCTGGAAATAAACACAATCTTCCTAATCAGTCCCCTTGTTTCCACCCTGTATATAGATCGGATCATGTCTGTTGTGCTCACACCCATCTAAGATTCCATATGACCCACCGTATGTACCCCAAATTTAAAGGCAGGCACTCAAACAGATACTTGTGTACCGATGTTCATAGTGGCATTACTGACATAGTCGGAAGGTAGAAACAACCCAAGTGTCCAGCAACAAATGAGTTGATAAACAAAATGTGATATATACAAATGGTAGAATTTTATTTATCCATAAAGAGAATTGAAGTTCTGATACATATTCAACCACATGGATAAATCTTTTTTAATTATTTCATTGTTGTTTAATGGGTGAATCTTGAAAACATTATGCTAAGTTAAATAAGCCAGACAAAAGAAACACATATTATATGACTCTATTTACTTGAAAGATATAGAAGAGACAAATTCATAGAAACAAAAAGTAAATTAGAGGTTATCAGGGCATGAAGAGTTATTTCTTAATGGTTACAGAGTTTCTGTTTGGAGTGTTGAGAAATCAACAGCAATGATGGCTGTACAGCATGAGGATTGTAATTAATGCCACCGAATTGTGCAGTTAAAATTATCAAAGTGGTAAGTTTTATGTTATCTATATCTTAATACAAAAAATTAAATTAAACAGAAGAGCACGTAGGGCTTTCCAGCCACGCTCAGGGTGGCAGCGGGCGTCCCTGTAATGGCCTGCCAGGCCCGGTGCCTCGGCCCCTCAGTGTTCATTGATCGTTCTCCCCGTCACGCACGCCGTTCTAGCTACACTTGAATTTAAACACACCAGGTACCCTTCTTCAGGAGGCTTTCCATTTGCTAGTACCTCTATTTAGAATGTGCTTCTCTTAAATGCCTGTATGACATGTCTGTCATCTCCTGCATTCAGATCTCTGCTAAAACACCACCTTATCAGTGAGGCTGTCCTGAGTAGCCCCCTGTAAAATGCCACCTCTATCACCTGTCACAGACTGGTACCCCCTATCCATACTCTATTTTTCTCCACAGTACAACTCCTCACCAGCCACACCAAATATTTATGTGTTTCTTTGTCTCCAGTTATGAAAATGGAAGCCCCATCATGAGGGTTGGTATGTTGTACGTCATCTCTGTCCTTAATGCCTAGAACAGTGCCTGCCATGGGACAAATGTTTAGTAAATGTCTATTGAGTAAATGAATGAATGTCTTTGTCCTGGAGATGTGTGTACACCCCTTACTAAAAAGGAGTGCAGGACCAAACATGTGGTCACTGTATATCATCAGTTAACTTACTATGAATGCCTCGTGATAAACAATCACAGAACCTTAGTGGAATTCAGCTAATCTGGACCAGGCTCAGTCACGTATCTGTGGTCAATGTAGGGTAGCTGAGCAGCTCTTCTAATTTTGGTGGGCTTGCTGACATGTCTGACAGTTCAGCTGCCTGAATCTAGATGGCCTCAGCTGGGACCCCAAGATGAATCTGCTCTGCTCCATGCATCTCATCCCATAAGAGGCTCTCCTGGGTATGTTTCCATGGTGAAGGCAGAGGAAGAAGAGCAAACAGAAACTCTCAAGTCCTTTTCAAGCCATGGTGTGTATTATGTTTGATAACATCCCACTGGCCAAAGTCAGTCACATGGTCAAGACCAAGGAGAGCATTACTTAGTTATGTGATAGAAGGCACAGACACAGGAGGCATAAAGAGTTGGGACCTTTACTATATTCATTCGGCCACACCCTATGAAATCTCAGCGTATTGCTCATGGGTGACACATCTTGTACCCCACAAGAATTCGTGTTCTGCCTCCACCTTAGATCCAATCACTCCAGCTCTGCAGCTCAGTGTCTTGTTTTTAGAATATGAGTTGTAGAACAGGAAGGGTTGGGCCTGGTCTTTCTTTTTTTAAACGACTCATTTTTTGCATAAAGAATCCAAAATGTAAAAGTTCATAGAAGTTAAGGCATTTTCTCACGGTCCTCTACTGGGAAACATTTAAGTGTTCTAGGGAATGCTGTTATTCTCAGAAATGTTTGCACCCAACAGCCTGACTCAACATTATCACCCACCGGCCGTGTTAGGCAGAAAAGCAGCCCCCAGCAGTGTGCCTGTGCACATCCTCATCCCAAGAACACAGGAATATGCTAGGGGCCAAGGGATGAAGTTGTACAAGGAATTAAATTTACTTATCAGTTGACCTTAAAATAAAGACATTATCCCGGATTATCTAGGCGGGCCCTATGTAATCAAGATAGTCCTTAAAAATAAAAGGGCATCTCCATACTGCTTTCCACACTGGATCTGCCTGTTGACACAGAGATCCCGCTTCTGGGAATATAGCTGAAGGAACCCAAAACACTAATTCGAAAGAACATAAGCACCTCAATGTTCATTGCAGAGTTATTCACAATCACCAAGATATGGAAGCAGCCCAAGTGTCCATCAGTGGATGAGTGGATAAAACAACTATGGGACCTTTACACAATAGAATAGTACTCAGTCATAAAAAGAAAGAAAATTTTACCCTTTCTGACAGTATGGATGGCTCTGGAGAACATTATGCTAAGTGAAATAAGCCAGTCAGAGAAAGACAAATACCATATGATTTCACTTATATATGGAATCTGATCAACAAACTGAACTAACAAGCAAAATAGAAACAGACTCATAGAGTATATGATGACAGCTCAGGGCGGGAAGGTTAGGAGGTGGAGAGAGGGAGCAAATAGGAAAAAAGACTCATGGACGTGGACAACAGTGTAGTGATTGTGGCGGGGAGGCAGGGAAAGGGGTTATAACTGGAGTAAATGATAATGGAAAAAATACAATTAAAAAAAGTAAAAGGGCAGCAGGGGAATCAGAGGTCAGAGTGAAGAGAATTCTAACTTGGGAAGATTGGAAGGGTGTCAGGAGCCAAGGAATGCAAGCTGGGAAAGGCAAGAATATGGATCTCCCCTGAGTCTCCAGAAGGAGGGTGACACCTTCTTTACTGGTAGTCCAGTGAGACTCATTCCAGACTGGTGAGCTCCGGAGAGGTAAGAGGATAAGTTTGTGTTGTTTTAAGCCACTCAGTTTGAGATAATTTGTTACAGCAGCCTTATGAAACCAATACAGGGACTGATGTTATCCCATAGAACCCAAGTGAAAAATGAGAAGATGTGTTATTGACGAGTGAGTGGCCATTTATATCCCATCCATTTTCCACACTGGCCAGTAAGTTTTTAAAATGTGGTGGGGGACACCTTGGGAACTAAGAGATGGAAAAGTAGGAGTGTTAAAGGAGGAAAGATAGGTTACTTACTGGGACCAATCTTAAAAAAGGAAGTGGTTGAGGAGGATCTCAGTGGCTTGAGGAGGAATTGAAGATGGTGGCAGCCAAGGCTGCAGACTGCATCAGGGAGGTCTCCTGTGGCCAAGCAGGAAGCAGCAAGAAGCTCACCACTGAGGACATGACGTCCAAAGATTACTGCTTCGACTCCTGTGCTCGCTTTGGCATCCACGAGGAGATGCTGAAAGACAAAGTGTGCACCCTCACCTACTGCAACTCCATGTTTCACAACCGGCACCTCTTCTCGGACCAGGCGGTGCTGGGCGTGCGCTCAGGCACAGGGATTCTCTGCGTGTTTGCTGCCAAGGCTGGGGCTGCAAGGTCATCAGGATCGAGTGTTCCAGTATCACTGATTATGTGATGAAGATCATCAAAGCCAATGAGTTAGACCAAGTAGAGACCATCATCAAGGGGAAGGTTGAGGAGGTGGGGCTTCCAGTGGAGAAGGTTGACATCATCATCAACAAGTGGACGGCTACTACTGTCTCTTCTACAGTCAATGTTCAACACTGTGTTCTGTGCCCGGAACAAGTGACTGGCACCTGATAGCCTCATCATCCCCAGCTGAGTCATGCTGTCCATGACAGCCATCAAGGACCACAGTACAAAGACTACAAGATCCACTTGTGGGAAAAAATGTATGGCTTTGACATGTCTTGCATCAAAGACGTGGACACTGAGGAGCCCCTGGTGGATGTGGTGGGCCCCAAGCAGCTGGTGGCCAATGGCTGCCTCACAAAGGAGGTGGACATCTACACTGTGAAGGTGGAAGAGCTGACCTTCACCTCTCCCTTCTGCCTGCAACTGAAGTGGAACAACTACATGCCTGCTCTAGTGGCCTACTTCAACATAGAGTTCACCTGCAGCCACAAGAGGACCGGCTTCGCCCCCAGCCCTGAGTCACTATACACGCACTAGAAACAGATGGTGCACTACATGGAGGACAGACTACCTGACAGAGAAGACAGGTGAGGAGAGCGTTGGCACCATTGGCGTGCAGCCCAATGCCAAGAATAATTGCAGCCTGGACTTCACCGCTGACCTGGACTTCAGGGACCAGCTGTGTGAGCTGTCCTACTCCACCAGCTCCCAGATGCGCTGAGATGGAGCCTGGTTTCTCCCACCACAGCCAGGCCAGCTGCGCACAGGCCGAGGGGCTGTGGCATTAGGCGGTTTCTGCCCCCCTTTCCTCTCCATTCCTCAGAAGGAGATTTTAGGGGCCTGACCCAGGGTGCAGGGAGTTGGGGGGAGGGCATATTGTGACTGTATTTGTCATAACTTATGTTTTTATATGGTTACATTTATGCCAATAAATCCTCAGCCGGGGGGAAAAGCAGTTGTTAGGGAGACAGCGTGGAGAGTTAATGTTCTCAGGGAGTCCTGACTCCACGGCTTGTGCCTCACACCCCCAGACTACTTGTTCTGCCTTTGACCAAACCCTGCCCCACGCCACTCTCTACTCTAAACCCTGCTTCAGCTTCTAACTTAAATCTCATAAACCTTGATGGGGACTTGAGATTGACCCCTGCTTGCACTGATTTCTGTAGTCTGGGTGATACACCCAGGAGTGGAATTGCAGGTTGTCGGGTGTGCACAGCTTCCACTTTACCAGATTATGCCCTGTTGTTTCCCAGAGTGTGGTCATGGGAATTTGTTAGACCGTCCGCTGCAGCGGAGTCGAAGTGATCTGGTGCCTCTGCATTCCCATCCACTCTCAGTACCCATAGGCCTCTTTTTGCCAACCTGGTGTATGTGAATTTATATCTCACTGTCTTTTTAACTTGTTTTTCTCTAACTATAAATGAGGTTGGGCACATTTTAATATATTTATTGCTTTCTTTATATATTTATTCAGATTTCCTCTTCAATAAAGTGTCTGTGTAAGTCTTTTGCTCATTTTCTTCTATTGAATTGATACCATCTTATTGATTTTTAGGATTTTTAGGATTAGTATATAAAGTTAGCTGTAACGGAAGCAAGTGTCTTTTCCCAGTTTGTGGTTTACATTTTAACCTCTTTTGGGTGCCCATAGAACTGTGTGTATTTTTGTGATTTAAGAATGATTTTCCTACCCCTGTGGATTAGAAAGGTTTTCTGCCCACACTGCCCTCTAAATTTTTGCAGTCTTGCCTTTGCTAGGTAAGTAATCAATCTACCTGTAATTGGTTTTTAAGCATGGTACTTAGGTGTTAAATTTCATTGTTTTATGTATGTATAGTCAGTTGTTCTGGAAAATTTTCCTGAAAGTCTACCTTTCCTTGGTCTACAATACCTGTTATGAATAATGCTTCAACTTACATGTGAATCAGTTTCTAGCCTTCTACCCGGCATCTTCTTGTATTAGTTATCTCTTGCTGTATAACAAATTGCCTCAGAGTTTAGCAGCTTCAAACAACAAACATTTGTTATCTGAGAGCTTCTGTGGGCCAGAAATCTGGACGCAGCTCAGCTGGGTGCGTCCAGCACAGTGCCAGGCCTGAGGCTGCCATCAGGGTGTCGCCCGGGGAACTGTCTCAACGGAGCTTGCCTAGGGGAGGAGGTGCTTCTGAGTTCACTGACGGGTTGATGCTAGGATTGTGCTTCTCGTGGGTCATTAAGTTGAGGTCTTGGTCCTTTGTTAGCTGTTGGTCAGAGGTCTCCCTCAGTCACTTCTCATGGGTGCTTCTGCCCAGGGCAGCTCACACATGGCAGCTGGCTTCCCACCATGCAGGCAAGCAGAGTAAGGATGAGGGAAGCCATAGTTTTCTGTAACTTAATTTCAGGAGTGCCATCCCATCGTTCATGTGAGTGTTAATCAGAAGTATGGCAGTAAGGTCAGCCCCGAGTCAGGGGAAAGGCGTTACACAGAACGTGAACGTCGGGAGGCAAGGGTCGCCAGGGGCCAGCCTCTTGCAGGCTGCCCACCACACTTTTATAGCCACGCACATTATTAAGTTCCTTAATATCAATCTTCTCCCAGTTGTTTTAAATAACTTTTGAAGGACAATGGATGATCATTTTTGCTTTTTAAAAACTGTCCATATTCAACATAAAAATATAGTAGAAAGGGGGAATAGGCATGCCTTGGAATGGGTTTTTGGAAGTCCACATAATGGACCTGTGGAAATGATAGGGAAAAAGACAGATGTGAACTTTCTTCAGGTGACTGAGTTCCGTGCAATTACAATATGTACCAGATAAGTTTTCTCAACTAGTTTGTCTAGGTTTTCAAACTGAATAATTATCATGGTAACCTATAGGAAATATCTTACATGTTAGATATAGCTCGTCATTTATGAGACTCTTCGAGACAGAACAAAGCACCCGCCATCTCCTGTATTCATGTTATGCAGTTCATGGAACTGAGTGATGCTAGATCCGCATCTCCAGTCAATGACAATGATACTTAAAACAGTATGAGAGGGTTGCATTATAATAGCTGTTAACATCGTGGCTTCTTCTTCATTTAAAGCACTAACATCTGCCAACACACCCTCATGTTTACCTGGTCGAAAGAAATTCTTAGGAATAATTATTTTGAGTTGAATTGATTACTTAAAAGATTAACTCTAATATACCCAATTGTTATTTTACTCAACATCCTAGTTCACAGCTCCCTGTGTACACTCCACGGAATGAGGATGGTTTAAGAGATTATTGAAAGGAATCCATCAGTAGAGCATCTTGACCCATTTTACTTTTTCTTTCTCCCTTCCACTTTGTCACACCTGTGGAGCAGCTGTAGTTTAGTGCTTCTCTCCAGCCAGTAATGCAGAATAGATGAGTTCAGATTTCTGCCACTATCATGAGCATTGGGATTACAGGCTTCATAGTTCTTTTTAATATATATCTCCTTTTTAAAATTTAACTTCTATTGTATTTTTCCCGTTACCATTTAGTCCCTTTATACCCCTTCCCCCCAGCAATCACCACACTGCTGTCCATGTCCATGAGTCCTTTTTCCTTTTTGCTCAACCCCTCCACCTCCGATCCCCCTCCCCACTAGTTGTCACCCTGCTTTTCATCTAGTCTGTCTGTTTTCCTTGTTAGATCAGTTCGTTCATTAGATTCCACATATGAGTGAAATGATATGGTGTCTGTCTTTCTCTGACTGGCTTATTTCACTTAGCATATTGTTCCCCAAGTCCATACATACTATCACAAAGCATAAAATTTTCTTCTATTTTATGGCCAAGTAGTATTCTGTTGTGTAAATGTCCCATAGTTGTTTCATCCACTCATCTACTGATGGACACTTGGGCTGCTTCCGTATCTTGGCAATTGTAACAAATGCTGTAGTAAACACAGGGGTGCTTATGTTCTTTTGAATTAGTGATTTGGGTTCCTTCAGATATATTCCCAGAGGTGGGATTCTTGGGTCAAAAGGAAGGTCTATTTTTAATTTTTTAGGTATCTCCATACTGCTTTCTACAGTGGCTGTATTCCCACCAACAGTGCAAAAAGGTTCCCCTTTCTCCACATACTCACCAGCACTTGTTGTTTGTTGATTTTTTGATGATAGCCAATCCGACAGGTGTGAGATGGTATCTCATTGTGGTTTTAATTTTCATTTCTCTGATGATTAGTGACATTGAGCATCTTTTCATATATCAGCCATTTGTATGGCCTCTTTGGAGAAGTGTCTCTTCAGATCCATTGCCCATTTTTCGACTGGGTTGTTTGTTTTTATGGTGTTGCGTGTTGTAAGTACTTTTATAAATTTTGGATATTAACCTTTTATCAGATGTATTGGCAAATATGTTCTGTTATTCTGTGGGTTGTCTTTTTATGTTGTTGATGATTTCCTTGGCTATGCAGAAACTTTTTAGTTTGATGTAGTCCAATTTGTTTATTTTTTCTTTTGTTTTCCTTGCCTGGGGAGATATATCTGGTAAAAAATTTCTACAAGCAGTGTCCAGGGTTTTGCTGCCTATGTTTTCTTCTAGGATTTTTATGGTTTCTATTCTAACATTTATTCTTTGATCCATTTTAATTTATTCTTGTGTGTGGTGTAAGAAGGTAGTCTAATTTCATTTTTCTGCATGTATCTGTCCAATTTTTCCAACAAAATTTATTGAATAAACTATCTTTAGCCCACTGTATGTACTTGCTTTCTCTGTCAAATATTAGTTGACTATAAAGGTGTGGGTTTATTTCTGGTCACTCTATTCTGTTCCATTGATCCATGTGTCTGTTTTTATGCCAGGGCCAGGCTGTTTTGATTACTATGGCTTTGTAGTATAGTTTGATATTAGGTAGCATGATTCCTCCAACTTTGTTCTTCTGTCTCAGGATCGCTGTTGCTATGCTGGGCCTTTTGTGGTTCCATATAAATTTTTGCAATATTTGTTCAGACTTCATAGTTTTCAGTGAGCTTCTCAGTTTCTTCTTTATTTCAAGGCTCTGTGTGTCTGTGTATGTGTGTATATTTGTCCATACATCTATGGCTGAGATTTAGTTAGTGGAAAAGAGCTACCTAAGTTCTAGAGTAATTTTCTTAAGTATGTATAGTAAAAAACCCTCTTTTGAGGAAGAAAATTAATAATAATGAAGTAAAAATAAATGTATCTCCATCTAAGATGCCAGCTCTCTGATAACATCCTTTTGGCAATGCTTGCTATCTCTCATTTTTTTAGCATGAGAGAGGTTCTCTATAAACAAATGACAGTGCAGTACTGTTGGCAAAGACGTGATGCTGTGTTATGAATTCTAGACCTGATTCTCCCACCCACCAGTGCCCCCTTATTTTCAGGAATGTGTAAGCTCGTGTGAATGTACATTGGTGCTAAGTTACAGATTCAGAGCATTAAAGAGGATGGGGCGTTCAGGGAGAACCCCACCGCCAGAGGGCTGGGAAGGTACTAGCGACACCCTGCCTTTTGTTCACTCCTTGGTACCAGACCAGGAAGCAGCAGTTTGCATCAGGGATGCTTACCTGAAGAGGTGCTTCCTTAAATTTATATTTTCCAGAGTAAAATGGAGTGATGATCAAGATAGCTTTCTGATATAAAGATAATTTTGTATTCAAAGTAAACTTTTCAAAGTCAGGAGATTCTAAGATTCTTTTCTGAGAGTATACTACACTGCATAATGTGTATTTTAAGAAAATTTCCTTGCATTGATTACATATTTGTTTTTTTGATAGATTTATCTCCATAGGCCATATGTTCAGGCTTTAAAAAAAAATTCTAAACTCTAATCTTGAGCTATGAGCTATCAAACTATTTTTTCTTCATCCCTGTTAGCGTCCACTTCAAGCTCTAACAGTGCCTCCGAGCCCTGAGAAAAATTTACACATAAATATTGTAAATCCATTAAAAGAAGTAGGGAGCTGGGTTGTTTTCATGTCTCTTGAGTTGAATGAAGAGAGATCTTACACAAAGTTATAATTTAGTGATGGGCCGATGCTGAGCTTCGGTTTTTGATATGATTATTCCTTTTCTCACTTGGCGCAGTTCAAGCCAGAGGGTTGGGTGTTCTGAGAGAGAGGGACCACCGAGATCACGCAGGGACACGTCAGATCTTCCCTTTTGGTGAACGTCAAGGCAGAGTTATTCAGAACAGAATCTGAAATGCATTTGATCATGCAGTAGATAGTTTAATAATTTATGTTTGGCCTTATTAGCAAAGCCTTGTGTTTACTCTGCTATCATCAAAATAAGATTAAAAACCAAGATTAGAGTGATTTGTGTGTGTGTATGTTCTAATTTAAAACATTCTTCACAATTCTAATGACCTGATAGCAATGACATGTGAAGGAGGGAGGGATTAGATGTGGATAGCGTCTGATTTAGAATTGCTAATGCCCGAAAGTGATGCAGAAAGCCTTGACAGTACTGTGCTGTCATCCTGTGAGTCTGTGACAGAGGTTTTAAAATGTAAATGTTCTCCCAAAATAAACGAAAAAGTGAAATTGATTCTAAGTCTAATTTGGCGATAAGGTTACATGCCAGGATACCAATAATACTAATGGACAATTCATATAACATTGTTTGCATAGCCTATAAGAACTGGAAAATACTGACGTCTTTGGTATGGTGATAATTAGGCAATCCTAGTTATATATTAAGATGCTCCCAATTTGAAGAATAATGGAGAAAGGTAGCTCATCACCCTTAATCTCCTGTATGTCCTGGTGTCTGGTAATGACACCAAGCACAGGACTGAGGTCATCTGTCAATTTCAGGAAGGGAGCTGGCACGAGGAATGTTGTTTCGGGGCCCTGGCAACACCTGCCGGTGTCAGGGACAGAAGAACTCATTTAGAAGCTGTGCTGCAAGATGGGAAGACAGGTGGCAGCTCTCTTACAGGGATATCTTTTATTTGAGCAGAACCAGACCAACTGTTCCTCATTAAAACACATTTTGCAACATGTTCTAATGTGAGCGGATCAAGTATGTGTGCGTATGTTCAGAGAAAACTCAGCAATGTGCCATCTACAGGTCACACTTACAAACTCTCAACATGGCTCGCAACTGCAAGGCAGGTAATGTGAAGAGGCTGTGCATGACCTGAGGCCGGCTTTTCTGTAAAGTCCTCTGTAGAGTAACACAAAAACACCATTACCTCCATGAGACTGTGCGGCAGTAAAGTGTGTTTGGTAGGAATCTTGATCTTGATAGTCATTTTAATAATAATTATGCAGTGCTTTGATTTTTCTCATTTCTTTATATTACATTATAAATGATAAATTACTACCAAGTCTAAACTTAGTATGATTAAAGCCAAGCCTCTCCTCTGCTTTGCCGTTCATTCCGACCATCTGTAAACTGGGTGAGTACTTAAAGCTGGGATAACTCATGTTAAGCACTTTTCTAGGAGGCTGGGAGGTATAAATGAGAGAGTGCATGTAGAGTCCTTAGGGCCCTGCTGAGCACGTGGTGAATGTCCCATAGATGTGCTACTTAGAATTTTTGCATAGAGCTTGTCCTCTACCTTTCTTGCTGCATCTGGTTTTGCGGCCATATTACATATTATAATATGCAAGTTTTTTATGAGAAGGAGGAACTGCACGACAGGCTTCTTCTGCACAGAATGAATTTCTTCCATGCCCACCCAGCTCTCTAGAAAAAGATACTTGCAACTGCATGAAAATGTAACTCTGGAAAGCAAAGGAACAAGTAGAAATGCAAATATCCCTCCAGAGAACCTCGATTGACCACTTTCTAGGAACCCTTTCCTTCAGCTCCTTGTTTCCTGAGGCTGAGAGGGCTGTGAGCAAGACAAATATGGGTGGCCCTGGACGACCATTTTCTCAGTGGGCAGCCACCTCAGCGGGTTGGCATGAGCTCAAAGAAAGGAAAAGGACTTAGCAGAAGCAGAGCCCTGGAGGGCCCCTGTCTTCCTCCACCAGGAAGCTTCAGGGTCACTAGCCATGCAGTCACCCAGGGGTCCCCTGTGCCCCTCACCTTCTGAATGTGCAGAGCATTAGGCTTCTGCTGGCATGTGTTCTTTGTGCAGCTGTTTCGGCTCTGCCTGAGCCGAGCACGCTCTCAGGGGGAAAATGCGATCTTGGGGGATCACACATGCCTTGAGGAGTGGGCGCAGTAATGTGACCCCCACCCCAGACGTTCATGTCCTAATCCCAGGAACCTGTGAATGTGTCACCCTACATGGCAAAGGGACTTTAAGGGTATGATTAAGTTAAAATTTTGAGATTATCCTGTATTATCCATCTGGGTCCATTGTAAATCACAAGGGTGCCTGTAAAAGGCCTATGTTAGTGACCTTGAAAATGGAGGAAAGGACCACATACGGGCAGCCTCTAGAAGCCGATTTGAGACCCCAGGTTTGTGGTCATTTGTTAACGTAGCAGTACGCAACTAGCGCACCATGCTGCTACTCTGCTGGTAGTTTTATCCTCCCCCCAGGGTGCTGCTGTATATTCATACTGTGTAGCATTGGTGATGTTTGACTTTGTGTCCCATTTGCCTTACAGTCTAATAAGAAATACAAGGATAGGTAAATGGCAATTCATATGGAAAGACTATTTGCTTTTGTGTGTGTATATGTAACTAAGGAATATCCTTCCAACTTACACTGTCCCCTCCCTGGTGCTGGCCCTGGGCATCCATTGGAGAGCCAGGCCAGCCCTGTTCTGAACGAGTGCACACAGGACCACATAGGAGACAGCAGACAAACCATGCACTACCGCTGACAAGTGGCTATGGTGAGAGCCAGCCAGCAGGCTGCTCAGCCGCCAGACCCTGGAGTGGGAGCACCTCACCCTGCCTGCCTATGCGCTAGCTGGGAGGGACTTCCTACTGCAGGTCCCGGGTGCCTGAGGCCTGAGAGAACAGTGAGAACAGAAGGCAGGGGGTGGATAGAGGGGAGATGGCTGGTTCAGGCAGGGCACAGAGCAAGGGCAAAAATGTTTTCTATATAGTTGTGGGTTCGACAGTGACTTTTTTCCTTCCTTTTTAGTTCCCTTGTAAAGAGCATTACAATAATATTAGACATTGAAAGAAAAGGCAGCTAAAAATGGGTCCCTGGCACATCTGATAGTTGAATCCCTCTTCATAACTTGTGGAGTCCAGGTTTTCCTTCTTATATTGGGATGGTTTTAGTTAAGCGCCTTTCCAGAAGTTTCGCTGTAAAGATTGAAGGCCCAGGGAAGAAGAGGTGCTGGCTTCACAGTGGGCAAAGCTCTCCCTTATGGGCAAGTGTTTGTGAGGGTGGTACCCAGGACAGGATTTGATCACTGTGGGACTGTTGATGAGGGACATGGGATTCATCTGTTTTCCAAGCCACACACCTGGAATGTAATAAAATAGTAACCCTTTATTGAACATTCTGTATCCCAGGCACTCTGCCTGGGCTTTGGATGTGTTTCTTCTAAGCCTTTCAACAACATCTTAAGGTGGGTATTGATATCCCTCCTTCACAGAAGAGCCGGTCAGGGTTAGAGAGCTTAAACCACTTGTCCAAGGTCACGTAGCAGATGAATGTCCACACTCGGGTTCAGTTTCTGGTCTGAGCAGTTGGAAACCCGTGTCCATTCATTATGCTGTGTGTCTCCTGATGACACCTGTAAGGAACAAAAATGCCTTAAACCAATTAATCATATTTGAAAAGCAAAGTAGTGGCTTTGCCATTTTGTAAAAAGAATACCTGCCATTTACATATTCTATGAGAACCAACTACTATGGAGTATGTTCATCTTATTTGAGTTTTAAACATTTAAGACACTTAATGTACATATATCATTTGATACTCATAACAGCCCCATGATGTGCAATTACTAGCAGTATCTCCATTTTACAGGTGATTTTGAATGGAGGCAAAGAGAAGATAGATCATTTGCCCCCACATCCTCAGAACTGGGAGTGGAGTCCAGAGCCTGGGCGCTCAGGACTCCTAGAAGTGGTCAGGGTATTAACTGTGCTCAGGCAAAAGGCCTGTCCCTCCTTCCCGACAACAAGTCTGTGACTGTGAGAGAAGGGGGAATGATTAGAGATGGACTGTTGTTGCCACCAAACTAGACTGGATTTTCTCCACTCTCTTCATTTATCTTTAACTAATTGAAATCTGATCCCTAAAGTTTCTGACCATCAAAGTTGTTTTTGTTTTGCTTCTGTTGTATATACTTGGTTCTACCATAACACGTTTATTGGCTTAGTAGGATTTGATAAAACTATGCTTTCGAAAATCAGTCAGATGCATTTAAGAATTAGCAAGTTAGAGAGCGCTGAGATTTACAAGGGAAAGAAAGCCCGTGCTGAGCACAGTTAACGCTCCATCGACATGTCCTTCGTCTACTATCACTGGGCAAGTACGGGCATCTTTTCGACTGAGCAAAGGTCATATCCTACCTTGTTTCAGATTCTGTTTTGTAAAAGGCATTTCTAAATGGAATTTTATTTCTTAAAAATTTTAAGTCTGAGAGCTGATGTTTGGTTAGTTTTAGTAAGCAATAACTTTATTTTATTTGGTGCAATATTGTTTAGGCGGTTTAAGGATGATTCAAGTCTTCTGTTTACTTTCCAGAACTATTTACCATAAGTTTTTCTCTCAAGTCAATTATATACATTGGGGCATGTGTGGGTGTGAACTTTTACTGTTGGTTATGTTTCACCACTTTACCTATAAGCACTTTTTTATTTTCATTACACTATGGAAATGCTACATTATTTCCTCTTCATGAATGCTGCTTCTAACTCTGGAAATCTGCTCTAGTTGTACCTTTTGACATTTGAACATCTTGGACTTTATGAGAAAGTCCTTGTATTTTCCTTATTTCTAAATTCCTTCTCCTTCCCTATCACTGCAGAAGTGACAGTTGAAATGTACAAAACGAGCTGCCTACTGATTACTGTGTCGTCTGAGAAACTTTTTTGAATCTGATATTTTAAAAACATATCATGAAACTCATTTAACCAAGATCTTGGTTGGTAGAAGGTGAAGATATGTCATGGAAGAAGCCCAGCGCAGTGGAGACCGGCTACATTTTCCCTCTCCTGCTGTGGTCAGCCGCCACCCTCGGGCGTAGGGAGAGTGGCAGCTGCCACAGGTCAGGGACGCTTCCCAAGGCTGCGTGTGCATGCGGCACCCTCCCTGTGACTCTGTGATGCAGACCCGTTCACCAGGAACAGGATGGAGGCTCAGCAGCAGAATACTGTTTATGGGTCCCTTATGTAGAATGTTTGAGGGGTGGAGGGAAAAAATCAACATCCAAGGAAGAGTGACTAAGTTGAACACAAGCACAAATAATCCACTGTGGTAGTTTCATAGGTACCTTTTATATTTTGAGCAACACTTTATGGCAAAATGAGTTGGAAGGAAGTAAGGAAGAAATTTTGAGAAACTATCATCAAAAGTCTAAAGGTTTTTTTCAGGCTGAGAACACAGACACATTACCTACACTGCAGCTTTGTGAAGCAGAAGGTGTTAGGAACCCAACCAAGTGCTTAACGCTTAAGGCTCCCCTAGGCCTGCCGAGATCAGCCTCGCTCCTGGCCTGGCACCAGTGCTTGCCAAGCGGCAGTTTCTTGAATTGTAGGCACATTACCAAGGTCTGGCATTCAGAATGGGAAGCAGAGGGCAGAGGTGAATTTTCCCAGAAACTAATACAGCTGAAGTTTCAGGGCTTCACACTTTCAGGGACCCCCTTCCAAGGCCCTCTACCTAATTTCATATTCATATTTATGTTTTCTTAAAGAGAAAGCGTCAGGCCCCAGGATACCTGGCTCCGCTTCTGGGTGAGGGTGTCTGTAAACCTCCTGAAGTCAAACGCAGACGTGTGAGTGGGGCTCTGTGGGTATGTGCACAGGCACTTCCACGTTGTTCCACATTGTTCTGAACTGTGCAGTCTGTAGTCCTCATCAGGTTCTCAAAGCCACATGACTCAAAAATGTTAAACTCAGGCCCTGACTGGCACGGCTCAGTTGGTTGAGCATCATTCCGCAAAGCAAAAGGTCATTGGTTCAATTCCCAGGCAGGGCACATGCCTTGGCCATGGGCCAGTCCCTGGTTGGGGTGCATGTGAGAGGCAACCAATCATGTTTCTCTCACACATCGATGTTTCTCTCCCTTTCTTACTCCCTCCTTTCCCCTCTCTCTAAAAATAAATAAATAAAATCTTAAAAAAAAATAAAGTTAAACTTGGGCCCAAGAGAAATTAATCAGCCTCGTAGTTCTGGTCTTGTAAACCCAGACATAAGAAGTGATGGTTTAATTGCTAGAAGCAACAACTCATGACTCAACATGGAAAAGTGCCCTGAATACATCACTGGATACTTTGATCACCAGGGACGCAGGCAGGCATGTGTTTGATTGGTTACATCTCATCTGGAATACACACCTTATAATCACTCATTCATTCACTGGTTCATTTCATCCCTTTCTAAACACTACTGAGTACCCCCTGGTTCCCAGGACCCAGAGATGAATTGGCAGCATCGCTGCTTTTGTGGAGCTCACTAGCTTCTCTCATTTCTGCTGAAGGGACTGCATTCTGTCTCGAGATTGCTGTTTCCATGAGTGCTGTCTCTGAGACCTTGAGGCTATTTTCAGTCAATTAAAATGAAAGTTTGTCAACATGTTTCCAGCTCCGAAACACCACGCAGAAAGCCAGTCTCACAGGAGCATGGCCTCCCAGAGCGAGGCCCCTTGGGAGCACCACTGAGCCCCTGCCCTGTCCCACTGCTGCAGGGAAGCCGACTCTGTCTGTCCCGCAGGGTGCCTCTTGAGTGGGGCTCACAGTGCAGAGGCTTCTGGGAGTGCCCTCAGGCCCAGACACCTTCAAAGCACAGAAGCAATAATGCTTTGACTGCCATCCCGCTGAGAGATTTACCCTTGTGGTTAACAGCTTTATTAATTTTTCAGTTAGTCTCCTACAGTCAAAACAAGAATTCTTCCACATCTATTACGTGTAAATATTAGCTGGTGGAAATTGGTTTGTAAAAATCATCTTTATTTCCCCATTCCTATTATTTCCTCAGTCATCTGAACTCAAATCCTGTTGATCCTACATCAGAAGGCTTTTGTTTCTCCCTTCCATCCTCCCACTGTCATCCTAAGATAGGGTGTCTTCATCCCCCGCCTCTCTAGTCGCCACTACTCGCCACTGTGTTCTCTGCCCTCCCCCCCCCACCCCCCGCCCCGTTCTCTCCACACCCTTCAGCCTACCCTCCATCTTCCTGCCAAAGAGGTTTCTGTAAAGTGCAGTGGTTGACTGTACATGGTGAGCTGCAACTCCCCACTTCCCACCCAGGGCTGACTGTGTCACCAGGAGATTGCTGGAGAGCTTGGAAGGGAAGAATGAGCAGTGAAACGGCCGTTCAGAGACATTTGGTGCTTCTGTGGATTTCTTGCTCCTCCACAGACACGCCTGTAGTGTGCTGCCTTGGCGTGGCCCGCCTCCCCAACAGTGTTCCTTCCGTCTGGTATTTCCCTTCCCCACCCCACCCCAGCTCTCAACGTGCTCTTCAGGTCTCTACTGGGAGGCACTGATTCTAAAGCCTATTCATAAGGTAGAAATGCAAATGGCATCAAAATTGCACTTAGAAACACTGGAACCAGGCTGAGAGTGGCCCTGTTTGCACCTCCCCCCACACACTAAACAGCATCAGGGAACAGAGGCTACCTAAAAGGAGTGAGGTCGTGTCCCCTAGCTTCTCATGCTCCCCCCAAGCGGGGTTTCCCAACCATTTCCATGATATGCACATCACAGTTGACGGTGCGGCTGCATGTGGGGGTGGATGCCTCTAGCCACCCAGACCCCTTCCAGACCCCTGAGGGTTGGGAGGCAGCTCTCCTGCAACAGTGCCCAGCTCGGAATCTTCTGTCCTAAGGAATATATGTTGACTCAATAAAATGGCTTCCAAGGTTTCTTTTTTCTCTTTCTCCCTCCTCTTCTTTGTTGTTATTGTTGAATAGATACGCTTGTACTCCTAAAAACTGGATACATTGTGATGTTACTCCACCTGATATAAACTTCTGTCCTTTATGAATTCTGTCTTCCTTCTCTGTAAGCACTGTGCCTGTCTCTCATATAGGTTATGTCTAATATGGGAAATCCTGAACTCGGTCTGACCCTTCAAGGACAGGAACTATGACATCCCATCCAGGGGCCATCTGGGTGTTTGAATGTTTGAATGTTGAAGGAGTAAGTGATAACTCCTTCTTTTATATATATATATATATATATATATATATATAGATAGATAGATAGATAGATAGATTGATTGATTATGCTATTACAATTGTCCTGATTTTTCTCCCTTGGCCCACCTACACCCAGCACCACCCACTCCCTAAGACAATCCCCCCACCATTGTTCATGTCCATGGATCATGCATATAAATTCTTTGGTTTTTCCATTTCCTATGCTGTACTTTACATCCCCATGGCTATTCTGTAACTACTTATTTTTACTTCTTAATCCCTTTACCTCTTCACCCTTTCCCTCACACCCCCTCCCATCTGGCAATCATCAAAATGGTCTCAGTATCCATGATTCTGTCTCTGTTCTTCTTGTTTGCTTAGTTTGTATTTTAGATTCAACTGTTGATAGATTTGTATTTTTTGCCATTTTATTGTTCATAGTTTGGTTTCCTTTTTCTTGAATAAGTCTCTTTACCATTTCATATAATAATGGTTTGGTGATGATGAACTCTTTTAGTTTTACCTTTTCTGGGAAGTTCTTCATCTGCCCTTCGATTCTAAATGATAGCTTTGCTAGGTAGAGCAATCTTGGCTGTAGGTCCGTTTTCTGTGACTTTGAATATTTCTTGCCAATCCCTTCTTGCCTGCAAAGTTTCTTTTGAGAAATCAGCTGACAGTCTTAGGGGAACTCCCCTAAGACTTCTTTTCTCTTGCTGTTTTTAAGATTCTCTCTTTATCTTTAACCTTTTGCATTTTAATGATGCTGTGTCTTGGAGTGGGCCTCTTTGCATCCATCTTGTTTGGGACTCTCTGTGCTTCCTGGACTTTCATGTCTATTTCCTTCACCAAATTAGGGATGTTTTCTTTCATTATTTTTTCAAATAATTTTCTGATTTCTTGCTGTTTCACTTCTCCTTTTGGCACCCCTGTGATGCAGATGTTGGAGTGCTTGAAGTTGTCCCAGAGGCTGCTTATACTATCCTCATTTTTTTGGATTCTTTTTTCTTCTTGTTGTTCTGATTGATTGTTTTTTGTTTTCTTATGTTCCAAATCATTTATTTGATATTTTACTTCATCCACTGTACTCTTGTTTCCCTGTAAATTGTTCTTTATTTCAATTAGTTTCTGACTGATCTCTTTAGTCTTCTGATTAGATCTTTTTTTTATGCTGCTGAGGTTCTCACTAGTTTTTTGAGCATCCTTATAGCCAGTGTTTTGAACTCTGCATTTGATAGATGGCTTATCTCCATTTTGTTTAGCTCTTTTTCTGGAATTTTGATCTGTTCTTTCATTTGGGCCATGTTTCTTTGTCTCCTCATTCTGGCAGCCTCCCTGTGTTTGTCTGTGTATCACGTAGAGCAGCTTTGACTCCGTGTATTGGTAGCATGGCCTAATGTAGTAGGTGCCCTGTTGTAGGGTCCATTGGCACAGTCTCCCCCATCACCCAAGCTGGGTACTCAAGGTGTGCCTTTCATGTGGTCTGAGTACACCCTCCTCATGTACTTGAGCCTTGGTTGATGTTGGCAGATCAATGGAAGGCATTTACCCAGGCCAGTCAGCTGCAAGGATTAGCTGTGATCACTGACCACCAACCTCTGCCCTCTGTGAAGGATTAGCTGTGCAGGGGCATGGTGGTGGTGCTCCAGCGTGGTCTGTAGCTGTCCACTGGGTGTGCTGACCTTGGTGTTTCCCAGGTGGTGCAGGCCAAGGTCAGTTCCCACCTATGTTTTACCCAGGGCCACCTTGCTTGAGCTGTAAAGCAATCTGAGATGGCTACTGGTTATGCTGGGCTTGGAGATTCCCAGACAAAGCCAAGCTGTGAATCCAGGCTGGCTGTTGCTGCTGCCAGGCCTGGGGCTCACTGAGGCCAGCTGTTGCTTGTTTGAGAGGATTTAGGAAGTGGTGAAGAATGAGCCAAGACCAGCCATTCATATGGAAAAGCAGCTTGGTTAGGCCATATGTTGGGGAGGGCAGAGTCTCTGGGGATCTCCAAGGCATGTCAAACAGTGTTAGGAAGGTTAATGGAGTCTCAGATATGACACCAGCTTGCCAGCTCTGTGGTTCTGTGGAGGGAGAGTTTAGAAAAGGGACAGTGGCCTCTGCTCACCTTGATGCCAGACACTTCAGTTTCTCCCAGTATGCCCCTGATGCCTTTCTAGGTGCTACCCCAGTGCTGGAGCTCAGAGGGAGTGAGTGTGAGTAGGTGAGTCTGTGTGTGAGTTCTTTAAGAGGAACTGCTTGGGGCTCCAGCAGTTTCTTCCACCAACTCAATCCCCAGTGTTTTTGCAGCCAGAAGTTGTGGGAACTTATATTCCTGGCACTGGACGCCTGGTATGGGGCTAGGACTCTTCACTCTTGAGATGTGCCTACCGAATTTTTATCAACCACAAGTGGGTGTGGGACCAGCCCTTTCTGTGTCTGTAATACTCCTACCAGTCTGGATGGATGTGGTTTCTTTAATTCCGTAGTTGTCAGGCTTCCATTCAGCTCAATTTCTGATGGTTCTGAGTGATGATTGTTCTATATTTTAGTTGTAATTTTAATGTGGTTGTGTGAAGAGGCAAGGCGTGTCTGCCTATGCAGCCATCTTGACCAGAAGTCTGATAGCTCCTGCTTATGTTAGACTAATGTGCTTCTGCACAGCAAAGGATACCATCAACCAAATGGAAAGGCAACCTACTGAATGGCAGCAAATACTTGCAAATTAGATATGGCATATCTGATAAGAGGTTAATATCCAAAATATATAAAGAACTCAACAACTGAATAGAATAAAAAAATCTGACTAAAAAATGAACAGCGGTTCTGAATAGACATTCTTCCAAAGGAGGCATATAGATGGCTAACAGGTACATAAAAAGATGCTCAGTATCACTCATCATCTGGGAAATGCAAATCAAAACTACAATGAGACATCACCTCATACCTGTTAGAATGACTGTTACTGAAAAGACACACATTGCAAGTGCTGGCAAGGATGTGGACAAGGGAACCCTTGTGCACTCATGGTAGGAATATAAATTGGTGCAACCACTATGGAAAAGAGTATGAGTTTCCTTACAAAATCAAAAACAGAACTACCATATGATCCAGCTATTCTACTTCTAATAGTAATATATCCAACGGAAACAAAAACACTAACTCATAAAAACAATATGCACTAAAACTACTCATCACAAGAAAAATGGACTTGGAACTGTGTGTGGCGATGGATGTTATGTAGTCTTACTGTGGTGGTCATTCACAGTGTGTACGAACGTCGGATTGTGTTGTACTCCTGAAGCTCATACAGTGTCATGTGTCAGCTCCATCTCAATTTTTTTAAAAAAGAAGCTCTTTTCCAGGGACCCATTACTTTGATACCACAATAGGACTTTCTTTGCATTTTAAACTTATTTTTTCCATATTTGTTTCTCTCTTCATAGGAATTCAGAAACAGGCTTGGGAAGCCCCAGAGCTCCACGTCCCACACCGCTGCTGCAACTCGAGACCCGGCGAGTCCCAGAGCCGTGCTGACCTGGCGCCGGCCACCCCCGGGGTGCGCACTGGTGCTGTCCGTTGGCCTGGCTCTGTTCACTCTTCTTTTTGCGTTTTTTGTCAAGGTCTATAATTAAAACACAACTCAGTGAACCATCTGTGAAGAAGAAGAAATTCCTAATTAAAATCTTCAGTGAACAGGAAAGCGACCCCGTCAGTTCTAAGGAACAGTAATTTATAGTGGTCTCCTTGCCACCTTTTTAGCCACACTTTTTAATGAGGCTCACCCTGTCTCACACGAAGTTGGGCCCACTGGCATTTGATCTACAGCCTAATAACAGCTGCCTAGCATATCTTTTAAACTAAGCTCCTTTAGCTTTACTTTTAGCAAAAATGCAAGTGGTTGCATCTCCTTAAGTCTTCAGTCTTCAAGTGAGAACCTAATGTACAGGAGAGTGGGTCTGGTCACCTTTTCCTTATGTGGAAAGACTTTTCAATCTTTAATACGCATTTTTAAATGTATCTCCGTTTTCATGCTTAGTTTGGAGTCCCAATGTTACAAGCATCTTATTTTTCACAGCAGATGTGTTCCTGAAAAGTCTATATCAACACCTATTTTTGGACCTCGAATGCTTTGGAATGCACAGGGGAGTCTGCCTTTAAAGGACTCTCGGCAACAGCTCCAAGAAGAGGAATCACCCACTTCTTTAGCGCTCACATAACTTCAAAAACTGGATTCGTCTAAAACAAGCTGTGCCCTTTTTCTGACATTTTGACTGATTACACCAAATGTTTATTTCTACCTGACGTCATTGGCCTTTACTAAATGAAGTGACTTCTTTCACAATAAAAGGAATTGCTGTAACAAACAAATCATCAGAATTTAAAGAAGTTATTGGTGCTCTGTGGTTACCATAGGACATTTTTCATCTTTAATCCTACAGCTGTGTTCAGCTCTTCCTTTTATCTCAAAATGTTTCAGCCTTTTATGTGTCTTGTAAGAAATCCAAATTAGAATTTAATTATGTCATCAGTTGGTGAGTTAAAAAGGAAAAAACAACCCAAAACTTCAGTGTTGGTACATTTCTCCCAAAACTGGTATGTGACTGTAAGAAGAAATCTCATTTGAAACACAAACCCCCACCTGTGCCCCTCCAGGGTCCCGCAGCAGGCCTCCCCTTGGGATCACCCTGGCTGCTCAGCAGGGAGAGGGGGCAGTGTTGGCGGGGGGAGGGGCCTGCGGGGCACTTCCTTTCTTGAGATGTATGCACTCATTTCTTAGTTAATAAACAGAGTGGATTCTGGTTAGTTATGACTTTAACAAAAGCTATGCATTTAGCAGAAGTGAAAATACTACCTGAAGCCTAGAGTAACACTTTATAGGACATGAGAAAAGCTTTATACTAATTTGAGACAGGAAGTTCTTTTCTATTTCTCCAATCTCATTCTTTCCCCACTCTATTCCTCTCACCTCCTTATTCATTTTTATCCTCCCCTCTAGCTCTATGCCTATCTCTCCACTCACCTTCATTTTTTTCTTTCTGTGAGAGAATGATGCACCCAGCTGTCTGACAGTCCCACTGCCCCCATGACTGACCGTGGTGAGGATTCTCAGGGGTTGTTCCAACCATCCACGATTCTCTCCACTCTGCCTTGTTAAAAATCCCCCAGCTTGGCTGCAGCTCCACTCTGCTCTTTGGTCCAGCAAGTTAATTGGCCACTGCCTTGCAGCAGGTCGTATATGACATCAGTTGCTGTATTGGTACCAGGTAGTGAGGGGGATGGCAGTGGTCTGGAAATCCAGCTTGCTTTTCTCTCCATGGCCCCCTCTTGGAGGGGGGGAAGAGAGAAGGGTGCGGAGGGTGTCGACAACAGAGTTCACTCATAGTCAGGACTGCCCCTGGGACTGAGTCTGGGAGCCCTGAGACAAGTGTGGTCATCAGGATAGCTGTCACCTCTCCAGCCCATCTGCCTGCTGCCCCAGTGCAGCTGCACATCTCCCAGCCCCTGGCATTAGACCTGCCCATGTGTCCTGCTTTGGCCAGGGAGGTGGGAGTGGAAAGGTCATGTCTTTGTCCAGGGCAGACATGTTCAGAGCCCATGAAAAGTCTGCCTTGTGCTCCACTCACTGCTGGGGTAGCTGTGGACGTACCTGCTGGGATGAAACCTCCCTCAGCCTGGGTCCCCAAGTGAGTGCAAGGAGCAGAGCCACCTGCCAGCATGTGCCAGATGTGTAGAACAAGGGGCTTTGTTGTGTTCCACCACTGAGATGTGGGGGTTCTTCCTATAGGCAAACCTAGCCTTTCCCGATTCATACAGGATCAGTCATGGCAGGACAGTTGACCTGCACTATGTAAGTGTAACTCATTGTGCCTCATACTGTCTTTTCATGTTTTCCCTTAGCACCAAAATCCTTTTGTAAGTCTTCTTTTATTTCTTTTAATGTAGCCCTGTCTGCTGAAAAGGAAACTAATAAAGAGGTCTGTCTTAGGCTGCTATAACAGAATACCACAGGCTGGGTGGTTTATAAACAATAGATACTCAGTACTCACTGTTCTGGAGGCTGGAAAGTCCAGACCAAGGCATCAGAAGATTTGGTGTATTGTGGTTCATAGGTGGCTGTTTTCTGGCTGCACCCACAGGTGGTGGAAGGGCAAGGGAGCTCTCTGGGTCTCTTCTTATAAAAGGACAAATCCCACCCATGAGGTCCACCCTCGTGGCCCAATAACCTCCCAAAGGCCCCGCCTTCCACCATCATATTGGGGGTTGGGTTTCAACATTTCAATTGGGAGTGGCAGAGCCCCAAATATTCAATCTACAGCAAGCTTTTTTTTCAGTACTTTGGCCACTTTTTTTCCCTAAAGGTAAATTCTATTAGAGGAAAGCATACAGATGAAAATGTACGGAAATCATGGAACAGCCTGATGGAGTTTCAAAAAAGTGAACACAGATTGTAACCAGACCCAGTAGATTCCCCATGCACTTTCCCAGACATTGATTTTGCCCCCCAAAGGTAACTGCTACCCACATTTCTAACATCGTAGATTGGTCTGCCTGTTGGCGAACCTTACATGTAAGTGGTGTCATGTAACGTGCACTGGGTCACTCTGCCCTTGTCCAGCTTCGCCTGTGAGTTGTGCCAGTGCGCTGTGTGTAGTGGCAGTGCATCCACTCCCGCTGCAGAACAGAGTTCCGTTGTGTAAACATACCACGTTATATTGAACTGTTCTTCAGGTGAGTTGTTTCCAGTTTTCTGGCTGTTATGAATAAGGCTGCATTAACCATGTGTTTTGGTACACATATAAGCATTTGTTTGCTGAGCACATATCTAGACGTTAGATTGCTGAGTTGGGTCATCTGCACTTGCTCAGCTTTAGTAAATACTGCCAAGTGGTTTTCTTAACTGGTTATACCAACTTACATTCCCACCTAGAGAGAGTTCTGGATGTAACCCGTTTGTTGACATGAACTCTGCCATTCTCCCCGCTACTTCTTCTCTCTGTGCCTCCAACATTCTTTGGCAGACCTTACCTCTGCTGTGTCCCATCCGTGAGTCAACCGTGTTTTAATAGTATTCATAACCATTAACTGTCCAGTCCTTTAAGGTGCCAGATATTTTGATGTGCACTTTACAAGTATTAATCAGTTCTGAAAAATCAACTTTGGAATAAGTATTATTATTATTATCCCCATTTTACTGAAAAAAAATCTAAAACAAGATTAAGTAACTCACCAGCAACCCAGGGCTACTAAGTTAATAGAGGCAGGGCTTGAACACAGCCTGACTCGAAAGCCCATGCTTCTATGCTGTACACTCTTCCTGCTCCCTTGTCCCCTGTTTTCCACCTCAACTTGACCTTTGCCAACAGATCTGTATCCAGGATTGACCATGTGGATGCCTGGGTTCTGGGCAGCCCATTCCTTCCCTCCCTGTTGTCCTGCTCCAAGAATGTGCATGTACCTGATGCACTTAATAAAGAGATATATTAATCAAGTTTCTCCTTCCTCCCTCTCTTCTTTCCTCCTTTCCTTCCTGCTCCCTCCCTCCTTCCTTCCCTTACTTTCCCTCTCCCTCCCTTTTTCCTTCTTTCTGTCTTCTTCATTAAGTGTGATATAGTCAATGTGAGAATGTAAAGAATTCTTTGCTAAAAACTTTGCTTTGTTGCTGGGAAATGTGTCTATAAACACCAGATTTCCATATGTTTTTCAGACAGAACATATGCTTTTCTACTGACTTCATTCCTGGTTGAAATTTCAGTGTATATTATGTCATGGAGAGAGAATCTGAGTTATAAATGAAGCTTCAAGAGGTTTTATAATTATAAAATAAACTAGAAAAAAATGAAGGAAGAGAGGGAGAGAAGGGAAGAAAGAAGAAAAAGAAAAAGGATGTTCTTAAGACTTGCCCTGCCCCTGGGCACGCCAGGGTGCTGCGGCAAAAACGTCAAGGATAACTTAAATTTTCACGGGCAACACAGCAACATCTGTTAGATTCATGCAAACTGCTACTAGCTCAAAACAGTTCATAATTTCAGCATTAGAATTCACAACATTTTTTGATCCTCTATCTTTGTAAGTGGATTTTCATCAGTTGCTTTGATGAAAAGCAAGTATCAAGTGAATGGCGATGTGGAACAAGATGTGGAGGTGGTCTCGCTGCAGGGTTGCAGAGCTGTGCAACGCCCAGCAGATGCACGCTTCCATTACTACGTAATGATGGTAATTTTAGAATGGAACAAAAATATTTTTCTTTCAATTTACATGTATTACTTTTTTGAACAGTTTTTATAACGTATGAGGACATACATGTGTATTAAGTTGCTAGGACCTGCCTCCTTAATAAATAGAATGGTTAGCTGTTTCTTTTGGCCCAGGGGTGCCATGAATCAAGAACGCTTCAGAACGCCTGCTCTCTGATACAGTAACTTAGAGAATTCATGCCAAACTTACATTTAATCTTGGGATCTTAATCATTTCTCGAAATATTTTTTGTTAGTTTATCAATAGCAGATGTTTGATCAATTTACACTTGCCTTACTACTGCGCTTGATCTTTATGGTGTTCAAACCGTAAAATTTGAGTCAGGGAACTGTGAAGGAAGGGGCTGTGGGTCCGAATCAGCTGCATTCACCTCTCAGTTGTTCCCAATACAAATCTGAGGTAGACACTGAAAGAGCATGAGATTTTTTGAGATCAGCGAAAGTTTGGTTTCACTTTCAGCCAGGCCACTTTCTCTTTCTGAGTCTCATCTGTGAAACAGGGGCATGATTCCACTATATGATCACTGAAAGATGAAATCAGCTCACCATATATCACATCCTGTGTCTTTGCTCATCATATCTTCCCCGTTCTTATTTACTTTAGCCATTTAAGCCTGAAAACCAATTTTACAAGTAAAGTTAGGTGTTTTAAATTCTGATATTAACACATGACCACCCAAAAGAATTATATATGGAATAAAAAGAATCCTGCCTCAAAGGCTTGGAGTCTAATTCTAACAAATGCAGCAAAGGAAGAAAAATTCAAAGAAAATGGATTGCAGCTGTATTTGAGGAGATCAAATTAGTGAAGGGCATGGAGCAGATTTGGGTGGCCGATCTTAGATCAAGAAGGAGGTTTTCCATGCCCAGAGATGAAAAGAGCAAATAGATTAATAGGCAGGCCTAGAAGTCTTACCCTCCCCCATCCTGCCTTGGGGTAAAAGAAAATGCAGACACTATTATTCTTCATTAGTTTTCTGTCAATTACTTCCTACCAGTACTGTTTCCTAGAGCTCTGTAGCCAAAATATGCCAGCTGTGTACTGTGTAGCAGTTGAATCAAAGGCTTTCATTTGGTCTGTTATGGTCTTCCTAGTTTATGGGCATCTGAATACATTTATGTGTACTGATGAGGCAAGTGCCCAGAAAAAATCCATACATATAATTTTTTCCATATATATCTATATGGAAAAAACTTAGATCAAGGTAAGGGAAAAGTTGGAGTTCAGAAAGTTATTTATTCCTAAATAGTTAGGAATATTACTTTGGGGTTTGTCCTATCTGCTCTTAATCTGACTAATTAATCATAACAACAGTAGATGTTATCCCAGACTATCTGATTCCAGGGTCCAAGCTTTTAACTTCTGTTTTTACCCCCAGTTTCCACAAGGAGGAATAAAACACATGCGGCTTTTAAACAGACCTAAAGCTTTTCAAATACTGCAGCTATACAGCACGCTGTTCACTTACGACTCACTGCACTCGGACCTAACCTCTGTGAACTAGAGCACCACCATTCACATAAGTAATGGGTCTAAGTACAAACTACAGCTTCCTCTTAAGTTCTGTGTTGTCTCCCTCAAAGAGTCACTCTGGAATGACTCTGATGGCAGTCCTGAAAGTAATTCCTCTTACTATCTTGTGAATCTTTGCTCTTGCAGGAGGAATTTGGGTGATTGGTGATCTCCGCCCTTGGAGGTAAACTTGTTTTGAAATTACCAGAAGTAATTTAAACATATCTGATAAGTGAAGCATAAGATTAAACTAGGTGTATGGGTAGAGGTCCCCAGGAAAGTTCTTTTGTCAGGCATGGTCCCCTTAAGAAAATGCTTTGCAGTAAGATTTTCTTCCCTTAAACACTAGCCTTTCCCCTAAATAGCATGAACAAAGAAAAGCTTTGTACCAAAAGGCTGCACAGGTGATTTCTCAAAAACATTTAAAGAGTAATGAACGGCAATCCTTCTCAAACTCTCTCAAAAAACTGAAGAGGAAGGAACACTTCCTAATTCATTCTGAGGCCAGCATTACCCTGATAATCAACCAAATAAAGACACTATAAGAAAAAATTGCAAACCAAATATTCTCTATGAATATAAATGAAAAATACACAACAAATTATTAGCAAATTGACTTCAACAGCATGTTAAAAGAATTATTAAACATGACAAAGTGGAATTTATCCCACTAGGAATACAAGGATGGTTCAACATAAAATCAACACAGTGTAATACAACACAGTGTAATATAGCACATTGATAAAATGAAGGGGGGAAATGTGATCACCTCAATTGATGCAGCAAAGGCATTTGATAAAGTCCAACACCCTTTCATGACACAATCTCTTAGAAAACTAGGAGTACAAAGGAAACTCCCCAATACAAAGGGTATTTATAAAAAAACCCACAGCTAATACTATATGCAAGTGGTGAAAGGCTGAAAGCTTACTCTCTAAGTTCAGGAACAAGGCAAAGATGCCTGCTTTTACTGCTGATATTCAACATTACACTGGAGGTCCCCATGAGAGCTATTAGCCAAGAAAAACAAACAAAAGGCATCCAAACTGGAAACAAAGAGGTAAAACTCTATTTGCATATGACATGGTCCTAGAGAGAGAGAATCCACAAGAAAACTTCTAGAGCTAATAAACATATTCAACAAAGTTCATTAAAAGATCAATGCACAAAAATCAGTTGTTTTTCTATACACTAGTAATGAACAATCCACAAAAATTTCAGAAAGTTTTATTTTCAAGAGCATTTAAAATAATAGCAATAAATCTAACAAAGGGAGAGAGAAACTTGTATACTGAAAAGTACAAAATATCACTGAAAGAAATTTTAAAATATCTAAGTAAAAAGATATCCTATTCATGGATAGGAAGACATGGTTAAAATGTTTAATAGTTTAACCATGGTTAACATGGTTAAAATGTTAATTCTACCCAAAGCAAACTACAAATTCAACACAGTCCCTATCAAAACAACCTTTTTCATAGAAATGGAATAGCCAACCCTCAAATTCAAATGGAATTTCAAGGGGCCTCAAATAGCCAAAACAATCTTGAAAGAAAATAAACTTGAAAAGCTCACAAACACTGCCCAAGTTCAGAATATACAACAAGGCTACAACAATTAAAACTATGGCATTGGCATAAGAACAGACGAAGACCAACAGAAAGAACAGAGATTTCAAAAATAAGTCCCTCACATATATGGTCATTTTTAAGTATTCCAAGACTATTCAACAGAGAAAAGTCAGTCTTTTAAAAACAGTGTTGGGAAAACAAGATATCCATATACAAAAGAATAAACTTGGGCACTTACCTTACATCACATAAAAACTTGAAATAGTTAAAATACCTAAATAAATTAAGTTATAAAATTATAAACCTCTTAGAAGAAAACCTTCATGGCATTTGATTTGGTAACAGAAGAAAACCTTCATGGCGTTTGATTTGGTAACAGTTTCATAGATGTGGCACCAAAAGTACAAGCGACAAAGAATATAGACACATAGGGTTTCATTAAAATTCAGAACGTTGGTGCATCAAAATACAACACTAAGAAAGCAAAAAGATAACCTACATAACACAAGGAAATATCTGCAATTTATACGTCTGACAAATTAATATCCAGAATATACAGGAGGGGTGAGCGAAAGTAGGTTTATAATCGTTCATATGGAAAATAAAACAATAATAAATAATACAAGAATAGACTTGTGTTCCACATACATACAACTGTAAACCTACTTTCCCCACCTCTGTGTAAAGAACTGAAGTCAACAACCACAAAGCAGACAACCCAATTAAGAAATGGACTTAATAGACATTTCTTCAGAGATCCACCCATGGCCAATAAGCACATGAAAAATGCTCTACATCATTACTCATTAGAGGAATGCAAATCAAATCACAATGAGATATTGCTTCACACCTATTAGGGTGGCTGCCATAAAAAAATTGGAAATTAACAAAAACATGTTAATGAGGGTGTGGAGAAGTTGTAACCCTTTCATGTTGTTGGTGGAAATGTAAAATGGTGGAACCACTGAGGAAAATAGTTTGTCAGTTCCTCAAAATTTAAAGCTCCCATATGACCCAGCAACTTCCCTCCTAGTTACAGATCCAAAAGAATTGAAAGCAGGGACTCAGACATCTGTACACCAATGCTAACAGCAGCATAGTTCACAATAGCCAAAAGGGGGAAACAATACAAATGTCTATTTATGGATGAATGCATAAAAAAATGTAGTACATGCATATGATAGACTATTACTCAGCCTTAACAAGGAGTGAATTTCTGAAACATGCTACAGTGTGGATGAATTTTGGGAACATTATGCTATGTAAAATAAGCCAGACACTGAAAGACAAATATGGTATGATACCACTTGCATGAGGTATCGAGAATAGACAAATCCACAGAGAGAAAGCAGAATAGGGGTTAGCAGGAGTTGAAGGGAGAAGGAACTGAGGAGTTATTTTTAATGGGTACAGAGTTTATGTCGGGTATGATGAAAAGGTTCTACATAGAAAAAATGGTGATGGTTATACAACACTGTAAATGTATTTGATGCTATTGAATTATATACTTACAAATGGTTAAAATTATAAATATTATGCATATTTTTACCAAAGGAAAAAAGGCATTTTGGTGTAAAAGTGCATGGTGTGGCTCAGTGGATTGAGCGCTGGCCTGCGAACCAAAGGATCACCAGTTCGATTCCCAGTCTAGAGTACATGCCTGGGTTGTGGGTCAGGTCCCCAGTTGGGGGTGCTCCAGAAGCAACCACACATTGATGTTTCTCTCTCTTTCTTCCTCCATTCCCCTCTCTAAAAAAATAAATAAAATCTTTTAAAAAGTGAAAAATGAAAATGCATGGTGAATTTGAGAGTGAAGCACCTATAAAAGAAGTAACTAGATATTAAACTAAGAATTAGGCTCAGGTCACACTGTGAAGGGTTTTGATGCCATTCTAAGGAATCGAGACTTCCTTCAACAGTCAGGAAGAGCCACCGTAGGCTTCTAAAGAGACTTCAAACCTTGCACGCTCTGTGGAGGTTCCCATCTGGAAAGATAAGCAGTGACTGTGTGGGGGGTGGTTCATTTTCCTTTTGCTGCTGCAGGCCAGGGGGCATCCCTCACCTCACCCTAAACTGACACTTTCAGAAACAGACATTGTAGTAACCACTTTCTCAGGGACTGTGAAGCAAGTTTTAGAGAGAGTTAAATCCCTACCCTTGCATTTGAGTTTTCTAAATGCTGCCAAGCTTATAAATCTGTCCATGTCCATAAATCTGTCCGTGAGAGCTGTTAGCAAGCCTCAGCACAGCCCGTTGGTGGTGGTTTTTGTCATTTTGTTACTGACACTAGCATTGCTGACATCTAGGGTTTGGTTTACAGTTGTTGCTCTAGCATAACTAAAACCGGATGTGTGGATCCCACCATTATTTTAATTAAGAAAGTGCCTCAGTAAGAGTCAAGCTCCTATCTTTATAGTTCAGCATCTTTGGCCCTTAATCTTTGCTTTGGCACTTTCATGCTGAATATATCCTGGGAACCTAGCAACCCTCTATCCCTCCACACCTGCTGCCTTCTCTGCTTATCGACTGCGATTCCAGTGAGTGGCCTTCTGATTTTGATCTTCTGTATCTCAGATTCTGGTAATACACCTGTTCAGTTAACAATTCGTATACTCTATTCTCAATAAATGGATGTGAATACTTAACCAAAGCACCACCTGTGCTGTGATCTTAGAGAACAGATGCTCCTGATTTTTGTTTCTGATGTTTTAGAGTTTTTGTTTTGCTTGGTTTTTTTGCCAGTGTGATTTCTGCTGCTCAAGCAAGACACCAATTCATGATCCACTACCCTTGATCCCTAACTTCAGAGGACAACTCTAAATTCCTGAATATTGGCTCACCGAAATGTGAAAACTTGTCACGTCTACAAGACCAGAAAACCCAGACTTTGATTTGGTCTCAACATTATGTTTGAGCCAGAGTAGGTAACCCTGATTACAGCATGGTCTGTCACCCAGGAAACAATGGTGAGTAGTGAATATCACGTCTCATTTGGTTCCATATCTGAGAGTAAAATCAGAAGTCAAACAGAAAACAAACCAAAAGATGGAGCTTTCGGAGTCTGCTGCCATCTTGAAAAAGCAAAAGGATCTTTTAAAATATGCTTTCCCCCCCTTTTTTTTAAAGAGAGGGAACGAAATATCAATGTGTGGTTGCCTTTCACACACCCGCCACCAGGGACCTGGCCTGCAACCCAGGTGTGTGCCCTGACTGGGATTTGAACCAGAGATCCCCTGGTTTGCAGACCAGAGCTCAGTCCACTCAGCCACACCAGCCAGGGCATAAAATATGCATTTAAATGGAGAGACATTCAAGAGGCTTAGGTTTTGTGTCATGGAAGAGAGTGATCTGCCAACTTCCACAGGAAGGTTTGCTATGGCCGTTGCCCTTGACCATGTCTCACCTTCCATGGGTTCACATCTTCCTCATCTCTGATTCTCAGACAGTTTTTCTTGCTACACTTTCCTCCTAAGTTTAAGATCTCTAACCCCATCCATGTAAGGTAAGATTCTCATGCTTCCAATTAAGACCTCCTTCTCTTTCTCCCCCTCAACACAACGTCCTCCAAGATGTTATAAAGGTTGAAAGTTCCAAAACAATCTTACAAAAAGTAAAAGTTGGTTAGATGCCAGTCTAAAACATTTAATCTTATCACACCAGCTTGCCTTGGGGCAATCGGAGTTACACAAGCTCTAAGAAAATTCAGTAGCTAACAATGCTGTATTTCAAGTTGAAGGATATTTTTAGTGCCTTTAGACGCACAAATCAGAAGGAAAGTGGGGACAAAAGTGATTTAATACCACCTTTCCCTCACGCTATGTGGCAAAGTCAAGCTGTCTATCTGAGGAGTTGCAATAACTCCAATGAATATTGAAAGCAAAACCTGTGGCAACCCAACATGAAGTCACAGATATAAATTCCCAGAAGGTCACCACTGGCTGCCTTTTGGTAATCAATCCTAAACAGCCTCTGTTTCTCCATAATGTATCAGAGAATTTAAACTTTCTTACAACAATATTTGACATTGGAGTTGAAATCTGAGTGGGTTGCACAGAAACTGCTCTTTCTCAGCACTTGGTGAAAGGGAATCCGTGTGGGTCTCCCCTCTTCTCCTGGGTCCTGGTCTCATTTAAAAAGGCGAGGTGGCAAGCCCTGCAGGTCAGCCTAGAATGAGAGCAAGATGGGCACAAAGAGACCATAGAGTGGCCCCCTCTTATAGAAGGAGAAGCTGAGGTTAGAGGGTGTCAAGGGCCTTGTTGAAGGCTCTCTAGTTTGCAGCATTTTTAAACAAGCATCCCAACTGTTCTCTTTGGCGTTGAGATGCTTTGGGGTGGAACTCTGGACTTACCTGTGTCCAGAGCTGTATCATAACTCATGTGTCTTGCAAGGCTCCCTGAGCAGCTAAGACAATGTCTGCACAGCCTGGGGCCAGCTGGGGCCCGGGTGTCCTCTGCAGTTGTCTCCATTCTGAGTTCTTAGTCCCAGCCCCACTGAGAAGGCCTTCAGGGTGCTGTGCGGGCCCAGGCTGGCTTCTACCTTCCTACTGGAACGGGGCTAGAAAAAGCTGAGTTATGAAAAGAAACTGTAGTGGAGTTATAAAAAGGAATTCATATTCCTTACATGCCTGAGTTTATAGACCTTTTTTACCGCTGTGTTATGTTTTGTCATACAGTGATCTTCACTCTTGATTTTAGGCCCCAGATCCGGAAGCCCTGCCTTTTACACACAGAACAGTGCCGACCTTCCTGTTTTCCTCCTAAGACGGACCCAATGGCCCCCTTTACTCTCCACCAGGTTTGGAACCTTCGATTGGGCCAGATTCCCTGCAGCAGCTTGAACTGCTCAGTGCATGCAGGCGATGGGCCTCCCACTGAGTCACTGGGAGCCCCCGGGGCCCAGGGCCACCAGGGTTTGTCACTCCATAATTCCGTTACCTTAAACATTGCCTGTCGTTCTATACAACTTTAAATGAAGAAACACCCTAACTTATCCTCTATCAATAGGGATAATTTCTCGGCCCTTGGGGTTAAGACTTGGGGGTTGGGACTGGAGCTAGGGGGCACTCTCCGAGGCAACGAGAGGATACGTCTAAGCCGTAGTATTGGAGTTTCTGTTCTATTGTCGGAGCAGGAACAGGGATGGAGATGGTGGGAAGACCTGGAATACAACAGAAATCAGGAGAAGTGTCCTGGGTGACTACGTTGGAGGGAGCCAAAGTCATTGCAATTTGCCATTACTGGTTTTGGGAATCAGATTTGAGAGTTTTTTGGGTTAGCACAAGAGTCAAGGCAAACTGAAGCAGTAGCCAAAAATACCTTTGATGCGTGTAGCAGCAATAGTAATAGAAATAATAACATGCTCCTCCTCCTGATCATCGCCCTCATCGCTCTTATCATAGTAGCTACGGTTTACAGCACAGGTGGCAGACACAAGGCCCGCAGGCCAAATCCCACCCTCCACCTTGTTTTACCCAGCCCGGCACCTTGTTTCTACCCAGTGGCAGCACCGAGCTCCTTGCCCCAAGTTAAGGAGTAGTTAGTTACATTTATACGGTCCTAAAATTACATTCGGCCCTTTGAAGGCAACCTCGAGGCTGATGTGGCCCCCGAGTTTGATACCCCTGGCTTACAGAGAGCCGGGTACTTTCCCAAGCACTTTAAACATATGAGATTATTTAATCCTCATAGCCACCCTGAAGAAGGAACTATTAGTCCAGATGAGGAAATGGAGGCATGGAGAGGTGACTTGTCCAAGCTCCTTAGCTGATACGTGGCAGAGTCATGATTGTAATCCAGGCAGTGTAGTTTTGGAGTCCTGTTGGCAAGCACTTGATATGTGCCAAATAGCATGCTTGGCATTGGGATAAGAAAAGTTAATAAGACAGGCACCATCCCCACCTTTGTGAAGCTTGGGGGCAGTCGTAACCCAGGTCCTCCAGGCAGGAAATAAAAGGGATTATCAAAGCACAGGTGGGTCATCTCACCCAGACAGGGTAGGTCCATGAAAGCTTTCCACAGGAAGGGGGAGCCCACCGAAGATGGAGGCAAAGACTGCCAGTACTTGGAAGGCGGCAGGGGCGGGCGTCATGAAATCATAGGGCAGGCAAGGGATATAAAACAGAGTGCCGAAAGATGAGTGGATTCAGCCACGCAAAAGGTGGGGTTGAATTCTGGGGAGACAGGGCAGAAGATTAGGGGAGAGGTGACATAAAATACATGAATTTTCCTAATACATGAAAATAAACCCTAAAAATATCAAATAATGAAAAGCAAAGCCCAAGTTCGAATTTTCTCTAATATCTAAAACAAAAAAGCAATGCCACAGACTGTATCTTTTTCTTAATCAATTATATTTAGCCCTCTTTCTGACCCTCAGTAGAAAAAAATTAACTTCAGAACCACTAAGTACCTGTCGGAACTCCCCCTGCCTTCCCAGCGTGGCGGGTAACAGGTCGTCCCGTGCAGAGCATTTTCTCCGTCTCTGAAGGGCTCGTGATCAGCTGTGGGAGCTCCAGATTCCCTTTATTCCAAACACAGCCAGGAAGCAATTTCTCAGGCGGTTTAACTTTGATATCAGGTCATTTCAATCCATTGCAAACATCTACCTGACATGGACTTGCTATCTTCATTATTTTAATTACTCTTTTGGGCCGCTTTCCACCACCCTGCCCCCACTCTTTCCTGGAAAGAGTGAATAGAAATTGGCAGCTTTTAATCTTATCGTGCCATGGACCAGATAATTTTTTGCTTAATAATGACATCATTTAGCAGCATACCTGAAGTAATGAAATTTGTTTGTGACACTCTTTATCTTAACCAAAAAAAGAGAGAAAAAGTTACCTTTTTGCATGGGAGGTCACCACCTATGTCACACTGCTCTCTGTGCTGTTCTGAACAGCTGACAGTTTCTGTTAATTTACTTTCACTCCCCAGTTCAACTTCCCATATGGAAAGCTGGAGTGATTTTTGAATAACAGCAAGTACTATCTGATGTGGCAGCAACTGGCAACTCTGACATGGAGCTTTCTGTGGCCATTACCCAGGATTCCTTGCTTCTCCTTGAGAAGCAATTACAATTTCACAGGCTGGAATTAAAATTCCCTGTGGTATGCAATAGAGCAACTGACACTGTCAAAGTGATTTCAAGCTGCTAATCTCTCGCTGGGGCATGAGTGAAAATAGAGTTCCTCTTCATGGAAACGAAGGTCTGATGACTTTGAAACTTGGACTCTTTGATATGTTTTAATTCGCACTGAGGTCAGCAGGTACTGCCTCCTCCCAGCAAAGCTTGTTAGAGCACCAGATGGTGGGAGATGGGTGTTTTCATAATGACCAGGTGAAGTCAGGTTCGGGGGAGAAAGCAGAAGTGACCAGACTGGGAATGAAAATAATGAAAACAGGTCCTGGCTCTCCTACGAACCAAATGAGGAGAGAAGGAAACAGGGAAAACTTCTGAGACATCACCTGGGAAGGACACCAAGGGCAAGTGTCCCTCGTGGAGGTTGTGTTCCCACAACTCAGACAGGACAGCCCCCACTCTGCGAGGAAGAGGCCAGAAGCAACGTGTTCGGTGGGACGGAAAGCACAGAGCTCTGGGCCTTAGGCCTGAACCAGATTCTGGCCTCTCTTACTGACCTGCTTTTCACAACAAAATTTAACCTAAAGACTAAACTTCCTTCTCTGTCAGATGGGGCTCGTAACTCCACCCTCCCAGGGGCATGGTGGGTCAGCAATCCTCATGGGGCCTGTCCACAGCAGATGCTGATTTAATGTCAGCTGCCATTAACACACAGGCTTTGTCTCAAACCTCATGACTTTTGTCACAGCCAAGTACCATCGCAGAATCATTTACTTACTACTTTGCTTTCAACCATCACTTTGGAAACTTAAATTCATCTATTTTTAAACAAAACTTTATATCACAAATGGGAAATCTACTATATCGCTTGCCATACGTAAGAGATTGCCATTTTTAAAAAATGTTAAATTCCATTTAGCATTGCTCAAAGAAGGCTCTGGACTTGAGGCTTATAGCAGTCAGTTAAAAAACAAAACAAAAGCCCTGGTTGGTGTGGCTCAGTGGATTGAGTGCCAGAACAGAAAGGTCGCTGGTTTGATTCCCACTCAGTGCACATGCCTGGGTTTTGAGGCAGGTCCCCAGTTGGGGGGGTGTGAGAGGCCACTTATTGATGTATCTATCTCTCATACATCGATGTTTCTCCCCTTCTCTTTCTCCCTCCCTCCCCCCTCTCTAAAAATAAATACAATCTTTAGGGGGGAAAGAAAGGAGTCAGGGAAGTGGTAAAGGTGGCCCAGCCAACTTGCCCCAGACGAGGCTTTTCCCTCTGCTGAGGGCTCAGTCTACCTTCTCACCAGCTTCCCACCTGGTCTGCACGTAGGGACCTGGTCAGTCTCCATTACACAGCCTGTTCCATATCCTGTACCTCATTCTTGCATTTGAAAGTAGGGAACAATGCCCTGGCTGGTGTAGCTCAGTGGATTGAGCGCTGGCCTGCAAACCAAAGGGTTGCTGGTTCGATTCAGAGTCAGGACACACACCTGGGTTGCAGGCCAGGTCCCTGTTGGGGAGTGAGTGAGAGGCAACCACACATTGATGTTTTTCTCCCTTTCTTTCTCCCTCCCTTTCTCTAAAAATTAATAAATAAAGTCTTAAAAAGTAGGGAGAGACGTTACCTAGCAGAGAGGTGCGTTAGCCTGTGCAAATTTTTCTTTTTCTTTTATTTTTATTGCTGACACTATTACAGATGTCCCCATTCCCCCGCCCCCACCTTTGCACTCTTCTTCCCAGCCCCCGCCCCCCCTTCCCTCTGGCCATCACCGCACTATTGTCTGTGTCCATGAGTAACGCATATAGTTCTTTGGCTAATCCCTTCCCCTCCTTTCATCCGGAGGCACCCACCCCCAACAGCTGTCAGTCTTTCCATACACCCCTGCCTCTGCGTTGTTCATCAGTTTACCCAGTTTTTCTTTAACTTTACTCTCTGGGCCCTGATAAGAGTTTTCATGTGAAAACACATGGGTAAAACTCATTTTCTTTCTTTCCGATGAAGAAATGTGCAGCGCCTGCGAATGAGAGTTGGTGGCAATCAGTAACACCCATCCCACTCCTGAATGTCTCGGTGGTCGGGGCCTTGATGGGGCGGAGTGGGAGACGTTGCCCTGACCCTGGCTTCATTCCCTCTTCGTTCCCAGCTCTGTGAGCCAGGCCTGAACGCTGAAGCTTCTCGTTCGTTTTCATATTGTTCAACTGTACCCTGGGTTAGTTTCTCTCAGACCAGTTTTCCAGAGGAAAATGATAAGTAGGTCTTTTCCCTCTAGTTACCAAATAACACTGCGATTTTATCATCTTATTTTCCAATTTAGTCTTTTTTTTAAAGAGTTTTTCTACAATTTCCCCTCTAAGCCCATGCCTATTCTAGGAATGACAAATCTGTTTGAGCTACATTTAAAAAAGTATATTTAATGAAAAGATCATCTATTGGCATAAGATCAAAGCTAGTTTTAGGGTGACAACCTCAGTATTCCTGGGGCAGAGGAGGACTTGGATGAGGAGAAATTTAAATTTCTAATGCAAATTTCCCCCTAGCTCATGTTGTCACCTCTTGGCACGCTCCAGCAGCTCACACCCCCGGTTACCAACAACAGCCGCCCCTTATAGAGAGAGTATCATCTCTCCACTCTCAGTGATAGTGCCCACAGTCTGACCCCCTAAGTGAGTCCAGGGGGGAAATAATTATGCAAAGGAATGGAAACATTTACACCATAGAATAAAAATTAGATTCTGAAGGGGATAAGGATAATAAAGTCCTTTATTATAGGATAATATAGTCCTCTATTATAAAGAAGGCATACAAAAATGAAGAAATTACTGAAATTAAGTCATAGCTGGAATGTAATCCTTGGATTCATCTTTCATGTAGAATTATCACTTACCACCAGGCGATGACTTGGGCTGGTGGTTTCAGTGAGTACAGAGCTAGGACACGTTTTATTTTTCAACTTCTTTTTGGCTGACTTAGTGTCAAGACATTCTCTAGACTTCAGTTTGTATTGGGAAAGGCATTTATGGTGACAGTTATTGCGACCCCTAGCCCACTATCTCACAGATCTAATGGTTAAACAGAACAGCGGTAGCAGTGGTAACTTACAATGTATTCAAATTCAGCCTGGCTCTGTGGATTTCATTTCATTCAGCTTCAACAGGGGTTTTCTCCGAGTACAGACTCTAGACTGGAGTTAATATAATCACACAGAAAATTTTCCTCCAAGGATCAAAGAAGCTCACGTGGGTAAAATGTTGTTTAGGCATATAAAATATAGTGTCCTATAAATGTGGGGAGTGATTTGTTACATTTCCCGTTCACACGCCATTTCCTCTGGCCAAGGGGAGGGTGGCTGACTGTGGCACTGCAGCTCACCGGTGCTGCACGAGGTCACGGGAGGGACCCTGACAGGGCCCCTCAGAATCCTTCCTCCTGTTGGCTAGAACGCACCTTTTATTCTTAAGTTGAGGTAAAATTCACACAACACACAGTGAACCATTTTAAAGTGAGTGGCATTTGGTACGTCCCCAGTGCTGGGCAAACACCACCTCTGTTTGCAAACGGCTCCGTGCCAGAAGCGGAAACTCTGCACCCGTTCAGCAACGACTCCATTCTCTCTTCTCCCAGCCCCTGGTAGCTTCTAGTCGTCTTTCTGTCTCTGCGTATTGGCTTATTCTACATATCTCATATAAGTGGAACCATACAGTACTTGTCTTTTCGTATCTGGTTTATTTCACTTAGCACAGCGTTTTTAAGCCATGTTGTAACATGTATCAGAACTTTATACCTTTTATGGCTGAATAATATTCAGTTGTGCTATATACCACATTTCGCATCCATTTACCTGTTGATGGACATCTGAGCTCTTCCCCTTTCCTGGCTCATTGTGACTAGTTCTGCTATGAAGGTGCATGCATTTGCTTGAGTCCCCGTCTTTACTACTTTTGGGTACATACGTGGGAATGCAATTACTAGGCCATATGCTGATTCTATGTTTCATTTCTTGAGGAACTGTCAAACTGCTTTCCTAGAAGTCCACCTTTAGCAGCTCTTTCTGTTGCATTTCCATTTCCTTAGATCCTCTTAACAAGTTGCTATAATAATTCCCAAACATATCCGAAAGTTTGAAGCACAACAAATTCCATGTACCTACCACTCATCTTCAATAGCCGTCAACCTTGCACCACACCTGTTCATCTGTTTCCCTACACCCACTGTCTTCTTTTAAATTTTTGCTGGAGCATTTTAAAACAAATAGTAGATCCCATGTAATTTCCCCCAAAACCTTAAGTATGGTTTAAAACTAAAAATAGGGAGCAGGGTCTTCTTATATAACCCCCATAGCAAAATTAACACTAACTATTTAGTGTCAGTCAGTACAGAGTCTATGTTTCCACTTCCCCAACAGTCTTCAGATACTGTCTGGCCTCTGATTTGGGTGCATCTGGATCCAAACAAGATCCATTTTGTTTAATTAGTTTATATTGGTAATGACCTTGAAGTCAGTTTTCGTCTCTTTCCTTTTTACCCATATCATTGTCTTGTGAAAAAAACCAATTAGGTGTTTTATAGAATGTCCCCATTTGAAATAGACTAATTCTTTTCCTTGTGGTGTTGTTTATGTCCTCTCTTAAATTAAGCATTTAATCTATGTGGTAGCAATATAGCCGATTTCTGTAGCTGTCCTCTCAAGCTTCAATACCAAGGATAGAAATGACCTGAGATACTTTTTTAAAAATCCAGGGTCCCGGCCCCTGTGCCCCTGAGTCCGCCGCACGCCACTCCCCCACCTGTCCTAGGAGGTCTGGGATGCAGCGAAGCCCTATGCACGTGCAGCCAGCTCCTCAGGCAGTTTGGACGCAGGTGGCCCCTACTGCCAGACAGAATCGCCCCTAATGGTGATGGACTTTTTCCAGCTCACTGTTGTTCCACGATAAGAGAAACAGCTCTGTTCTGCTGAAGGACGTCCCAAAAGGTGTCCTAGGAGCCCAGTGGAGGAGACAAAAACAGGTTTCACCTTCTTCGCAATTTGGCCAACTTTGGCCAGCTCAGCTAGAGATCATTCTGGTGATGTGTTAACCAACCACGGGCCTGCCCGCTCGGGGACGGAGGCCCTCTCTGGGAGGAAGTCACTGTACACAGCCCACAGTGACGGAGCGTCCCCACTCCTGCTCCAGCCTCCTGAGAGCAGAGCATCCGTGTGAATAATTGGGCACTCTTGTCTTGGAATTCTTTCTCCACATCTGTTTATTTACTCAGTAATATATATCAGTATGGACTCATGGATACTTATTTTATATTTTGAGCAATAATCCGATACTATTTTATGCATTTGCTTGCTCAAATCGTTCCAGCTGTGGCCTTTGGGAGCTCTTTCGGTTGGTCCCTGTGTCCCTTTGATATACTTCCACTGGTGTGGTGTTTCATGGTTTTTTGTTGTTGTTTTGTTTTGTTTTGAGCATTTCTTTCCTTACTCTCTGGGACTGAAAACTGCTCCAGGCTCATTTTGTATATTTCTTGCCCAAGGCACACAATCAGCCATTTCTCCAAGGAGTCCTGGTTTCTTTTATTAGAGAACGGTATGTAAAACCAAGATCTGGGCGCTAGGCGTGCTCATTACTGTGGGGCTATCACAGCCTTTAGACTCTCTCAGCTGACAGAACAAGGAAGTGTGTGGGTACACGACTACACCCTGTACTGTGCATTTCTATAAATATTTTTGTATGTAACGATCTGTGTCTGTATTAAACTAAGAAGTATGAGTTCATGCTCATGTCTTCAACTCTAAACTATTACTGTGTGTGTTATTCTAGACTCCTCCCCTTGCTTACATGTAAATTCTCACTCCAGCCATGAGAAACCTGGCTCCCCCCACCTACTAACTATCCACTAACTTACCTGTTCAGTTGCAGGATACATTTATAGCAGTATTAGAATTGTTAACCTGTACCACGGTGGGAAGCCCCTTTATCAACAAGAGTTCGGTTCTTAGTTTTAAGGAAACCACGCATTTCTAAAGTTGATTAGATAGGTACTCCCTAATTACTCCACCAGCCCCTCAGTGAGATGGTTTCATGCATTTGGGTAGATTCAGATTCTTTTTTGTCACATTTTGCATCCTGTCTGTGGATCCTCTGAGTTCCAGAATGGTTAAAATGTGCAGGCACTAAGGTTTACTCTTTGTGATATATCTTTGTACAGGTTTTGACAAATGCTTAATGTTTTATATTCACTGCCACAGTATCATACAGAACAGTTTCGCTGCCCTAAAAAATCCCATCTTCACCTGTTCAGCCCTGACCTCCGTTTCCTGAATCCCTGGCAAGCACTGATCTGTTCACCATCTCTATACTTGTTTCATCTAGAATGCAATAAGCGTTTAAGTTCATACATGTCTTTTTCTGGATTGATAACTCATTCTGTATCACAATAATATTTCATTGTATGGATATACCACAGTTTTTTTATACATTTATCTATTGAAGAACATTTTTGTTGCTCCCAGAGTTTGGCAATTACATATAAGGTTGCTGTAAGTATTTTCGTAGAGATTTTTGAATGGATTCAAGTTTTAACTCATTTGGGTGAATGCCAAGGAGCACAATTGCTAGATCATATGGTGAGAGTGTTCAGTTTTGTGAGAAACTGCACAGCTGTCCTCCACAGTGGCCACACCATTCTGCATTCCCATCAGCAATGAGAGGGAGTTCCTCCTGCTCCACCTTACCCCCAGCAGTTGGTGCTATTACTTTTTGGTAGGGATTCTGGTCATTCTAATAGTTGGATAGTGGCAGCTCATTACTATTTTAAAATATTTCTTAAAAAAGAGAAACAACTCAGAACTGTTTTTGTCTCATAGAGCACGCCAGAATGCATGAGCTCTGTGAAATGAATCAATATGAACGTGACCCCTCCTTCTCTCACATCTTACAGCCCCAAACAAAACAAAGGGAGGGTGATGCTTATCACTAAGGAAAGCTTATTGTTGAAACTTATTGAGTATGTGTGGGAAGTGTCACACATGTAATATAAAAGTATCTGAAGACATTTTATTGTATTAGCAAAAATCAGAGTAACCAATGGGAGAGAACAGTCCTATTACACAGATCACTCCAGACTCACGAAAGCCCCCCGTTGCCCCCTTTCGTCTGTGTAGATAGCAGTTCCCAGGGTCAGGCCCTTGTGCTGTGACAAATACCAGAGCACGCCTGCAGATGTCGGGAAACACCGAACCCCTCTCAGCCCTCGCTTTGCGCGCACTTCGAGCACTTACGGCACAAATCATTCTATCATCTGTACGCTGAGTGAAAATGTAAAAAATCAAAAGAGAAGGAAACACATGGAACACGAAGTCCCAAAGCAATAAACACCATTTCTCAAAATACACATATCCAAACAGAGTTCACTGGAAGCTCTGGTAGCAAGCCACCACTTTACAGACACTGACTGGCTTTCCTTCCCCGGAGGGCGTGAAACAGCTTACACCGCACGTGGCCCATGGAGCTGCCCTGCGCTGTGCCCAGACTTCTGCTCCCAATAGGTGGGTCTGTTGTCCCCAGAATGGTACATGACACTTTACATTAGAATATGTAATTTATTTAAATAGTATTAGGGAAGTGAAATGTGAATTTGGAAAGAATGCCACCTGTGGTGGTTATTTCAATGAAAACTGTTAAATGCTTTGTAAAGATGTGATAAAGGTGAGCTGCTAACAAAAATTGTAAGATTCCTGCCCTGACTGGTGTGGCTGAGAAGCAAGGGGTCACTGGTTCGATTCCCAGTCAGGGCACATGTCTGGGTTGTGGACTGCGTACCCAGTAGGGGGTGCATGAGAAGCAACCATACATTGATGTTTCTCTATTTCTCTTTTTCCCTCCCTTCTCCTCTCTAAAAATATAAATAAATGAAGTCTTTTAAAAAATGGTAAGATTCCTGGAATAGAGGAAAAAGCTATGCAAGGATACAAGGATCTTGCACCCAGATTTGTTCACAGCTGATCCAATTCTCACTCCTCTTTAAAGAAACAGAAACAGGAAATTGAAGGTAGTAATTATGGATGTGGTTTGTATAAAAAAGATGATTCCACTAAAGACCAGTATATACGGACAAAGGAAACAGAAACAGACTGCCCTGGCCAGGCTTGGGTACAGTGCCGTCCTGCCAGGCAGGGCATGTGTGTGCAGGCGTCAGCCAGTGAGTGTGTGGGTGTGTGGACCAACAAACCAATGTCTCTCTCTCTTTCTCTCTCTCCCCCTCCCCCTCTCTAACAAATCAATAAATAAAAAAAATTAAAAGAAACAGATGGATAGATACAGAGAACAGACTGATGGTTGCCAGAAGGGAGGGGGTTTGGGGGACTGGGTGAAAAGGTGACCGGATTGAGCAGTACTGATTGGTGGTCACGAAATAGTCATGGGATGTAAAGTGCAGCACAGGGAATATAGTCAGTAATACGGTAATAGCTGTGTATGGGGCCAGGTGGGTACTGGAAATATTGGGGGCATCACTTTGTAAAGTATATGATTATCTAACCACAGTGCTGTACACCTGAAACAAATACAAAATAATATTAAATGGAAACTTTAACTTAAAAATTAAAAATTAAAGAATATATTTTTATAAAAAGAAATATTATTCCAGTCAACAGACCTATGATCAAAGAAAATGGTGGTACTACAGGAAAAGATTGTCAAATGAATTCATATTTATATATTTCAAGTCATTTTTTATTTCTTAACTTTAACCAGGTATTTCAAAGAGCCAACCAATTGACTATTAATGAGTACTGCTACTGTAAGTCTACCTCAGAGAAACCAAAATAAGCACCCGACATTCACTGTTCTGTTTTAACCACACTTCAAGTTGTCTGCAGCTTCATTATTCAATAAAAGGATTAAACTGGAGTTCCCTCCTGGGCCTGACAAAGTATGGATTTCCTCATACTTGAGGAGTATAGGGGAGCCTGGATAGCTGACCTGGCTTCTCAGTATAGCAGGTCCTCCAATAATGTCTTTATATTCAACATCATTTTGTAATAACACTGATAGAAAAAAAAACCAATTCCTCCCGGGGTCACTGTCTGGTGTGGGTTGCACTTCCTCCCCATGTTCGTGTGGATTTCCTCCCCGTACTCCAGTTCCCTCCCACATCCCAGCACTGTGTACATAGAGTGAATTGACATGTCTGCATTGTCCCAGGCTGCGTGGGTGTGGCTGTGAGCATGAGTGACCCAGCAATGGGAGGGCATCCTGTCCAGGCTGAGTCCCACCTGTGTCCTGAGCTGCTGGGAAAGGCTCTGGCCACCTGGATTCTGAACTGGAATCAGTGGGTTAAATATATGTAGAGATCATGTTTATTTCAGTGTTTAATATTAGAAGTGTCTGGGGTCTTTGTTTAGAAGTTGGGGCTTCCAGCCAAGAAGGAAGTGAAGGTAGATACACTGTGCCTTCTTGCATAACTAAAAGAAGGACAACAACAAATTTCAAAACAAAAACTAACCAGAATTGAGAAAATTGAGTTCTATGAAGTCCAAGAACCAAGGAGTTAAAGAAGAAACATCCATCCAGACCAGTAGGAGGGGTGGAGACAGGCAGCTGGGCAGAGAGGACTCCTGGCGAGGCAGTGGCTGGAGAACTGGGCAGTCCCACATTCATGTGAAGATGAACCAGGAGGAACAACTGGGGAGCAAGACAGAGCACGCAACCCAGGGATCCAGTGTGGGAAAATAAAGCCTCAAACCTCTGATTGAAAAAACCTGTAGGGGTTGTAGCAGCAGGAGAAACTCCCAACCTCACAGGAGAGTTTGTTGGAGACACCCACAGGGTCCTAGAATGTACACAAACCCACCCACCCAGGAATCAGCACCAGAAGGGCCCGATTTGCTTATGGGTAGTGGGAGAAGTGACTGAATGCCGGCCTAAAGCTGAGCAAGGGGCATTATTCCCTCTTGTAACCCTCCCCCACATACAGTGTCACAACACAGCACGTGGGTTGCCCTGCCCTGGTAAACACTTAAGGCTCCTCCCCTTACTATGTAAGAGGCTCACCAAGAGAAAAAAAATATGGCCCTAATGAAAGAACAGATGAAAGCTCCAGAAAAAAATACAACTGAGCAATGAAGAGATAGCCAACCTATCAGATGCAGAGTTCAAAACACTGGTAATCAGGATGTTCACAGAAGGGGCTGAGTATGGTTGCAAAATAGAGGAGAAAGTGAAGGCTATGAAAAGTGAAATAAAGGAAAATGTACGGGGAACCAACAGTGACAGGAAGGAAACCGGGTCTCAAATCAATGGTTCAGGCCAGAAGGAAGAATCAAATATTCAACCAGAACAGAATGAAGAAATAAGAACTCAAAAAATGAGGAGAGACTTAGGAACCTCTGGTACAACTTTAAACATTCCAACATCCAAATCATAGGGGTGCCAGAAGGAGAAGAGAAAGACCAAGAAATGGAAAATTTATTTGAAAACATAATGAAGGAGAACTTCCCCAATCTGGCAAAGGAAATAGACTTGTAGGAAGTCTAGGAAGATCAGATGGTCTCAAAGAAGTTGTACCCAAGGAAGCATGCACCAAGGCACATCATAATTATATTACCCAAGATTAAAGAGAAGGAGAGAACCTTAAAAGCAGCAAGAGAAAAGGAGACAGTTACCTACCAAGGAGTTCCCATAAAACTGTCAGCAGATTTCTCAAAAGAAACCTTGCCGGCAAAAAGGGGCTGGAAAGAAGTATTCAAAGTCAAGAAAGGCAAGGACCTACATCCAAGATCACTCTATCCAGCAAAGCTTTCATTTAGAATGGAAGGGCAGATCAAGTGCTTCCCAGATAAGGTCAATTTAAAGGAGTTCATCACTACCAAGCCCTTATTATATGAAATGTTAATGGAACTTATCTAAGAACAAGAAGAAAATAAAAAATATGAACAGTAAAATGACAACATACTCACAGCTATCAACAACCAAACCTGAAAAAAGAAAACAAAAACAAACTCAGCAAACAACTAGAACAGGGACAGAATCACAGAAATGGAGATCACATGGAGGGTTATCGGCAGGGAGGAGGTAGGAATGGGGGAAAAGGTACAGGGAATAAGTAGCATAAATGGTAGGTAGAAAATAGACAGGGGGAGGTTAAGAATAGTATAGGAAATGGAAAAGCCAAAGAACTTATATGTACGAAACCATGGACATGAACTAAGGGGGATGGGGGATGTGGATAGGAGGGGGCTGCAGGGCAGAGGGGAATAAAGGGTGGAAAATGGGACAATTGCAATAGCATAATCAATAAAATATATTTAAAGAAAAAGAAGTTGGTTGATGTTTATTTGACCAGAAATATGCCATAGGAATTTAACTCTTGTTTCTGTCAGTTAGTCTAGGGTAAATTTGGTTTCCTTATGTGTTGCTAAGTTAAAGTGGAACTTGCTGTGTGCCGGATGATATTGTCATTTTGTCTATATTTATTATTATGTTGGTATGAAATCAGTCAAAAGGCACTGGAAAGGATGCTAAATCAACATCTGACCAAGCTAACTAATTTTTACTCTCATTCCATTTTAAAATAAATACCAGGCAATAAATAGTCTATGTCAATCAATGTGGGCAAGAAATGCCCTATTTTGGACATTGATATATATTCGAAGTTCTTTTCTGAATATTTGTAACTAGCAACTATAAATGTTAGACAGCTTGGGGGAGTTTCATATTTTTGTGTGTATGTCCCAATACTGGAAATGCCAACATTGTAATGTGTAGTTGTGTAGCAGATTATTTGGAGTAAACACAACCACATTCATTATTATAAAGCTACAGTGTTAATTGCCTTGTAACTATCCTTCCTTTCTTAATTTGTTTAATCATTGCCCCCTCCAAAATTACTCAAAAACTTTTACTTAACAAACACCAATCTTACAATTCGTCTTCTCAGAATGAGTGCATCATTTGAATTGATGGAAAGCTTTTAAATAGTTTCAGGGATAACTTTTAAATTACCCATGAAGATTTGCTTTGAATTGCAATTTACTTCCCTGGGCAGAAAATTTATTTTGAGAAGCTCTTAAAATTATTCTGATTCTCTAAAGAAAGTTTCCTTAAATATTAGTATTTTTTTATAATTATGAAGAATAGTACCTACACCAGTATTTGCTATTACTATCTAACTGTGGTTTTTACAAGGAGAATTATCTGTGAGGTCATTTAATTCATTTAATACTAACTCTTCCACCTATTTATTAAAAGGATCTGAGGTTTCTGGGTCTCCACAACCTTTCACAATCAACGTCCCTGCCATTTACAAAATAATGTATGTACTTTTTGTATTCGTTGTTAGCTTTCTCCCAAGATGTTTCAGTGTCACCAAATTTCTTTTTTTTTAAATATACATATTTTTAAATATATTTTACTGATTATGCTATTACAGTTGTCCTATTATCCCCCCTTCATCCCCCTCCACCCCTCCACCCTCTCCCACCCACATTCCCCCCCTTTAGTTCATGTCCATGTGTCATAAGTTCTTTAGCTTCTACATTTCCCATACTATTCTTGCCCTCCCCGTCTATTTTCTATCTACCTTCATTGCTACTTATTCTTCGTATCTTTCCCCCACTCTCCTCCTCCCACTCCCCTGTTGCTAACCCTCCATGTGATCTCCATTTCTGTGGTTCCGTTCCTGTTCTAGTGGTTTGCTTAGTTTCTTCTTGTTTTTGTTTCAGGTGTGGTTGTTAATAATTGTGC
>CM052542.1:68693506-68790162 GCA_028533065.1 Trachops cirrhosus | reverse complement strand
AGCCCGACCCCTGCCACAGTTCGGGGAGCCGTATTCTTGCTTTATTAGTGTGTGCTCCCTTGATGCATCAAGCTCTCTCCCTTTCTCCTTTCCCTCCACTTTGTTTTCAGTCAGTCCCTTCTTTTGCACCTGTTTCAACTCCTGTCTTGATTTCTATCTTGGGGGTGGTGGTGGGGAAGAATCCCTTCGCTGGTGACAAAACCCGAAGCCACCTCCTGAGAAAGTCATTGGTCTGGAGTGAGCCTGGGCAATATTGGGACTCTTGAAAGCTCCCCAGAGGATTCTAATACGTAGCAAAGTTTGGGAACCACTGTGCTACCAGTAACCCCGCCATCAGTAGATTTTCACGATCTCCAGGTGATCTGAATGTGCAGCCAAGCCTTCGAACCACTCCATCAAGGCAAGCTTGCTTCTTAGCAGAGGGTTAATTGGTGCTGGTTGGGAGCAGCTGGGGACTGCCCTGCCTGTTCTTAACAGCTGGAACTTTGGAGTCCACATTACTCGGGCCTTTAGACAAACCCCAGAGAGGAAGCTGTTCAAAGACAATGACTAAGAAAAAGGAATAATTTCATCTTTACAGGCTTGTAAAACACTCATAATTGTTGTATAGATTGGGGAAGGACTTTGTAAGGAGTTCTCCATCCTTCAGCATTTTTACATCTTCCATCCCTTCTCTGCAAAACTGTGTCAACCGCTGGGTGAGTTTGGCACCTTTTAAGTGTGGGCAGGGGGGTTATGAGGGTGCTGTGGATAGGGTCAGGGAGTGACCCTTCTGGATTTAATGAATCCCAGCATGGTCTGTGTGTTACTCAAACTCTTACTAGGGATTTTGCTTTCCATGAACCCTTGACTGTGGTTGTACTCTCCTGCTAATTCTGGAAGGGAGAGCGAGTGTGTTGTGTTCACAACCCGCCTGCTTTGAATTTAAAATGAGGTCAGAACAAAGATCAGATTATTTTTCCACTCATTTATAATTAATAGCAATTAAAAATTAAATATTATTGCTTCATGTATGTTTGATCTGGATGATTTCATCTATGGCAAAATATATCATTGCAGAGAATTTGTTAGTGATTTTAAAATGTTTTTGTAGCATTTTTAGAGCTTGACCATAGATTGGCCCAATAGCTTGCTTTAGGAAATAGGTTAAGCTAAGGTCACTTTGGGGAAGCACAGTCAGTTTTATGGCAAGGATGAAAGATAATAAACCTGGAGACTCACTGATGATTACCATGAAAGGAGGTTTGGAAATTGAGGACATAGATCTGGCTGTCAGAGTCCAGATGCAATCAAATACAGGGAGGAAGTTTCCTGGACAATTCCCCCAAATATCACCCTGACAAACTACATGTACTGGTCCTTCTTTGAATTCATCCAAAGTTTTTTAGAGATTATAGAGTATCAGAACAAGTTTGTTATGATAATAGGTACCATGTTTGAAGAACTTATTTTGTGAAGTTGCTGTTCTAGGTCCTTTCTACACATTTTCTTATCTAATTTTTATAACAGCCATTTTATAGAAAACAACTGAGGTTTGAGGAATACAGTGACTTGATGGAGGTCACAAGCTAGTAAGTGACAGAGCTGGGATTTAAAACATGGTCTTACCTTAAGGGGTTCCTTTAATGGCATTCTTTGAAGAGAGGGGAGGAGGAGGGAAAAGAAGGAGAAGAAATCTGAGAAAATGTTACAGAAATGCTGAACCATCTGCACCTTGTTTTTCAAACTATATCTATCTGTTAACTCTACCTCCATGTCTGCTTCTAGAGATGGGATAGTCATTTCATCAGCCACAGTAACTCAGGGGAGTCAGGCTAGGCCAGGCCTTCACTAAGTATGAACTGAAAGCATGAATGTGTTTCTGCCCAATATCCTCAGCTACTAGGTGAGAGCCAGGGGGATCCACCCTGGAGAGCACCCATAGCCAACTAGTCTGCGTGCAGTTTTCTGTGATGAGTGAGCCCTTGGCAGCACCTAAAAGCACAGAATTTTCTTTTTGAGAAAAATAACTTCTGCTTGTATCATGGCGGAGCCTCCCGTCTTTGCTGGAATAATCAATGTCAGCTAAGATTTGGAAAAGTGATAAACATGGCCTCATCGTCTGTTTTCATGGTTCCTCCCTTCTTCTCTTTCCGTTTATTTAGCGCTTTTGTGTGTCCAGTGTTACCATGGGCATTGTGTGTATCCTAGCCATATAGTCAAACCACAAATTTATTCTACATTTATTTCTATTTTTAAAAAATCTTAAAGCTCATATTGATTTTATTAATCACTATTCGTTGTGGGTCGCTGACTGCAGAACATCTAAATGCCTGAGCCTGGTGTACGTTCTCACTACGTGCTGCCCATCCGCCTTGCCCAGCTCATCCCTGCCAGTCATTTCCAGCTCCTCTGAGATTTTCATTATTCGGGGGGCCATACTCGCTCCACTGATGATTCCATGCTTTTGCATCTACTGTCTCGTGTTTCAATACCTTTCCCACTTGTCAATGTACTCCTATTCATCCTTCAAAACCCTTCTCCCACATCCACCCCCCCACCCCCCAGAAGGCCTTCCTGATTTCTTGTCAGGCAAAGTGAGTTGTCCTATCTTCTGTTTTCATGAATCTGTTCATACTCCTATGACAATATTTCCTATGAGGACTTCTCTCCCAGTGGCATTTGAAATCCTCAAGGGCTGGGATTATGTTTCATTTACCTTTGTCTCTTTCAAGACTGCCTGTTGTAGTAATTCAGTAGAGGTTTTGTTGAATAAATGAATAAAGTTATGCAAAATGAAACTGTGTCAGGTAACCAGGGATGTAGGGGTGTTCTTACGGGACAGGAAGGCTATCTGTAAGAATATTATTCCTAAATGTGTAATGTTTAACAGACTTCAAATGAGATGGTGAATATGAAGGAAATAACCAGAGTATTTAAACATGTTAAAATGAATATATTGCATGACATTTATAAATATAAAGAAATTCACAACAGAGATGTGGTATTCGTTGATCTGTAATTATTTCTAGAGGTGTCATGGAGGAGGTCAATTAGAAATGCGTGCTTAAGAGATGGGACAGAAGCATCTCTTTCGTTGATGGGAAAATGGGCCCAGAAAGCCTTTTTGCATTGAGGAAAAAGAGCATGAATCCTAAAGTGTGGCTAAGCCAAGTGCCTGGCACCTGTCAGGTCCTCAGCAAACGAGTGATATTGCTAGAATGTCTGGAGCATCCCCCTTGAGTGCCTCATCTACTCCAATGTTCAGCTAATTGAGAACAAACACTAGGGGTCAATTGAGATAAAGAGTTACCAGCTTCATTACCAGAAACATACCTTTCCTGGAAAACTGTGGACAAAGTGACATCCACACCCTAGACCAAAGCTTCAGACTGAAACCCAACTGGAATTCCTGCCCACCACTTGGAGAGCTGGGTCTGCAACAAAGATACTCAGCCAGTGCAGAAAGTCACAGTCACCTAAAGGACCCATCCAGTGGCACACTGGAGCAAGCCAGAGGGCAGTGGAGAAAACTACGGGCTCCTAAGGCTGCTTCTGGAAGCCAGACCCTATGCCCTGCACCAGAGTGAGGACGACAGGGACCCAGATCCTCACCTGTCAGTGGGAGGACCTGGGGGAGAGAGGGGAGAAGTCTGCTTCCTTCTCTCTTCAGAACCCAAGTGACCATGCCCACTAATGCCATAGTCTTTCTGGTCAGATAAATGACTCTTCTCTTTCTGAGGGTGAGCAGGGTATGGAGAGAGGGGCCACCAGTGTTTAACCCTACATAGTTGTCTCCTTAAAAATGTGGTTAATTCCTGTCCCCTCTGCTGAAATGGGGCAGAAAGTGGAGTGGGAATAATAATTTCTGCAAAAGACATGCCAAGCAGAAGGTATGTTTGGGGCTCAGCAGGGCTGTTCTGCACGTGTCAGAGGTGGAGGCAGAGAGACGAAAAGACAGGCTGTGTACGGGTGGTGGGAGCTGAGGGTGATGGGCCAAGCAGAGGCCGACTTTCAGGCCTGTAGCTCTGGGGCACCAGTTCCATGGGAAGGCTGACGCGTGGCCGTGTTGGAGGGGTAGTCGTCCTTAACGGCGATTAGAAGACTCTGGAAGATGAGGCAGGACCCATGGGGCTGGAAGGAGTCCATCATCTGTTATCAAGTCTAAAAGGAGCCTGGAGTGTTTGGGCCAATTCCCCTCCTTGTCTGGATTTGTGAAGGATTTAGTAACCCCATGTGACCTGCAGTATTAGCAGAATCACAGTATGTAAAGTTGAAAAGTACTGGTGACCAACTATTCCAACCCTCTTATTTTACAAACGAGAAAACAGAGGCCAAGAGGGATTCTCTGCCAGCCCCACGGTTTGATTACACTCTTCGAAAACATCGTAACTCTCCACAATTGTTTTGTGGTGACACTCAAAAGACTATCCTTGTCATTTTCAAAAGGTGTCAGGTTTCAGGTGTGGGACACAAACCTATGATTTACAAGCCTGCCTCTTCATGTTACAGCCTCCTAAGGATTCATCATTGGCTACTGAAGTTTAAGGTCACCGCAGTGTGAAAGAAGTGTTAAACTATACAGTCAATGGCAGTAGGTAGTGCTGAATTGACTGTCTGTGAGCATCTTTATGAGCCATAAATGCCAACATCTTTCTTTCATTACCCGTGAAGTCTGTTTACGTAAAAGATAAGGGAAGGCCCAGCTTGGTGTACTCGTTGAGAACTAGTGGGAGGGTCTAGCAGGAAGGAATAACAGGAAGTCTGGTCATAACACAGATGACCAGACTGTTGAGACAGGCAGCTGACAGCAGAGGACTGAAGGCTTAGTTTATTTTTTCTAGAACTCACTTGTCACACTAATGTGCGACCAGACTTAGTATGGAGGACACTAGGAAGAAAGGCCTCTGTGGCTGGTGCTTCATTCTTCCTTAACCTCGTGTGGTTGGACAAACGGCCTTCCATTTCAGATGACGCACCACGGACGGCACTGTCAACACCCAGACAGCACTGGAAAACAGGCCGGTTCCTATGCCAGACATATCTCCAGGGGCTTCTTTGGAAATCCGCATTGTTTTCGACCTTGCTCCCTGCTACAGCCTGATTGTGGCCCCCAAGACTCAGAGGTTGAATCCCAACCCCCAAAGGTGATCGTATTTGGAGGTCAGGCTTTTGGGAGGTCATTGGTCCTGAGGACAGAGTTGTCATGAATGAGATTAGTGTTATTTTTTCCAGTTTTATTGAACTATAATTGATATAAAACATTGTGTAACTTTAAGGTAGACAATGTGATGATTCGATACATATGTGTATGGGAAAATACCACAAGGAGGTTAGTTAACAAATCCTTCACCTCATGTAATTAATTGTCGTTTTGTTGTTATAGTGAGAACGTGAAAACTCTACTTTCATAGCAACTTTCAAGTATACATTCCAGTATCGTTCACTATAGTCACCGTGCTGTGCATTAGTGCAGAACTTACTCAGACTAATGCACCGTGTTGTGCATTAGTCTGGAACTTACTCAGCGTGGAGTTAAAAGTTTGTACCCTTTGCCCAATATCTATCTCCCCATTTCACTTAGCCCCCAGCCCCTGGCAACCACTGTTCTATCTGCTCTTTATTTCTATGAGTTTGATGCTTTTAGATTCAACATGTGGGATCATACAGTATTTGTCTTTCTCTGCCTGACTTATTTCACTCAGCATAATGCCCTCAAGGTCCATTACCACAAATGGCAGAATTTTCTTCCTTTTATGGCTGAATAATATTCCACTGTGCATGTGTACGTGAGTGTGTACTTGTGTGTATCATATCCTCTTTATCCGGTCATCCTTTGATGGACACTTAGGTTGTTCCCATGTCTTGGAAATGCTGCAGTGAACATGGAGGTGCAGATATCTCTTCCAGAGAGTGATTTCACCTCCTTTGGATAAATACCTAAAACTGAGATTGCTGGATCGTATGGTAGTTCTGTTTTTTATTCTGTGAGGAAACGCCATACTGTTTCCCACAGTGGCTGTACCAATTTACATTCCCACCAGCAGTGCACAAGGTCTCCCTTTTCTCCACATCCTTCCCAGCATTTGTTATCTCTAGTTTGTTTGGTTTTTTTAAATAACCGTTGTTCTAACAGGTGTGAGGTGATATTTCATTGTGGTTTTGATTTGCCATTCCCAGATTAATGATGTTCAACACCATGTTATGTACCTGTTGGCCATTTGTATGTATTTTTTGGAAAAATATCTATGCAAGTCCTCTGTCCATTTTTAATTGGATTGGTTTTTTGTTTGAGATCTATGAGTTCCATCTATAGTCTAGATACTAACCCCTTATCAGATCATTGGTTTTCAAAAAATTTCTCCTGTTTAGTAGGTTGTCTTTTCATTTTCTTGATTGTTTCTTTTGCTTGCAGAAGCCTTTTAGTTTGATGTAGTCCCACTGTTTATTTTTGCCTTTGTTGCCTTTGCTTTAGATGTCATATCCTAAAATTTATTGCCAAGATTAATATCAAAATGCTTTTTCTGTGTGTTTTCTTCTAGGAGTTTTATGGTTTCAGGTCGTATGTTCAAGCCCGTAATCTATTTTGGGTAAATTTTGTGAGTGGTATAAGATAGGAGTCCAGCCTCATTCTTTTGCATGGGGGTATCAGTTTTCCTACAACCATTTATTGAAGAGACTGTGTTTTTCTCATTGTATATTCATGGCTTTCTAGTCTAATATTAGTTGACCATATAAGAATGGGTTTATTTTGAGATATCAATTCTGTTCCATTGGTCTATGTGTCTTTTTTTATGCCAGTACCTTACTGTTTTGATTATTATACCATTGTAATATCTTTTGAAATAAAGAATTGTGATGCCTCCATCTTTGTACTTTTTCAAGATTGCTTTGGCTGTTTGGTATCTTTTGTGATTCTATACAAATTTTAGGATTGTTTTTCCTACTTGTGAAAAATGCCATTGGAATTTTAATAAGGATTGAGTTAAATCTATAGATGGTTTTGGGTAGTGTGGATATTTTAGTAGTATTAATTCTTCTGATGCACAAACATGACATAGTTTTCCATTTATCTGTGTCTTCTTTAATTTGTTTTATCAATGTTTTATAGTTTTCAGTGTATAGAGCTTTCACTTACTTGGTTGAATTTATTCCTAAGTATTTTATTGTTTTTCTGATGCAATTGTAAATAAGAATGTTTTCTTCATTTCTTTTTCAGAAAGTTCATTGTTAGTGTATAGAAATACAACTGGTTTTTTATGTTGCTTTTATATCCGGCAACTTTATTGAATTCCTTTATTAGGTCTAACAGCCCTTTGGGAAAATCTTAAGAATTTTCTATATAAAAGTCATATGAGCATCAGAAATAATTTACTTCTTTCTTTCTTATTTGGATGCCTTTTATTACATTTTCTTGCCTAATTGCTGTGGCAGGACTTCCAGTACTATGCTGAATAGGACTGTTGAGAGTGGGCAAACTTGTCTGGTTCCTGTTATTAGCAGGAAAGCATTTAAAATTTCACTATTGAATATGATGTTACCTATAGGTTTGTCCATATGTCCTTTATTATGTTGAGTTATGTTTCTGTTGCCAATTTATTGAGATTTTTTTATCATGAGTGGGTTTTGAATTTTGTCAAATGCTTTTTCTGCACCTATTGAAAAGACCATATGGTTTTTATCTGTTGTTTTGTTAATGTGTTGTATCACATTTATTGGTTTGCATATGTTGAACCATCCTTATATTCCAGGGATAAAGTCCACTTGATCATGGTATACGATCCTTTTAATGTGGTGTTGAATTTGATTTGGTAATATTTTGTTGAGAATTTTGCATCCATATTCACCAGGGATACTGGCCTGTAATTTGCTTTTCGTGCAGTGCCCTCACCTAGCAGTGGTATCAAGTAATGCTGACCTTATAAAATAGGCTTGGTAATGTTTCCCTCTCTTCACTTTTTTTGGCCGAGTTTGAAAAAAAACTGGCATTAATGCTTTTTAAGTGTTTGGTAGAATTCACTTGTGAATCTGTCTGTTCTGCGCTTTTCTGTTTTGAGGTGCTTTTGATTACTGATTCAATCTCCTTACTTGCTATTGGTCTATTCAGATTTTCTATTTCTTCATGATTCAGATTTGGTAGATTGTATGTTTCCAGAAATGTATTCATTTCTTAAGCATTTCCAGTTTGTTGGCGTATAATTGTTCACTATAGTCTCTGATTTCCTTTATGTTTTTGCGCTATCAGCTGTAACATCTCTTATTCATTTACAAGTTTATTTATTTGAATTTGTTCTCTTTTTCTTGGTAAGTATAACTAAAGTTTTATAAATTTTACTTATATTTTTTAAAAATTCTGAGTTTTCTCTTCCTATTTTTATATACTTCATTTTATTTATTTTTGCTCTAATCTTTGTTATCACTCTCCTGTTAACTTTATGCTTAGTTTGTTGCTGTTTCCCTAGTTCCTACAGCTGTAAAGTTAGTTTCTTTGTGTCTGTGAAATATTTTTTTAATGAAGGCATTTGTCACTATACACTTTGCTCACCACTGCTTTTTACTGCATCCTTTAAGTTTTGATATGTTGTGTTTCCATGGTTGTTTGTTTCAAGAAATTTTATATTTCAATTTTAATTTAATCATTACCAGGAGTTGTTAAGGAGTGTGTTGTTTAATTTCCACATATTATTTTAATTTTTCAGTTTCCCTTTTGTTATTTATTTCTAGCTTTATACCATTGTGGTAGAAAAAGCTAATTATGGTATGATTTCCATCTTTTAAAATTTTCTGAGACAGAGGACTTCTGGTCAGATGGTGGCGTAGGCATACATGGCTCACCTCTTTGCACAACTACATCAAAATTACAACTAAAATACAGAACAGTCATCACTCAGGAACATTAGAAATTGAGCTGAATAAAAGTCTGACAACTACAAAATTGAGCTGAATGGAAATCTGGCAACTATAGAATTAAAGAAACCACATCCATCCAGACTGGTAGGAGGGGCATAGATGAGAAACTGGCTTTTTCTGCACCTATTGAAAAGACCATATGATTTTTATCTTTTATTTTATTAATGCGTTGTATCACATTTATTGGTTTGCATATGTTGAACAATCTTTCATGGATAAAAATCCACATCCACATGGATAAAAATTTGGGAGGGATATCTTGGGAGCAAAGAGTCCTGGAACCACATGAGGCACCCCCAGCCCAGGGTTCCAGTGCCAGGAAGGTAAGTCCCCACAACTTCTGGCTATGAGAACACTGAGGATTGAGTTGAGGGAAGAAACTTCTGGAGCCCTGAGCAGTTCCTCTTAAAGAACTCACACATGACACACAGACTCACCTACTCAGACTCACTCTTTCTGATCTCCAGCACTGGGGTAGCAGCTTGAAAGGCACCAATGGTATATAGGGAGAGACTGAAGTGTCTGGCATCAAGGTGAGCAGAAGCCACTGTACCTTTTCTAAACCCTCCCCCCACAGAGTCAGTAAGCTGGTGCCATAACTGAAACTCCATCAATTTACCTAACATTGTTTGACCCTCCTTGGAGATCCCCAGAGATACCACCCCACCCAGCTAACAGGCTCACCCAAGCTGCTTTTCTGTATGAATGGCTGGTCTTGGCTCATGCTTCACAACTTCCTAGATCCTCTCAAATAAGCAACAGCTGGCCTCAGTGAGCCCCAGGCCTGGCACCAGCAACAGCCAGCCTGGATTCACAGCTTGGCTTTGTCTGGGAATCTCCAAGCCCAGCACAAGCAGCAGCCATCTCAGATTGCTTTATAGCTTAGGCAGGGTGCCCCAGGCAAAACACAGGTGGAGGCTTCCACCTGGAAACCCCAGGGCCAGCACATCCAGTGGACAGCTACAGACCACATTGGAGTACCACCAGCCTGCCCCTACACAGCTGATCCTCAACGTATGGTGGAAGTTGGTGGTCAGTGGTCATAGCCAGTCCTTGCAGTTGGCTGGCATGGGCAAATCCCTCCCATTGATCTGCCAGCAACCAAGCTCAACTACAAGAATGCCCAACTTGGGTGATAGGGGAGGCTGTGCCACTGGACCCTATGAAGACACCTACTACATAAGGTCATACTACCAAGACACAAAGTCAGAGCAGCTCTACCTAATACATAGAAACAAACACAGGGAGGCTGCTAAAATGAGGAGACAAAGAAACATGACCCAAATGAAAGAACAGTTCAAAACTCTAGAAAAAGAGCTAAACAAAATGGAGATGAGCAATCTCTTAGATACAGAGTTCAAAATACTAGTTATAAGGATGCTGAAGGAACTTAGTAAGGACCTCAGCAGCCTAACCAAGATCCACTCAGAAATGAAGGATACACTAATTGAAATAAGGAACAATTTACAGGGAAACAACAGTAGAGTGGATAAAGCCGAGGATCAAATTAATGATTTGGAATATAAGGAAGCAAAAAAAACAACCAATCAGAACAAGAAGAAAAAAGAATCCAAAAAAATAATGATAGTATAAATAGCTTCTGGGACAACTTCAAGAGGACCAGCATTTGCCTCATAGGGCTGCTAGAAGGAGAAGAGAAAGAGCAAGAAATTGGAAATCTATCCGAAGAAATAGTGAGAGAAGACTCCCCTAATTTGGTGAAGGAAATAGTCATGCAAGTCCAGGAAGCTCAGAGAATCCCAATTGTGATGGATGCAAAGAGGCCCACTCCAAGACACATCATAATTAAGGTTAAAGATAAAGAGAGAATCTTAAAAGAAGCAAAAGAAAAGAAGTTAGTTGCCACATGGTTACCAGATGAGATGGGGGAGGGAGAAAAATAGGTGAAGAGGTAAGGGGATTATGAAGTACAAATAGGTAGTTACAGAATAGCTATGGGGTTGTAAAGTACAGATTAGGAAATGGAGTAGCCAAAGAACTTACAGGCATGACCCGTGGATGTGAACAATGGTGGGGGGTCCCTGAGGCAGTAGGGGGAGATGGGTGGAGGGACACAAAGGGGGAAATTCAAGACAACTGTAATAGCGTAAATAATAAAATATTATTAAAAATAAATTAAAGTGAAAAAAAAAATAAATACAATTTTCTGAGACTGATTTGTCACCTAACATATGCTCTAACCTGGAGAATGTTCTGTGTGCACTTGAGAGTTGTATTCTGCTTGCTGTTAGATGGAATGTTCTGTATATATCTGTGACGTCCATTTGGTGGGAATTGTAGTTCAAGTCCAAATATTTCCTTATTGATTTTTTTCTGGGTAATCTATCCATTGTTGAAAGTGAGGTGTTGAGTTTTCCTATTATTTTTGTGATGTTGCCTCTTACTCCCTTCATGTATGTTTGTTTTTGCTTAATATATCAGGTGCTCCAATGTTGGGCACGTACATATTTACAATTGTTCTATTGTCTTGGTGGACTGACTCCTTTATCATTATATAATGACCTTCTTTGTCCCTTTTATCTGGTTGACTTAAAGACTATTTTATTTGATGTAAGTATAGCTATCTCTGCTCTTTTGGGTTTCCATTTGCATAGAATATCTTTTTTTGTCTTGTATAAGTCTCCTTACTCCCTACATGTGTCCTTGAAAAAGTGAGTCTTTTGTAGGCAACATATAATTGTTTTTTAACAGTATATCCTTCTGTGCCTTTGATTAGAGAATTTAGTACATTTTAATTTAAGTAAATATGATAGGTAAGGATTTACTATTGCCATCTTATTGTTTTCTGGCAGTTTTGTAGGTTCTTTTGTTGTTTCTTCTTTTCTTGATGTCTTTTTTTCTTTTGTGTGTGTGTGTATGTGTGTCTGTGTGTATGAATGAATGCATCCATAGTGATAGACCATGATTTCCTTCTCTTTATCTTGTGTCTATTTTACCGTAGGTTTTTGTTTTCTGGTTACACTATGGTGTACTTGAAACATAAATATAACAGTCTATTTTAAACTGATAACTTCATATGCAAGAACTTTAACATTATAGGGAATCAACAGTAGACTAGAGGAAACAGAGGATCAAATCAGTAATTTGGAAGATAAGGAAGCTGAAAACACCCAATAGAACAGCAAAAAGAAAAAATGAATTAAAAATATGAGGATAGTGTAAGAAGCCTCTGGGACAAGAGTACCAACATTCACAGTATGGGAGTGCCAGAAAGAGATGAGAGAGAGAGCAAGAAATCAAAAACCTGTTTGAAAAAATAATGACAGAAAACTTCCCTAACCTAGTGAATGAAATAGACATTCAATTCTAGGGAGTGCAGAGAGTCCAAAATAAGATTTACCCAAAGAGACCCATACCAAGAAACATTAAAATTAAAATGCCAAAAGTTGAAGACAAAGAGAGAATCTTAATCTTAAAAGCAGCAATGGAAAAACAGTTACCTACGATGGAGGTCCCATTGTGCTATCAGCTGATTTCTCAATGGAAACTTTGAAGGCCAGAAGGGATTAGTATGAAATATTCAAAGTGAAAGAAAGCAAGGACCTACAACCAAGATTACTCTACCAAGCAAAGTTACCTTTTAGATTCAAAGGACAGACAAAGAGCTTCTCAGACAAGAAAAAACCAGAATTTATCACCATCATACCAGTATTATAATAAATGTTAAAGGGTCTTGAAGAAGGAGAAGGACAAGGAGAAGGCGTAGAAGAAATGTGAATAACAAAATGGCAATAAATACATGTCTATTAACGATTACTTAAAAATGGATTAAGTGCTCTCACACATACAGTGACTTCATGGATAACAAAACAAGACCCTTACATATTCTGTCGACAAGAAACTCACTTCAGATGGGAAGACATACAAACTGAAAGTAAAGGGATAGAAAAAGGTATTTCATGAAAATGGAAACAAACAAGAAAAGCTGGGGTAGTAATACCTATACCAGAGAAAACAGACTTTAAAACAAAGGCTGTAACAAAGGACAAAGAAGGACCCAGCAACTCTACTGCTTGGTATTTATCTGAAGAAACCCAAAACACTAAATCAAAAAGATATATACATCCATATGTTTATTGCAGCATTATTTACAATAGCCAAGGTATGAAAGCAACTGACATATCTATCAATAGATGAATGGATAAAGGAATAAGTGATACATATATACAATGAAATGTGATTCAGCCGTAAGAGAGAATGAAATCATGCCATTTGCAACAACATGAATGGACCTAGAAGGTATCATGCTAAGCGAAATAAGTCAGAGAGAGACAAATGCCAGATGATTCACTTATGTGCAGAATTTAAAAGAAAATAAATGATGAATCAGAACAGAAACAGACTCATAGATACAGAGAACATTTTGACAATTGACAGATGGGAGGAGTGTTGGGAAGATGGGTGAAAAAGGTGAAGGGATTTAGAAATACAAATTGGTAGTTACAGAAGAGTCCCAGGGTATAGGGTACAGCATGGGGTATATAGTTAATAATGTAATGAGTATATGTGGTTTCAGATGGGTACTGGGTTTATTGGGGTGACCACTTTGTAAGTAATATAAATGTCTAATCATGCTGTGTTGTTAATCATCTTGTTATGTTGTATATTCATTAAGAAATTGTTGTTGCTATAGCTACATTTAATACTTTGTCCTTTAATTTTTATATTAGATTTAAGTAATTAACACACCTTCATATTATAGTCTTAAAGTATTCTGAATCTATTTACTTAACTTTACCAGTGTATTCTAAACTTTCATGTGTTTATGTTACTAGTTAGTACCATTTTGTTTCAGCTTGAAGGATCCTTTCAGCATTTCTTGTTAAGGCAGGTCTGGTGGTGATAAGCTCCTTCAGCTTTTGTTTCTTAGGGTAAGTTCTTATCTCATCTTCATTTCTGAAGGACAACTTTGATGGGTAAAGTATTTCTGGTTGGCAGGTATTCTTTTTCCATCCTGCACTCTGACTATATCAGCCCACTGTTTCCTGGCCTGCAAAAGTGTCTCCTGAGAAACTCACTGATAGCCCTGTGGGGTTCTGTTGTATGAGGGATTTTATTTCTCTTGCTGCTTTAACATTTTTCTTTGTTTTTAGATAGTTGTATTATAATGTGTCTTATGCAGACCAAAATTTTGGGGTCACCTATTAGCTTCATGACTGTGGATGTCAAAATCTCTCTCTTGGTTTGGGGTTCTCAGCAATTTTTTCTAGAAATAAGTCTCTACCCCTTTCTCCCTATCTTTTTCTTTCGGGAGTCCAGTGACACACAGGTTGTTTCCTTCAGTGGTATTGCGTAAGTCCCATAGGCTTCCTTCAGTCTTCTTCATTCTTTTCTCTTTTTGCTTCTATAACTGTGCAATTTCAAATGATCTTTTTTGTGTGCTTACTGATTCTTTCTTCTGCTCCATACAGTTTGCTCTTGCAGTTCTCTGTTGAATTCTGCAGTGCAGTCATTGTACTCTTTCACTCCAAACTTTGGGTTTGTCTTTTTAAAATATGCTTTCCATCTCTGTTGAACTTCTCGTTTTGTTCTTGTGTTATTTTCTTAATTTTGTTATATTGTTTCCTTGGTGTTCTGTTGTCGCTCTCTGAACATACTTAGAACGCTGTTTTGAATTCTGCATTGGGAAGTTCCTATATCTCCATTTCTTTGGGGTTAGTTTTTGGAAGTTTACCGTGTTCTTTTGATGAAGTCATTTTTCTCTGATTCTTTGCCAGAATCCATGCCAGCACCCTAATCTTGAACTTCTAGCCTCCAGAACTCTGAGAAATAATTTTATGTTGTTTGTGAGTCACTCTGTATGTGCTGTTTAGTTACAGTAGCCTGAGCAGACTAAGACATGCCTACTGTTCCTCTATGTACAGCACCCTGACTGAGCCTAATGTGATGTGGTTTGCAAATGCACTTAAAGAGGACATGCAGGTTATTTGTTTTACTGTTAAATTATTTGTTCTCCATTAGAAGGCTCTAACCTCAATAGGTAATTGAGGGAGGGGGAAGGTGTGATAGAGAAAAGGATAGGAAAATGGCTCCAATCCAGTCCAAACTAGTAATCTAGTAATACTAATGTGATAGCTAACATGTATTGAGATTCAAAGATGTGCAAAACGCTGTTCTAAGCATTGTATAAATGTCAACTTATTTAATTATTATAACACAATGTTGTAGGTGCCGCTATTAACCCTTTATTACACGTGAAGGAATTTGGGTTTATTTGATGGTTCTGAGACAGGATACTAAGAAGCTAGGAAAATTCCTTGAAAAGTGGAATAGGGCAACCGAAACAGATAAATAACTGAACAAAATGGCCAAGCAATTGACAGCCAGATACAGAAGTTCACCTCCCTAGAGAGAGCATCTAGGTCTCAGTTGTGTTTCAGCTCCAGGCCCAGAAAAGCAGCAAAACCAGGTGGGTGACGCCAGGACCAGCTGCAATGACTAATGACCCCCTGACCTGTCACGGACCAATCATTGGAGACCATGACCCTAACAGAGCATGCCTGGATAACTGAAGAATATCCTGCAGAAATCCTCCCCTGAGACCTTCCTGCCTGCAAGAGAGAGAGAGAGAAGCTTTAAGACGAAGGACCCAGTGCTCCTACACACTCTCTCTCTGAGGAGTAGGCGGTACCATTCCTTTTTCCCTCTTCCTGCTTTTCTTCTTCCCCCACACGCATGCATCTCCTAAACTCTAAGGGGCCTCCAGACTTGCAATCAGGGTAGATATGGGCAGCAGCAGCTCATCCCAGGCTAATCCTCTGAGCCTGTCTCCAAGTGCCCCTTCTCTCTGACTTCCCAGTGACCCAAGGCAGCCCAGCCTAGGCTCTCCTGTTGCTTCTTCTGTGCTGAGCCCTTCCTTGTTTCACTGTCCCCAGCTTTAATAAATGAACCCTCATAGTCTCCTGACTCGTGTTGTGAAATCTGTCCTACTCGAAGTCAAGAACCCACACACTACGAGCTGGCCTGAGGCAGACCCACTCAGGGCCAGGTGTACTGCCTAGTAACGAGCCCAAGGTCACTCACTGACTGATTGTCAGAGTGGGAACCTCTTTAATGACACAGATAAGTGGTCAGTCTTAGATAGTTCCACTACTGTCCTTGCTCTTTTTGAATGTGACATCTAGGAAGATCTAGCAAAGGGCTGTGGTGACAGAGAAGGAGCTGGTCCCTATAATCCCACAGTGGCCTCTGTGTTCTCCCTGGGCTCTGGAGTGGAGGAGTAGTTGGTCTCAGGTCCCTGGGTGGGACCACCTGCATGGCAGAAAAATGGGCTTTAGGTTTTCAACAAAAATTAATGACTGTCTTTAAAATCAACACAACATGCAAGAATTGAGCTTATTATTACTAATAAGGTCTGTTGAATATGTTTGGCAGGAAATATAAACCCACAAATCTCTTTTTCAGGCTAGGCTGAGGTAGTAGAGGACCTCATTTAGAATTCAAGAATGAGGAATATAGCCTTTCTTTTGTAAAGTGTACCACAAAGGACATGCAATTCAAAACCCATTAGAAAGGCCCAAGGGTTTGGAAGTTCCAGGGAACAACATTTTAGAATATTATAGTACTTGCCACAGGAGATGCAAATGTCTCCGAGTAGATTACGGAAATCAGTTGCAGCTTTGGTGTGTATATAACAGGAGCCTTTGGCAAAGAGGCAAAGGCCACATGCATTGTTGATGATCGAACAGGAATGCAGTCACTAGAAATTGCTTCATCAATGTGCAGCGGGTTCCCTTGGGCTGAAAAGGGGGTGGGGCAGAGAACTCCCTCAAGAGGACTGGTTTACATCTCCAGGAATTCCTTCGAGGTCACTCTTAACTAACAATCACACGGTATATTTTAGTTCTGAACAAGATATGAAAATATGCAAAAACTATAGGGATTATTTTAGCCTCAAAAGAAGAATTAAAACATTTAACTCATCATTGTAACCCCAAAAGCAGAAGCAGCCCAAATATCCATTGACAAGTTGATAGGGAAATAAAATGTAATAATACATACAATGAAATGTTATTTGGCCTTAAAAAGGAAGGAAATTCTGACATGTGCTACATGAGCCTTGAGGACAGTATGCTAAGTGACATTAAGTAGTTGTCAAGGCTATTACCGCCTTAAGGACATTATACTAAGCCAGTCCCCAAAAGGCAAGTATTGTTTGATTCCACTTACATGAGGTGTGTGGGGTATGCATATTCACAAAGACAGAAGTAGAATGGTGGCTGCCATGGACTAGGTGGGATGGGGGAGAACAGAGAATTGGTCAGTGAGTACAGAGTTTCAGTTTTGCGAGATGAGAAAGTTCTGGAGAGTGGTTGCATGACAATGTGAGTATACTTAACACGAATGAAGTGTACGCTTAGAAGGGATTAAGATGCTAAATTTTATGTTATCTGTATTTTACCACAATTAAAAATAAAACAAAAAGTTTAACTCATCATATCTGAAATGTGCAATTAAGATCACAGTACGATCACTCGTTTTTCTGGTAAAGGAAAGAGACTCTTAAAGTATCTCTGTAGTTCCCTGTCTCAAACCACTTAAGTTCAATCACATTGTGAACTACATTTGATTCCTCTAAATATCCTCTCCCAAGAACTTTTCTATAAAAATTGTTCTACTTGAATGAAGGTCTATGCTGAAGTTCTCTTGGTCCTGGCACACAGAGGGCAAATTCAGTAATGAAAACCTAGTGGGTATTTCACATCAGTAATCATCTTAGCTTTCTTGACAAATTGAAACTTCTTTGTTTGCAACTTCACACTGCAATCTCTCTCTCTCTCTCTCTCTCCCCCTCCCCTTCCCCTTCTCCCTCCCTCCATCCTCTCTCCCCCCTCATTGTGCTGCTGGGCAACCAGTCAGCTTTAAGTTATACCAGGGCCATACTCATTTCTCCTACTTACTGTCACATACTTGCCAAGTGCTTTTGTAAATCACCTCATGGGCCACAAGTGCAATTGGGTGAGAGTATGGGGCGGTGAGCACCAGTTGGGCAGTGCCAGCCATAGGGGCTCAGAAAATATTTGTTACATTAAATAGTCAAGGCATGAATGAGGCTTGAGGATGAATCTCCCTCCTATGTGAAGGACAGGTAGTAACACTGGTCCTTCAGCATCCTCATAATTGGTCATGTAGTGGCAGTTTTAATTATAGAACAGAATGCACAAGGGCCTATGCTAGCTGAGGGTGACACTCTCAAAATATGAAGACCCCACACCAGAAATGACCCATTGCCAACAACTCCTTATTGGCCTTTCTGGCCCTGTCTCTTCCCAGCATCATTGCCAAACAGCTTGAAGCACCTCTGCTAGTTGGTGTTTATTTCAGAGTCATTGGAAAGCAGCGAGCTCTCTTCTTTCTGGGAAGAGCATGGCATTGGATAGGGCGAGGAAGACATTTCAGCCCTCTACCCATGTTTAAATTGGGGCTCAAAGCTGGTTAAAATGAACACCTTCAAGACTTTAAGGGAAGGGAGTCTTTTATTTATTTTATTTTTAATTTTTTAGTGTATATATATTTTTGTCCCCCCCTGGGGAAATGTTTTTATTGCTCTTAGAGGAAGGGGTGGAGGGGAGAGAGACAGAGTTGTGAGAGAGAGACATCAGTCGGTTGCCTCCCACACGTGCCCTGACCAGGGATCAAGCCTGCAACTTTTGGTGTACAGGACGATGCTCCAACCAACTGAACCACTCGGCTGGGGCAGGAAGGAAGTCTTTCTAAAGAGAAGCTAGATTGTTCTCTTCACAAGGATGTTATATTAGTTACCTGAGTCTGCTGTAATAAATTACCCTAAATAGTGTGCCTTCAAATAACAGAAACTTTGTCTGCCTTAGCTCGGGGGCCAGGAGTCAGAAATCAGATGTTGGCAGAGCTGCATTGCCTCCGAAGTCTCCACAGCTGCGTCTTCCACCCTTTTCCAGCTCCTGGGCCTCCAGGTGTTCTCAGACCCCGGCCACAGTACCGGTCTCCTCCTGTGTCCTCCTGTGCCTTCTCCCCTATGTGTGTGAATCTCTTAAGCCTACCTCTGCTTTTTCCTTATAAAAACACTTGTCATTGGATTTAGGGACAAGCCAAATGCAGGATAATCTGATCATGAGATCCTTAATTATATCTGCAAAAATCTTTGTTCTAAATAAGATCACATCCACAAGTTCTGGTGCTTAGAACTTGGGTATATCTTTTGGAAAGCCACTATTCAACCCACTGAGGATGGAAATCTTTTAGCTGAGATTTGGGGCAATGTTGGCTAGGTCCTGCTCTGTGTTTCTCTCTTCTCTGGGCCGCAGACCTCCCCAGGCTAGGCCCAGGATCCCAGGAACCAAGTCTCATCCCTCCCTGCCAATCCCTCCCCACTCCCTTCCCCACTCCGGTCCTCTCCCCTCCAAGCAGAAAATGCACTTTTACACTCATGTTCCTGCAGAAGTGAAACATTTTGTCAAGGTCATACAACAAATTAGCAGAGGCAGGTTGGAGCTCAGAGTTCCAGATTTCTAATCCAATGTCCTTTCTCAAACAGTTATTTAAAAACCATCTTGCCGTGGTTGTAAGCACAGGGAGCAGAGCTTTTGGACTGCAACATTAAGCTTCCTGCATTCCTGGCAGCCTTTACAGGCTGTTTCCAAAGAAACTTATCAGCCTGTCAGCATTCTCACCAGCCCCTCTTACCTTCCCAGCGTCATAGGCACGACAAAGTGCAGACAAACGCGCTTCTCACAACCTCCTCAGCCAATTGCTATCTAGGCAATTTTTCATGTCTCATGTCCAAGGCGTATGGTGGCAGCAACTTTCGGGCAGCTGCGCCATGCACTACTTCTGTGAACGATGCTGTCAATTTTTATTTTAACTCTCCTTTATTCACAGTTTGATTTCATTTATGATTGGCCTCACTTCCTGTTCAAATGCCAGGCCTGCGGCCCCACACTAACTGGCAGAATTATCTAGTCATCACTCCAAAGAAAGAACTCCGCCCTAAGACTCTTATAAGGAGTTTGGCTTCTGGGTTAACTCGACCTTCCTGAGCCGCTCCCAGTCCTAAAGCAGCAGTCCAGAGAGAGTGACAAGGAATTCCAACTCTGCTTTCTGTTTCTTGGAACCACACTGGCTTGGAGATCGGGGTTTTTTTTGTGTTTTTTTCCCCCCCTTTCTTTCCCTGATCCAGTTCTCTCCCAGATCAGGTTCTGGGGAAGGAGGAATAGATAGACCACATCATAGGTCTCTGAAATGATAGCTTCCTTGGGAAGGCTTTTAAAGGGGAGGTGGATCAAGTATTCTGAATCTGGCCTTTGAGTGCTTATGAAATCAGAAAGTGCTTTCTTTAGCCCCAGATTCATCTCAGGTCAGACATGAAGGCACAGAGCTGATCTTTCAGCAAACTCTAAATAGAAATGCAGTATAGAAAACAGACACGAGGCCACGGAATCCCATTTCCAGTACTGTCTCAGCTGGCATCTCAGGGTGACCGGCAGGAGCTGCACCACGGCAAGCGAGGGGCGGAATGCAGCTGCCAAAGTGAAGACCCGTGAACGTTGTTCTCCTTGTCTGTATGCTCTGATTTACTTGATGTAAGCCAGTCACTATAAATGCCTGCCTCTTTGTAAAGCTCATTTACAGTTGTTGGTGGTGGTGGGTGTTGTTTGTTTTTGTATGTTTTTAATCAGAGAGGTTAAAACTAAGAAAAACAGATGCAAACCTAAGATCAAATTTGAGCTCACTGGGAAGCCCAGGATTTGGGAAAAGTCAGAGGATAGAGTGAGTGAGATCCACACGAGTTACCATAGGCCGTGGACACCACAGCAGAGGCTGGAACTGAGCAAGTAGGAAATGAAGCTGGGAGTATAGGACAAAAGCCAAAATAGCTTTCAGATCTTCTCTCCTCCCTAACAGGAGACCAAAAGTCAGAGTATTCTCCCCTACACGTATTCTCATGTGTAAATTATACAGGATTTATAGATTCCTGAGGTTTCCCACACTTTGCAAAGTCTACTACTGTTACCCGCTAAAAGTCTGCCCTGGTTTCCCGCACCGTTTACTGTGTTCCGAACCAGCAGTTCCTCTCGTGCACACCCACGAGTGGGACTTCGTACCTTGTCTGAGTTGCACGGAAAGGATGAAACTGTGGCTCACAGAAATTAAGGAATTTGCTAAAGGTCACACAGCTAGTAAGTCTCAAAATCAGGACTCAAAATGAGTAATTCCCAATCGAAGGCCAGTGTCTTTTCTCTATTTTGTGGAAGATAAATAAGTATTTTAGGTACATAAAGTTTGACTTGCCAACATGGCACCTACTTGGGGAGACACAACAGGTGACAGGTAAAGAGTTAGAGAAAATCTAGGCTAGAAATGCCAATTTGAGAGTTATTTCTTTGAAAGTTATGAGACTGCTGAGAATGTCCAGTGAGAGAATATTGAGGGAAATAAAAATGCTTGATGATAAACACAGAAGAAATCCCCCAGTGTAAGGAGTGAAGGACAAATGTGGGCGGGGAAAAGAGAGAGAAGGAGCAGCGAGGAGAGTGGTAAGAGAACCAGGAGAGGTTAACTCCACAGGAACTATGATAGAGTTACAAGAAGGGGGTAGTGGTCAAGAGGATTTATTAGAGATAATGGTTTGTAGGGGAATAAGATCCAAGAAGAGTCTGTTTGAATTAAAGTTAAAGAAGCAATTGACCTTGGAGGTCATTAGTCTAGATTCAAATATTGAAGTATTTACTTGACTTCCCCAAAGCACCTCAAATCATACGTTCAGTTGTCCTGAACATACAGCTTACTTTTAGAGTCTACTCCCCAAGTCCAATGCTTTTTCATGGTTCTTATTTCAGTGACTGTGTCTTTATTTATTCCGTTATCCCAAAGTGGCCCTTGGTAACCTCTTTCTCACCTACTGTATACAATCCAACATCTTCCTAGCTGCAAGGAAGGCTTGGATATTGGCTAGAGTTGGCTCAGACCAGGGTTTGGCAAATGTTTTTTGTAAAGGGCCAGGTAGTAAGTATTTGAGGCTTTGTAGGCCCTATCTTCTCTGTTGCAGTCACTCAGATCTTTCCTTGGAGTCTGAAAGCCGCCATAGACAACAGATAAATGAGTGGACATGTCTATGTCTAATAAGATTTTATTTACACAACCAGATAGCAGGCTAGATTTGGTCCAGGGGTAGTTTTCCGACCTCTGGCTAGACAAAACCTGGCCTACCTCTAAGAGTTGGGCACGCTGTATCTCCAAACATAGTTTGGATTCTTTGAGCAAGTCAGAGAGGACTGGCTATTATTGGTTGGCCATTAATAGTGTCTGCCATGCCTGGTCAGTGACATTCACTTCTCAGGCAGGGGAACTGCCCCTTCCTACGACTAACGCCACAAACTGTTGGAGGTCTTGCTGAACGATGGAAGTTGTCTTTTGGGTTTTTAATAGAGTGCAGTTGAATGTTCCCCGAACCTTCCCCCCAACTATTGCTGGTAGAAGAGTTAGTCACTGATCAGTGACTTTGGCAAAGGGACCCACTAATTCTACAAGTCACCAAATTATAAAATTTCTAAACTGATGCTCTGGCTCTTGAAACTTGATGGAAGGAAAAGTAGGATTGAAATAGCTGGCGGGAGCTCTGAGGCCAGAGCACCTGTGCCGGGGTGTATGTTAATTTGTTTGGAAATATTTATCTATGCATGCATAGATGGTGCACTTGATGAGTAACTAGATTTGTGCTGCACTTACATGCTTTTTCTCCGCCTTTAATGCAATCAGTGCACATTATAGAAGCATGAATATGCAAATGTTGAGTAAAGCTTGAATTTTTTAATTAAAAAAGCTAAATCAGGGGAATTATAAGCACCCAATTTAACATTTAAATACGAAATGAAATGTTCTTCCTTATTCCCATTCTTTGCCATGGATTTTGTTGATATTCAGCATGGAACTTGATTATTTCATGCCTGTCTGTTTTTAAAGGAGTTGGCGTGGGTTTTGGTGAGATCGAGAGGAGTGGGGGTAGGGTGGGGTTGAAGAGTAAGACTGGGAGGAAAGTGGCCGTCGAAAGATGGACTTTCCTCTGTCCTGTTGATGTCATTGGCACATGAAGCTGCTTACTGCTTGTGTACTTGTGAAGAGTACCAGCATATAAATACTCAGCTGGGAATTAAATTTCCAAAAGGACGCATTTTCCCCACTCAATTTTCTCTTAATTCAGAAAAATTACTTTTAAATTGATGTGACACAGCAGCCTATAACAGTTACATTATGCTCCCCCAGGAATACTGCAGGCTTTGCTGTGCTCCCTTTTCAGATTGGCAAACAAATGCCCCTCTCTTCAGGCTTCGCCCTTCCTGAAGAGGAAAGTGAGCCTCTGCTGGCTGGGGATTAAAGAATCCACATTGCAATCAGCTGATTATTTATTAAACATTTCCTCATGTGGGATTCAGTACCATCCATAATTAAATTACAAAGACCCATGCTAGGCTCTTTGGAGTTCAGAATCTTCTATGGTCTAAGCAACTGGGTAATCTTGGACCAGAGGCTGGTCATGATATTAATAGTAATTATACCTTATAATTACACAGCAACTTATTCAAAGTACTTCCTCTTGTGTGTCCTTGTTTAATTCAAAAACTACCTCTGGGCCTCAGGAGGAGAATGGGTCAGGCCATTCCTAAGTCTCTTTTGGAGCTACCACTATGAGTTCTAGAAGGTGTTTAAGTGGGGGAGAAAGGCTAGAGTAATGATAATTGCACCAAATTTACCTCTAATTGATATGCTAGAGGAACAAGTAGTAGGAACCCTAGTATGCAGCGACAAACAATTCTTGGTCCATGCCTGCCAGTGAGCTCTCAGAATTTATCAAGCTCTGCACTTAGGTTTCCTGGTTTGGTCTCTTTGCATAAAGACAATTCCTCCTGCAGTATATTTCATCCCTAGTGTTTTATACCCATGACTGTCCTCATAGTGCAAGGCACATGATCTGGAATTCTCCAAAAAATGTGAAATTCTTCAAAGGCTGAGGCCCTTCCTAAGATGATGGAGAGATAGCAAAGTGTTCAGGCTGTGACTAAATGATCTGATGAATAAGGCCATTAAATTCTTAGCTACAGCAAAAATTTCACCCGTGTTTCTCTATTACTTTGTCTTTCCTGAAATCAGATGGTTGGCAAGATGCTACTTTGTAACACCCAGTTTAAACTAAATGTTGTTTTTATTTATACCCAGCCGAGTAAAACATATATGTGAAAAATTTTTTAATAATTTTTTTACTTAAGAGTAATGACAGATTTATGGAAAAGTTGCAAAGATAACACAGAGAGCTCCTATACACCCCTCACCCATTCCCTCTGATGTTACCATTTCACATTATTACAGTGCACTTGTAAAAGCTGAGAAACCAACCTTGATACATTACTATTAACTAAACTCCAGACTTTAATTGGCTTGTACCATTTTTAGGAAAATATTTGTAAGTTTCAGATGTCTCAGCGTCTGTATAGGGGTCAGCTCAGCTGATTCAAGTTCTGTGAACCCGACTGAGTTCAGAGGATCAGTGTCATTGAATCACATAATAGCATATTAGTGAAGAACTTTAGGATCTACACAGTGCTAACAACTTTCTATAAACAAGGCAAACAGGAGTTCTGGGGAAACTGAAATCGCACCGGCCAACGGCACTTTAGTCGCACAGCCCTGTCCAAACAGCTCTGACCAGTGGCCCTTCATTGCTTTCCTTGGTGAGGGAGAGCCCTTGCATATGCAGACACACATTCAGGAGACGATGAAATGAAAAGTCCCTTACGTTGTCACGTGCAGAGAGATTCAAATTTTCATGTCCTTTTAATCTATGAGAGGAGGGATTCTGCGGCCTGAGTCAGTGCAGACTGGATAGGTGAGGTTTATGAGAGTGTGGTGAAGGCATCTTTCCAGCTTCAAATGCTGCAGCAGCAAACGGAGTCATCTGAGACTTTGGATTGCCTGGGAGTAAGCATTTCATTGGGCCCTTCTGAGTGGATGTGGGCTAATCCCAGGTACGTGTAGGGTGGTGTGATCTTGCATGTCAACACAGCAAGGAGCTCAGGAAACACTCTGTCGACATGCATAACCATTAGTCTATCTACAGCTGATGCCTCAGAGCCATCTTATTGAGACTCATGGCGACCCGAATACATTTCTCCCTAGCAGTGCAGATGGATACCAGGAAACCGAGCAGATGCATTGTAGCTAATCAGGCAGAGGCACAGCAGGGTAACTAAAAGCTAGGATTCACATGCCTTCATGAACCTTAATTAAAGAGCTCGGTGGCTCCTTTTGTTTTATCTGTTGCCAGGGTTTGGTCTCCTATTGTGATAGCGTTTTTTTTTCCCCCCCAGTAACCATCAATTTGCTGTGATAATCTAATGGGGAGAGAGAACAGTATCATGTCTGTGAAAGAGCAGTAATGGTTGTGGCTGCCCAAGAGTTAAGGAGCTGCTTGCTGCTCCTGCAGCTGCACACCAACACTTGCAAAAGCCAAGTGCAAAGGAGGCAGAGAGAGGGTGGGGAGGGATCCAGGATACCCCAGAACTCATCCCGCACTGTCTTCTGCAACAGCCAACAGAAACCAAATGTCCTTAAGGGAGAGAACTCTAAATTATTGAGCAGGCTCTTAACAGCAGGCAAGTGGAAAAGGCATCTGCAGATTTGTGTTTCATGCTCCAGTAATAAATACAGTGTTGAGAGAGGAAATCTGTCCTAGCAAATTCATGGGGATGGGGACAGACTCTGCTAACAGCCTCTTTCCTCTTGCAGACATTTGCGGCAAAGGTTGTTGGCTGGGCCCAGCGCACGTGTGAGTGGGGAGAGGGAGTGAAGGTGAGGAAAAGATACCCATGCTCAAAAAGAACTAGGCTCCTGCAGTTGAGGGGTTGCCACCCTGGCAGTTCAAGAGAAGCCGAAGAAAAACTGGGAGCTGTGGAGAATGCATGAAAATGTATCTTCGTGCAGGCTCTGGGTTAAGGGGTGTGTTGCCCCTCAGGGCAAGCTTCTTGGGAGCAAGGACTAGCTCTTACTTGCCTTTCTCTTTCTAGTTCTTTGGATAGTACCTGGCCCATAGTACTCTACAAATAAATGTTTCTTGGGCTGAGTTTTGCAGATGCTCCTAAATGACACAAGCTCATATTTGTCACTGAAACACAACAGAAGGAGACATTGTATCCTAATAATTTGCATATAAAGATAGTTGGATATTCTTGGAAAAGGCATAAGATTAGGAAGCAAAAGTCCTGGAGTCTATTTGTAGTCTGCTTTTAAATACAGAGGATTCTTTGCCAAGATACTTAACCTCTCTCCAGGCCAGTTTCCCAAGAAGATCCTATTTAAGAGTGACACAGGCTGCTAATGGGCTAGTCAAACCGCTCTAGGTTGTGTTGACCCTTTACATCTTCATCTTCCCTGAATCTAAACTCATACTTCTAGGTTGTCTGATTCCCCTCTTTCCCTCATTCCCCAAAGCAATGAACTGCAATTGTGGGAATTAGAGAGACCAGATGCATCCAGAAATGAAGATATTCAGCGAGACTGGGTAGTTGGCCTATGTATAAGATTAGCTCTGTTTTAACACCCTCCACCCCTGTTAATGCCCCAACTGTGGCTCTTCAAAAAAACCTGTGCTCATTTGCTCATCACTAACAAACTTTCAGTCACCGTGGCTGGAGCAGTGACCTCATTCTCTCAGCCTGCTTGACCTCAGCCCCCTGCTCCTGTCCCCTGGCCCTTAGACCATCTGGCTTCATATTCTGGATCATGATACTGACCTCAGTTCTGCCATGTTTTGGTGGCCCATTGGACATTTCCCGGCATGCTTCCCTATAGAACACAGTAGATCCAAGATAGTGCTAAAAATGAGACTTGACATGTGTGACATGCCTGGTGTTTAGTCAATTATAATTAGTAAGTTATTAAGTCAGGCCAGAAACAGAAGCACAGATTGGTTTTATGGTGATCTCAAATTGTGCAGGAAACCAACTCACTAACCACGTGGAGCATTCATTCAGCCCCCATTTAGAGAAGCCCACCATGTACTTTTTTCTAGTGGAAAAAGACGGAAGGAGAAACCATTTTGTTAACTCCTTTTCTCCTCATTTGCTGATAGGTTTTTCTTCAAAGCAAATATTTTTCAAAAAGTACAAAATGCTTTATTTTCATTTGTTACTTGTGAACCATGGAGAATGGGGCTCATAAAAGAAAACATTAACCTTGCGTATGAGTTAAGATTGGACTAGCTGACAGCACCTTAATTTTCCTTTAAATCCAACCTTAAAACATATAATTTCCTGTTGCTGAATTTTTAACCTGTGTTGCAGACCCGCACTGCAGGGTGGAAGTGTGGCCGGAGATGGCCATGTTACCTGAGATGACAGTTGACTGCCCTGGAGGCCCCTTCGATTCAGGAAGCCTTCAGTCTACAGCTCTTGTGTTAATTTAGGCTTATTATGCAAATATTTCTATATTCCCAAACAACTTTAGATTTGCTAAAATGCACATGAAGCCAAGTTCAGGTTCATGTTTGTTATATTCCTGCTCACACTACCATTTATATATCTCCAAAGGGCAAATGCTTACTGGTTCTCAGCAGAATATCTTGGAAGACACAGCCCTGTACACTCTCAGCAGTCCTGTAATGCTATTTCTAACATGGTGTCGGATTTGTGTTCATTGTCTCCTGGTGACTCAGCATTTGAGGCCAGCTGAGCATAATGAATGTGCTGCAGGGCATTTGGAAAATCACCAGAGTTCAGGAATTGATAAAGCCCTTGCATTTTCATTACTCATCCTTATGATTCAGCCTAAAACAAAAACTGAACCCCAATTGGGTGGATGCTGACCATCACCCTGGAAGCTCAGGACAGGTACACAGAACGGAGCGGTCATGGTCATGGTTCACTTCTGACAAGAGTTGATGACAGAGAGAGAAGTTCAAAAGTGAAGGTGACAGGAACAACACGGCCACAGGCAACCATCTTACCGCTGTTCTCACCTAAAATAACCTTTCCAGCAGATTGATTCGGGTACCACCTGCTTTTAGGTTACAAGTGCTACAGTTTCCCTTCTGAAACCCTTGTCTACCTCACTCAGTTCTTACTAATTCATTAGATCCTTTTTAAAAAGTGGGCTAGTTAGATTTCAGCCACACACACTCTAAGCTAGTGAATAACATTACCGTTCACTAGTATAGGCCTCAGGATTCTGTTCACAGAATTATAACAACACAAAGGAGATGGAGTAAGAAACACACTCATGGTGCGATTCCCTGTAGTCCCCCCTCTCCCCCGCACCCTGACCCGTCTCCTGCATGTACTCTTCATTTTAATGTCCCTGTATGACTAAACAATGTAAATGTGGCCATTGAAGTGGGATGAATAGAATGCACGTGGGGCAAGGGCCCCTTATCCCCTCTTGCCCTTCCAGCTGCCTGTCCTCATTCCACATTTATGCTAATCTGCCCCATCCTGACCGGCACCTGTCCTCTTGGGAAATCAAGACCTCTGAGGCTTACGATGTGACTGTGTCCTCAGGGTTGTGATCCTTTGGCTTTTTTCTTTTCTGATTGATTGCAAGTCCTTGCCCTCTTATTACCAGAGCTGTCTCACTGGCTTTTATAGATTATTCTAGGATGCTTGGAAACCCAGGCACCTGTTCTGGGCACCCTTCCTTTGAATCTCTGTAAGGACAGCTCAATCCAGAATTGTTTTCAGCCTTCCTGGTAGCTTTAAGGACAAGCAACAAACCCATCTGCAAAGTGGTTTGGAAAATCCAGGACAAGGCTGATAAGGGGGAACTTGGCCGTGGGGCTGGTGTGGTGCTTGCCTTCCCATTACCCAGCTGCCCCTAATACTTGAGATGCTCGAGATTGCCTCAAATGGTTGTGTGTGAACTTCCCCTTATAATAACTAAATGGTTTCTCTTCACAGATCTTATCTCATGAGCAAAATTACCATTTCTAAACATGTTCTTTATAAATATCTGAATTCAAGGGTCTCCAAACAGTTTCTGGGCATTTAATAGACTCTCAGGGCAGATAGTAGCAGGCTGGTTAATTTTTAGAACTGTTTATGTAGTTGGGATTCTGATGGAAATGAGCTGGGTGCCTCGGGAGGCAGTGCATTCGCTCCTCAGGCAGAGGAAGTTAAAGCAGAGGGCAGTGAGGACTCGGAGGAGAAGAGGAATATCTAACGGTCACTGGTGACAGGCAGCCTCTGAGACAGCCCCAGTGACTCTCAGTGTGCATGCCCTGTGTAATTTACCCCTCCGAAGCGTGGGATGGACCTAGTGACTTCTAATAAATAGAAAAAGTGGGATATCACCTCTGATATTAGCTCTCAAAAGGACATAACTTCTGTTTTGTTCACACTTCCTCTCTTGCACTCTGCTTGCTTGGTGAAGTCAGCGGCCGTGTTGTGAACTGGGATAGAGAGAGACTCACATGATGTGGAGTCAGGCCAACAGCTCATGAGGACTGAGGCCCTCAGTCCAGCAGCCCGGGAGGAACTGACTCCTGCCAACACTCTCTTGCTAGGTGTGGAAGCAGATCCTACCCCACTCCAGCCTTCAGGTGAGCACAGCCCCTGCCAGTATTGCACTGCAGCCTGGGAGAGGCCCTGAAGCGGGGGAGCCAGGCAAATGGCACCTGCATTCCTGCCCCGCAGAGACCGAGATAATAAACTTCATTCTTTCAGGCCACTATGTTTTGTAATGATTTGTTATATTGCAATAGACAATTAGTACAGCATGTTGAACAGCTGAACTCTGATATTTCTCCCAGACCTAGGATTTTATGAGTTTTCAGGGGTTAAAAATGGTATTCAAAGGTATCAACTATATTGATGTCCAAGCCGTTCTTGTTCTTTCTTTTTCTTTCTCCTCTCTTCTAATTAAACCCAATAAGTTGTTGTGATTATCTGTTGGGATTCGCTTTCCCTTGTATTTGGGTTTGTGGGCTGGCTGAAACCTTATTAGGCTAGTTAGAGAGAGTGAACTAATTCATGCAAGAGTCTTTAGAAATCCTGGGAATCCACCAGGAAAAGCCCACCATCTGGTTACTAATGCAGTGTTCTTTGCATGTGAAATAAGAGCAATCACAGCTCAAGAAAGCAATTCTGAGGTGTCAATGATTGCTGAGTCTGAGCAGTTTTTTCTAATCTAACCTATTATTCTGACCTTTAGCACCAGGGCCCATCAGCGCCAGTACTGAGAGAGTGGTTCCTTAAGTCATCTATTTGAGGAGCTGCCATAACTGCTTTCTGCATAGATATCTTTGTGAATTAAATGCTACTGGTTCAGTAAAAGAATTACAGTGCTTTATTGTGACTTGGGGAAGCTCAGGCAAGGTTTTGCTACAGCAGTTCCAAAGATCTATTACTCTGCCAGACCAGCTCACTGGAGTTAATGTTTTGTATTAGGATTTCTAGTCTTCATTCCTAGAGACAGAGAAGAAAGTGACTTGCAAAGGCTTGATGTTGTTGAAAGAAATAAAAAATGTAGTTTGAAATTTAAGCAATTTAAATAAAAGAAAAATCTCAGCACAGTGAACTAAATTGCCCTTCTTTCCTCACAACACACACAGGCGGACTTCACAAGGCTTCAGCCATGGTGTATTTTAAACCCACGAAATGGTCTAGAAGACAGCCCCCTAAGGAATTCAATTGTGTGAAAAAAATCATCCTGTGCTCTCAGCATATCAAGTACCTAGAATACATTAAGAACAAGTGCAAGTGCTGCTTATGCTTCTGAATAGCATCCTGATTGTAAATGGTGGCCAGTCTGTTATCTTAGGGTCTGTTTGTCTCTGCGGATGGAGGTGGGGAGGGAACAAAAGCAGCTGAGGGATTGTCACGGGTGGGCAAGTGTGGCTTCCCTTTAGCACCTGGTCCCAGAGCTTTGGTGCTGCTGACAGTGTCAGCCATTGAGTGTGTGCTCAGCATGGCGGTTCTCAGATTCATTTGCAAAGATTTTCATTAAAACATTTGTGATATATTTCCTGTAACATACCAAGGGACATGGATCTGAGAATATAGTTGAGGAAATGGAAACTCAGAGGTAAATCTTTTTTTATTGTGATAAACTATAACATCCAATGTAAAATTGACTTTCAGCCATCTTAAAGTGCGCAATTTGGTAGCATTGAGTACATTCATAATGCTGTACGACAATTACTACCTACCATCCAGTTCAGAACTTTTTATCACTCCAAGAGGAAATCCCTTGCCCATTAAGCAGGCACTCCCTATTCCTTCCCTGTCGGCCCTGGAACCAACAATCTGCTTTCTCTCTCATGGATTTGCCTATTTAGTATATGTCATATAAATGGAATCATATGATATGCGGCCTTTTGTCTCAGCTTTTATCATGTTTCATTCCTTTTAATGTCTGAATAATACTCTATTGTGTGTATATACCACGTTGTATTTATCCATCATCAGTTGATGGACACAGGTTAAGTGTTTTAATAAGAATAACATTAACAAAAAGTATTTTAAGTATATCTGTGACCAATTAATAGATGACTATATCAGTAGTAATGATCATTTTTAACTAAACTTTAAAAATGAAGTATTTTTTTAACCACCAGGTTACAGGAATAGACTCCTTTTTCTGAAAGCAAAGATTTATGATTCATCTTTATCTTCTAAAATGCTCCGACAGTCAGAAAGGTGTTTGAAAGATGTGATGGTCCTGAGAAAATGGATCTACTGAATGCTCTCGGATGTTTCCACTGACTCCAGCATTGACAGGCAGGAGTTCTACGGGGAAGAGTTGGTCCCAGGAGCACGAGTGTGGGAGCCCTTGGGGGTTCCAGGATGGAGGCCCAGGAGCTCCTGTTTGGGGCATGTGTATGTGGAGGCTCTGTTCCTGTGCCATTCTGGCTAGAATTTTGTCAGTGTCCACGCATGATTGTACTTCAGGCATGCAAGTGATCATCACCTACTAGAGACATGCTGTGGGGTTGGGGTTCCTGTCACTCCAGTGTTCCACTTTACTCCCAGTATTACTTCTGCATCTGGCACTGCTGAGCTTGAAGAAGGGATGGAAAGTGGGATGGGAGAACCCTCGGGCACAGCGCCTGTCGGTGGGTCTGAGATGGAGAGGCTAGTTTGGGTGGTCCCAGGTGTCTCTAACCCATAGTTATATGAGGACAAGGGCTGTTCTGCTGGGTCATCTGAAACTTTATATTTAAACACAAGCTGATTTGGGGGCTTCTAAGAGTAGGTAGGTGTCACAGACTGGAGAATGGGGGTGCATTTTGTTCTATGATTTCCACAGGTTTTGGCCAGTTTTAGTCAAGTTGGCCTTGTTATATTGGGAAGCTTATGTTACAATCTTTTTTCAGGTTACTTCTAAAACATGGCAGTGACATCAGAGGAGGGGTAAAAAATGCCAGCTGCCTTTTAAACTAGGGCAGTGGGAACACAGGTGTTAGTAATTGCATGATTCTTTATACCATCCACAGTTTTCTTAAAAATCATATGTCTCTTCTGATTTTGTAAGAAATTCTTAAAATGTCCTACATAAGCCAAGCAGTTACAATTAAAATGGATAATAATAGCTTTTCCTTTTAGGAAAACAGCCCATGCCCTTAATTAGAGCCCTGTGTGTCCCGCACAGCATCTGTTTTCATGGTGCTTGCTGGAGAGTTTGAATGAGTGGGACCGAATAATGATGTCCTGCGTCCTCCACCACTGCAGATCCCAGCTGTGGGCCGTCAGTGCCACTCCAAGTTCCAGTGCTGGAACCTCTCCCTGGCCCACTTCTTCAGTTATGAGGACAAGATCCCAGCTTGGCTCGTGTCTGCAGGTGTACATCATGTGGGTCAAAGTTGAAGTGATTCATGAACCTGAGCATAATTCATCTGCCTGTGGAGGATGGTTTTTGAGAAGCTGCATTGTCTTTCTAGAAAGGTCATCATAGTACCTTAGTCATGATAAGGCAGCATGTCCTGGACTAAATGCATGTATTACGTATGACTACAAGTGTAAAAGGGCACTCATGTAGAGTCTGAAACATGGTCTGTGCTCAACGTGGCCCTTCATTTGGAATGCATTGGAAAAGATTTATGTTGGAGGCCTAGAATATTTTCCAGGTGGAAATGATATGAATGATGAGGGCCTATGCCAGACTTTCTCACACCACCTGCCAAACGTTTGTATTTTTCTTTGGTACATGACCAAAAAGTTTAGGCTGATTCCACATGAGTTTTGCATACCGCTCATGGGGAAGCTTCTGGACAGAGGCAGAGAATTTGGGGAAATACTTTAAGGTGTTTCTAGAGTCCAGCTCTTCATACAAAAATCTTAAGCCCTTTCCAGCATCTCTGCTGAGTAGACATCCTCCTCTTGGACCTTCTTCAGCAGACGATCTGACTACTCTTATCTCTGAAAATGAAACATTTGTCTCAATTGTACTTTATGCACAGGAAACTCACCAGCTGCCATTATTCCTCATAATTCTCAATCTGATCAATTGTATGATGGATGGATTGCATTAATTATAAATGGTTGGAGGAAAGTTGCTTCTAAGTTTTTTACCATTTGTATTAGTTTCCTATGGCCACAGTAACAAAGTATCACAAACTGGGTGGCCTAAACCAACAGAAATATATTGTCTCACAGTCCTGGAGGTGGACATCTGAAGTCAAGGAGCTGGCAATGCCATGCTCACTGAAGGCCCTAGGGGAGGAGCGTTCCTCGGCTTCTGGTAGATGTTGTTGTTCCTTGGCTTATAAATGCATCACTTCAATCTCTGTCTCTGAAGTCACAGAATGTTTGTGAGTCTGTGTCTCTTCTCCTCTTACAAGGACATGAATCATATTGCATGAAGGATCCATGGTGCCCCGGTATGACCTTATTGTAAACTAATGACATCTGCAATGACCCTATTGCTAAAGTTAGTCACATTCTGAGGTACTGGGTGTTAGGATGTTAACATATTTTTTGGAAGGACACAATTAAACCCATAACACCATTCAATCTATTTTTCTATGTCAACAATAGAATTAAAAAAGGAACTCAACCCTTCTGAGTCCCTAGAGAGAAGATGTCTCAAGACGTGTATACAAATAGGGAGCAGTGAGGATGTTACGTGGAGTCCTTATCCCCAGTGGTACTACTGAAGGTTTTACAAAAAGCTACAACATGGCTGAATAAATGATTGCTCGCTGAGTGTTATTATCTTATTCCCCGTAAGTTCTTATTAGATTTCCTTTTGCTTAATTTGAGTCACAATGCTGCTGCGTTTGTCAGCCTTCTCACACCCATATAATGCTGTTTTGCTTTACCCTCTGTGTGTCCCTATCAACTAAACCAATTTTATTGAGCTTCGTTTTTGGAATTTTTGTCAATAAACATCAGATCAATTCAATGTGCTTTGCCACCTACCCATGCCTGGTCTCTGTATTCTGAAGCCCTCTTCGGAGAGGGGGCATGCTCCTCCTCTCGCCCCTGAGACCCGCTGCGGTAATATGTGCTGCTGGGATTCAGAGAGTTGTGAGCACAGAGCTTGTTGCTCACAGTCCTCTGCAGTTCAGCACCATGTTGCATCCCATGTCTGAGGACAGGTGCTCCTCTCCATGTTTAGTGAAGGGTGTGCTTTGTAAGAGGTGATTAGAGGTAGGAGAGGGACAGGGCAGTTGAGCAGGAAGTAAGGGGGAGGGGAGGGGAAGGCCACCTTACTGATCAGGATTATCTGAATGGCTCCTGGAGGTGCCTGGGTTGAGAGACATTGATCACTCCCACATCCCAATCACCCAAGTTATTTACCAGGCTGTTCTGTGGTAGGATTTCTGGTCTCCAGGTAAATTGGGAAGAGATAGTCCCACATGCAGGTGGCATGGGGACACCGGTAAGTGAGAAGGTCTAGAGACAGACATCATTTATTTGGTGGTTCACGAGGAAGCTTTAGGGTGTCACTGATGGTAGCACACTCACCTCCTTTGTTTGTGAGGTAGAAAACGCCACTTCCAGTTCACTGCAGGCTTATCAATTACTGTCTTCACTATTTACCTTTCTTTCTTAATGGGGCTAGATGGTTTTTAATGGTTATTAAAATGATATCAACATTGTTTGATAATTTTGTGAGTTCCTGAGTCAAACCTGTGGTTACTGAAATAGTTTCAGCTAATGCTGGTGAGAGAAAATTTAAAAACAAATTGGTTATTACTGCTATAGCTTCACAGTTTTACCAACTCCTGGGAACAACCTTCCTTTCAGAGGGCTCTGTAACCACGTGCTATTCTTTCAGTGAAGTCAGTCCTTCAATAGGAGGAGAAGGAACAGGAAGAGGTGGGATGAGTGAGCAGGAAGGCTGGGATAGCTGGGGGCACTTTCTCTGGGAATTCCAGTTAAATCCTGGGAAGAAAGCATTGCCTAACCACTTAGGGTCCCTGAAAGAACAAGGAAGTTCACAATTGAAGAACTTTCCAGCCTTGGAAGCAATGCACAGTAGGCTGACATGGTGGGCAGCCTAGCGCAGCAGAAGCTGTGAAGCTCCACAATGGATTCTTCTACTTTCCATTGCATCTCTGGGGCCGCCACTCCCTTTAATCTTGTGGTTAACAAGATTTGGAGCCCACTGACACTTCTCATCTACTGGAAGAAGAGTGTGCGAGATAGAACCATTAAATCAGGATTTGCCTGCTGTGCTAAAATATAGGAGCCAGCTTGTCAAGTCCTCTGAAAATGAATGAGAGCAAAATTGTCATAATGTGCATTCTAAATAAAACATTCATACGTAGGCAGTACAAAAGCAAGACATGTTTATTATAGAATATTTAGAACATGCAGAGAAGTCCTAAAAGAAAATAAAACTATTTCTAATTCTACCATATAGTGGTAACCGCTGGGATTGTGACGTACATCATTTATAACTGTACGCACACTTCCAATTTGAATTGTGTTGCTCATGCTGTTTCAGAACATTTCCCCCTTAATGATATTGTTAGTTACCATGTCTTTTCAGACCATGAGACGCACCTAGGTTTTATAGGAGGAAAGCAGGAAACAAATTTTGAAGCAAAAAACGTGATAAAACATTTAATGACATAAATAACATACTATTTCACCAATATAAATGTAAACAGAACTCAGCAGCAGCATTAAAAACCATTATTCCTCCCAAATGGGGGGTGCATCTTATAGTCCAAAAAATACGGTATTCCTCTAAAGCTGATTCTACATGACTACATATTATTTCATCCTATGACTGTGACATCTTTGTTTAACTAATCTTCCAGTTATTGGACATTTGGCTTTTCACCATAAGTAATGCTGCAATCACCATCCCTGTGTGAAACTGTTAGTGTGCACCCTTACGGATAAATTGCTTTGTTGAGTTCTTTTCCTTATTTTTGCTATTTTCTCAATACATGTGTATTCACTTAATAATAGCAATTTTAAGTTGTACTCATATATTAAGGAAGATCTTATTTTCTTTGTTCTCTTCCATGAAGTAGTGTATTTTCTTTTAAAAGCACTTCTTAAAAAAAAATAAAGCACACCTTAAATTTAAGTAACTAGAATGAACTTAAAATTACCATATTCAACTACAAAACGTACCTGAACATTGGACTCTGTGTTAGTTGGCTTGGGCTACCATAACAAAATGCTGTGGACTGGTGATGCACCACAGACATTTATTTTCTCACAGTTATGGAGTCTAGAAGTTTAAGATCAAGTGTCTGGCCAATTCAGATTCTGGTGAGGACTCTTCTGGGCTTTCAGACAGCCGCCTTCTCCCATGGCCTTTCCTTGGTGCGTGCACACTCATGGAGAGAAAGCGAGCTCTCAGGTGTCTCTTGTAAGAACACTAGTCTTGTTGGATCAGGGCCCCACCTTATGACCTAATTTAACCTTAGAAACTTCCTTAGAGACCCCACCTCCAAATGCGGCCACACTGGGGGTTAGGACTTCAATATATAAATGAGGGGGTGGAGTATTCAGTTCATAGCATTCTGACCCTGGCTTCCCAAGATTCATGTCCTTATCACATGCAGAATACATTCACTTCATTCCAACAGCCCCTAAGTCTTACCTCATTCCAGGAGCAATTCTACCACTGCATAACCCATTGCTGAAAACTTAGTGGCTTAATACAACAAACATTTCTTAGCTCGTTAGTTCTGTAGGTCAGGAGTCTAGCCTCACTGTGTCCTCTGCCCAGGACATCACATAGCTGCAAACAGCTCCATTCTTGAGCTCGGAATTCTCTTCTAAGCTCACGTGCATGCGGGCTGATTTTAGTTCCTTGGAGCTGTAGGACGGAGGTTCCTTGCTTTCTTGCTGGCTGTCTTCTGTGGCCTGCTCTCAGCTCCTCAAAGCTCCCCAATGTCCTTTGCCACCTGGCGCTCTCACTTCGTTCAGCAGAATCTCTCTTTAAACGCTTTCACCTGGTTAACTCTGTATCACAAGGATAATCTCCTTTGTTTACCTTAAAATCAACTGATCTGGGACCTTAATTGCATCTGCAAAATCACTTTACCTTTGCAATATTCTATTGGCTAGAAGCAAGTCACAGTTTCTGTCCGCACTGAAGGGGAGGGAAAGAACTGAGGTCACCTTAGAGTATATCTGCAACGACCTATAAAGCTATGTGCACCTGATCAATCGATTTTAGATATTACTAGTACTTTTCTAGATACATAGTATTTTAGCTCTTATACCTCCCTTCCTCTTCTCTACTCTCTCACTTTAGTTATATTACTTTTTAAAAAAAATCCATGTATGAAACCCTTGTCACTACGTTATGTAAATTTGTGGGCGGCGGACATCTACCATGTTTTGTAACTGCAGTCTCTTTTGAATATTATTACTGTTTGTGAGGAATTATCTGCCCACTGTTCTCCCTGCATTTCTCCATTATCTTCTAACTTATTTTTAAGGTTTTATTTATTTATTTATTTATTTATTTATTTATTTATTTTTAGAGAGGGGAAGGGAGGGAGAAAGAGAGGGAGAGAATCATCAATGTGTGGGTGCCTCTCGCATGCCCCCCACTGGGGACCTGGCCCACAACCCAGGCATGTGCCCTGACTGGGAATCGAACTAGCGACCCTTTGGTTCATAGACCAGCACCCAGTCCACTGAGCCACACCAGCCAGGGCTTCTTCTAACTTCTAATGTTGCTGTTGAGATGCCTGCTATATACTAGATTGTCAAAAATTCATACATGGATTAAATATAAGATTAAGTGAGGTCATGAGAAGAGAAAGAGAGAGAGCGCTCTTTCTCCACATGCACAGAAGAAAGAGGGGTCACAGCAAGGAGGTGGCTGCCTGCGAGCCAGGAAGAGAGCTCTCACTAGCACCTGCCATGCTAGCATGCTGATCTTGGACTGTCAGCCTCCAGATCTGTGAGAAAATAAACTTCTGATGTTTTAGCCACCCAGTCAATGGATTTTACTGTGGCAGCCCAAGCAGACTAACATGGTGCCCGATGCTGCTGTGCCTCCTTTTTGTGTGACCTGGGGTTCGTCTCTAGAAGTGCTGAGACCTGTTCTTTGTTGCTGGTGTTCTGAAACATGATAATGTCTCTTATTGTAGGTCATTTAAAACAATTCACTCAATGGACACTTTCAACTTGTAGATTCAGCTCTAGAACTACCTCAGTTCTGGAAATGTTTTTTGTATTGTTACGATGTTCTCCCTAATGTTTTCTCTTTCTGGAACTCCCATTATTTGGGTGTTAGACGTTCTGGTATAACCCTTCATTTTCTTGCCTTTTCTTCCTACTGTTCGTTCATCCTTATCATTTTTTTAAAAAGTTGGCTTTACCATTTAATTTCTTTATTGAATTTACAAGTTGACTCTTGTATTTTTAACTTCTAAGAACTCTTAAATGCCAATTCCTGTAATTATTATTAAATAGGGTATTATTCGTGTTTCATAAATGTAACATTTGGAAGTTTTCTTCTGCTTTCTGCATTATTTCCTCTGAGATTTTAGGAGTAGGGTTGGGAAGTTTTCTGTTTGCGGTTTTCTCCACTTTGGAGTTTTCCTCAGTAGAGATTGAGACGGAGATCAGGGTCTGCTTGTTTCCCATGCAGAATTCCAAAGAATTTCCTGAGTGCGTCTCCTATCTCACATGTGCCTCCTTCATACTGAAGCTGTCTTCAAAACCGGAGCATTTCTGGTCTTGTGACTTGCAAAGTGGCTCATATCTTAGCATTGTCACCCCTACTAATGCTTAAGTTTGAATGCACCCTCTTCTGCAGAGTATTCTCCATTACTCCATTTCTTTCTGCCTTTTTACATTGTTGTTTCTGTGACAGACGTCTTCTGTCTCATTAAACAGAGACATTTTCTTTCCACATCTTTCTCATTTTGGGTGGCTCGAGGGATTATTTTTCAAGAGAAAGGCCCACAGACGTGTCTACTCTGCCATCATGAGTCCAAGAACACTCAAGGTCATTTTAACGTTTTTCTACTTCCCTGGGGGGAAGGGCAGCCATTTGGAGTCTTGTTGAAATTATGGAATCTAAAGCTAGGACAGGGCCTTTGCACATCCCAGAGTGAATCAATGGATACAGACGAAAACTGGAAAAACTCAAAGCCCACTGAGGATTTCAAAACTGCAGAAAATTAATAAATAGTCTGTTTGAATTATGGAATTTCCTGTTTGATAATGCCTGTTGCTTGTAACTAGTTTGTCAAAATTAGATTTCACAGAAACATTATGTTTTGATTACAATATTAGAATTCTACAGTGAGACACACCAGGTGATTTGAAGCTCTCTGTCACACTGAGTTTTTGTAAGCCATGCTTGTTTGGCCTTTAGAAACTCAGAAAACTTGGCAGTGCTCTCTGGCCAGGATGAAGCAGCCTGGGAATAACCACATCGGGTTTAAATTGAGGGTGGCAGAATGCTGCCACTTTTTAAAAGCTAATCAAGGTGAAGGCTTCGGTTCCCCAGTAACCAAGGGGAATGATCCAGGGCTTGGCTTTGGGCTTCTCCAGGGTTCAAAATGGTATTCTGGCCCCCTGCTTTCAAGGTTAGTGGAAGCATAATATTTCTGAAAAGGCTTAGTTATTTTGTGTTTGCTATTTACTGAACTCAAGAGTTTGGTTTACATTAGCAGGACTTCTGCAAATTGTGTGGAAGGGATTTAAAACAATTCTCTGCTTGTATGAAAAATGAGCCTGTGACTCCTGGCTCTTTAGAGGTCCTTGTGGGAGTCCTGGTGTAAAATGATATTTCACATGCCTGATTGGAACTGTGAGCCAGGTGACATCTGTATTGTTTTAATAAGCATTTTCTTATAGAACTGAAAATTTCTTCTTCAGCCTTTTTATAGTGCTAAGCAGATCGACTCATCGTACACACACACCAGTACTTAGAGGAGGACTGTCAACAGATTTAAAGTACACATTTGTGGAGATTGGTGATTGCTGTGTAACTGTTTTGGAGCTAGGGTTCTCCGCTTTCCTTCCAATCACTGTTTCGTGTTCCAGGAATATTCCCAGGAGTTCAGCTTACAGGTGCATGTGGGCAAGACAGCTTTTCTTAGAGGCAGACCCTCTGATACTACATTAAGCACCCAGAAAATGTCCCTACCTCTCCAAAGACTTTGTTGGCAATACCCACCCTCCTCGAAAAGGCTTTTATTCTACATCTAGAGATAAATTCTACCCTTAACCTTCAGCACCCTTGGGAAAGGTAACACACAGATGTAAATTTCCAAAGGCACAGTCCCCCAGACCTGATTGTGAATCTACCTCTCAGCACGTAAGTGACAGAGAGGAGGAGCGGGGATGTCAGTAAAACAGGAGGAAAGGGCTTGGTTAAAAGGAGGATTTTTATAGTGAGACAAACAGTGTGATTTGAAAACCACAAACTACTTAGCTGTCAAACTCAATTTTTAGAAGCCCGAAAAGGCTGCAGAAACTAAGGGAGGCAAACTTTTCCTGCTTTTAAATTTTGCTGAGGGCAAGCCCTGCAGACGGACGAGGGACAGGAAACGCCTGCCATGGCATGGTGACCGTGCGGGCGGAGACTGGAGTATGATTTCCCAGAACGTTGGGTGAACCCTGAACTCCACTCTCTCCTCCAGGTGCCCAGAGCACACGCCTCAGCATACCCGGACCTCTGGGTGGGACTCCTCTTCTTGACAATGTGGCTCCAATCAGGAAGAATGCAAGTTACATTGCTAGAAGTATTTGCTCACACCGAGTTTCTAACACTTAGTAAGGTCATATTTTTTTGAAAGGGTGAAGAGGACAAAAAATTCTCAGATTCTTTAAAGGTAAGTAAGGATGGTTGTTCAAAGTATTACTTTAAAAGCAGAATTCCAACTTCTTTTTAATCCAGGAGAAAAGATCCTGGGTTGTAACATTCTCCACCTTCAAAATTTTTGTTAAGAATGCCCCTTTATCTGCAATGGTGGTTCTTTACCTGTTTGAGGTTTTGTTTTTCTTTCTTTCTTTTTTTTTTTTTAAAAAAACCCTTTTCCCTAGCAAATGTGAATGCACACATGCACACATGCACGTACACTCTTTACTTATGATTTTTAGGGGCCTTTAACATTTTCATATTAAAAAACTTGACCTACAGGACAAATTCCAATTCCACAAGCTTTCATCCAGATCTTTCGTAGTTTAGCCCCAAGGTGCATCTTGAAGGAATGATTAAGGAATCATTCTTTGACGCAAGATTGTGCCTGGAGAGTAGGCTGAGTTCTAAGCCAAAGTGATGTGCAACAGTCTCCAGACACTCTGTAAGGGAACATATCCTGAGGTAGTATACAAAGCACTAAAATGGGCACTAAGTTTTGTGATTTGACCAGTTTTATAACTCTTCATTGTGTAATTCTGGGCGGGGGTTGAGGGAACATATCATTTAGTTTTTGGGGGGCCTCAATATCCTCATCACATAACTAAGGGTGGTTTGGCGATCTCTCTCATTTCTCCTACTTCTGAGTTTCTAGACTTTTTGATTCCAGGTGATCACCACCTCACCTGGGGCAAGGCCCACTCCCAGGAATTCATTTATTAGACCACTTGCAATGCAAGGGCATTGGCGAGGATCCCAAACCACAGAGCACAGGACCCTAGCAATCTTGTCCAGAGGCGAGCCGAGGATGTTCTGAGTATAGACAACTTCCATCACAAGTCAGTGTCTGCCTCTAATTCTCCCCTCTTCTGGGTCCCTTTCTCTGGTTCTGTGAGTTTTTGGCTAAAGCGTACCCACTGACTTATCCCAGCATTTACATACTCCCTGATGCATTCACTTCCTTTTTTGTATGGGTTTCCTTAAAATATATTTTAAAATTACAGTTGACAGACAATATTATAATGCTTCAGGTGTACAACATAGTTATCAGGCATTTTACAAAGTAGTCACCCCAGTAAGTCTAGTACCATCTGACACTATACACAGTTACTACAATATCATCAGTTATATTCCCTATGCTGTACTTTACATCCCCATGACTATTTTAATAACTGGTGATTTGTATTTCTTAATCCCTTCACTTTTTTCGCCCATCTCCAACCTTTCTGCATTCACTTCCTTTGAGAATTAGGTTTGCTGCCTCTGCCTCACTTACCTACCTGGCCCTTCTAGTCATATCCACCCTTGGCAGAGGTGCCTTGCCAGCCTATCTCCTATTGCCTTGCTCCTTCTGGCTGCCAGCTCCTCTGGCCACCCGTATCTCAGTATGACACATAGATACGACATGAGGATGACCATCCCTTCTTCAGGGCCTTTCCCTTTCTTAGTCTGCTTGGACTGCCATAACAGAATTCCACAGGCTGAGTGGCTTAAATAACAGACCTTTATTTCTCACAGATCTGGAGGCTGGAAGTCAGATCAGGGTGCCAGCGTGTAGGTTCTGGTGAGAGCCCCCTTTCTGGCTTTACAGATGCCATCTGCTCACTGTGCCATGGTGAAGAGGGAGGGGGCTGGTTTCCTCCTCTTCTTGTAAGAATACCACTCTCATCATGACCTCATCTAATCCTAATTGTTTCCTAAAGGCTCCATCTCCAAACACCATCACGTTGTGGGTTAAGGGCTTCAACATACGGATTTGGGTGGAACACAACCCTCTCACATCTGACCATAGACAAAAGGGATAAGAAGTGACTGCCAGAGGAAAACAGAGAGAATTGGGGGTGAGGGGGCAAGCTGAGAAATAAGGAGCCCGAGAGTCTGAATTTTTATTTGCCAACTATTTCCACTGATTCTAATTTAAGCTTTAGAGAACACTTCTTGACCTTCATTCAAGCACCCCGATGAACATGTAACTTTCACACTGGAACATCTTCTAGGTTGAGAGGAGAGGTTTTCTGGGGAAGTCTGGGCATCATTTTGAAATAAATGGAGTGGAGTTGGTGGCAGCAGTTGAAATGGAAATTCTTAAATTATCCTCCTCCAGCTTCTACAGACCTTTTCCCCCAAAGACTCACTTACGAATTTCATGCATCCTCTGGCAACAGGGCGGCTGGACACAAGAGTCTGTCATAGACAACATGAAATAATCTCTAAAGAATTCCACCCTTGGCCTTAATGCAGTAGAGTGTTTCCTTGTGGTTGCTTTCGGAAGAAGGTCAAGATGAGCAGAGACCACCAGGCATGTTTCAAGGAGGATATTAGATTTCAGAAGGGCCAGGAGCTCAGGAGTGAGTTATTAGAGTTTTGTTTACTATACCCTCTGGCTATATTCTTAATTAGGTGGAACTGATAAGCTTGATAAATTCTGAACTATTGCTTTCTGTTTGCCAATAACAAAATATTACTGTGTAGGATGTTAGTTATTTTCCGCATCAAACCCTTTCTATTTTCCTGAAGATATCATTAGTTTCCATTTCAATGGACCTTTCGTTCAGAGGGCGAAAAATGTCCTTTTTACCTTTTTTAATTAAAGCACCTTGGTGACTACTATACAATTTCTTTAGACTTTCCTCTGAACTCCATCCTCTATACTTCCTTCTCTTCAAGGCTCCAGGGTTTTGCTCTCTCAGAGATCAATTGAAGGACTCAAACACAGGTTATTGTTTTATAACTCTCGCTAGCATTTCTTACCTTACATTTTCTTTTTGCTCTCTTCTTTCTTCTTCTTCTTCATCCATCTCTTCTTTCTCCTTCCTTCCTTCCTTCCTTCCTTCCTTCCTTCCACTGTGAATTAGGCAAACCCTACTATTACAGATCTCATACATATAAACATTTGATTCCTATTTTAAAATAGTGAGAAACTATATGGGAAGTATTTTTAAGGGCCTCCAAACCACCAGCAGTAACAGGAACAAAAAAAAAAAAACATAAAAAGAGAATATGTGTTTATGTTTATGAAACAATTACATACATAGGTTTATACATATAATTAAACAAACATGACATACTGGAATATTTTCTTAGTGATGTCCTGAAACCATAATTATATCTTACTGAAATATTTAGTCATGTTTTAACAGGTCCAAGAATAATTATTTTACTGTTCTTTTTGGAAGGTGAACTTCGAAGTCGAAGAGTTCAATTAATTATCTCAGAGTTGAAACAGTTTGAATGTAGAAGGATTTTTTCCAGGGTGGTGTTGAATAATATAGATTTAAGTGTGAGTTCAATTGCTGCAGGCTAGAAAGATATCCTTTAGCTAACCCCCTCATTCAAAAATATCTAGGAAGTTTATTCCAAGTAATTACATCTAGGAAATGAACCAGATCATTGGGAGGTAAAGGGAAACATCTAGGTTTTAGAAATGCCCAGCAAATGAGATTGCCAAGAGTATGTCTGGGATGGAGCAAATTAGCAACTATTCAAAGATAAGGCCCTCGAATTGTAGCAAGTTACCCTCAAAACAAAAGGATGTCAAACAGTAGGCAAAAATGCTCTTTCGTTTTACATAGGAAGAGGCTATTTAGGAAAATAGTACTTGAATCATTTTTGTAAGTGTTTCCCTTTCAGAATGTATGTTGGAAATCTGACCTTCAGAATATTTTCTGTGGTATTGCCATGTTTTCCTGTGTCTGGGCTACTTTGAGGGATGTATAAGAGAAGCTAAAGATAGAAAATCAAGGGAAAGAAAATAAAACTAAGGATTAGAATTGGCAAATATATGACTAAATATAAAAGACTACTTAAATTTATTTTCCTCTTTGCTTCTTTTGAATTTTTCAAAAGACATTCAACATTGTGTAAAGCAATAGTTACAGCACTGTGCTGTTGGGTTCATGATACATGTACAGCAGGCGCTCGAATATCATTGTTTCATTCAGCGTTGCTGTGCTACGACCTTGACGAGATGCTGTAGGAACTTAACTCTTGTCTGTATCAGTTAGCCTATGGTAAAATTGGTATCAATACACAGTGTTTTTGCTTAAAGTCACAGAACCTATCAGTGGCAACAAGCGAGGACTCACTATGCATGTAATATATGTGCAATAATAACATAAAGGAGGGGAGGAAATGGGGCTATATTGAAGTACAAGTTCTATATTTTACCAGAATTAAGTCAGAATCAAACTAAAGTAGGTTGTTATAATTTAAGATTCATATTGTAATCCCTAGAGCAACCACTAAGGAAATAGATTTAAAAGGAGAGTTAAAAAATAGAGAAAAATTAAACTAGCACACTACGAAATATCTATTTTACACAAAATAAATTAGTAAAAGGGAAACGGGAAAAAAAGACTCAACACATGGGAAAAATAGCTAAATAGCACATGTAAACCTCACCAAACCAATGACTAGATTAAATGGACTAAACACCCCAGACAAAGGCTTACATTGCTGAAATGGGTGAAAAAGCAAGTTCTAACAATATGCTGTCGGACACAAGTACACTTTGGAGTCTAAAGCCAAATACTCTGAGTAAGAAAAGATATAAAAAGATATACCGTGCAAATAGTAACCATAGTAAAGCTTGAGTGGTTATATTAATATCAGACAAAATAGACTTTAGTCAAAAAGTATTGCTAGAGCCCTGGCCAGGTGTCTCATTGGCTGGAGCCTTGTCCTGTACACCAGAAGGCTGTGGGTTTGATCCCCGGCCAGGGCACGTGTGGGAGGCAATGCATCGATGTTTCTCTCTCACATCAGTGTTCCTCTTTCTATCTCCTTTCCTCTCTCTCTAATATCAATAACTATATCCTCAGATGAGGATTAATAAAAAACATATTACTAGAGACAGAGGGGCATTTAACAATAATAAAAGAATCAAAACCACCAAGATACAGTATAACAAGTATACTAGTGCCCTCAAAATATACAAACCGAAATCTGACAGAAGGAAAAAAGAAATGTCAAAGTCAACTATACGAGATGGAGATTTCAAAACTTTTCCCTCAATAGTTGTGAGAATAACTAAATAGAGAATCAGCCAAGATATAGAAGACTTGAATGACATCATCAAATTTGACCTAAACAGAAGAAAATGGCCTGTGTGGAGCACTACACCCAACAGCAGCATAATATATATTCTTCTCAAGTACAAAACATTCCCCAGGGTAGACTACATGCTGTATCATGAGACAAATTTAAAATTGATTGAGATCATTCAACTATAACAGAATTGAAATAGAGATCAATATCAAAGAAATTTTGAGATTCACCTACTATTTGGGAATTAAACAACGTAAGATTCTATATATCTCATGGATGAAAGACATCAAAAGGGACACTAAGAAATATTTTGAACTAAATGAAATTGAGAACACAACATACTAAAAACTGTGGTGCAGATAACGAAGTATTTAGAGAGAAACTTGTAGGTTTAAATACCTATATTAGAGAGGAGGTTCTCAAAACCAGAAAAAAAAAAAGCAAATTAAACCCTGAGCGAATAGAAGGAAGGATATAATAAACAGTAGAAATTAATGAAACAGAAAGCAAAAACACAATAGAGAAAAACCAATGAAATCAAAGAGATGAAGAAAACTGGTAAAACTTTAGTTAGACCGACCAAGAAAAAGAGTGAGGACACAATCAGAAATAAATGAAGGGACATTACTACTGACTCCACAGAAGTGAAAAGAATTACAAAAGAAATATTGTATAACTTTATGCCAACAAATTAGACAGCTTAGATGAGATGGACAAATTCCCAGACAGGCATTAATTACCAAAATTAACTAAAAGAAAAACATTAAAAAATTCAATCAAAGTATCACAAGAGATTGAACTAGTAACTAAAAATATGACCACAAAGAAAACCCCAGTCCCAAATAGCTTCACTGTAAATTATATCAACTCTCTAAAGATGAAATAATACGAAATCCAAACTCTTTCAGAAAATACAATAGGAAGGAGTATTTCCCAACTCATTGTTTAATCACCCTGATGCCAGAGCCAAATGAAGAAACCCCAAGGAAAGAAAACTACAGGTCAGGTTTCCTTGGGGACATAGATGCAGAACCCTTTAGGAAATATTAGCGAACTGAGTACAGCAACATCCAGAACAATGATTATACGCCGTGACCAAGTAAGATTTACCTGCAAACCACAAGTTGGTTTAACATCCCAAAATCAATTAATGCAGCATACCATATTAATACAATAAAGGACAGAAAAACTCTCACACAATTAATTAATGCTAATCTCCTAATAGTAACCTGAATGCTCCACTAATCCTATTTAATATCATTCTGCAGTTTGTAACTAGTGAACTAAATCAGGAAAAATAAGTTAAAGTCATCTAGATTGGAAAAAAGTAAAACTGTCTGTTCGCAGACACATGATCCTATATAGAAAATCCGAAGGAAATTACAAAAAAGCTACCAAAACTAGGAAGAGTGTTTAGCAAGTTTCCAGGACTAATGATCATAATACACAAATCAATCATTTTTCTATGTCTCAGCCACAAACAATCAAAAAATGAAATTAGGAAACAATTCCATTTACAGTAACCTCTAAAAGAATAAAATACTTAGGAAAAATGTAACAAAAGAAGAACAAGTTTTCTACAATGAAAACTGAGAAGCATTGCTGACAGAAATGTAATATCTAAGAAAATAGAGAGATATTCCGTGTTCGTGAGTTGGAATATCCAGTATTAAGTTGACAGTTCTTCCAAATTCAGTTATAAGACTCACATTGTCAATATCAAAATATCAGCAGGCTTTTTTGGGGAGGTAGGAATTGGCAAAGTGATCCTAAATATATACAAAAATACAAAGGACTTAAAATAGCCAAAACCATTTTGAAAAAGAACAAAGTTGGACAACTTACCCTACCCAATGTCAATACTCAGAATAAGGTACATCAACTAAGACTGTAGTATTAGCATAGGAAAAACAAAGATCAATAGAACAAAATTTAGCATGCATAAATAAACTCTTACATTTACAGTTTATTGAGTTTTGGCAAGAATTGAAAGGCAGGTTAGTGGGAGAAATGGCAGTCTTTTCAATTATGGTGTTGGGATAATAGGCCGTTTTTTCCCAGGAGAAAAGGAAACCTACACCTAAATCATTCACCATATACAAAAATAAACTTACAGTAGATCATAGACTCAAATGTAAGACCTAAAGCGCTAAAACTTTTATACAAAAATGTAGGACAAAATCTTGGTAACCTTGAGTTAGCCAATGGTTCCTTAGATACCAAAGTTACCTCTCACAAAAAATTGATAAATTGGATTTTATCAAAATTAAAACCCTTTGTTCTTCAAAAGATATCATTAGGAAAATAAAAGGGAAAGCCACAGATTAAGACAAAATATTTGCACATCTGATAAAGGACTGTACCCAGAAAATACATACAAACACACTGACTATACATATATCCTACTGCAAATCATATGCTTGTAATATCTGACGGAAGGCGTGTATGTGGAATAGATTTTGAAATTCTCTTAAAACTAAATAAGACAATAACCCAATTAAAAATTGGCAGAAGATTTAAATAGTCGTTTCACCAAAGAAGGTATGTAAATGGCTACTGAGTACTTGAAAAGGTGCTTAACTGCCCTAGTTAGTGGGGAAATACAAATGAAAACCACCACTACACACCCACTCGAATGGCTACAATGAAAAAGTCTAACAACATCGAGTGAGGAGGATGTGGAGAAACTGGAACCCTACAGCACGGCTGGTGGGCCTGTAACATGGGACAGCCACTTGAGAAAACAACTTGGCATTTTCTTAAAAGGCTAAACATGGACTTAAAATACAACTCAATAACTTTCTTAGATATTTACCTGAGAGAAATGAAAACATATGGCCACACAAAGACTTGAATGTGAGTATTCATGATGTTATTGTTTATAATAGCCCGCAACTGGAAACAATCCAAATATCTATTCACTGGTGAATACAGAGATAAAATATCATACCCACATAATTTAGCAATAAAAAAAGAATGAACTATTGATACACATTACTTCATGAACGAAATTTTAAAACATGGTGCTAGGTGAAAAAAGCCAGGAAGGGTAGAATACATGGTTCACTTTATATGGAATCAAAAAATCCACAGAGACCAACAACAAGTCAGCGGTTGCAGCGACTGGGATTGGGAGTGAGGACTAACAGGAGCCAGGCACAAGGGAACTTTTTAGAAATGTTCCAGAACTGGATCATGGTGGTGATGTGATCATAATATAATAACACTAATGTGCTGGAGATCATCAGATTTTCTACTTACAGTAGGTAAATTTTATGTAAATTTTACCTTATCAGAGCTATTTAAAAAAGACACCTTAAAGTTAGATATTCACAGGAAAATTTGCTTGGTAGGACTATCAAGAAATTCTTTATATAGCCTACTAAATAGGTAAAATTATTTGCAAATCATATATCTGAGGAAGTGTTATTATCTAAAATATATAAATAATTCATACAACTCAACAACAGCAAAGCAATTAATTAAAAAATGGGCAGAGACCTGAATAGACATTTTAACATTTTTCCAAGGGAGACATACAGATGGTCAACAGACATGAAAAGATGTTCAACGTCACTAGTTATTACGGAAATGCAAATCAAAACCACAATGAAATATCACCTCACACCTGTTGGAATGGCTGTTATCAAATAGATAAGAAATGAAAGTGTTGGAGAGGATGTATAGAAAAGGCAACCCTTGTGGGAATGTAAATTGGTGCAGCCACTATGGAAAACAGTGTGGAAGTTCCTCAAAACATTGCAAATAGAGCAACCATATGGCCCAGAGATTCCACTTTGGGGTATATATCCAAAAGAAATGAAAATAGGATTTCGAAGACATATCTGCACTCTAATGTTCACTGCAACATTACTCACAATAGCCAAGATATGGAAACAATCTAAATATCTGTCAACAGATCAATGGATAAAGAAAATGTGAGATATGTGTATATATTATTCATCCATGTGAAAGAAGGAAATCCTGCTGCTTATAACAACATGGATGGACCTTGAGGGCATTATGCCAAGTGAAATAAGTCAGACAGAGAAAAACAAATACTGTAGGATATAGCTTATATGTGGAATCTGAAAAAGCTGAACTCATCGAAACGGAGTGGAGTGGTGGCTTCCAGGAGCTGGGGGCTGCGGGAACAGGAAGATGGTGGTCAAGGCTACAAACTTCCAGTTATAAGATGAATGAGTTCTGAGTATCTGATGTTCAGCATGGTGATTACAGCTGACAGTACTGTACTGCGTACTTGAAAAGTTGCTAACGGTGTAGATCTTAAATGTTCTCACCACACACACACAAAATGGTAGTTATCTTTATTTGTGTGTGTGGTGAGAACATTTAAATACTATGTGACATGATAGAGGTGTTAGCTAACACCACAGTGCTAATCATTTCATAATCTATAAAGTGTGTATAAATGTACCAAATCAACACGTTGTACATCTTAAACTTACACAATGTTTTATGCCAACTATATCTCAATAAAGCCGGAAAAAAATGTCTAATCTACTTTGTCTCTCAGTTGATTTTTAAAATGCTGGACTTATCTGAAGTTTGTTCTGGCATCAACGCTTACACTGCAGTAAGTGGTATATACCTGGCCAACAGTATTTCAAAAATATATTTTGTAACTGGGTAATTGGTGCTCATGCTGATAACATATATTTACTTACAAAAGTAAATTAACTTATAGGCTACTCCCAGTATTTTATGAATTTTAATTATAGATTTTTAGAAATAACCTTTTGCAGTTTTGTAGAAAAATGTATTTAGTGGACAATAGGAGAATTAGCTTTAGGGACTGCAACTATTATTTTGCCCTTCTCTGAACTGGCTGCAGCCATTGTGGGCTCACCAGGAAAAGATGTGCTGTTAGAAGCAACAGTAATTGGTCTTTCTCTAGACTGTTTAATGATCTTGCATTAATATGTACTAATGTATCCAAATTAGTGTCATTTTTTAAGCAGTGGAAGTTTAGAAAGTGAACCAAAGAAATGCTATCACTTGCTTTGTTTTATAAAATAAAACTGAACAGAATGGTTCATTATAATGTGGCTAATTTGCATGTATTGTACTTACATTTTGTTTGGCCCATATACTCAGAAATAATGAGATTCTAGAAGAATTCCATTAGACTCTTGACTGTACCTCTAATGCATGAAATATATACATATACGCATATTTTCTGCCTTCTATCATTCTAATGTGTACAAACATATCATATGAAGTAAAATCGTAAGTCTGACTTTTTAAAAAACACACGTGATAGAAATTATACCCAGTGATGTCTACCATCTCACCACTTTCTGAGACTAAGCTTGTGAAAACCATGTTGCTCGGACATTTCTGTTGCTCAAACTAGTTTTAACTCTAAAATAAAGATAGACAAAACTTGCCTTAGATTTTTTAAAATAGTGAAACCGACAAACCTTTGCCCTTGGAGGATGTTTACAACAACTGGGAGTGGTTCATGGTCAAATTTACTGATGAAGATGGTTTATCAGATTGGAGAATATAATTTTTAAATGAAAACAGAGTTTCTACATTTAGTATTGGGATGTGTACAAAATGTTTTAAGGAATGGCAGTGTCTGTAGACATTATTAGGGCATTGCTTGTTTTTTAAATGGAGATGAATTTTCTTGTGATGCTAAGGGAAGGAAGTCTTTTAGTCTAACAGTTAGTTACTGTATAATTCTTGGAAATCATACAAAGCACAAGGTCAGCCTGAGCTGAAATTTGGAGAGGACCAGAGCTGCCCATCCCCATGGGGCTGAAGATCTGGCCTCTGGTCCCTTAAGTCCATCTTCTGTTCACATCAAGCGATATTGTAAAATGGTAAGTTAGTGTTTTCTCACTTTGAAATTTTCATTGGCGCCTCAAACTTAAAAACGTGTAAGTGATCCTATTAACTTGAGTTTTAAGTAGAGTAATTTTTACACAGGTCCTCAGTCTTCCATTTGTCAAGTCCTTTTCAAATCCCCATCAGCAAGGGGAGAAGTGTGGCTTCCCGTGGACTCAGCACCACTACTCCGCCCCCCTCTCTTCCAGCGATGACTCTCTTTGTCAGTCCATCGTCCCGATAGCTCCATCTCCAGAGCTCTAAAAGGGTCTGCTCGGGCCTGGCTGTGGTATCCAGGAAGTCGACATTCTCTCTCTGTTTTTGAGGCATTTTTTCCCCTACAAATCTTATTTATTGTTACTTTCCCATGTCCAGCCCTTGATCATTTTCTGCAGCTGGAGGTGCCCATCTCTTGGAGGGGACAGGCCCACTACAGAGGGACCAGGCCCTTAGTGAGACATGTTTGCTTCTTTCCTATAAAGCTCCTCCTCCATGCGCACAGGTGCTCTGGGAGAGGGAGGGAAGGGTGAAAATCTGATCCCTGGACTGTATGCCGACCTCCTCCACCTTTTTCTCCCCAGGGCTCAGTCACACACTCCAGCCCATTCAACCAGGTTCATTGACTTGCTGATTTTCTGTTGACAGCTATTGATCCTTTGTTTTCTGATAACTCCAGCCCTGTCGCCCCCACAGAGTCCATCAGTTATGTTACTGGGTGTGGATCCCCAGTTGTGGGCAAGGTTCAGGGCATCTATTCTTTCCGTAGGGCTCCTGAGCCCCCTTAGAAAGCAGAGTTTGTGACTGTATGGCTGCTCAGTTGTCCCTGCACACTGTATAGCAATTATGGAGACATTGACCAGGATGCACAGTAGACCCTAAGTTTGGTGGGTGGGTGTTACCTCTGCTCAGCCACGGTATTGTTGGTACACCTCATAGAAGAATTGTATGTTCGGACTCCTGTCTACCTCTCCAGGCTCCTCCCTTTCCATCCACCAGCCAACCTGAACTACGTGCAGTTTGCTTTAGGTCATTCACTCTGCTCTTGTTTATTCACTCTGCTTTTGTTCATCAAAAAAAATGAGCATCTACTGTGTTCTCAGCTCAAGAGACAGATGTGACAGATGAAGGTTCTGGAGGTAGAATGAAGGTGCTTACACTCTGGTGGGGGAGTCATAGAAATAGATTATCCCATACATAAGAAAATATCATGTGGTCATGGATACCGTAAAGAAAATAAAGCACATGCTTATGCCAGAGAGTCGTGTCTGGTGGGCCCTTTACTCTGGGGATCAGGGAAGTCCTCTCTCAGGAAGTGACATTTAATCTGAAATCTGAAGGATGTCAGCTCACCTTGTGCACCTCTTGGACCAGGACAAGGAGTTTGTATTTTATTCTAAATATAGGGGAAGCCATAAGAGGATTTTAAGGAGGGTAATGGTGTGGTATAATTTTGCTGCTGGATACTGGATTTTAGGGGCTGTGAGTAGAAGTAGGAAGATAAGTGTATTAGTTTGCCAGGGCAGCTATAACAAAATACCACAGACTGAGTGGCTTAAACAAACAAAAATTATTTCTCATGGTTCTGGAGGCTGGAAGTTCGAGATCAAGGTGTCAGCAAGGTTGCTTTCTTCTGAGGCCCCTCTTCTTGGCCTGCAGCGGGCTGCCCTCCTGCTGTGACCTCACTTGGCCCTTCTTCTGTGTATGTGTATACCTGGGGTCTCTTTGTGTGTCCTAACCTCCTCTTATGAGGACACCAGTCAGATAAAATTAGCCCCCCTCCCCCCCAGGGCCTCATTTTAACATAATCAGTTAAGGCCCTGTCTCTAGATACAGTCATATTTTGATGTACTAGGAGTTAGGGCTTCAGCATATGAATTTGGTAAGGGGTGGAAGACACAATTCAGCCCATAAAAACAAGGTAGAAAGCTATTGCAGAGTCCAGAGGAGAGATGACAGGGCTTCTATCATTAAGTAAGAGTTCCCATGCAGGTAGAACTAGATGGATTTGGGATACATTTTGGATAAAGCCAATGTGACGATGATTAGATGTGAGCAGTGAGGAAAACAAATAGGATCAATGGTGACTCCTGGACTCCAGCTAGAGTGATGGTGCTATTTGTTGAGTGTTGCATTCAGCAACCGCGAGAACAGATGCCGGAGACTTTTCAGGGTTTCAAAGATGTTACTTTATTGGCCAAGTTTTACCTGCACAGGGGCGAACTCGCAAAGTGTCCGGAGACACAGTACCCGCAAGGGCTGCTGACGAGAGTCTCGCTGAGCGCTTACAGCTAAGTCCTTATATATATGTGCGGGCAAGCAAGCGTTATACAAAAGCAGACGTGGCAGTTAGCTATTCGCTTACAAAGACCGTGGGCGGGAATAGGGTTGGGCATTGGCTCAACAGTGGTAGCTTTACAAACCAAACATATTAGGTTGCATCTGTTTTACAATCCTTTGTTCTTGCACAAGGCAGGAAGGCAAGATGTTCGTTCAGTAACCTCCTGTACCCTGGGACCTAACCAGTTCCTGTTTTCTCATGGTCTAAGTTTTCCTTGCTCCTTACATTGAGCAGTGGGCTGCCGCACCTTTGGGGGGCTGTTTCCCTGTGTCAGGATCCCCATTCATACCCCAGAGTCTACCCACCCCAGCATCTGCTCAGACACCCCATTCTTCCATCTGGCTATGGCTAACTCTTACTCTTTCTTTAAACCTTCAGTTGGAGAATTAGCTCCTCAGAGAAGTCTTATCACCCCTTCTCCCACCCAGAGACATACTGGGTGTGTGCCTCTCCTCTGCACTCCCTCAGCACCCCATGTTTCATGCCTGTGCATGCACAGCAATGTCCTCTCAGGGCTCGTTTGCTCATCTGCCTCCTCTGTTAGACCATGAGGATGTCAAGAGCGGTGGCGTATTCACCATGTTTCAGGCCTAGAACCGTGTCTGCACACGGTCCACAGCAAGTGCTTGTTGGTATGAAATGAAGCTACTTGTGAGGTTTTAGTGGTCACTGTTACACCTTCCAGCTGCCACATGGCAATGATAAGTTTTGACATGTAGAGATTTTTTCCATTTTTTTAATCTTTCAACAATGACCATGGCAATGCCTTTTAAGGTGCTGGTAATGTCTTTTAAAATGTGTGTTTATTTAAGATGATAACATCCGAGTTGGGGAGGGGTTTGGCATGAGTAGAGCAAATTGTGATTATTGCCACATCTCACTTCCCAGGTGCTTTAAAGGCTTCTATTTCCCTCGTGTTGGCTGCATTGTTTTAGTGAGATTTTCTATCATAATTTTCTCTCCGGAGAAAATTCTCTCCGGAGAGAAAATTATTGGGGATTTTGTACGTACATTACTTTCATTTGTTTTCACAAGTACCTTCATAAGAAGTGCCCATATGATTTTATTTCAAATAATGCCTCTCTTCACTTCCCCTGAATTATTATTTGTTACGATGCTAAATTCCTGCAGTGTAATGCAGACAAGTACAGACCCGCAGAAGATCGAGCCTTTCTCTTGGCCTACACAGATTTTATACAGAGAGTGCCCCATTTACATAAGTTGATGATTCAACTTATGTTTTTTGACTTTATGATGATGTGAGAGCAGTATGCATGCAGCAGAAACCGTACTTTGAATTTTGAATTTTGACCTTTTCCTGGACTAGGATATGCAGTAGCCACTCTTTTGTGATGCTGGGCAGTGGCAGCGAGCTCAGCTCCCAGGCAGCCCTGGGATCATGAGGATCAACAGCAATGTCCTGCAGGGTATTCACTGTGTTAGAAGATTTTGTCCAACTGCACACTAATGCAAGTGTTCTGTGCATGCTTAAGGTAGGCTATGTGGGGGGCTCCACCTGCAGGGCCCCCCCAATTGCCACGGATGAGAATAAGTCTACCAAGACTTGATCTGCTTGGGGAGGAAAGGTAGCCAATCTCTCAAAGGAGAAGGGCCAGGAGCCTGTTTCTCAATGGGCTTTTATTGGGTTCATTTGCACAGGAATACAGGTAAAGCTCATTAATCATTGTCAGGCAGTAAGGTTCAAACAATAGATAACAAAGAACTCTGAGGGCCTATTTTGAGTCAGGGTCAGATAGCTAAAGAGCTGTAAAACTTTGAGGAACAAACTCACTTCTTGCTTGGACCCTTACATTTAATTGAGAGCATTCTAAGCAAAGCAGGTTTTACAGGATTTTACATATTCTTTCTTAGGCCTGATTGCTGGGGAACTGCCCTTTCCAGCGCAGGGCTGCACCAACCTGTCATTGTTTCAGGCTTAAGTCAGGCAGGGGAAGTAAGGCAGCCAAGAGATTAGGAGACTTCTCACAGGCAGAATGAGGACTCAGGCTTTGTCAAAGCCGAGGGTTGAGGGTCCATCACCCCCTTTTGCTGTAGCCCCCCAAGTCCTTCCTTGGGGGCCTCCCGCATGATCGTGCCTGTCTTAGGTCATTCCCCCCTTGGCGAATCTTACCCATCATTGGCTAACTGACCAAGCATTGAGGGCCAGTTATGGATGAAGTAAAAGCAGCAGAAGCAGTGCTCCTGTCAGGGAGATAAGCTTTGTCTCCTTGGTGGCTTACAGTCCAAGGTCACTCCCTCAGCCTTAGCCTTGGGGGGGAGGGGGGCGGGCGGAGTTACAGCTTCTGAAATCAGGCAGGGCGGTTCCCAACAAGGCTAGAGTAAGCTATGGTGTTTGGTAGGTTGTTTGGATTAAATAAATTTTTGACTTACGATATTTTCAACTTACAGTGGGTTTATTGGTACATAAGCCCATTGCAAATAGAGGAATATATTGATAATGTGCACCAACATAGAAATCTATGAGTACTGAGGGTGGGACTGGCAAGATAATGAGAATGAGAATTTAAACCAGAGAATCTGCTCTCAAATACCAGGGAGATAATCAAAAACCATCAAAAATACCACTGATGTACACTAGGCTATTAGGAAAGCCCCTCCAGGTGGGTCTCTGTTCTTTGGGCTTTCTCTTTCTGCCTTTCTCTCCCTTCCACATTTCTGGCCCTATATTCCCTGCTCACCTTTTTACGCTTCTTCTTTCTGTCTATTTGCTCAGTACTTCTCATCTGTCCCTGTTGGGGAAGAAATTGAGGAAATAATAACTATATGAGGTCTGTCCAGAAGGTATCTAGCCATGTGATATGGAAAACAGAGACATTTATTGAAGATACAAGAAACATTGCACATAGGACAATGACAGATCAGTTCCCTTCAAAGTAGGCACCTTGGGACCTCACACAGTTCACCCAGTGTCTCTTCCATGATTCAAAACACTCTGCAGAATCCTTTGTTGGTATCGCCATCAGGTGCCCCATCATATTTTCCTGAATCTTGTCAACATTCTGAAATCTCTTCCCTTTCAAAGGTGGTTTTAGTTTTGGGAAAATCCAGAAGTTGCAGAGCACTAAATCTGGGCTGTAGGGGGCTGAGTCACCTGGGTGTTTGATGTTTCACAAAAAAACTCTGCATGAGACATGATGCATAAGTGGGCACATAGTCGTGATGGAGCTGCCAATCATCAGTTGCCCATAGCTGAGGCCATTTTCATTGTGTTGTATCTCTTAACCAGTGAAGAACATTGAAGTAGTACTCCTTATTAATTGTTTGACCTAAAGGGGTATGTATATTCATGATGGAAAACACCTTCCCAGTCAAAATACACAATTAACATGGTCTTGATCTTACTACAACTTTGCTGTGCCTGCTTCCAGCATGGAGACCCAGGAAACTTCCACTGGGGCAACTGGAACTTCATTTCTGGATCCTAGCTGTAGACCCACGATTCATCTGTGGTGATGACCTTCTTGGGGAAAACTGGATCATTGGTAGCAGTTTGAATCAGGTCATTAGCAACTGCAGCACGATGTTCCTTCTGCTCTGGTAGCAGAAGCTGTGGAGTGAATTTTGCCATGACACGTTTCATGCCAAGATCCTGCATCAAAATCTCAAGCACAGTAGTTTTTGGAACCCCCCAGATCAGCTTCTAGTTCTCGCACTGTCAGTCTCCGGTCTTTGTTGGTTGCAGCCCATACACATTCACCATTCTCAGGTGTTCTGCATGTTTCAGGCCTTCCAGAACATGGATCACTTTCAACGGATTCTTGAGCATCTTTGAAGTGTTTGTGTCACACTTTTATTTGCACTGCACTCATTGCATCATCCCCAAAAGCCTTCTGAATCAGCCAAATAGTTTCCACTGGAGGAATGTCTAAGCTTAACACAAAAGTTGATGCAGATTCACGCTCTACTTGCTCAGTCATTTTGAATGCGACACCCACAGCAGTACACATACTCACTCAATGGCGTCTACTGCCCTCACTGACTAGTACAGTGAAGTGGTCATTGTTCACTCATGCACATTCCAGTCCACTCTCCTTGGCTGCCAGGTTGCACTGATGTGGCACAAACCGTTCCCATCATGTTAACAATAACTGGACTTTTTCTGGATAGACCATGTATACATATAATATATTATACATCATACGCATATATGATATGTGGTTTGTACCTACATCAGAATTATATATTGCTTAAATATACATATCACTTCATGTAACACCTCATATTTCTAGTTTCTTAATTTAAAATGACTAGGTTAAATAGTTTTCATTTCTCTATCAAAAGCCTTATTTCCTTTTTGCTTTGTTTTTAATTTGTATGTGAGTGTTTCTTATTCATTTTTCTTTCCAGGAACCAATTTCCCACCCCTGCTTCAGGATTTCAGCTTCAGCTGAATTCCTGCTTCAGGCTGAGTGAGAAGAGGGACAAGGAATGGGAGGAGACTTGAGAAGGGGCCGCAGGGCATAGAAACCAGGTCACCATGAGCAGATGGATTCCCCTTACCTTCGCAGTTTTCCGGTAGAGCTTTGGACCAAAAGCCTTATTTAAAGCAGGAGCTGTGTTTTCCTCAACAGATAGTGAAAGCCGTGTTTCCGGTTACAGATGTTCTTTGCTCTCACCCAGAGTCTCATTTTTCAGGGGCCGCTGGAACTGCCCACGCAGGGCCCTGGCCCTAGGGGCGTCTTCCCCGAGCGCCACTTTCTCACGTCCTGCAAATGAACCAGAAGCTTCAGGAATGAATCTGAAGCGACAGGACCCAGCAGAGGAGGCTTGATTTCTTTTGTGTGCATGCGTGCTGTGCATAAGAAATCATTATTTTCCCTTCGACTGGGGTCGTTTTTTTCTTCTCTCCTTTACTACAGACTTATAAATTTAATTATTTGGTCACTGTTGCTTTAATTAAAAAGCCTTACTTATCTTCAGAGGTTTCCTTTTTAAATTTCTAGAGATTAGGATTATCCACAGCACGTCAGTTCTTTTTATGTCCCTACACTATATGGTTTCTATAATGATATAAAATGAATTACTGGGATACTAGAAGCTAATCATATTCTGCATTTCTCTCCTAATAATCCTAGATTACATTAATCATAAATGTCAGCAGTGTCTCTAGATGACTTCTTGACTTTTGACAAAAAAGCCTTCATTTTGGCCCTTTAAATTCCAAGGTCAAGGAGAATGTAACATTCAGAATAATTATTAGCATTATTTTACCTTGACATTTCATCCCTGCTTCCAGTTTAACATTCCATCCAGGCAATGAAGACGAATGTCATCTTTCGATTCACTGGAGGGAATTACCCCAATTAAACCTGACTTAAAGGCTATTGGAAATGCTGTATTAATTTGCTGTTCTTCTTTAAAATAGAAAATATTTCATGAAGGAGAAGAATTTTCATTAAAAGCATTAAGGGTTTACCATGACACGAACAAGCAATTTTTGAATTGACTTTTTTCTACCCAGGCTGGAATAATAATCACCGGGTGCCTCGGCCAGACTAGGCTCTTCCTGTCAGTGGGCATTCCGTCGGGACAAGGCTCCTTTTCCTTTTAGCTCAAAGGTCATTGTTTCAGTTTTGTCACATCAAAAACCATTAGAAGTGTGTTTTAGAAATCCTGGCCATCCCATGTAGCAGGACCTCCTGCCTGTACAACCTCTTGATTACAATTCTTTTCCCTAAAATTCTCTCCCACCCCCATTCTTTTGAAGAAAAAAACATGTGAGGCTAAGGTTATTGGGGTATGGGCTCAAAAATTCTCATCCTACATTTGCTATGCAAGATGGGGGTGATGAGCTGCTTACCAGGACATAAGCACCATGAAGACACAGACTGTGTCTGATTTAACAAGTGCTGTATCTCCAGCACCTGAGATGGACTCGGGCAAGTGTTATTTTTGTTTGTTTGTGGTTTTTTAAAGATTTTATTTATTATTTTTAGAGAGGGAAGGAAACATCAATGTGTGATTGCCTCTAGTGTACCCCCTACTGGGGACCTGGCTCATAGCCCAGGCATGTGCCCTGACCGGGAATCAAACCAGCAACTCTTTGGTTCACAGGCCAGTGCTCAATCCACTGAGCCACACCAGCCAGAGCTCAGGCAAGCGTTTCTGTTGTAAATGAAAGTAGGCCCTAAAACACAGAGTGTTTAGGACTGAGACTGTGAGCTCTGAAATCAGACACAATGAGATTGGATCCCAGTTTTGCCAGTTAGGGGCAAATTATACCACTTTCTAAGCCCCAGTGTCCATCTCTGTAAATGGGGATAATAGAAACAACTTCACAGGGTTGTTGAGAGGATTAGTGAGAGAATGTATCTAGTGTTTAGTTCTGGCCTGGCAAGTGTTAAGTCTTCCCAGCTAAGCAGAGATTGGTTAGGGCTCACACCCTGCCCTCTTCCCACAGGTCAGTTTTCTCCTGGCAGTGCTGCGGGGAGAGGCAACCAACCACCCATGTGCTGGTTGGTTTGGTGCCTCTGCTAAATTGTGCTCATTCACTGTCCACGCTTCAGTAGTAAAGTTGTATGAATCTAACCTCTTCCCTAGAATGCTAAGGCAGAATTCCTCATCCAGTCCTGCTTACAGAATGGAATTCCTATTCTAGCACCCAGTCTTAGCTTACTGCCTGGAGCTAGTTTGAATCTTGGATGCTTGTCTTTTTGAACTGAGTTTCTGGGCCTGGCTCACCTTGATCTCACCTACACCTTTGCCACAGCCTCATCTTCCCTGTTGAACTTGGATTTGGCCTGTATTGACCTGCCTGATCTCCATCTCCTGTGACTGGTGGCCCAACATGGGACACATCCATCCGCCTGCAGCCTGGCCTTGTTCTTGGTTTCAGTCCCATGTAGTTGTCCCTTCATATAGCCACCTGCCACCTGACACTCCTTGATGGCTTCACCTGCACACACTCAATATTGCCTTGTAGTTGGGTTTATCTTAAATGTCACTTTCATTATTGCAAGGGACATCTCTTCCCTAGTGCTACTCTCTCAAATACACAAAATATATTGTTCTGATGTGCAAAAATAATAATAATTAATACCTACCACAGACATTTAATAAATGTTGACATTGAGCTGTATCTGCTTCATATTTGGAAAGAACTGAACGGTACAGATACTGTTGAATGCCCTCTATGACCCCTCCTTGAACCACTTCCTCCTGTTCTCCCCACTCGGAGGGAAGCACTGTGCTGAAATTGGCTTTCTCCCCCCCATCATGTTTTTTATACCTTCATATGCATTCTGGCAGCCATAAATTACATACCACATTGTTTTAAAATTTTATATAATTTAAAACTATACATTATGCTACATGCATCTATTATGGGTTGAATTTTTCCCCCTAAATACATATGTTAAAGTCCTAACCCCCAATACGTCAGAATGGGAACTTATTAGGAAAAAGAACTGCTGCAGGTGTCATTAGTTGAGTTACAATACAGCCATACTGCATAAGGTGAGTCCCTGTGACTGGTGTCCTTATAGAAGGAATGTCATGGGAAGAAACAGAGACGGCTACAGAGAGAAGATGGTGTAAAGACACCATCACAACACAGGAAACCCTGAGGTACCAGGGGCCAGGAGAGAGGCCTGGAGGAGATTCTCCCTCACAGGGCTCAGAAGGAGCCACCCCTGCTGTAGGGTAAGTGGAGGCAGTCTGGCTTCCTCACCCAGGTGTCGGGGTAGCTAAGGGAAGCAGTGTTCCCATAGCCTTGGAGGGGCCTGATAAGTAGTGTTCTCATAGCCTTGAGACTGGGTCCGATAAACCGTTCTCATAACATGAAGTGGGCTCACATGTGCAGAATTATGTTATATAATTTTCTGGCATTTTTCTGGCTTTGTTCACCTCTAGTATTTAAGACAGTAGGGGCTTCTCACTAGATACATGCTTGCAGCATGAATGGCTCATGCACCCGTGAATAAAGGCATGCCAGACATCCCAACAGCTCCGTGAATAGTCTTCTGTCTATGCAAATACCACAAACCTGCCTGGCCTTGAATGGTCACAACACACCTGCCTACATCTTGATCTTGGACTCCCAGCCTCCAAAACTGTGAGAAAATAGAACAAATTGTTGATTGCCAGAGAGGAGGGTAGCTGGGGGCTGAGTCAAAAAGGTGAAGGGATTGAGAAGTTACAAAACAGTCATGGGGATGTAAATACAGAATAGGAAATATAGTCAGTAATAATGTGGTAACTGTGTGGTGCCAGGTGGGTACTGGAAATATTGAGGGGACCGTGTGGTAAAGCATGCGATTGTCTAACCACTGTGCTGTACACCTGAAACTAATACAGAGTAATATTGATTGGAAAAACTGTCATTGAAAAATAAAATTAAAAAAACTGTGATAATGTATTTTTGTTATTTAAGCCACTTAGCCTGTGGCACTTTGCTATGGCAGCCCTAGCAAGCTAAACAGAGTGCCCTGCTGCAAAGCCGCCTTCTTTGCCTCAGAGACCTGCTTTCCAGATCCAGCCATGTTGGAGAAAGCAGCCTACCACCTTCATCTTAAATATCAAATGTGGTATTAGAGGCTTTTAAAAAGAACATAGCCCAGCGACACATGCAATGCTCATTTATTTTTTCATTCAGTAAAAACATACTGCGCACCAACTACGTGCTAAGCCCTGGGGAGAGATTAGTGAGCTAGGGACAAAGTCTTTTAGGAAATTAAGGGAGGTGACCTGGGATTTGGAGATGTGCCAACAGGGGAGGGCAATAGATGGTGTGATGGATGGCATGAGTGCCAACGCCAGTGACTGCTAGCAAGAGGGCAGTGGCTGTTGCCTGGAAGGGTCCCATTCTGCAGCTGCTGGAATGCTCCTTCTCTATTGCAGTGCTCCTCACACTTCATCAGCCATCAGAATCCCATGGAGGGCTTGTTAAAGCACAGGTTTCTGGGCCCCACTCCCAGGCTTTCTGATTCAGAAAGCCTGGCTGGGGCCCAAGAATTTGCCTTCTAACAAGTTCCCAGGTGATGCTAAGGCTGCTGGTCCAGGGAACACACTCTGAGAACCACTGGTCTGTTGCATTTGATGACTCTCATTGTAGTTCATTTATGTAGTTTATATTTCTTCTCTTTTTATTTAATGGATTAATTGTCATCAGGATTTTAAAAAATATGTATCATGTCCCTGGTTGTAAAATTTTTGCTCGGATTATTTTTTTTTAAGTTTCTGGTGGGGTTTAAAAATATTTTTTTTTAATTTCTGGTGGAAATTTTAGTGTCTCTGGAACAGTGTTTTATGTTGAATTCTTAGTTTCCAGCCCCCACAACATGCAGGGAGGGTAAGTTCAAAGTGCACACCTGGACGTATGACAAGCTTGGGCTTTTATTTCTCACTGGTGATCTTCCCTCTCCCCATCTAAGGCCCCTGATAAGTGGCAAGCTTTCTTAAGCTTTTCATTGCTGCTCTGAGCCTACGTAGAGTTTTTCCACTCCTGTTAAAAACTGAATTGTGTCTCCCAAAATTCATATATGAAAGCCCTAATGCCCAGTACCCTAGAATGTGAGTATATTTGGAGACAGGGCCTTTAAACAGATAATTAGGGTTAAATGAGGTCAAAAGGGTGGGGCCCCGATCCCATAGGACTGGTAGTCTCATAAGAAGAGGAAGCGACACCTGGGATGTGCATGCAGAGGAGAGGCCATGTGAGGACACAAGGAGAAAGTGGCCATTTGCAAGCTAGGATAAGAGAAACTAAACCTCAGGGGAAACTAAATGTGCCAGTACCTTGATCTTGGACTTCCAGCCTCCCCAACTATGAGAAAATAAATTTTTCATAAGCTGTCCAGTCCTGAGCAGACTAATACAGCCCCTTTTAATGGCTGGGTAGCTCTTCTCTCAGGACTTTATCTTCTCATTACTGTCTAAATGCAAAGTGTCTACCTCTTCTCTCAGGGGCACTAGAAACTCATCACTGTGCATCTGGGAACTTGGAAATCCAGCGGAAACCCAGGGGGCTGCTCCTCATCAGCTCTTACCAACTCCTCTGGCTTTGATTTCTTTCATTTCTGGCACCTGGCCATTTCCCATATTTTCCTTGAAGTTCAGTTCTCCCTCCACATTTTTAAATGTTAGATTTTATCCAACATTTGAGTGTGTTTGTCACTGGAGGAGTCCAGGGCACATCAGGTTCATCTTCCATATAGCTAGAAGTTCAATATTACGTTCTTAAATTCATTTAACACTTTCTTGCATCCAATTTGATTCACATTTCTCTGATGGTTTTCATAAGACAGGATTATCACCTCCAGGCTACAGATGGAGAGCGAAAGGTCAGGGAGTAAGTGATTTTCCCAAAGCTGCATAGCTAATAAATAATGGAACTTGTCCCGGGACCTACCGGTGCTTCCTGGCACCTATTACAGCCAGAGTGCAATTGAGCCATTCTATGAAGTATAAGAGCGATACTCTAGTTCTGGATGATAGAGCTTTGTTTTAAAAAGCCATAGAATATGCTTGAAAACTCTCCAAATTTCAGAAAATACTGCTAAAACTCTTCCAAGTAAAGCTGTGAGATGCTGTCAGAAACATCTACATTTGACTGTTTCTCTTCTGTAGCTCTAAAAGCGTCTTTTGAGAATCTGAGAAAAGTTTCTCTTCCACACTATCTATGCCATCAGCCCTAAGAGACAGATTTGCATCTCTGTTTATGCTTGAAATTTAACAGAAATTCTCTCTATTTTCTTCTAGTAGATTCTGGTGCCAACATTCAAAGGGTTGTTCCTCTGTAGGGTATAATGTTGGAATCCTTTAGTGTGCTATGTGTATTATGGAATTGAGGATATGGAAATGTAACTTACCCATTAGGCTATAGATTTCAGGTGCTCAGCTTAGAAGTAGACTTTAAGGTGAGTTTTCTTTCTATAGCAACAGGCTTGGGTGTTAGGTAGGTCTTTTCTGAGAGGAACTTCTCCACATTGAGACAGCATTCTCTCCCAACCTGGCTCACTACTTGCGGCTCTGCATGCTACAGTTAGGATCTTTTTATCTGTCTTCATGCCTCATTCCCCACCCAGGTCAAATAAATTGCACGCTATCCTTCCACCCATGAATTCTAGAAGGACTCTCTAGTTCCATTAGACTCTCTCAACTCCTGCCCTGGGTTCATCCCATTATCATTCATCAACAGCCTTTTTTGTCTTAATCTCATACATACTTCTTGCCAACACCCTTCAGTCTCTGCCTTTCCTGAGACTTGTTTCCTGGCTGGTCTCAAGAGAGCAGCAATGAATTTGCTTTGGATTCCTGTAACTGCAAGTCATTCTTCACATTGGCTGCTGGAAGGCCTCCAATGAGATTGTGGCCCGGCTTTTGCAATGTACTGGACCTTATCACATGGTTTTTAGGTACTGAAGTCTCAGACGTTTTTCTGCTGCTGTCTACCCTCATGTAATTCTGTTCTGATTCCCTCATCAGTCTTTTTCATTGTGTCAAAAGGAATTGTTAGATTGGGCAACCTGTTTCCACATTAAAAGCTTTCCTTATTGAATAACAAAGGTCATTAGGTTTTGCTCATTTTTGAAACATATAAGACATTATTTGTTTTGGTTTCTTCTTTATTTTTTAATTTTTTATTTAAGTATAGTTGGCATAGAAAATGTTAATGTCAGGTATATAAGATGGTGATTTGACATTTATATACCTTATGAAATGACCATCACACTAAATCTAATAACCACCTGTCACTATGAAAAGTTATAAAAATATTGACTCTATTCCTCTTCACCCTTTCACACGTCCTTACGCCTTCTCTGGCCGTCATCAGCTGGATCTCTGACTCCATGAGTCTGCTTTGTTTTGTTTTTAGATTCCACATATAAGTGAAGTCATAGAGTATTTGTCTTTGTCTGCCTTATTTCAATTAGCATAATATCCTCTAGGTTCATCCATGCTGTTGAAAATGGCAAGATTTCATTCTTTTTTATGGCTAAGTAATATTCGTGTGTGTGTGTGTGAGACATCTTCTCTATCCATTTATGCATTGATAGACACCTAGGTTGCTTCCATATCTTAGGGGTTGTAAATAATGCTGCAGTGAACATAGGGTTGCATATATCTTTTGAAATCAGGGTTTTGTTTTCTTCAGATAAATACCCACAAGTGGAATTGCTGGGTCATATGGTAGTTCTATTTTGGTTTTTTTGAGGAATCTTCATTCTGTTTTCCATATTGGCTGCACCAAGTTATAATTTTACCTATAGTACATGAAGCTTCCCTTTTCTCCACATCCTCCCAATAGTTGTTATTTGTTGACTTTTTGATAATAGCCGTTCTGGCAGGAGTGAAGTGGTATCTCATTGTGGTTTGATTTGCATTTGCCTGATGATTGGCGATGTTGACCATCTTTTCATATGTCTGGTAGCCATCTGTATGTCTTCTTTAAAGAAATATCTATTGAATATTTCATTTCCAAATATCTTCTCCCACTCTGTAGATTGTCTTTTGTTTTGTTTATGGTTTTCTTTGCTATGCAGAGGCTTTTTTGTTTGATGTAGTCCAATTTGTTTATTTTTGCTTTTGTTTCCCATGCTAGAGGGGACATGTCCAAAAAGATATTACTAAGACTGATGTCAAAGAGTTTACAACATATATTTTCTTATGGTTGTATGGTTTCCAATCTTACATCTAAGTCTTTAATCCATTTTGAGTTTATTTTTGTATATGGAGTGAGAGAGTGGTGGTTCAGTTTCTTTCTTTCTTTCTTTCTTTCTTTCTTTCTTTCTTTCTCTCTCCCTTCCTTCCTTCCTTCCTTCCTTTCTTTCGCATGTATCTACCCAATTTTCCCAACCCTACTTTTAAAAAATATATATTTTATTTATTTATTTTTAGACGGAGGGGAAGGGAAGGAGAAAGATATAGAGAGAGAAACATCAATGTGTGGCTGCCTCTCACACACCCCCTATGGGGACCTGGCCCACAATCCAGGCATGTGCCCTGACTGGGAATCAAACCAGCAACCCTTTGGTTCACAGGCAGGTACTCAATCTACTGAGCCACACCAGCCAGGACCCAACCCTACTTATTGAAGAGACTGTCATTTTTCCATTGCATATTCTTGCTTCCTTTTCTGTCATTTAATTGACTGTATATTCTGTGCTCTCCATTCTGTTCCATTGATCTATATGTCTGTTTTTATGACAGTATCATACTATTTTGATTATTATAGCTTTGTAATATAGTTTGAAATAAGGGAGTGTGATATCTTCTTTCTCAAGATTCCTTTGGCTATTTGTGGTCTTTCGTGGGTTAATATAAATTTTAGTATTTTTTTCTAGTTCTGAGAAGAATTTCATTGGTATTTTTTTAGGGATTAGATTGAATGTGTATATTTCTTCAGGTAGTAAGGATTTTTGACTATACTAATCCTTCCAATCCATGATGAGCTCAGTATATCTTTCCATTTATTTGTGTCCTCTTCCATTTCTTTCTTCAACATGCTTAATTTTTAAAGTATTATTTATTTCATTAAGTAATATGCAAACTAGATTTTAAAAACAACTTGTTAATGGGGAGTTGTCAATGAGTACAGTTTCAGTTGTGCAAGACGAGAAAGTTCTGGAGAGTGGTTGAACAACAGTCTGAAAGTACTTAACATGACTGAACTCTACACATAAAGATGAGTAAGATGGTAAATTTATGTTATGTGTATTTGACCATGATTAAAAAAAATCTCCAAGCAAGTTTTCTTAAATTTTATGTATTTTTGCTGTAAAACATTTGGGCTGCCCAAATCCTTTTTGTAACAAGTCTACTTACAAATGAATATGTAAGCCTCCTAATGTCCCACCATTCCATTTTGTCCATCTGCTGTTGGTATACAAAGTCCACATTTGCTTCTATGTGCTTAAGTGTTCTTCATGGACACAGAGCACAACTGCAGTATGTATTTACGACCAGAGGGTTCTTTTTACATGCATTATGGTGCTTCTTCTGTCTCAGGTTTTCAGTGCCTCAAAGGGACACTATCTAGACAGAGGTCAGTGCTCAGGCCCAGGCGGCTCCTTGATGTTCCTCGTTGCCAGGATTTTCCCATTACAGTAGCACCCCCCATATGAGTTCTCAGGCTCATGCTGTGCTGCAGAGAGTCATGGAAAAGGAAGTTTATGTCTTTGGAGCAATGTCCTCTAGCTCTGATTTCTTTGAATTTATTAAATATGAGAAAACAAGGTTGAGGTCAAAGCCCACGTGGTCCTGTCTACACAAAAGGTATTTCTCAACAAAACTGTGCTGAGAGCATCATGCTGACAAGAAGTCACGGGGATGTTATCAAAGCAACTTTGAGATGCTGCTTACACCTGCCGCGTGCCCTTCGATAAGTGCCTCTGGCTTCACTGGGTGCTTACGTGCTACCCACACACCCAGCTGGCTTGAGTTGTGCGAGGAATCTGTTTAATTGTCTAACATGATTTAAAGCTTCTTGGGAAATTTAGGTGATTATTTCTAGCAGCAGGATTTCGTATAAAATAGCTGGGGGGATTAAAAAATAAGAAACATAACAACACTTGGATCATTTTTGAAGCGCATCTATTTTTGTGTTCTGCCTGAGATCAAAATGCTCTCGGGAAAGTGAGTCCCTGCAACAATGAATATCTGAGGCCATGGAGTCCGAGAGAAAGCAGGGGTCCCAGAGTGCTAGGGAGAAAAGCAGGAAACAGAAATCCCAATGTGAATATTTTTGCCTGTGATTACCTGGGCAAGTGAGGCCTTGAACAGAATAGTACTTTCCTCAGATGGAAAAACATCCAGGTATTTACTGATAACTGCTTACCTCACAGTACTGCCTGGCTCCAACAGCAACTTCGCAAATGCATGAGAAGTCACAGAGGGTTCTGCACCTGCAAATTAAGTGCTTTTCGAGGTTTCTCTACGCACAGCAAAAACATCGTCTGAATAATTGCTGTGAAGAAATTTGGCCTCTCAGATGGACTAAAAGTCCATCTTACTAAGATTCCCTGTCTTTCCATCCCTACTTATGTGTGTGAGAGAGGAAATCAACAGATGAAGCCACTAAATCCATCATGTATTTTTATACTTACTCATTCAGCCTACTTGGTGGGTCCTTGTTTTTTTGGTTTCTCTCCCAGCCGCCCCCTCCCCCAACTTTTTTTGGCTCATTGCAAATAGTTCTATCATCAGAGGTCTTCAAGGAGCCAGCCACATTCGATCCCTGAAATTAGTTTGTTAAGCATTCAGGTGTTTTGGGTTTTCTTGTTTTTATTTTTTGATAAGCATTTCTCAGTTCATTCTGTGCTCTAGTGTATTAAAAGCAGATAATAATGGAAAGTACTTTATATTGTGCATGATTCTTAGCATTTTAAGTAAATTAATTCATTTAGTTCTGTAGCTCCTATCATTACCTCACAGAGAAGGAAGTGGAGACACAGGCTGGCTAAGGAACTGCTCCAGTTTTCCAGGTAGTGAGTGGGAGAGCTGGGAGGGGAACCCAGGCCTTATTCTCATCCCACACACTGGACTCGCTGCCTGGAGGGCCTGGCTGTGGTGTGCTGGGATGTTTAACAACCAGTTCTCAAACAAAAAGAGAGTCCTGATCGTTAGCAGCTTTAGCTAACTAACATTCATGGTTCATTACCCTCTGGCCGATTTCAAGCTGCCAGTGGGAAGTCACCTGGCTCCCCAGCTTTTGAAAATGGAATCATTGGCTTCCATGCGCCAGTGCTGCATTACATGTCTCTATTTTCGGCAGCAAAAACTGAGGGATGGTCTATGTGCTGGCTGCAGCCACCTTGGCAAAATATTCCCATGACTGGACACCTAGGGAGACTTTCCAGGGAGAACTGGCTGCTTCTGCACCTGCCTCCTTAGCCATTACGAACCCTCTGTGACCTCCTTCATGCTATGCCCAGAGTCAGAAGCAGGCCAGCCTGGCATACTGTCAGGTCAGGCATAGTGGGCAGCTTACTTGGGGGCAAATAAACACACAGAAAAAGAATGGAATCTTTTCAGAGGAAGAGTGGTTCCACCCCTCCTTCTCTAGGTGAGGACCTGGGCTCAATGGGGACAACTGCCTGTGCCTAGGCAGCAGTTAGTTGATGGCAGACCCAGGTCTCTTGAGCAAAGGAAATTTACATTAAGAGTATTTATAGGATGGGTATGAATACGCCCTCACCCTCCTTGCTGATTTTCACTGACACCTGACCTTTGTTCATTGGCACTGAACTATCAGAGAGGTGCACAGCAAGAAGAGATGATGGCCTCTTTGACCAAGGTTCCATGAAGGGCCACCTGGTTTGACTGGTTTCCATACTGATGTTAAGGCTTTTACTTTGATCCTTTGGAAATTGACCTTGCGGCATTCACATTGCATCTCAATACAGCCTTCCCTGGATTGGACCATAGCTTTGTTTGATGTCCACAAGGTCCTTAGGAATAGCTCACATCAACACAAATCAAATCAGCCTGTGAGTTTTCTGAGGGCAGGGAATGGGAGGTTGCTTGTGGCAGCTTCTATGGAGATTGCAGCCACACAGAAAGGGAATTTGGGCTGAAACACATTGAGAAAGCCAGAGTAGGCTTTTAACATTTTTATTTTAATTTTTGCTTTGTTTGTTGGGTGTTTTTGTTGCTAAGGGGAAATTTTCCTTGTATTTACTATCGGTTACTTCTCTGTTTTCATGTTATACTGCTTATAGTACCTCATCCAACTCTGTTCCCTGGATCCCAGTCCCGATTTCCACCAAAAGAAGCACCTCGATCAGTTTCACATGACATGAGGGGCAGGAACTGCTTTGACGGTGTGAGTGGGTGGGTGGGGCCTCACCCACATGCAGGCCCATGAGGCAGAAAGTAACCCCCTTCATCATTCCTTCTGTGCCCTGGCCTGGTTCCATCCCAGTGGCTGGGCACCTTCATAGCTGCTGCTGAGGCTGATGGTCTTGTTGCACCTCTCCCTGCTTCCAGAGGGTCCTCTCTGAGCTCCAGACAGAATGATTAATGGTCCCTTGAGCCAACCCTAAAGACTGAGGAGACAAATATACCTCATTCATGGGGAAACAAACCCCAGGACATATATTATCTAGGAAAAATTAGATGGCTAGTGAGCTATTTTGTTGGATATTTGTCAGCTTTATTCTTTACTGTAGGACTTTGTTTAGTTTTTGTATACATATATGCTTATATGTATATATCTTTAAATATATACATATATAGTATATATACAGACTTTATTTTTTAAAAAGATAAGAAGAAAGCACTAGATACTAGAATGTTATTCAGGGATAGCTTTTCTTACATTATTTTTCTTATTACAAAAGTTGGAGGAGACTTAAATAAAAGTAGATATAAGCAAAAAATAAAAATAATCTGTATTTCTTTAATCATTCAAATAAACTACTTTGAACAATTTACTATATGAGGTCTGTCCAGAAAGTATCCTGCCATGTAATATGAAAAATAGAGACATTTATTGAAGAAGATACAAGAACAACTGTCCAATAGGACAATGATGCCTCAGTCCCCCTCAAAGGAGGCGCCTTGGGACCTCACACAGTTCTCCCAGTCGCCATCTGCTGCTGCGCTGTGTTTTCCTGAATCTCATTGATGGTCTGAAATCTCTTTCCTTTCAAAAGTGATTTTAGTTGTGGGAAAAGCCAGAAGTCATGGGGCACCACATCTGAGCTGTAGCGGGGCTGAGTCACCGTGGTGATTTGAGTCATCTGAGTGATACATGAGCAGGGGCACTGTGGTGGTGAAGCTCCAATCACCAGTTGCCCATAGCTGTGACCTTCTGAATCATCTGAATAGTTTTCGCTGAGGAATGTTCAAGCTTAACACAAAAGTTGATGCAGATTCATTGCTTCACTCGCTCAGTCATTTTGAATGCAATGGCCACACAGCACACATGCTCACTCAATGGCGTCTACCTGCCCCACTGACTAGTACAGTGAAGTCATCATTGTTCACAAATGTGCATTCCAATCCACTCTCCTTGGCTGCCAGGTTACATCGATGTCATGCAAATTATTTTTATTGTATTAACAGTGGCTGGACTTTTTCCAGACAGACTTTGTATATCTTTCCACTTACTTGTTGATGAACACAGAAACATTTCTTTAAGCAGTTAGGATTAAATTGTGTATACAGTGTTATAATTGCTTTTTAACAATACATTGCGTGAATTAAACAGGATAATTTATTTTTAAAAAACTTTAAACACACTGCTCAATAGTTTCCACTTAATGTTAGCTGTTACACTCATTATTATTTCTTTCTATATCAAATACCATTACCTATTTTGTTTCTAGTTATAAACAATCCTATAATGAATATTTTTATGGATAAGTCCTTTCACACAGCGATTACTATTTTTTACATTATAGTTCCTAGGAAGAGAATTGCTGAATCAAAGGGCATCCACGTATTCTTTATTTAGAGAACAGAGACTCTTCACTGAGCCTTCACTGTCTGCCAGCAGCTGTCTTAGGAATCGCAAATAACCGGCAAGACAACAAGACATACATGGCGCCTGCTGTGGTGGAGCCAACACTCCAGGGAGAGGGGAAACGATTAAACAATTGCAGGGAACTCAAAGAAAAGCACATTTGGTTAATAAACTATTGAAAATATGTTTAACCACCCTAGTAGGGAGGAAAATGCAAGTTAAAATAACAGTGTGGTGCCACTTTACACCATTAAATTGACAATACAAGCCAACAAATGCCAGCAGTCAGCTAAGGTGGAGAAGAGATAGGTGTTTATGGATTCGTATTACTGGATGAAATGTGAAATATTCTTACAGCCTTTTAGGAAAGTAATCTGGCCACCTTTATAAAAAATAAAATGCACATGTATTTAAACTCAGTACTCTAGGGAATTGATCCCACAGACATAGTATTTAAGAACAATGTATTTAAAGGGAATCAAAATATGCCACCCCAAAATACGATACTTTAGCATGAGGATTTCTGAGCTGGAGAAGTCATAGCAGGAACTCTCTGTCCTCCCCCTTTTTGCTTTGTAGCAAGAGAGAAATTTCCATTTGTAAGGGCATTCCCTCTTCCTTCTCCCATAGCAGGAAGAAGAGCTAATTCATCACTGGAGACAGCGCTAACTGGAATCTGCATACATAAACCTTACTAAGCTAATAATTATCTTGCACTAATTTCCCCTATATAGTTACCTTCCTATAATTTACTACTGCTAGAACTAAAAATCCCCCTTTCCTTTATCTTGTCACTTCTCCAAATTTTATCACCCAGTGTTAAAATGGAATGTAAGTCCTGGGACCTAACCACCTCTTTGGATTTTCTTTTCTTTACTGTGAAACTCCTGTGTGTATGTGTAATGAACTTTTTCTCCTTTTCATTTGTCTTTTATTAGTTTTATTCCCAGGCCCCAGGAACTGAAACCGAGGGGAGAGGAAAAGGGTTGTTGTTTTTTTCTCCTCTACACATTTGACAAGTATGTATTACAATATTGCTCATGGAAACAAAGAGGTCAAAAAAGGAATTAGAACTTCCGGTCAAGATGGAGGTGTAGGTAGACATGCTTTGCCTCCTCACACAACCACAAGAATTACAACTAACCAAAAAAAAAAAAAAAAAACCCACCCAGAACTGCTAGAAAAATCAAACAGTATGGAAGTCTGATAACCAAGGATTTAAAGAAGTCACATTCATCCAGACAGGTAGGAGGGGTAGAGTCACAGAGACAGGCAGAGATATGGTATGGCATAGAGAGGCAGTGGAGGCAGTGGCAGTGGAAAAGGCCATTCCACATTCATGTGTGGTGGATAAAAATCAGGAGGAATATCTGGGGAGCGAGCAACCCCAGGCCCAGGCCAGACCTCACAGCCCAGGTTTCCAGTGCTGGGAAGATAAAGCCCCAAAACCTCTGGCTGTAAAAACCAGTGGAGGCTGAGACAGCAGAAGAAACTGCCAGTTTCTCAGGAAAGTGTGTTTAAAGGGCCTACAAAGACTTAGAACAGAAACCCACCCACTCGGGGAGTCACCACAGGGCAACAGCTAGAAGGGTGCCAGTTGCATATGGGAAGTAGGTGAAGTGACTGGAAACTGGTGAATGCCAGGCAAACCTACAGAAGCCAGGCAGCAGCATTTTCTCCTCTCCAAACCCTCCCCCCACACAAAGCCACAAAGCAGTGAAGTGGATTGTCCCACCCTGGCAAATAAATACCTAAGGCTCTGCCCCATACAACCTAACAGGTGTGCTAAGATAGGGAGTCAAAGCAGCTCTACCTAATACACAGAAACAAACATAGAGAGGCTGCCAAATTGAGGAGACAAAGAAATATGGCCCAAATGAAAGAACACAACAAAACCCCAGAAAAAGAACTAAACAAAATGGAGACAGCCAACCTATCAGATGCAGAGTTCAAAACACTAGTGATCAGGGTGCTCAGAGAACTCACCGAGTATGGCAAAAACATAAGGGAAGAAATGAAGATTACACTAAGTGAAATAAAGAAAAATCCATTGGGAACCGACAGTGAAGGAAAGGAAGCCAGGGTTCAAATCAATGGTTTGGAATGTAAGGAAAAATACACATTTAACCAGAAAAGAAAGAATTAAAAAAAAAATGAGAGTATCAGAAGACTATGGGACATCTCTAAACATGCCAGCGTTTGAATCATAGCGATCCAAAAGGAGAAGAGGAAATGCAAGAATTTGAAAACTTATTTGAAACAATAATGAAAGAAAACTTCCCTAATTTGATGAAGGAAATAGACATACAAGTCCAGGAAGCACAGAGAATCCCAAACAAGTTTGGCCCAAAGAGGACCACACCAAGACACATCATAATTAAAATGCCGAAAGTTAAAGATAAAGAGAGAATCTTAAAAGCAGCAAGAGTAATGCAGAAGAGTGACCTACAAAGGAGCTCCCATAAGACTATCAGCTGATTTCTCAAATGAAACTTTGCAGGCTAGAAGGGTATTCAAAGTGATGAAAAGCAAGGCCCTACAACCAAGGTTACTCTATCCAGCAAAACTATCATTTAAAATGGAAGGGCCAATAAAATGCTTCCCAGATAAGATAAATTTAAAGGAATTTGTCATCACCAAACCATTATACATGAAATGTTAAAGGGAAATATAGAAGAAGAATAAGAAGAAGATCAAATCTATGAACATTAAAATAACAAACTCAAAACTATCAACAACTGAATCTAGAAAACAATAGCAAACTAAGCAAATAAGCAGAACAGAAGCAGAATCATAGATATGGAGATCATTTAGAGGGTTATCAGCTGGGAGGATGAGGGAGAATGGGTGAAAATTTGCAAGAATTAAGAAGCATAAATGGTAGGTACAAAATAGACAGGGGGATGTTAAGATTTGTATAGAAAATGGAGAAGCCAAAGAACTTATATGTATGACCCATGGACATGAACCAAGGTAGGGGGATTGCTGGAGGGAAGAGGGGCACTGGGCAGAGGGGGTCAAAGGGGGAAAATTGGGACAAATGTAACAGCATAATCAACAAAATATACTTAAAAAATGAATTATAGGCACTCCACAGGAATTTTTATGCATACATTATTTCTCATATTGATATTATCCCATATATGTGGTATTGTATGTATTTATAATATATAAAAGAAATTAGGGGAAGTTAGATTAGGAATATCCATGTTATATGAAGAAGGAGAAGAAAAAGAAGAGTAAAAAATATTTTAGAGTAATGAAACTGTATGATTCACTTTCAGTGAAAAACAAGCCAGCAAACTCATAAATATATGTATAGGCTTGTATATATGATCAAAGAGAAATGTGTGTACAGATACCTAGCACACTATTAATATTGGTTAGTGTTGGGAGATAGGATTGGGTAGATGATTAGCTTCTTTCTTTTACACCTTATTGTGTTACTTCTGTAGAGTATTAAATAGAAATAATTTTAACAATTAGCAGTTTAATACTAATAAAATACTATAGAGAACATTTATTGAGGGTGTTCCAGGAGCTTTTAGCAGATGCACCTAGCAGTCCTCCAATTTCGATGCATATTACCTACCTGAAGGGCTAGCTATAGAGCAGATCCCTCTCCAGGAATATGGAGGCCATGCATGGGCATATGGAATGAGGTGTGGCCATAATTACTGGTCATTGTTTTCACACTGTGAGGTATTATTCACTTGCATATATTGCCATTTCCAGGGGTACTGTACTTGATGGAAGAATTCTAACAGAAGCACAGAAATTAAAACAGATGATATGTTGTGCCAGAAAGGGGGTTTCAGCTCTGGAGCATTCCACTCTCTGATCCTCAAGTCTTTCGTCTGTATGGTGGGCACCTTCCCATTACCCATGCTGCAGAGTTGTCAGCAGGATCACATGACAAACAATATATGAAAATGCCCAGCAGAAAACCTGGCACAAGATAAACCCTCCAAACGAGTTAGTTGGTCTGAATCTGCCCGCTTAATCTCACAGAGCTGTCATAAAGAACAAAAGAGAAACAGCTGTGAGGGCACTTTGGAAAGTGTGAGGTGTGATACAAAAGTGAGGCAATAAGAAAGGCAGCCGGAGAGCCAGTGTTAGAACCCAGGGGCCTTGGCTGCACTAAAGTTCTTGGATAAGCTCTTTACATACTCTCACTGCAAAGGGTTTCACGAAGTTCAAGAACTTGGTTACCCCTCTAATGGACAGGAGAATGAGGAACTGGGTAAAGTGAAATGCTCCAAAGGAATGTCTGGCACAGAGTCCTTATTTCCAGAACTTTCCAGTGCTGGCAAATGTGAGATTGTGCAGTCACTGAGAGGCTTGCCAAGGAGATTCAGTGCTAACTGAACACAAAGGGGAAAGTCCCTTGGTGGGCCGAGTGTGCTGTTAAAGGCAAGCCGCAGTAGAGGGAACAATAACTATCAGCTCCAAAACACTTCGCAGGCATTGAGACTTGGCCAGTTACAGACTCGGAGTGTTTTGGCCAGCTCTGACGTGTGGGGAAAAGGTGGTGAGACAAAGCTTGTCCCCTGGCATTCTTTGTAGAATGTTCTGTGTGTACCAAGTGTCTCATAGCACAAGGTGAAAAGATTTGAAAAGAAAAGGAAAAGTACTGTTTTTTATTCAGGAAAATGAAGCCTTTGAGTACCAGCTCTTTCCCCCTGTAGCCACTTAAAACACAGTGTGTAGTCCAGCTTTGTCCAAATCGAGCTTTGATCGTGCTGCACAGTGCTGTTGTGTGCTTTGACCTGGAGGTAGCAATCCACTTCCAAACAATCCCCAGCCCCAGTTCGTCTTAGAGAAGAAATGGAGCTGCTGTGGTGGCTTGATATACCCACACACACACCAACAATGGAATGGGAATGAGGCTAGGGCACCCTTGGTCTGTAGGTAGGTCAAAGTCAAAGGTCAAAGGATGAGACTGTGCCAAAACATGTCCTTTGGTTTTGAGATCTGAGGCAACAGTCTTGTCCTGGTCCGCCTCCTCACTTAGCCCTCTTTAATCTGTCCCTTTCTTGTTTGATGACCTACTCAGCTAGGTCGTGGTGGAAATTCTGTTAAATAAGTGACCTTAACCAAAATCCCCTCCTGTTCTTACATCCCGTGGTCAGCATTAACCTTTTAGTGCTTGCTGTTTCTCTTGGCCACAAACATACCAAGGCTTTAGTGTAAAAACAGCAGTCACTAATCACAGCTCAATAGTTTCCTGGGTTTGTGTGAACAAACATTCAGAGAAAATTGAGGGTACTGTGTATTTAACTGCTTTTAGAAACATCAGTTGCACAATTGCTACAGGTAGAAAGTCAGCTCTTTTGGATGATTCTAGGTCTGGTTCTACTGCTGTTTAGAAGAGTGTGTAGCTCTACCCCTCCAAACCTCCTTGATCTTGTACAAAAAAAAAAAAAAAAAAAATGTGGAGATTGAATTAGAGGCTTCTATGGTTCTTCTTTTAAAAAATTCTATGAATCCGTGATTCTGCTGCCTCAGGCAATAGGTTAGGATTACCAGATTTAGCAATATTTGAGACATATTTATTCTAAAAAATTATTCATTGTTTATCTGAAATTCAAATTTAACTGGGTGTTGTGTATCGTATCTGTCAACCCTATAAGTTAAAATATTGTTGGGAGAAGAGCAGATAACCCTGGCTTTGCTCCTTGCCCAGGCACCAAGGCGAGGGGACGAGAAGAAAACGCTTGTGAGAATGGTCCTCCTCACCCCATGTCATGGCCGACTCAGGCTAGGAAGGGGACCCACTGTCCCAGGCAAGTTTCTCTGATCAGGAACACGACAAACTAAGTCAGTTCTTTTCAGGCAGAAAAGCTCAAGCATACTTAATTTGGCCTCCTTTCCAGTCAGCATCAAAACAAAATAAAACTTGCCCTGGCCAGTATGGCTCAGTTGGTTGGAGCATCATCCCATAGACTGAAAGGTTGCGGGTTTGATTCCCAGGCAGGGCACATATCCAGGCTGGGGATTTGATTCCTGCTCAGGGTGCATATGATAAGGCAGACAATCGATGTTTTCCCCTCTTCATTCCTCTCTCTCTAATAGAAAAAAAAAATGTTCTCAGGTGGGAAAAAAAAATCTCCCTTTCAATATAAGATGACAATTCTTCCCCCCACTTTCCACAGAATTAAATTCTAACAGATGACCAAGGAGGTAGTTTGCTCCTGAACAAAAAATCTTGGGTGTTGTGTGCATGAGAATAAAATTTGCTCTGTGAGTGTCCATATTCAGCACGTCAGTGAAAGTAAGCAGGATTTACCTTACCAAGAAATGGGGAGAAATTACATGTGTACAGTATTTGATTGCTTATAAATTTTTTTCTTACATTGTTTAATTTTGTTTTTACAAGTAACTCAATTAAAGGGGTGTTGCATTAATTACATTTTATAGGTAAGGAATTTGGCCTAGAAGTTTTGTTTCTTACCCAAATTTCACAGCAAGGAAATAGTGATTTGCCCAAATCCCCCAGCTAGTCAGTAAAAAAAAAAACCAAAACCAAAAGAAACCAGTTACTTTGCCCTTTCTGCTCAGCTGCCCCGCTATGTGAGGGAGGACTCTTCTTGTAGAATAGTCCTGTGGACTTTAGAAAGAGAACGCCAGTGCCTTTTCCTGCTGTGGCGGAATGGTGACATGTCAGTCCTATTCAGTCTCCTGTTTGCTTCCATACTGTCCCAGGCCTCTCCTGCAAGCCACGACCCAAAACTTTGAGGGCTGGCTGGTAAAAAACCAACCAGTCGGATTATTTCAACAGAGGAGGGGACTGGGCACAGATGGCTGAAATTAGAGCCTAGACATTCGGGCAAGCCACTGCCTGCTCTCTCTGCCTCCAGTGCCTGGGCTGGCCGTGCTCAGTCTGGTGGCTTGGGAAATACTCAGAGAAGCTTGAATTCAGAGTAGGTAGTAAGAGCACACACATTCCCTAGTAGTAGCCTAAGAAAAACAATACACACTCTTCTTTCTCTCTTCTGTTGCTGATATGGGAACATGCCCTGCATGTGTTTGACCGGTGACTTATAATAACTCAATTGCCAGTGGTCGGATTCACTTCTGTGGTCTCCGGATGGATAGACTACACTGGGTTCCAGGGCTTGTTTGTGCCAGAAAACTGGAAAGTTGACCAGGACTCTTATTATACAGGCCCCCACACTTCTCTGAAAAAGATCAGGTCATGTTAGGGTTTTGAATACTAAGTAGCATTGTTTTCTTTTACATGGCTAGCCCAAAATGCTTTCCTGTTGCATTTGAAAATATGTCTACTTTTTTTATGTCTCATTTAATTTTTACTTATTTGTTTAGCTCCTGGAAGATAAATCACTTGTATCCCCCGTTTTCTCTGTAAATAACATTTGTACTTATTCAATTCTGTTTTTTATATATTTATATATTTTTGATCACTTATGAGGAAGAAGAATAAAACCTACTGAAACAACATTGGACCAATGACTTGAAGAAAATACATCCTAGCTGAGATAATGGGTGACTTTTACTTCTTTCCCTCTCATAAATACAAAATCCATTTTTTTTAAAAAGTAAAAAAAAATGATAACAGAAAGGAAATTTTCATTGCCCAAACCTACACCTAAAACCCAGTCTCCCCAACTGCCTGAAACTGCCTGACAGTCTCTTCCCTTTCTAGCTGTTGACAAACAACGCACATTTACATAATTGAGATAATTAAGGGCAGTGCCAGGTACTGCTATCACACAGTCTTCCAGTCCGGACCCACTGCCAATTTCCGTTCCCTTCTAACAGCCTGAAGGCATGGAGATTAACACCTACAAAGTGTGGTGGCTTGAATATAGATGAGGGTAGAGAACAGGCTGCTTCCTTTGATTAAAACATTAGAGGAATAATTATTACAATAATGAAATGGCTTCAGCCTTCTGTTAAGATGTTTTTTCCTTCTCCAGTTTACTATGTATCTATGAAATTTTTTTTATTTCTCCATATGGCAAATTACTGTCATTGAAAATCATATACTTCAAGTTGAGAACATTTTGTATGGATTGAGATAGTGGTCCCCAAGACGGGGTAATTTTCATCGTTGCAGAGGAGAGGAGAATATTACTTCTGGAGACCCAGCAGGCATTTTATTAAACAATTGTACCAGCTGGAAACAAATTATTGCCTTTATTTTAAACTACCATTTAGAAGTCGAATGCTTTCATTTCAGTGGGAAATAAGTGTTGGGATCAGCTAGGGTTCTCGTGTTGGTGAATTTCTTCGCAAGCCAACCTAGACCTAAATCATGACCAATGTTGACGCTGTTGGCTGCTATTTTTACACTGAGGCTGCTGTGACTGCTTTTTTTTTTTTTTTAATCTTTTATTTTAGTTTATTCAGTACAGTTTCTATCCTTTATTCCCATTCCAGCCCACCCACCCACCCATTCATTGACTGCTTTTAACTCAGGAACTGATTCCACTATCACTGTTTTCTCTAAGGCCCTGGAATATTTATGAAGGTGTTCAGGGAGCAAGACACACATACTGGGCGAAATCCACATGCAGTGTTAACATACCCCTTCTTCAGCCCTGATTCCTACAAAATTATTATGTGTACACTCTTGCAGAAGTCAGTTGGTCCCCCCATGGTAAGAGACAAGGGATGGGCATCCCATTTTTGCATAGGATGGAGAAATGCTGGCCTTTGTTTCTAAAGGCCGTGTGATGCAGAACTTGGTTCTGTTTTGGGGGAAAAACAAAACAAAATAAAACAAGAATGTTCTGCTAAAAGAAGCACAGGCCATGTTATCAGCTAATATGTCCATTCTGTATAGTTAGTGGGAAAATAAAGTGTATCAGGACAGTGTAATTTAGAAGGGTGGAGACAGCCACATAATTTCCAGGGCAGAGAAAACAGTGCTCTTTGGTGCATTTTTGGTGGAACTCATCTGTTTTGGCAGTAATTTCCAGCTTTTTTTTCTATGGATAGTCATTTTTTTTGCAATGGAAAATTACAGCACATGACCCTGAAAGTTGAGAAGTGGCTACTAAAAACACTGCCTATTGCTTTCTTCCTAGAATTTGCTTACTGTGGCCATCTTGCTGGTTACCTGTTTATCACTAAAACTAAGTGCCTTCCTGTCAGAAACTTAATTGAATCGGGATCATTCAAATCCCAGGGGAAAGTGTGTTTTGGTCATTTCATTCCTTCAAAATGTGCTGTGCCTTTTGACCTAATTGATTTAAAAAAAAAAAGCCCTCCATGTAATTGTGCAAGTCAGGAGCCCAGATAATTTTCTCAACCAAATTGGCCTTCCCAGACCTCCCCCAGGGTCCAGCCTCTCCCTTGTAGTTTCTCAAGCGAGACAGAAGTCAACCTTGGGTAAATAAGCAGCTTTTTTTTTTTTGTAGATGATGAAACTGAGACAGAATTAAAATATTGTACAAGATTAATGGGGAGGCAGGAATAAGGGAGGTTTGCACTTGAGATTACAGACACAAGAGATTAGCCAGACAGAATCTCATTTCAGTAGCGCAGAAACCAAGAGGTGTTCAGAGGTGTTCTCACTGTTCTGAGCAGAGTGAGAGAATGGAGCTGAATGCAGTAGCATTACCTTAATTCTTTCATTGTGAAGCACAAGTCAGATCTCTGGTGAAGGTTTGTGACCACCTCCAACTCCACTTACTTTGGTTGATTGGTTGGTTGGTTGGTTCTGTGAAAAGATTCTTTTTCTCCCCACCTGCCGTTCCTCCTCCTAACCCAAAAATGCCCCTCTCTGACACCAAGGGAGGTGCTTGTGAATCAGGAGAGGAGCTGAAATCAGGTCTGTTTAGAGGGCCTGATATGAGGTCTTGGTACATAAAGGAAGAGAATTGCAGCTGCTTGATATGAATGATCTCTTTCTCTCGCTCTCTCTCTATCTGTGCATTTGAATTTTAACAAAAATACATTTTAAACAAATTAAGGGTTTTTTTTAGTCCATTTTCTGTGCTGCTAAACAAATTACCACACACTGGTGGCAGAGATTCATTCTCTCACAGTTCTGGAGGCTAAAACTCTCAAATCAAGGTGTCAGCAGGGCCATACTCCCCCTAAGGGCTCTAGGGGAGAATCTGTTCCTTGCATCTTCCAGCTTCTGGTGACCTTTGGCATCCCTTGGCTTGTAGCCCCATCACTCCAATCTCCACCTCCATCTTCACACCACCTTTTCTTCTATGTGTCTCTGTTCAGGATACTAGTCATTGGATTTAGGCTCCACCCACATAATCCATAATGATCTCCTCATCTGAAGATCCTTAATTACCTCGGTAAATCCCTTTGTCAAATAAGGTCCCATTCAAAGGTTCTGGGGATTAAAACTTGGACAAATCTGGTGGTATTGGGGGAACCATCTAGCCTACTACAGGACCCAAAACTGATTGTTTGCTCACAGGAAGATGTTTGGAAATAAATGCAATGTAAATGTATTTCTTTCTTTTATGTGCTTTAGTTTGTTCCAGAAATGTTTTAAGATAGATTCATAAGGTCATACATTATTTATGAAGAGAAATGTTGTGTATTCTAGATTTGTGTTGTTCTTGCAGATACACTCTGTGGTCTCCGGAGACTGCAAGCCTATGCAGGACCTCCCAGCACAAGAACCAGCGCTGATTCCTGAGAAGCGCCTCACCTACTGGTAAGCTTCTCCCACAATCTCTTTCAAAGGCAATAATTCTCAATCTTCCTGCAATTGTAGACACTCACTAACTGCTTGTTGACTCATGTTCCTTAATGGAGGTTAAAGGGAGAAATGTCCTCAACATCCCAGAATTTTTCCTGCTGAGGTAGCCAGAGATGAAGAGACAGAGGACCTCAACTGACTAGCATGCACTCCTTTATCTTGCAAGAGGCAGTACAGCCGGCAAACTTAAGGGAGACGTGGTGACTGAGCTGTAAACCAAAGCTGTGCTCCCTTTTTCCGTGTGCTCTCGCCCCTAGGCCTTGAAGCCTGTATGCCTTCCTCTCTCACACATCTTCTTTCACAAGGGGAACACTATCAGTGAACTCAGGCAGGATCCCATTGAAGGTCAAGTCATATTTTTAACTCTACTCTCCACAATCTTGTCCAAGTGTGTTGGTCCTGATTCTTGAATTTGGTGATAAAGGGTGAGTGCAGCCCTTACGTAGGCCTTGACCAGTTTGCATGTCGGGTACAGACATTTTGGGGTTCCCAATCAAAAGGCCTACATTAGATCAACAAAACCTCTTTCAGGGACACTTATTTTTTTGATTGGCTCAATGTAACATACTATTTGTAATTGGCCTCTGGTATCTTAAAAAGAAGTATTTCTTCAGAAACTATGGACTATAGCCAAACCCATACTGCGTCTTGGCTAGGTCCTGTGCCCTCTGCTAAAGAGATTACAAGGGAAAAGAGGCCCAGCCCTCAGCTTGGATTGTAACCAATCAGATTAGCAGTTCCTTCTAGGGCTGAGAAAAAGCAGAGGCAGACACAGTCGGGGAAGAACCAAGTACATTTCCCTCTCCATTCCTGTCAGTTACCTTGGTTGGACTGAACTTGGGTCTAGGGTGTGATTGTCCCTGTTTCACTCAGTTATCACTCTGCTGGGTCAAGGTTTGGTCAAAAATCCATGCTCGGTTTTAGGCGAGCCACCACGGGGCCTTAACCTGTCTGGCACTTCTCTGAAATGCCTTCTTCTCTGCAGCTTGTGTTGATGCTTAGCGAAATATCTCCTCGACCCTAACACAAGAAGCATGAGGTTTAAGAGTTGCTTTGAACAAGAGGAATAAGAGATGCAGTTTGGAAAAGTCAGCATGCTATAATCCCCTCTAGGAAATTCATAATAAATATTAAAAGCCTCCTTACCCTTCGTTACTGTGGAGTTTTTCAAACTTATTTGACTTTAGAACTACTCTTTTACATAATACCAATTAATAGAGGTGTCTGAGTCTCTACTCTGTAATTTTCTAACTGTTGGCATCGACCAGTTATTAGTGCGCCTCAATCTCCTTAAATGTAAAATGGGTATACACAACTCTGGCCGGTATCTACCAGGGCTGGGAGAAACAAAGATGTCTGAGCAAACACTTCTAAAATAGTAGCAGGCTGTTCAAAAGTAGTAAAGTGTATGCACATCTGTAACAGGACTATGGTCCACAGACTGACTGTGCCCGTTTCCTGATCTTGTAAATAAGTGTTATTGGAGTACAGCCATATCTATTTTTCACATATCGTCTATGGCTGCTGTGGCCATACCATGGCAGATTGAGTTGTTGCGACAGAGACCATGTGGCTCAGAATGCCCCAAATTTTCATCATGTTGTCCTTCATAGGACAAGTTCATTAACCCCTGATTTGTAATAAGAAATCACTTATATTTGAGGGTAGGCTACATCTAGGGGATCAGGGATGGCACAGATGGCTCCGCTTCCCTTGGGAAACTGGGAAATGGACATATGGCAAAGCTCTGACCTGGGTTCTTGTCTCGGGGGCCCAGGTGGTGCTCTTTCCCTCGCCGGGTGGCTCGGGTGGTACGGTCTGCAGGCCTAGCAGGAAGGTGGCAAAATAAGTACACACAGACTTTCTTCAGATAATAACTTGGGTGGCGAACATGCCTGGACACTTGTAGCAAATCCTGGAAGGTTGCCCAGTCCACCCTGAGTAGAAAGAGGAGCCAAAGAACATGCAGCTCGAGGCCTACTGAAAGGGCAGAGTGACGGTTTGTCATAAATACACTACTGACGATTGTACCTGAGAGCATAGTGTTTCTATGAGTTTTGAAAATCATTAGGGACCAGAGACAGGTATTCACTTGTAAGAGCAATTCTCAAAAGATTAACAGAGCATTGAAACATCATGGTGACACTTCCAAACAATTCTCCTTAGGTCCCCTCTGGTGTGTGGACTGGTGTTTAGAACCATGGGTCCCCACACTCAGGCAGGAACACACTGAGATCAGCGTTCTGAAAATCCATCTCAGTGATTTTCTGAAGCTTAGCACTCTAAACTCAGCTGCTTCACATTCACAGACTGAGTATGCAAACAGCAAAGCACAAAAACAAGTGAGCAGTTCCTGGAAAGAAGAATGTTCTCCACTTAGTAGGTGGGTGAGGAGCATGATAAGAGCCTTAACACCAGGACCCAGATTGCAGTGGTATCGCTAAGGCCCCTGTTTCTGGTCTTCGCAGTCACGAGCTGCTAACAGCATCTGGCACCCATAACTCTTGGTTGAGGAATGCTTGCAGGGCTATTTGTGGAGCCTATCTCTGAGAACACACTTAAGACACCTCATATATTTCCAGCCTTCCTCCCCACCACGCGTGGGGGCGTAGGCTGTGATTATGTTTATGATGGGGAGGGATGAAATGTTTTGGAGAGTCACCATGACATTTCAATGCTCTGTTAATCTTTTGAGAATTGCTCTTGCAAGTGCATACTTACTGCTAGTCCCTAAGGATTTTAGAAACTCATAGAAACGGAGTAAAAAATCACAACTTGGAGTTGGACTAGCTAATTATCCTTCTGCCTATTTTCCCCTGCAGAGCAGTCCACTTTCCTTGGTAATTTACAGGCAAATGGACTTTCCTCCTGCTTGGATTTCAAGTCCTTCTGCAATCTGGAAACAGTTTTATTCCCCATGACTCTTTGGCCTTCCACGGCAGGCAGGTAGATGCATTACTGTCCCTAAGTGTCCCTCCTTCATCCTTTCCTGCAATGTGTGCATGCCCTTCACCTCTCCTCTTGCACCCCATTTTCACGGGGCCTTTCCTGACAACTCTAAGCCCTTTCTCTGAACTCCCTCAGAACCTATGCCGTATGCTGCTTAAATTACATATAAGGTTTAATTGGTATGATTATTTAGAGTATATGTTAAAAAGTAAATTTTACTCTCTTCCCTCCATCAAGAACATCAACTTCTTGAAGGTATAACACATTTACTTCATTTGAATCTACCCTTCCAGTCTAAACTCATGGTTAGTGTATGATGGTTTGTCAGTAAATGCTGCTGGGAATCGAGAGAGGTTTTAGGGGCCCCTTTGTCTACTAAATTTAGAAAAATTGACACATTACAGAGGAGTTTCAGCTAAGGAGTGTTAGCTGCATGCACCCTAGGACTCAGATGCGTCCGGAAAGCCAAGGGTAGGCCCACCAGGTCCTTTTTGCATTTGATCCAAAGAGTGTCTTGGGAAGGAACCCACCCTCAGGGAAGACAGAGTAGAGGGTCTTGATATTTGGACAAGGCCTGTAGGCCAACGAGGGACAGAAGGGGTTTATTCGTTTCCTGGGCTGCTGTAACAAAGTACCACAAGCTGGGTGGTAGAAAACAACAGGAATTTGTTCTCTCATAGTTTTGAAGGCTAGAAGCCCAAAATCAAGATGTTGGTGGCTTCATGCTCCCTCAAAATCCTCTAAGAGAGGATCGTTCCTGGCCTCGTCCAGCTTCTGGTAGCCCCTGGTGACTTCTGGCTGGCGGACACATCACTCCAACTTCTGCCTCTGTCTCCACGTGGGCATCTTCCTTGTGTGAGTCTCTGCCTTCAGATGGCGTACTCTCTCTTAGGAAGACAGCAGTGATGTTGGGTTAAGAGTCTGGCCCAATGACCTCATCTTAATGATATCTACAAAGGCCTTATTTCCAAATAAGGTCACAGTCAGAGGCAATGGGGGTTGGGACCTCAACACCTCTTTTTTGGGGACACAATTCAACCTATAAGCTAGAGGCATCTTTAATAGAGAGTTATATGTTAGTCTCTAATACCATTCCTTTCTTTAAGGGCAGAGTGAAAGCCCTTAGGGAAAAATCAGTAAAGTGATCTTTATAAAATATTGATCCTTTATATATATATATATATATATATAAATATTGGTCATATATATGTATGTTTGTGTGTTTGTGTTTATATATATATGATACTGTCTTGGGGCTGTAAGAAAAAATTACAGGGTACAGGTGCTCCTCAGTTTACAATAGGGTTCCGTTCTGATAAACCCATCATAAGTTGAAAATACCATAAATCAAAAATACATTTAATACACCTAACCTACCAAACAGCATAGCTTAGTCCAGCCTCCCCTAAATGTGCTCATGACACCTGCATTAGTCAACAGTTGGCAAAATCGCCCACCACAATTGATGCACTGTTAGAGCGTCGTTGTTAACCCTTGACCCTTGTGATCACGGGGTTGACTGGGAGCTGTGGTTGCTGCCACCGCCCAGCCTCACAAGAGATCAGCTAGCACATGTCCGAGCCCCAGAAAAGAGCCAAATCCAAAATTCAAAGTGCAGTTTCTACTGAATGAATGCGTACCACTTTCACACTGTCCTAAAGTCGAAAACCATGAGTTGAACCATCGTGAATCAGAGAGTGCCTTTATAAGCGGGGTTATGGGCCGCTTTCTCCCCTTGAACCTGGAACCTGGTGGAGCTTGAGGGCGCAGCCTGGCCACCTGCACCTGTAGCAGGAGGGCAGCAGGAGCGGGCCCTCAGAGGGCTGTCCCTCAACACTCGGAGGGAAGTCGGACCTGACGGGAGACTGCGAGTAGAGCTCTTCCCTGTTCTCCCACCGTCAGAACTCTCCTCCCACCTCCAGACCCTGTCTTCTGTATAGTGACTTCGGCCTCCTCCCCTCTCACAATCCCTGCTGTCCCTGCCTCACCTTCTACCCTGTCTTCCTCATTCCAGGAGCTGAGCAAGCCATTTTATTGAAGAGAAAGGAAAAAAAAAAACCCTCCAATTTTCTCCTTTAGTAGATGCCATCTGTCTTTATAGTTCCAGTGGCTCTGGTTTTAATTGTGAAACTCTCAAGGAGGGTATCTTTGCCTCTAAAAATGAGAATTGCTTGTGTTTGAGAATGAATCTCGCTGAGGGGTGCCATGTGCTCTGCTCCCTCAGATTCAGAGCGTTCGCTCATCTGCCCCTCCACCCTTGCTGTGGGGGCAGATAGTAGCTCCTTGTAGCTTTAGTGGAGAGAGAAATTTCTACAATGTGTGAAGCCCTCCTGCCCTCTCGCTCTCTTACCCTCTCAGTGGGCAGAGGCTGGAGATTCTAAGATGCTTCTAATTAACACAAATCCTCTGGCTGTAACAGCTCTGACCACCCCTCCTTAAAACCCCCACCCACTCAGAACTGTGTGGTGAGTTAAGACCCTACGTACCTGCCTTTGGCTGAGCAGACTTTTAAATGTCCCCCACGAACTCTGTCATCGCCCTCTTTATTTGGTTGTGCACGTCATCTTTTCTGACATAAAATAGGAATTACACTAATATCTGCCTTTCCATCTCAAGGCCCTAATTGGGTGCCTTGGGGAAAAGTCTGGGTGAGAAAGCTGTCTGTTGATTGGGGCCAGCTGATCCCAGGTGTCACCCAGGAGGTGCCCCTGAGGACGGCTGCAAGGGCAAGACTGCATCCCCCGCAACCACAGCCCGGAGATCCTGCAGAGCCAGGCCTCCGGGGATGCGGATCTGGAAACCTGAGCTTCTGCTGGTGTCACAGCCTTCTCCTAAGGGGCGGAGGGAGCAGGGAAGAAATGAGCTCACCGTTTCTCTCCCTGGCCAGCTCAGCCCTGTGCTGTGCCCTGGCTCACGGCCTTGTCACCCAGGCCCACGGCAGGCTGGGGCAGACAGGGCAGAAGGCTGCTGTGGTCACCAGCCTGCCAGCCAGACCCCACGGGCTGCTTTTGCAGAGTGTATAATCAGAGCGTTAGAGGGAACTAGACAAACAGAAAGAACAAAGAAAAGTCCTGAGATGTGGGCTGATTGTCAGATGTTGAAAAATCTTTGTTAACATGAGAGTGGCTATAGATGCTGGATTCTTGCACATGTTTCTGCTTACATATTTACTTACAGGGGCGTAGTCATTAAATCACGTTATCCCCTGAAGATGTTCTCAGCAGCAACAAATCTCCTGGCATGAGATGGCACAGCAATAAAAACTACTCGTGACAGTCAGGATGCTGCTGGAGTACGTAAAATAAATTTCAAAAACTATGTTAAAACAGTAGGAGGCATGATAGTCTTGCAGAAATAAAAACGACAGTCTGAGATTGTCAAATGTAGATCTTCTTTTCCTGAATAATCCATGAGTTATTTTTAGTTTTTGTTTTTTAGTGTGTAAAAATGATGACAGCATTGCCTTTTCTCCCAGTTCCTTCCCGGAGCTTCCCCACATTCCTCATGTCTGGAATCAACATAAGGATAAAAAAGAAAAAGAAACAAAATATGGATATCATAATTTGATAGATTGATAACTGGATTCAACAAATAGGGTTCAGAATAAATGGCAGGCCTGAAGGAGAAGGAAGGTGAGAACTTAGGGAAATAAAGCATATTTCCATGTCCTTAAAGAGTCCCTTGTCACGTGAAATTGGCTATGATTTTCAGCCTGGCATCAGTTAGTCAGGAGTAGTAATAATATTGACATTCTGAGAGGCCTGTAATGCCTGTGGCAGCATAGTAGCAGCTCTTGCCCATTAACTACGCAATTAACCACACTCTCTCTCTGAGGAAGGGGTAACAGTCCACATTTCACTGATGAGAAAACAGAGGTTCAAAAGACTTGGTGACGTGCCCAGGGTCACATGACTCGTGGCTATCAGAGATTGTCTATGATATCATGAAATGAGCTGGTGGAAATAAAGTATCTTGAATGTCGATGCTCAAGCCTTAGCGTTCTGTGGCTGCTCAGCTGTCCTCTATCGTTTTTACCCTCCCTCCCCTTTTCCCAAGAAGTCTACGCTTGCACTCTGCCCTACAGCTTTGTGTGCTCCTGAAGCCTTAGCTACTTACCCAGGGTCACAGAGAGAGAAGAGAGACTTGTCCCTCAGGCAAATCTGGAGACCAGGAGATTAGGTCAGCATGGCCGTGGACCAATCAGAGGACTCAAAGGCTTCTCAGTTCCAGGCTTTCCTTTCCCTGCAGAGGCAGAAGCAGGCTAAGCAGGCAGACCCTGGGGGATGTGTGGGACCAGGCTGTCACCGGCTTTTCTTAACACTAAAGCCTTACATGTTCCTGAAGGGCAGACAGCTCATAAAGTGTACAGTTTTCATCTCTACTCTCGACTGGTCCATATGCACTCCGATCAGGAGCACTCACTCCCAGGAGGTGGTTCGTTAGCGTTTGCTGTCCTCCATTCCACAATTCAACAAATTCCACAATTCAAAGGTAGCTCCTTCAAGGCTTCCCTTCTCGGCTGTCTCCTTCAGCAGCAGAGGCTTTGGGATTTTGCACAAGAAATGTTAGAAAACCTTTTTTTTTATTGCTGAGACATGTTGTGTTCCATATGCACAGACTGCTGGGACCAGTCTAAGCCACCTCTGCCCTCGCACAGACAAGGTTAAGGACACCATGAGCCTGTTGCTGACACTCCTTGGAACAGCGTTCTGTGTAGCCCCGATTCCGTTACTTGATTCCCATTGGAAAGTAAACCAAGCCCTGCTGCTAGGGTTTAGGAATGTGTGCTTCCTATGAGCCTTCTTTCAGAAAGCGCTGGTAGGAGTGCCTCAAAGGGCACAGACCGGGCTTTACCAACCTTCCAAGAACACGTGCTGTGACTGCGTGTGTGCCTCTTTGCCACGACTGTTCACAGAACCAGGTCAGATTTACTTTCATTATAGCATACCACTGCTGGTGAGTGTGTGTGCACATGCGTGTGCGTGTATGTGCCTGCCGTCCCCGTGTGTGTTGAAGGTGCTCACCTTGGTCCACACAGGTTCCATGAAGTCAGTGTGCTCACTCTGCACTCGGTGACATCACAGAGTTACTTGAAATCCACCATGAAAATAAGCAAATGCCATAAATTAGGACTTTTCTTTTTCCTGGGAAAGCTGGTCATTAAACATTTATTTGCACACTACTGCCTGTAGCCTGTGGAGGCTAATTGAGAATGGCCAATCTGGTTGAGGATGGTTTGCAATCTCACTAAAATAAATTAGCCTGCCTACTGCTATTTGTAGTGCATCATGATACTCAAGAAAAGTTTTAAAATGTCTTATGAGAACCATAAGGTTTGTGTGTGTGTGTGTGTGTGTGTGTGTGTGTATTTACAATATATATAGTGTAAAATGATGAAAGCAGCACACACTTACTAGAGAATATTAAGACAATACAGAGAAGTAAAAATACTGGGAAAAAACCACCCTTAATTTTACCCTCCAAAAATGATACATTTTAAAATAAAATTTTACAAAGTTACTTGACCAAGCTTTACTTTTAAGAAAGCCAAAAAGAAAAAAAAAAAGACATGATCTTCCTGATTATATTGAAACGACCCTTGTTCCTTGTGGCAGGCGAATTGGAAAGGTTAATTTTCAGGCTCTCATGATCACTTAAATTATTCATGGTTTCCAAAACGAAAACCTACTTTTCCACAAACTTAAAAAAGTGCCAGTTGCCCTCCTCTTGTCTTAGATTCCAGTGTCCAAAAAGTTACGATATTTGCTGACTTCAGTGTGTTAGCAGGAGTTTCAGGGGCTATGAAATAATAAGCTGCAGTCTGCTCCACATGAGCTCCCTGAGAAACTGTCCTCTAAAATGTACGCAGCCTTTGGAGTCGTTTGAAGGCGGAGGCCTCTTCCAATGGCACCGCGAGAGGCCGGCAACGACTGCAGCGGGTCCTCAGTCCTCGGAGTGCGGCCGGCAGGGCCCGGGCGGGAGAAGCAGCGCACACTAACTGAGATGTTTGCTTTGGAGATAAGACTGCTGAAGAAGTACATCGGGGATCCAAATGTAATAAAAGAAGCAGGAACCAGACTCTTCTTATTAAGCAACACTTGTAACCCGTTACCCCACATTTTGATGTTGTCACACTACAGGTTTGGGGTGAATACCCTGTACCTGGCACTGCGTAAGGGGTGTCAATATACCCAGCTGGCTGACCTTACAACCTTATGTGGCAGGACAGTCACCCCTGTCCTGAAAGCTCTCCCACAAGATGTCATGAAAACACCCCTGGTAGCTTTTTTTAAGTCACACTTATGCCTGATGTATTGCAGAATTGTCCACCTGAAACCTATATAACTTTATTAACCGATGTCACCCCAATAAATTTAATTAAAAGTTAAAAATGATAAATAAATTCATGCTTGTGCCGATTCCAGAACTTTAAGATAAGTATGATTTTTCTATTCAAGAACTTTAAGATAAATATAAGTCCATACAATGGCATAACAACATTCCAAGAACAGGATGTTGAAGGCTGTTGGAATTACACAGACCTCGGAACTGAGGTCCTGCCCTCATGTTGTCTGCCCCTTGAGATAGAGGAAGAAGCATCCATTTATAAGGCCTAGGAGAGCCCAAATCATAGAGCAGGTGTCATAAAACCCTTTGCTAAAATGATTCCATTCACCAAGAGTGACCCCGCATGCAAACCATGGACTCTAGGTAATAATGATGTGTCAAGGTAGGTTCATCAATTGTAACGAATGTACCCCTCTGGTGCAAGAGGTTGATAATGGTGAGGCTGTGCATGTGTGGGCATGGTATGTATGGAAATGCTATGTACTTTTCCCTCATATTTGCTGGGAACTGCCCTAAAAAATAAAAAGATTTCATGTTCTAAGGAACCATTCCCAGGATGGGAAGAGTTCAGTGCCTGAGCTGTGATATTTCTGGCAGAAACCAGGAATGCCAGGTCTTGAGTAGTATGTATTTGGGTATATGCTGGACCTTGAGTCATTAGAAGAAGAAGGAAGGAAGGAAGGGAGGGAGGAAGGAAAAGGAAAGTAGAGGAGAGGGAGGAGAAGGAGAAGAAAGAAAAAAAGGGAAAAAGGGAAAAAGAGTCTCATTTGAAAGCCTTTCATTCCAACAAACATAGCAAAGATTTCCAGTTAAAAGTGATAGAGATGTTTCATCATGGTTTCTTTAAGAACACTGGTTTAGGAGACTGAAGGCAAGAGAGAAGCATGAAAGAATATAATTGTCAAAGGAAAACTAATTTGATTTAGTGCTGTTTTTTTTTTAAACTGTAATGGTCAATTTTGGGAATATTATTATAGCCAGAAGCATCCCTCTGATGGGTATATTATATCCCTAACCTAGAAATTGCTGACATCAACACTCAAAACAGATGGTGGTTTCTAAATTGGTTTAATAATAGATTCCAGAGTTATCACACAGAACTTCAACTACTAGACCGGTTTAATCAGAGTGATGCTCAGAAGGTATAATAGTGACAGACAGGATAGGTCCAGTCATGGGGGAAAGTACTCACAATCTATTTATCCTAGAGGCTTATTATAGAAACAGAAATTACCTGGGTCTATGGTTAGGAGATAGATGAAATCATGCTGAGAGGAAGTCATGACATCTGCTAAGTACTTTGAACTTCGCTAGAAAATCATACATCTCTTCTTGATTACCAACTTCTCCAAGATGGCTTTGATAGGATTTATTGCTTTTAAGCATATTCTAATTAGACAAGAAAGGAGGTGCCAAGATTTTAGTACCATGCTCAAAGATACTTCTGAGGGAAATATCTAGGTACTAAATTTTGCTTCTGCAAGATGTGGTGCAGATCTGAAATATCTTTGTGTTGGATCATGTCCACGGAGACTAGGAGGGGTGATGCGGGAATGCAGGTACTTCAGGCGGTGGATAATGAGCCCACCCATATACAGGGACTCTGAAGCGGCAGGGTGCTGCAGGGTGGTGGGGAGGGGAGGGTTGGAGACCCAGTGCCAAGATCCCTGTTGATAAGCTTTACACTTGAGGAAGTGAATACAGCACTGTGAGGGGATTATGTAGACCAGGGAATGGTAGCAATAGGACTACGCACAGACTGGGGATCAGGTTCTCTTCCTTTTCCCAGGCCCAAAGTCATGTTTTGTAAGCAGGGTTGTTATAGCTGCCACGCCTCTATATCAAGTTCTGCCTTCATCGGCCTGCTCCTACTCTCTCCGAACCAGGTGAGATCTGTTCCTTCCTTACCGTGGTTAAGCTCTTGTTCATGGTGTGAGGCTGTCCCAGTTGGACTTGTTTAAGAAATCTTCAACTTGGTGCTTCTCAATTTTGACTGAGAATTAGAGCCACCTGGGAGGATTTTAAATATAATGACCTCTATGCTTCAAATTTGGATTCAGTTGGTATGAAGATGGGTTTTGTATTAGAATTAGATTAAAGCGTAGCCCAGGTGGTTCTAATGTATTGCCAGTGTTGAGAGCCATTTCTAAGATGAATCTGCATCTGGGTTCTATGTAACTTTTTATCTTGCCCTTCTGCTGGATAAGCTTCTATTGTATTGACTCTCCAGTTTGCCTGGGTTCTGATCTTTGATAATTATTTGTCTTGTCTCCTAACCTACTGCCAATTAGCCTCTGGAACTTGCATTTTCCTATGTAAGCCTTTCCAGAGAAAAACACAATCATGTCAAAAAGCATTTCAGTGGACTCTTTGCTTCTAGTGACCAGGACTCGAATGTCTGGTTCCTTGTTCAGTCTCTGGCTACGAGACACTGAGTTGTATAGTGACACAAGGAGAACGTGCAGCTGTGGGAGCACCTGGGGTCACGAGCCCAAGGCTGTAAAAACACGTCTTCGGGGTTCTTGCCATCTGCATGCATCTTTGAGCTCAAGGACGCAGAGGGAGCTGGAAGGTGTGTGTGACCTCCACGGGGCTCCAGCTCAGAGCCGGCACTTTAATTCTAGAACTTTACACACCTCGGACAGGTGGAGAGACAGGGTGATCACAGTTCACACTTCACCTTAGTAAAGCATAGTATCAAAGGAGGCAAAGTTTTGTTTCTGCGGCGCCCATCCTCTACTGTGGGGCTCCTGTGTCGGCTCTAAACTTCACTTCACGGTTGAGGAAACAGAAAGGACAATCTGTGATTTACAGTGGAATTGAGAAACAAGGCAGAATGCTCATACACTTTTATTAGGCCTCACGAACACCCTCCTTACTCTACATGTCTTATCCTGAGTCACTGGCTCTCCAGCGTTGCAGTCACAAAAAAAAGAGTAAGAACTTTTCACATCTTAACAGCTGTGGTTAAAACCTTTAAGAGTCCTAGTCTCTTGCAACTGAAAGATTAAAAAAAGTTTAGAAGTTGTGAAATCTTCCTTTGAAACTCATTTACCTTTGAACATTGTCTTTTGCCTGAAAGAGGAGAGTCGCCTGTACTACTCAAAGCCAGGGCTGATTGGGAGAAATTTTCAGTTCTGCAACTCTAACTTGGTAATTCATATGATTATTTCTTTTTCTTTATTTGTTAATTGATTTTAGAGGTGGGGGGAGAGAGAGAGACAGACAGATGGACAGATAGACAGACAGACATAGACATTGATCTGCTGCTTCACCCATTCATGCATGTGTTGGTTGATTCTTGTATGTGCCCTGACCAGAGATCGAACCCTCAGCCTTGGTGTATCGGGGTGACACTCAGACCAACTGAGCTCCCCAGTCAGGACTCTTTCTTCCTTAAATGTTTCTGCAATATAGACTGATGGTTTCCCAGAGCTCGGACTCTGTGATCTGATGTACCACCCCTAGGTGATCGATCTGAAATATAGCTTTAAAAACATGCATGGATATATGGTGGCATTTGGGAGAAAGTGACAAAACCTAACTTCCAAATATATTTATAAGTAAAGTTGTCCCCAAAAAGTATTGAACTGTGTATTTGCTTAGACAGAAATATTGTTTAAAGCAACTTGATTCATTAAATTGCTTTTTGTTCACTATATAATTTATAATAGTTTTCTAGACTTGACCCACTTTGTAGTTACTGGTAAGGTAGTGGTACTAATTTTTCAAGTAACTGAAATGGGGACTTAAGATAAAATATGGGTTTAGGATGCCTAGTGAAATTCAATGAAATCAATAGGAAACTCCTATATTTGCATTCTTAG
>CM052542.1:68498607-68693006 GCA_028533065.1 Trachops cirrhosus | reverse complement strand
GACTTGATAAGGCTATTCTGTCCTGCAAGTATCTTCTTGGTTTAAGAAGTAAACGAAATGATAGGTGAAGTGGTTAACTTGTTCTGTAAACACCAGGCATTGTCTTAGGTGTTGGGAGAAATGGGAATTAAAAGGTTGTGAATTAGTGGAAAAGATTTAAGAAATCTTCCTCATATAAACATTAGTTTCATAGGCGAAGAAGTGAACGCACGGTGTGGTCAAGATTTGTTCAGATAGGACAGCTAGCAGAGCTCCGGTTCTTGACTCTGGTCCACGTTCTTCCTGTGGCACCAGACCGCCCCCTGCCGAATCCACAGTCTCCGAGATGATGGGGAAGACACCGGAGAAGTCATCCAGACTTTCAGTCATAATTTTACAAACAAGGCAATGTGGTTTGGAAAAGGGATGGAACAGGAGAAACTGCCATTAGGCAGAGCAACTGCAAACAGGGTTAGTGTCAACAGGAGAGTCATTAACAAAGTGTTATAGGAAGGAACCACTTGGGTAGAGGGAACCAGAGAAGGCTTTAGGAAGGAATAGCAGCGGCCAGAAGGGCCCTGAAGAAAGAAAGGGATATAAAAGTCAGATGGGGAGCGAGGGAAGGGATAGGAGGCCAGATGCTGTCGAATGCTTGAGTCTCTCGGGTACAGTCTATTGTCATAGGTAAGGCTGAGAGCGGCTGGGCACCATCCTGTGTCAGGCTGAAGGTGTCAGTGTGTGCCTCTGACGTGCTCAAACAGGTGTGCACCACGATCAAGCCCAGTTTTTAGGAAAATTAACCTGCAAGCAGTAGGCAGGGTGGATTCCTGCAGGGCAGGGATGGAGTCAGCGACATAAATGAGATTCTTGCCATAGTAAAGAGAGTGTTAATGAGGGCCTGAACTAGGGCAGCAGCAAGTATGGCCTTTGGGACGCATGAACTAGAAGTGAAGCCGGGCCTGGTCAGGGAAAATTATGAGTTCGGTTTTGGGCCTGTGGCATTTGAGATGCTGGCAGCTGTCCCCATGGACACGTCCAACTGGCGGCTGGAAAAATGGGCCTGATGGTAGAAGCATTGAATTAAGGAACAGAACCAAAGGAGCTGCCTGTGTTTTTATAGTTAGGAGGAGAGAAAGGAACGGGGAGAGAGATGGAAGAGGGGGCATCCTTGTGTGAGTGACTGCTGGAACACAGCCTGCTGGAAGGCAGGAACCGAAGAATTTCAAAGAGAACGGCCAGCACGTAGTGTTGTCTGCTGCAGGATGCCGGGGCTGACGATTCTGGGGCCGGGGTGTCGGTGTTAGTAATACAGGAAGAGGATAGAAGAACTCGGAACCTGGGCTTGGAAGGAAGGATCTTAAAAATACACACTCATGCACTCATTCACATTACTGTAGGAAAGACCTGGGCCCGTTTATCAGGGAAGTGAGTATGAGGAGAAAGTGCAGTGGCTGAAGAGGTAAGCAGACTGTGTCCACGGAAATGGCTCAGAGAAGGTCAGAGAGGGCACCAACAAGAACAGCACAGAGCACATACCTTGGCACAGAGAGGCCTTTTCCTTCAGGACAGGAGGGAAGTTGCTGGAGAGAGTACAGAGGAGGGAAGTTGAAAGAGGAAGAATGTTGTATAGTGGGCACAGGGCTTCAGTCTGGGATGATGACAAAGCTCTGGAAATGGACCGTGGCGATGGTTGCACAACACGGTGGGCATGCTTCATGCCACGGAGTGGCACACTTACCAGTGAAAATGGTAAATTTTATGTCAGGTATATTTTACCACAATAAACGAGACAGAGAGAGAAAGGACAGCCTTCATCTTTCAGTTAAGCAGATGGCGAGGGCGAGTGCTGAGTGCGGACCTGAGCGGCACCTCTGGGGGTGAGTTTATGGGGAGAGGAGCACCCCCATTGGGCAATGCCAGGATGGCCCCGTGCTAGGGGTGATGTGAGTGAGTCTCTTTTTCTTGGTAAATCTGAATCCTGTCATGTTCATCCTTTGCTTAAAATGTGTTAATATTTTCTCATTTCTCTGAGGGTAAAATTCTAACTCTACTAGGACCTCCCAGACCTGGTGTGGGCTGAACCTAACTTCTTCTCTGGTCTACACCACACTTTCCCTGACACTCCGCAGCCACCCAGCCCTTCTCAGTCCTCAGACACGCGTATGGATTCCCTGCCCAGGGTATTGGTCTGTGCTGTTCTCTCTGAGTGGCCTCTCTCATCCTCCAGGTTTCAGTTTGAATAAAGAAGGTCTTGAGGTACACTCCCCTGCCACCATTATCCTTGATCACAGCATCTGGCCATTTCCTTCATAGTACTTGTCATTGTGGGGCAGTGCGTGTGTTTATGTGTTGGCTCGTTCAGTAGGAGCTCAGTAAATATTTGTTGAGTGAATGAATGAGTTGATCAATCTGTTCACTTTTTGCAACAATGCCAGGCAGCCTGGGCATGATAGGAAAAAAAAGGAGAGAGTGGTTATTACATAGAACTGGGAAAGACAGATGTGGGGGTGGAGGGAAAAATTATGGGATGTTAGGAAGAACACAACTAAGAAATGGTTGATTCTGAGTGCAGGCTGGAAATGGAAGTAATTGAAGCAGGGTGGGGGTGGGGGAGGTGGGCTGGATTAGGAAACTCACCTCAGTGAGCAAAGGTGCACTGATCAAGAAGGTGCTGCGTGTCTGGTTTTGTAATGAAGTATTTCAGTATGCACGAACATGTGTGAGAAGTCGAGGGCACGGGAACTTACCAGATTCGAGAGAAATGGATGCATGAACCTCTTAAGACTGAATACACTGACTGAGATGAAAGTGCCCAAACAAGGACAAGGTGCCGGTCTGTGCTCTGCGTAGCAATTGAGGGTGGTCAGGCCCGAGAGCCCATTGGATTCCCACCGGCTTTGCTGAGCGCCCAACACCATCTGAAACATGAGCAGCCGTCAAAGCTACTGCTGAGCACTTGCTCCAGATCAGTGCTTGCACTTGACCCATTAGCTCACGGAATCTCCACAACCCTCTCTGGTAAGTGATTTTCTGAACATCAGACAGTGAGCAAGGTGGCAGAGCTCCCATTCAACTCGGGCCTCTGTTGGCAGACATGGGCTTTGCCCCCTCCTTGATTATCACCAAGTGTGTGGGGCTTGACGTTCATGGTTACTGCTATTAAGGAGACGACAACCCCAAGGACTCACAGAGAGCATTGCAAATGAAGGTCAAACCCTCAGAAGGTCAACAGAAGGCAGATCTTCTACGTGCTCATGTGAGACATTTAATTATCAAATTACTTGCATTGGGGCCTAAAAATCACACAACATTTACCAAATTACTTGCATTTGGACCTAAAATCTTTTCTCTTGCAAAAAATTGTTTAAAAATACCTTGCCCAGAGTATACCCTTTAGTGACTACTTGATTGGAAAGCCCTTGGAAGCACCACACACTGAGTCCCATTTGCAGTCATCCTTTCTCCCCCTTCTAGGTACCAAATGCTGTCTTTGGCACTTTGCAGATTGGACATAAGGTGTTGCCTTTAGGGGCATAGAGTGAAAGCCATAATTTTCTGCCCTGCTTAATGCTATACCAGATTTCAGTTTTCTGTTTATAAAAATTATTAGAACAAGTAGTATAGGGAGCAGCAGCTTTGGGGGTGGAGTTCTGTTGAAATTTCAGCTTGGGAGCTTGGAAGGAAAAAGTAAGATCAAAGTGAAGTAACACGAGGAAATGTAAATATTAGGGAATCGGCCTGGAGAGGGTGATGAAATGCCAGTCCAACTGACAGCAGATTTCCAAAAAGAAATGTATTTTTATGACCAGCTCACATGTAAATAGCCCGCCAAATGGATTATTTTGGCAAAAGTGAGTTCAGCAAATCTGTTTGATAGTATTCGTTCAACCTGCTTCGCCTTCCTGTTGATGTCAGTTATTTTCCAGCCTAAGTGGTGCTCATAAGCCACGCGTAGGGTGCGATCCTGGGCAGCATGCCTTCCCAACTGGCCTCCTCGGGGCAATGGAGAGACAGTCCCGTTGGGGACCTGTGAGGATATTTTCCAGTGCTGGTGGGAATAGTCATGGGCCAAAAGAAATCAATGGGTGCTCCCAGAGATTTCCACCTCCTCTCCTGACTCCTGCTGAGCCCTGAGAGAATGGTCTTCTCAGTAATACAGATATTAACGTACTTAGGGGTCAGTGCAGAATGACCGGGGCGTGGCAGAGGAGGTGTTGATGTTATGGCTCCATGAATTGTTTTTTTCTTATTTTCGTCGACATCTGCACTGCTCTCGGAGTGGTGGCAGCCCACACTGGACAGATGGAAACAGCGTTCAGGATACAGGAAGATGGTCGTGAGGGAAGCACAGGTTGAAAACAGTTCGAAGGATCAGTCTCATCGTCCTTCAGCTCATCGTCCATAGACCTCAGCTGTGTGGGAAAGATGTTAACCTGTTAATAACCCAAGGTGGACAAGACTGACCCGGAGGTGAACAACTGAAATACGTTACATTTTGCATTTAATCATAAACAATGACGATTTCTGTTCATTATAGTGAGACTCTCACATGTCATTCTGTAAACACAAAGCTGATCGTGGAACCTGAGGGAAGAGACAGTCCCAATTTGAAGAGGGTGCCCGCCTTTTCTGTTCAAAACCAGAGGGCCTCATTTTCAAATCACAGTGTTTTAAATTCAAAGATGCATTCATTTTCTAGGGCCACCAGGACAAAGTACCCCACCCTGCGTAGCTTAAACAACAGAGACTTGTTGTCTCACAGTTCTGAAGGCCAGAGATCCGAGACCCAGCTGCCAGCAGGGCTGGCTCCTTCTGCAGTTGGTGAGGGAGAATCTGTTCCACCCTCTCCTCTGGCTGCTGGTGGGTGCCGGGAGTCTCCTTGGCTTACAGAAGCTCCCCGCTCACCTCTGCCTTCATGTTCACATGGCGTTCTCCTTGTGTGCATGTGTCTGTGTCCAAATTTCTCCTTTTGTAAGGACACCAATCATCGTGGCTGGGGGCCCACCCTACTCCAATATATCTTAACTAATTACCTCTACAATGACCCTCTTTGCAAATAAGGTCACATTCTGAGGTGCTGTGAGTTAGAACTTCAACGCACACAGATTTTGGGAAATGCCATTCAACCCATAACAAAAGACTTAACCTCTTCATTTATGAGCTTATTAATTAGTTTATGGACTCTTGATTTCTCCTTTCTGCTTTTTTTGCTGCCAAGTTTCCCATAATAAAAGTTAGGTAAAAAAAAAGGACAAAAAATAAAGTTCAAGTCAATGCATCTTACTCTGCTGCATGAAGCTCTGATAACAGGATGCAGGTCAAAATGAAGCTTTCAAGTTCATGGTGTGTGTAGGTGGCTTCCCATCAGCAAGATAGATGAGGAGGTGGTGGCTGAATTAAGTATAGAAAACCAGACCTAATTATAAATGACAATAATGAAGTAAGGATTGTATCCCACTTTTGTGGGAGCCACAGTATTAAATGTCTGGCTCGATACCTTCACCAGGTGTATATCAGTGGCAGGTTCTGCTCTAGGCGGACTTCAGGAAGCCGACACTCCATGGGACAGAGCTGGAGCGTCCCTGCCTGGAGGCCCAGGACCTGGGACGAGGTGGACACACTGTTCGTGCTTGAAGCAGGTGGCAGAGCATTGAACGGACTGGGCAGACTGCTGGGTTTCATACCAACAAACACAGGGTTTGCAGGTCAAAAGGTGATACAGCTGTTACGAAAAAAACAAAACAAAACAAAACATCTTCTTCCCACACATCACTACCTCACTTACCTTGTAACCCATTCCCAAGACCTCAATCATGTTAGATGTGCTGCTTTGCCCCATCTTTCCATCTAATTAACTTATTTTAGGGGAAATAGTTTTAACAAATTTCTGCTAGGAAAATTATTCTGAAATTTGGACCACCAGAGTTTTTCCAGAATATTCTAAAACTCAGCAGTAACTTTTTAAGGTATCAAGGAGAAGATGTTTAGAAAATGACATTTCATTTTACTAATTGCCACGCTGCATAGCTTTTATAGGGCTGTGGTTAGGATTACGGGAGAAAGGCACCAGAGTGGATTACAACACAGCGCTGACCTTTTACCACCCAGCTGAAGCTCGAAAAACAAAACCAAATCCCATCTTACTAAACCATACCTGCGTCTTTTCTGGGAAATACCCCAGAATACAAGTTTGTTTGTTTTTTAAGATGGTTTTCCTTGCCTGAGAGAGCAATCCTGAAACTTAAGTCAATAAGGTTCTCATACTGCATAAGCATTTTGCCTCCTCGGGCTGGGCTTGGGGCCTTTCTTCCCTTCTCTCTCTGACACATCAAATGCCTTAGATTATAGTTTGTTCTGGGCAGGTTATGCAATTTTAATCTTAAAAATATGAAAATAAAAGGCATGATTAAAGCTAAAACAGGACACTTTATTTTTAAACCAAAAGATGCAAAAACAGCAACAGAGAAGCAAAGAGCCTAATTAGAACTGTCTCTGAGGCAAGGCGATTCTGTCCTAGCTCCTCCCACTTCTCCCACTATTTTCTTCATCCCCAGCCCAGTACTCTCAGCCTCCTCTATCTCTGTCTCCCTGGGTGCAGCTCTTGTGTTCTAATTCTATCCCAGCTTCTTCCATTAAAACAATTAAATTTAGCAAACAAATTTAATCTAATGTCTTTGTAACAATGTATTTTCCCTTTTCAAGGATAAGGAGAGCCCTGGCCAGTGTGGCTCGGTTAGAACATTGTCCCATAACCAAAAGGTTGAGGGCTCAATTCCTGGTCCAGGTGTATACAGAGGGCAATAGTTTCTCTCTCACACTGATGTTTCTCTCTATCTCTTCCTCTAAAAGCAATTTTTGAAAAAGCCCTTGAGTGAGGATTAAAAAAAAACCCCAACAGAATAAATAGAGCTGGGGACCAAGAGATGCTTAACACAGTGAATGAATTGCTGTTGGTATCAGGTAAGGGGGATTCAAGAGGCAAAGATGTCTTTGTGTACTATAGATAGACCCTGTTGAAGGTAATGACTAATATTTATTAAACATTTATTGTTGGGAACTGCCCTGCCTGGTTTCAGAATCTGTAATCCCCCATGGCTAAGGGTGAGTAAAGGACCTTGGGACCATAAATCACTTAGGAGACAAAGCTTATCTTCTTTGTAGGGGCACCACCTCTGCCCCCTTTCTCTTCACCCTGCTTGGCCCCAGGTGGGTGACTGCTTAGCCAATGATGGGTAAGATTCCTCAAAAGAGGGACAACCTAAGACAAACATGGTCACAAAGGGGCCCTCAGGGACGGACTTGGGGGACTATAGAAAAAGGTGGTAATGGACCGTCGCTGCTCGGCTTTGACATAGCCTGAGTCCTCATTCTGTCTGCAAGGAGTCTTAGTCTCTTGTCTGCCTCACTTCCCCTGCCTGACTTAAGCCTGAAACAATGCTGGAGGTGGGTGCGGCCCTGTGCTGGAAAGGGCAGGTTCCCTAGGGTGATCAGGCCTAAGAAAGAATGCATAAAATCCTATGAAACTTATTTTGCTAATTAGAGTTCTTTGAATATTATTTATTGTTTCATCATTACTGCCTGACAGTGATTCATGAGCTTTACATATACACCCTGTATTCCTGTGCAAATTGAACCCAACAAAAGTCTGTCAAGGCAAGGGTCAGGGCGCTGTCCTTTGAGAGGGTGGCCGAGGCGCTCTGAGGAGCTCTCCCCTTGAGAGAGAAGCTGCGCCGTCCCTTTTCCTCCACAGGACTCAGTAGTCCGTGTGAATTTGTCTCGTCTCATCCATAACGCCACGGACCCCAAGGGCTGGGGTCCTCGTCAATTTATCATGTGTGTCTATGTTAAATTGTTTGTATTTGATAACAATCCGTAATGAAATGTAAAATTGTTTTATTTTATGAGAGGAATTCAAGGGTGAAAGAAATTAAATTACTTCACGACTTGCTCAGCTCTATCTCTGGCAGAGTTGGGAAAGGAACTTGGGTCTTTTTGACCAAAACATTAACCATTACTCTCTATCTAAAAAGAGTGAGAGGAGAACGAAGAGGACAGGCAGGCGGAGATGACTATAGTGATCTTGAAAGCAGAGTTATTCAAGATTCAGAAGTTGGAAGTTCCAGGGAAAGTCATCAAGTTCTGGTATTTTCCATTCTCCTTCAGCCATGGGGAAGGGCATGTGTGATCCTGAGGTCCAGGGAAATCTTAGAACTCAGGCTTAAATATCAAATATCTATGTGCAGTGGAATATTATTCTGCCTTAAAAAAAGAAGGAATTCCTGCTATATGAGACATGGTGAACCAGGAAGATATGCTAAGTGAAATAAGCCAGTTATAGAAGAACAGATGCTGAATGGTTACAGTTATATAGGAAGCTAAAATAGTCAGTCTCACAGAAACAGAGTAAATGGTGGCTGCCAAGGACTGAGGGACTGCCAGGTGGCTGTTCAACAAATAGAAAATTTCAGTTATGAAACATGAATAATTTCTAGAGATCTATTCTACAGTATTGTGTCTAAAGTTAACAATAGCTAAATATACAATATATTGTACACTTAAGAAGGTGAATCTCATGTTAAGTGTTCTTACCACAATAAAAACAACAATGAAAAATCAACATAAAATGTATAACGGAACCAATCAACTTTTTCCAGTAATAGGATAGGGTTTGGGGGACAGGCAGTGGTGGAGAAAGTCAGTGATTAGGGGGAGCCCGGATGGTGGACCTAGAGAGGCCGAGGATGAGAGGAGGACACAGGCAATGGAGGGTGCTGGAAAGAGTCTACTGGAGGGAACCAGGGTCCCAGAGCGGTAGGTAAGGAAACAGGCCAGTACCTTGTCTTGCCCTCATTCTCTCCCCCTTTTCCTCCTGTTGGTGGCCTTCTGGTCACAGCATGGCTTCTCCACTTCCAGCTGACACGCCTGCTTCCAAGTATAAGAAGGTTAAAGAAAGGAGCCAGAGGTGTCTGTCCCCTTCTGTCAGGCAAACACTTTTGAGGACATTCCCAGCAGCCCCCTTGTCCAGAACTATGACTCAGGGCCACCCTGGGCTAAAAAGTAGTCTGGGAAACAAGTCTGAGCCAGTTGCACCTGCAGCTGCTGTTCACACCTTGGTGTAAATAATAGATCTCTTTGCTTTTTACCTGAAGTCAGTTACAGTGCCAGGAAGGAACCCTGACAGGTATACAGGATGGAAATAGACCTAAGTGAGGAACGGGAAGGATAGTTTCCATGTATGGTGTGCTTTCAGAAGACAGGTTTCTGAGGAGTTCAGAGTGCAGATCGTTGTATAGATAGAAAATAGCTAGGGGGCCTGGGGTCCATGGTGAAAGCTGGGCTAGGTGAGGGGACAGGGGTGATAGGGGTAGCAGTGGATGGCAGCAATGATAACCCCAGTTCATGCTGTAATTTTCCCAGGATTGACAACTTTTCTGATGTACCAGTTGCTACAGATCTTCTCCAATGCCCTTTCTTTTGCTTTACAAACTTAACTCCAGAGATGCCTGCTGGGGAAAAAAAAAAAACAAACCCAACACCCAGGACTGTTTCCAGTGGATTAAGAAAGATGCTGACAATATGCAGCACCGCTAGGCAGCAGGTGGAGGGCATAAGGAACAGGCTCTTGTGACCTCAGGTCCTCGTTGCCGCATCACCTGCACTATGGGACCCCTGAGGTGTGGAGCCGTGACGACTCTGGAAGCTGCCTGCACTTAGCTATTAGGGCCAATCTTGAATTAGTTTATCAAAAACAAGACTAATTATGAATTAGTTCAGCAGAAAGAGTCAAAAATAGGGGAGATTCTGAATCATTCTATTTAATTTCTTTTCTCTCATTTTTTCCACTTTTATTTCAGTTTCATCTTGGAAGTTTCTTTGGCTGCAAAGTCATGGGTTTTCCCTCCCTCCCCACTGTGAGGTCAAGGAACTGGGCTTGGGGAGGATCATTTACATTCTTGGTCCCTGATAGATAGAGCTGCTGGCAGGTCTGGAAGGCAGACAATGACTTTTTGTAGACACCACAGTGGGTAACGCACCGAAGTGCATTCATAGAGCTAGGGAAGAGCTGCCATCCTCAGGATTCTCAGTCGACCTCACAGCCCACAGGACGCCCAGAGAAGGTCTTGCCCTTGGTGTAACTTCTATAATCTTCACCTCAAGCTTTGGCATCAAATTGCTGGAAGACGATTTTTTAAACTTGCCTTATTTAAAGAGATTCTATTGATTTCTCCTGCCACTGCTGCCACTTCAGATTCCCAGTATATCAGCAAGAATTATTTATGAAAATGCTTTTATCTTCTAAAACTGTAATTCTTGAATTTTGGTGTATTCTTCTCCTATGTTCTCAGTAATGAGCTCTGATTGCATGAGTTACTCACTCCTTCTGTTAAAGTTAAGCCCTCTCTCCATGGCCAGGTTTTCCTACCTGACAATTCGATCTTATACTCTCCATCCTTGTTTACATTTACAAGTAAAAAAAAAACAGACATTTTAAAAATCAGATAAAACATTTTTATTTGGAGAAAGACAGATAATGAAGATAGTTCTGTTTATCTTAGAATTTTGATATTATAGTGTGATTAATATGTTAAAACAATTTAATTAACTTCTCAATTACCAAAATATGTTCCTCAAGTGACTGTGCTAGAGGGGAAGTAGTTTTCAATCTAGGGAATGAATTGATATTTTCTGCTCAAGTTCACAAAGTTAATTTGTAGGTGATTTGGAAATTAATTTTTGTACAATTGTTGTAGAACCCAAACAGTGCAGGGGGAGGGTCCGCTCACTGCCAACCAGGCAAATCTCCAAAGGCAGACTTCGGTGGAAAATAAAGTAACCTTGTATTTAATGGCATGCTTCTCCCTAAAATATTTGGGTAGCAGAAGTAAGGGGAAAGGAAAAGTCAGAGTATGACATCAAAAACAGCTAGTGAAGTATTTGTCATTACAGCTGCTGCATAGGTTCAAGAACTGAAAATAGCACAAGAACAGAAATCTGCTCACAGGGCTGGCAGTTATCACCTCGGTCTTTGGAAACAACGGCAAGCTCCTGCCTCAGAGCCCGTTCCCTCTAAGACACCCAAAGAAAAATCACCCTGCCACCCACTGCCAGCTCAGTTCGAGGTTGCGCCGGGAACCTCTTCTCCCACCCAAAAGTGTCATAAACGTGGCTGGTTTAGCTGGGCTCCAGTTGCTGCCCATCTCCAGGCGTCTTTCAGAGTCTGTGCCCCAGGCCTCTGCTCACAGGCCGGCTCTGGCCACCATTGACCCGCCCCCTGCCTGTGGGAGGGGAAAGAACCAACTGCATTTTCTCTTCCCGGAACCTTCCGTTTCAAAAGTCCTCTCCCAGAATCCCCGGTGTGCCAAAAACCAGTAGAAGTGTTTAGCCTTTCAGCCAATGAGGGCCGGTGTGGGCCATGTTTGCCTTACCCCTCTTCTGGTCACATGTTTAGCAAGGGGGTAAAGTTTCCAGTCACACATGCTCAGCTCAAAGTCCTCCCCCATTTCTGGGGGGTGTCCCCCTGTTACACAATCAACTGCTTTGGGGTTCATGTTTCCTCCCCTCTGAGGTGTCACAGGTGTTTGTAGATTCCTCCATTCACGTGCCACATTGAATTTCAACTATGCATTTATTTGCTGGTCTCTTCTACCAGCCAGTAAGCTACTAAATGATTTTGAATGAATGAATAAATGTCTGGGAATGGGAAGGAAAGTGCAACTGAACAATTATTAATGAGTTAAAGCATTTGTAAAACGGGTAGTAATCACTGGAACAGAAGTGCACAGGGTAAGGTACATACTCAGACAGCAATATAAAAACAAGAAATATTTGCATCTCTTTCCCCCAAGCTTCGTTAGGATCCTTTGGCAGGATAGTGGCAAGCACGGACACTAAGGTTCAGTTTTCAGACCAGTGAAATTGCTTCTCCACTCAACTCCGACAGGCCCCACCCTCATCCATACCCTCCCCTTCTCTGGTGGGTCCCACTACAATAACCTCTGAGTTTGATGTCAACTCAGATAACCTTTTCAATGTATAGGTCTGAATGCGTCATTCTGCCTCTAAAACCACCCAATGCCTCATTGTCACAAAGGAAAAAAAAGCCAATCGCTCAGCATGACCTGCCCACCAAGCTCCCCTGGACCCCCGTGCCCCTGCACCATCAGCCCCAAAATTGACCATGAGAAGTGTAGAATGGCCTTGAATTCAAAAGTGTATGTGGATTTAAGTTCCAAATACTGTATCCTATTTTTAGGGAAGCCTTCTTTTTGGTCCTAAAACAGTGGTTCTCCAAGTGGGATCCCCAGACCAGCAGCATCAGAGTTGTCTGAGAACTTGTCAGAAATGCAGATTCTTGGGCCCCACCCCAGACCTACAGAGACAGAAACTCTGGGGCAGGGACCCAGCCATCCCTTCTTTAACAGGTCTGATTCTGAAGCAAACTTACATTTGTGAACCACTGCCCTAGGGAGTAAGGGAGTCAGGATTTCACAGCAAGCTGGTGTCCTAGCTTGATTCAGGGCTGAGTTTACTCAGGTTCACAGTGAGAGAAAAACCACCAGTGACGTTCTTCAGTTTACTCGAGTACCTGAGACCTTGTTCAGATCTACTTTTCTTTCTTAGACTGAATTTTCTCCCCCACTCCCCGACCCCAGTTTCCAATGGCAGAACAGAGAGTTCTAGGGGATAAGATCTAGAACTTTTGATTCACACAAGATGTATCTGAAATGAAAAGGGCCTGTTTATGTTGGAACACGTCCATTAGTCTCAGAATCTGTCCTGCTCACTGGGGAGAGGAAAGGAGTCAGTGAGGGGAGTGGACAAACCACGGCTTTGAAGTGAGGGGTGCCTGGATAAGAATCATAACGCTAACACTTAGAAGCTGGCAATCTTCTTGACTTTCACAGAGTTCCATGTGAAAGGGGAATGCTTTCAGTCCCTACCCTACTGGGGTGTTCTGAGGGTCAAATGGGACACAAAGTATGCAGCTGCTCAGCAAATGCTGGTCCCTTCCCTTTCCCCTTCCCCCACCACCTGGTCAAAGGCCTGCCCTGGACCACGTTCACAAGACGGTTTAAGGATAGAGCAGAATCTGTTTTTGTTGTCCTCTAAGGCTAGGCTACCGCATGGCATTCCAGTGAGTTTTGGTGAAGAGGGATTGCCAGATAAAATATAGGACACTCAGTTAAATTTGAACTTCAGATAAAAGATGAAAATTTTAGTTGGTATTAGTGTGTCCTCTGCAGTATTTAGGACATGCTTATGCTAAAAAAATTATTTATGTGAAAATCAAATTTAACTGGCTTTCTTGTATTTTTATTTGCTAAATCTGACTACCTTGGGGTAGAAGGATGTTTCAAGGCAAGGCTTTTCTCTCCACTCTGTAACATTTTCATAAAGGCCAGTCTTGAGCAGGACGAGCTGGGCACATCTGACGAGGAAGCCCAGCACTGGAAGACTTGGGGTGATGTGGGGCTGAGGGGAGACCCATCCAACTCTCTTGGGAATTTGGGAGCGGGAATAAGGCCAAAGACTGATGATGATGATGGCTGATGCACCTCAGATTCCTGCCTCCACTAGCAGAAGGACGGGGAGCCCCCTTCCCTTTCCTCCCAACCCCAGGCACTTTTGGGGTGAACTTCTGGTCACTGCCCCATTTCTGCGTAGTTGTCGCACAACTGTAATTCTGATAAGGTATTAAAAGCAATAACTGTTCTTTTTAGGATCCTAAGGTGCTTATTTTTATTTTCTAGTCTGGTGTCAGTATGGCGAAGGGACTTCACTAAACATGGGAGTTAAATCTTAAAGCATTTTACTTATTTCCACTCCTTTGAAAATGTTTAGGAGTTGAATTATTTAAACTAGAAAGAGATGAGGGAGTTAGAAGGGAAGGTTGCCTGCCCCAGGCACAGCCTGGGGAGGGTGCTAAATGTGGTTATCAAGAGATCAAAGAACCCAGGAGAGTCTCCTTTGATCTGATGCTTGTCAGCGTTGCAATTAGATCTTTGATATTCTGCACTTGTCTACCCCCCTTCTTCACATTTCTTCTCCTCTCATAGACACCCAGCAGTGCTAGACCCTGGCACGCCCTAGATACAGCCCTTGTGGCTGTGGAAGATCTGAGTGTGCCCTAGGACAGGGAGACATCATCTCTCCTGCAGGAAAACCCCTTTTCTAAATACAGTTGCTGTCATTCCTTATTTTTGAGGGGAAAAAAGATAAATGTGAAATCCCCCCAGTTATTCCCGCAGATACATGTCTCACTGTGTGAGCTGATATCAATCATCCTGTGGTTTCCATGCTTTTCCTTTGATGCAAACAGGAAAGGTACCAATTGGCCTGGACTAACTTTGGGTTGCCTAGATTTTCCAGATGTTTGGGGGGGGACTCAGGGGCAGTCAGTTAAATCTGACAAAAGCTGCTGCTCACCCAAGCCAAACTCTTCCTCTTTGGATTTCTGTGACTTTTCTTTTCTGAACAACATAGGACTACCCAAACTGCATTTAGTCCTGCGCTGTCTCCCCTTTCTCCCGAAAAGTTGCTTATCAGGGACTGTAAGGTCTGATTTATGGCATTCATCTATACTCAGATCCTCAGTCTCACTCTAAGAATTTTTTACACAACTTGTACTAGTCTCAAAAGTACAAGAATAATGGGTAGAGTTCTGCAGATGAGTCAAATGCTTCATCCCTATCAGTCTGTAGAAGATACAGAATGTCTGTTTGTTTTCCTTAATGGACAAGATGTGATATGTGTGTTTCCTAATCCTGAGCTACTGAAATATTGATTCTCATGCTGACCTGGCATCCTGGGAGTGGAGCCAGTGTATCTGCATCTCGGTGCTCCACATGTAGACGTCTTCCTGCTGGCCCAGCCTGTGACCACCAGAATGAGATTAGATTTGCTTGGGGTGGAGGCGGGGCAGGGGGAGGAGAATGTAAATCCCAATGAAATAGCTGTCTGGCCTTATTTCTATTTGACAGAATGGGGCAGCCATTCCTGACATTTTTGGCCAATAGTATCATGTATTTATCCAAATATCCCATTTTCTTCTTTTCCCTTATTTGATTTAAATGAATGTAGGCTTTTTGGTGAAAACGAGAAAGGAAATCCTAGCTAAAAATCCATCTGAACTTCTGAATAGAATTGTCTGAAAAATGTAAAATATTTTACAAGGAATTCCAGAAAGATGGATAATTTATACCACCTCAAAAATGTCTCCTGACTTGCAAAATATCAGAAGCCTTCCCATTACCTGTGTGATCCCTGAAGGCAGATGAAAGATGGTTTGGAACCCTGCGGGCACACCTGGTGCTGGGCACAGTGTCTGCTGGGCTCTGACTCCGTGCTGTTTCAGGATGGAGGGTGGGGACTGTGTATGGCATGCATCATCAGTACAGTGGTGCGGAATCGTCGCATCACGGCAGTATTTAGTAAACAGAACAGAGTGAGCCCAGAGGTGAACACATTTGCTTGACTCCCTTCGTCATCCCTCTGTCTTCCACCATGTTCCCAGTCTGCACCCACACAAGTGTTCACCTGCACCAGGGTGATGATTTCCTTCCTGGCCTCCCCTCTCAGTCTTGTGGCTTCCAATACTCATCCTCTGTACCACTGCGGGCTGAGGTTTAGAAAATGGCTGCTTGTTTACAGACCTCCAGGGGCTCCCTGATACCCAGAGTCCCGTGCCCCTTTACCAACCTATGCAGTCCTCTGTGATCTGACCCACCTCCCTCTGCATACTTGGCTTCTTTCCAAACCTATCTTGAACTTCACCTCCCAGGAAACTGGAAAGGCTGTTTTCCATGTTTACTTTTTCTCATGCGGTTCATTTTTCTTAGAGGTCCATTGCTTCCTCTTTCATCTAATTTTCCCCTTGAAGACTCCTCTCAAGGACTTCTCCTCCAGGAATCCTATTCCATTTGCCATTTTGCCCTCCCTGAACAGCCCTTCCTGGTACTTCCTGAGCACTGCTCCTATTTGCCTCCATCACTACCCTCCCCATCTTTCCTGATTTTTTTAACCCACCCATCTCCTTGACTGCACTGTAACTTGCTCAAAAGTAGGAGCATGCCCTTATTCAACTTTGTATCCACAGTGGCTTGCACAGTCCAAGGAGGAGAGAAGGTGCACGTGGAGGCGGGGGGTTGAACTAAATTTAAGAGAGGATGCTGAGAGCAGAAACAAAAAAAATAAAGGCAAAAAAAAAAAAAGTGGGCATTGACAACATCTTGATTTAACTATACTTTGAGAAAGGACTATTATCTCTATTTTACTGATGAGGAAATGGAGGGTCATAGAGATTACGTTTGACCAAAGCTCAGAGATAACAATCGGGGGAGCCATAACTGGAGCATGAACCCCTAGAACAGTTCCAAGAAAGGATCAGCAAGGACCAATAAATATTTGTTGACTCGAACTGGTTGGTAGAATATCTTCACACATCACTCTTGAGTCGGCTCACCAACAAATCGCATGTAGGAAGAGATTCTTGAAAGACCACCTCGTTGGTCTGCTTCATTCTGTAGGCTTTTATCTTAACAGTACCAATTTGATACAGTGGAAACAGGCAACAGTCTCCTGGATTTAACATATTCATTTGTTAGTTCCTTCAGCAAGTATTTATTGAGTACCTGTCCTAACACATGGGTGTGTGATTTAGGGCAAGAAAACCTGTCCCAATGAAACTTTCTGGAAAATGATCTGCCTAGGAAAATTCTTCTAATAATGTGGAATGAAGTAACCATTGACTCACCAGGGGATGAGATGTTTTATCAGCCAGACTCACATAAATCATGTATACTGGTAGACCAAATTACCGAAGCCAGAAGCATTTATGAATCACCAAGGAGTTCTGGATCTTTTCGGTTTGATGGTTGCAACAGAAAGGTCGATAAGCAGAAAAGGAATTTATTGAAGATTAGTTGCCTCAGAGAACCACCAGGACAGCTAGCTGGAGGACCAGACTCAAGAATTGAGCAGAAACAGAGGGAGGCAATGCATCAGATCCTTGGTTAACATCCCTTTGCAGAATTGGCCAGTGGGGATACTGCTGTGGCCCACCAGTCACTGTGGTCTTCGTGGCTGCTGGCGCTGAACTTCAATGCTTCTGGTTCCGTTACCACCATCAGAGAAGAATTATCCTCTGTCCTCATACCTTACTGTCATCAGCTCCTGCTCCTTATGGCTACGTATATTTGGTGAGCCTAGTGCACACATACGGAAGTCTGTGCTCTGCCTGGCAGGGATGATAGGAATGTGAGTACCCTGCATCTGTAGCTACTGTAGGAGGTCGGGGCTTTGCCTCCCCACAAGACTTATATACACAGGGGAATTCTCCAAGCATAGGAAGGGCATTTGGACAGCTAAAAACATGACCAATTTCCACTATAGTCTCTAAAGTTAATAATTTTTAATTTTAGGATTGAGGCATTTCACCAATGCCAACATAGTACAATATGAAAATGAATACATATTTATCTTTTCCAACACTACTAATTGAATTCCTGAACTGCTTTGGATAAATTGCTTCACGTATTTTAGAAATAGTGGTCCAAGTTTTACCACATGCCTTTCTTTCTGGAAATAATAAAAAATGAAACAACAATATATTGTGACAATATCTGTTTCCCCTCATCCTTTCCCCCTCCCCCTTTTCCTTTCTCCCCTCCCTCCTTCTTCCTTCCTTCCTCCTTTTTTCCTTCCTTCCTTCCTTCCAAAAACACTTATCAAATGCCTACTATTACTCTATGCCAGGCACTGTGCTTGGTACCAGGAAATCGAAGATAAATACGATGTGCTCTTTACCATCAAGTTGTGCCCAACATCGTGTGGGAGAGACAGGGAACAAATAACTGTCCTGTAATAGAGGGGCTGGGGTAAAAGTTTCAACAGAATTCTCTGTTTTTCTTTACCCTGTGGAATTGAGATTAGAAAAAGCTTCATAAAGAAGGTGGCACTTGAATTGAATCTTTAAAGATATAAATGGTCACAACTAAAATGCAAAGGGACATTCCCAGGTGCAAGGGAGCTCACTTTGAGAAAAAGAGAGCATGAAAAAGAAGTGGCTAATCAGAGGAACTCTGAGAGCTTGGAAAGGCTGGGACACGGCGTCTGGGGAGGACGTTGAGGGCTGACGCAGGCGGGCTGTGCGGAGTAAGGTCTGACTGAAATCAAGTGAAAGGCAGGTCGTGGAGGGCCTCCTCGCACGCAAAGGGATCAGAGCGTATCTTGATGGACTAAAGAGCGTAACTTGATGGACAGAATGACATGATCGGATTTATATTTTCAAAAGATTGCTCTGGTGGCAGGGAGGGAAAAGGTCTGGAATGGGATTAAAATAACAGGGAACCAATAAAAAAATCATCACAGTTCAGGTAGGAGAGGGTAAGATCCCGAAGTACTTCAGTAGCAGTGGGAATGGGAAAGAAAGCAATGTTTGTGGAGCCAGAGCCTGCAGGACATTCTGTGGCTGAGGGGAAGGCTGGCGGCGCCTGCCCCCAGACAGAGAACTGGAAAGAGTAAGAAGGTTTTGTCTGGGGGAGATGGGGCTGTCTGGGTGTAGCCTAAGGTAACAATTAGATTTTAGCCCTGTCAATCATTTAGGTGGACTTTTTGTGTTGGTTGTCTATAAAGGACGAGCACTCAGGACGGGTTTCTGGGTTAGAGTCAAAAATCAGAGTTTCATCTCTGTAGCTGCCTTACCAAGAAACCTCTAGGCTACCCTAGTGACTAGCAGAAACCTGATAAATATGTCCCAAAGTGTGAACCTGAAAAATTCAGGCTTAGTCTCCAAATTCCAAAGTAGGAGCTAACGTTTTCCCTCTCCTCAACCGCAGACTTTTAACAATAAAGAATACTGCATCCAGGAGGTGTTGTAAGTTTTGACAACAGAGCAGACAGTGGGTTGCCAGTTAGCTCGTTGTACTATATACAGATTCTACCCATGACTTGCTTCCCTGAAAAATGAGAACCAAATGATCTCTGCTGTCTCTTTCGATTCTGAATTAGCCAGAGTGACTGGAGTCCCACCTTGGGTACATATGGGGCTACATCCTTTTGTTCTTCAAATTAAGTTCAGGCCTCCAGAGATTGGCAGGATATACAATCCCTCTCTCTAAATTGTCTGGACTACTCAGTTCTGGGAATAAACTCCTCTTGAGAGGGAACTGCCACATGTGACCAGCCCACTAGGTCCCCACCTGTGGCTGCCCGAGCTCCATCACTGCCATGCTTCAGGCCCATACTCACAGTTCAGCGTTCCCATCCCCTGCTGTGACCATGCCATCACGGCCCGGCACTTGGTGCTGAGTGGCTCTTTAGGGCAGGGTGACGATCTCACTGTCCCGGTCCGCAGCTGGTGGGTGGCACTCCCTTGCTCAGCTGTTTCCACCCCAGCACAGCCACACTGTCCGCCCTACGCCGGCACCACCTGTCCGCCATGGCACGGTGGTGGAGTTGGGGTTACATTTCTAGACTCTCCCTGTATCATCATGGTGAGTCTGCTTTTGAGGGCCCGTGGTGTCTTTTCCTGCCAGCAGTCCTGGAACGGTCTACTGTAATCCACCAGAGACTAGTTTGTAGACGCAGCCGTTTACTTTACATTAGTAAACGCAAGGGGAACCTCACTGCAAGGGGAACTTCTAGGGTGAGACGTGGCTGCAAATTTTAAATAACAACCTACTTTCATTGAAAAATGAAAGTTAACACTTCTGATTAACCAGGCACCCATTTAACATTCTATGTCTCTATAACAATGAACAATGACAAGAATAAGAACATGAAAGGAGAGACCAGGAAAATACTGAGAAGTGAAACATTTGCCAGTTGGCGTCCTATTAAGCAGATACAGTCACTGGTTGGAAGTCATCTGCCGGGATCCAGCTTTTCAACTGAGACTGTGGCAAATTCTTGTGGTGTGTGGGTAGGGGGTGTCCGTCATCATGATAGGAAGGATGGGTAGTGCCCCGCCACCCACTCAGCGACCAGCCCTCTGCATATGGCAGCCACATGCTGTGAGCTGTCCGACCTGCTTCTCCCAGCTTGGATATGAAAGCGAGGGCCAACCCTGACTGCCTGGGGGTGGGGTGGGGTGAGAATGGCCACCCCACAGGATCACAGAAGGGTGGGTGGAGCTGAGTCAGCAAAGTGGGAGGAGCTCGGAGACTGCTGACTGATTTTCAAAGAGAAAGAGCAACTTTGCAAGGCAGCATGAACAAAGCAAGATGAATTGATGCATAAGGAGACAAAAACAATGCAGAAAAACACCATTCTGGCACAATTGACCACTGAATATGTGTCATCAAACATGAGATCATCCTTACCTGGCAACAACACAGCTGAAATAGATCATTTAAGCAGTTTTTCATGATTACTGAGCCCAACATGGCCTTCAACTGATAACTGGCCCACGACAAAGAGGCTGACCTAATAGCCTGCAGTGCAGGAAAATTCTATTTTCTTCATAATCAGATGAAAAATGTTGTGGGAACCGAGCCAGAGAACATGTTTGTACTGGATGTTTTTTAGTGCCTTAAATTTAAACACTTTTTTAAATATCAACTGCACTATCCTAGTAAACTTTTGAAGATGAAATGAAGGATTTAGATTTATTGGGAAATCTACATTCATCTTAAAGACGGTACACATCTTCAGCAAATAAGCAATTTCGTTTTCCCTAAAGATGAGTTCTTTGAGTGTCAGGATCCTGTTTTTGCTTCATCCTCATCCCCTGTTGTCAGGCAGATGTTGCAATATCTTAGAGCACCCAGCAGACCGACTTCAGCCATGTCAGACTGGGATATGAGTGCATGTGGTTCCAGAACCCTTCTTCCCAGCTAATGAAAACCTTGGAAGGGGGCTTGCTGGTCCCTGGTTGCATAATTAGAAGTTTTTAAGAACAGACCAAGTCAAGAGAAAAGGTACAGTTTTATAACTGGTGGTTGCTATAATTAAAGTTATTAGTTAAGGAAGGGCTGTTACTCAGGGCAAAACAATCAGAAGGAAGTTTTAGCAATTAAGTCAAATTCACTGTGGTTGTGAGGTTTCTTTTCTACCCCCCACCCCCCGCCCTTCTTTCTCTCTGGAAAACAAAACCACCTCAGGCAAGTGTGCTGTACTCTCAGAGAGCATCTTGACTCTGCAGTGGCAGGAGAGCAAACAGTGAACTGTGCTGTTGACTCTATCAGCAGGTTAATTAAGAAAGCTGTTAGTGATCATAAAAAAAAGAGCCGGCACAATTTCAGTTCATATTGATAAAATCCATGACCCAGTCAGAACTGATGTTTGTTCAATACTAGGAAGACATGCTAGAGGCATTTAGAGGAAAAGGCTGATGCAGGAAGCTTGAAGTCCAGTACTGGATGCCCCATATTCATATTAACAAAGTCAATTGCTTGACATTCCACATGCTTTCTGTCACTGTAAGCAGAAGTGTTCCGGACCTCAGATTCACTCTGAAAAGCTTCGTTTACTCATAATGCAGTCATCATAAGGGAGCCCTGGCTTGGGGGTTTGAAGACTGGGTTCTGGTCCTAGATCTGAAACTAAAGTGCTGTGTGGTTTGGGACAGTGGACTTGACCCTGGGGCTCCACTTCTCATAGACCAGTACCTTCAGTACAGTGCAGTTTCAGGAGTGCAGCAAGCCTACCTTTTCCATGTAGCATCTTCTGTTGGGGGAAGCCTGTTCAAAACTCTAATATGGTTGGCAGGAATGCATTGTCCACAGGGTGGTGGGACCATCCTCCTGCTCCACTAGCTGCTGGGGATGCTATACAAAGCCTGAAGAGCAGTTTGAGAGGAGACAGTTTTGGGGTTGTCCCACCTTTGCAAATCCTGAAGTCACACCTTGACAGGGAAAAGGCTCCCAGTTTCCTAGGCAAGCTTCTATTTCATGGACCTCAGGTTTAGCTCTTGTGCTTCTCTTCCCACGGCCTCCACTCGTTCCCAGTCCCCTAGCATGTGTCCCCATGGAAACACGGAAGTCCTTCCCCTCGCACTACCAGCAAGCACACAAATGCTTGTGCAATTGCTTAGGGAACATGGGAAGGGATAAAGAGGGTTCCTGCTAGACTTGCCTTCACTCCCTTAGGGAGGTCACACTGGTTGAATTCCCGTTGGGACTGGCCTAGGGTGAAAGCCACTATGGAAAAGAGAAATGGAGAGAGCTTTCAGATGGATGCAAGAGAGATGAAACTGACAAACCTCTGACTGCAAACAAGAATGCCAGATGCACTCCAAATGTCATTTAACACAGTTACTCACTGCCTCGGAGATGGGTGCACAAATCATTTCTCAAGGCCTATTCCATTTGTCAATATTTGAGCATCTTTAATAACCTAAAGATCTAAATTTCATCCTGTGATATTTTGGACCCTTTTAAAGACTGGTGGTAAAAGATAAAAATATTGACTCCCAAAAGTGAGGTCAGAGGTGTGGTTAAGAAATGAAAACAGTTAAACAGTCTCACCCCTCCGGTGCTCGGGAACAAGGATCGCACTGCGTGTCTGCTGACAGGGCCAGAGGCCATGGTGGAACCCGACGTGAGAGTAAGACAGTTACAGGGAAAGGATAGGAAAACACCAATTCAGGAGTCAGTGTTTAAAAAGCCACCTCCATGTGAGAAATGAAATGAAAATGAATATGGTCTCTCTGGAAGGTCTAACTGAGTGAAACTTAAGGATAAAAATGAATGGTGTTGTAAATAGTATCAGTTCACTTGTAAATCTCCTTGCATCTAAAATACAAGAGTAAATCACCTCAGTGAGCCTGGCTGTGGTTTTTCATTTGAGTGAAACAGATGCTCAATTTTCAAAAGCAAATTGGCAGCAAAATGGGAACAAAAGAAAGGGCAGAAATTATGTTCCCAACTCATCTGGTGAAATATTAGCTCATAAGATTTACAATACTGTGATAGACCTAACAAATTAGGCAACTGCCCTCTTGGTTTGAGAGGAAGGTTACAGCCTACACTATGAAGTAGCAATAGAATAACGACTCCCTGGTGTCAGTAATCCCAGGTTGTGAAGTATGCATTTCTCCGTTACGGGTTTCTAACATGTTGATATTATTTGCTGATCTCTGACTCACATCTCACAGTAAGGATGCTACTAAGAATCCAGAGACATTTTAACTTCATTGCAGTGTTTATTTTAACTAGTTTGAAATATTTGATATATATACAGATAAATCACAGAAGCTGAGATTGGACAACCCATATACCCAGCATCCTATTTAATGTGCTAATATTTTTCAGATTTGCAATAATTATTTTATATTTTATATCTCATCCTTTTGCGTGATACTTAGAATAAATTTTGACTCAAATTTTGAATTCACTAATTCATTATAATTTTCTTGATTTGTATTTTTAATTTAGGCAAAATGTATATAAAGAGTAAAATGTACAGTTGATAAATGTGACTCCAATGACTTTATTTATTTTTTTATTGTCGAGACTATTACAAATGTCCCCCATTCATACCCTCCACTTTGTCCCTTCTCCACTCAGCTCCCACTCCCACCCTGGCCTTCACCACATGGTTGTCTGTGTCCGTGGGCTATGCATACATGCATACGTGTTCTTCAGCCAATCTCTTCCAGTCCCCCTCTTCCCTCCCCTCTGAGATCTGTCAGTCTGTCCTGTATCCATGCCTCTAGTCTTATTTTGTTTGTCAGTTTATTTTGTTCTTTAGATTCCACATATAAGTGAGATCATAAGGTATTTTTCTTTCTCTGACTGGTTTATTTCACTTAGAATAATAATCTCCATTTCAGGGAATATACCCTAAGAATCCTGAAATACCAGTCAGAAAGAATAGATGCACCCCAATGTTCATAACAGTGTTACCTACAATCGCCAAGATCTGGAAACAGCCCAAGTGCCCATCAGTAGATGAGTGGGTAAAAAAAAAAGTGCTACATTTACACAATGGAATAATATGCAACTATAAAAATGAAGGAACTCTTACCTTTTTTTAATCCTCACCTGAGGATATATTTTTTATTGACTCTAAAAAGAGGGGGCAGGGGAAGGAGAGAGAGAAACATTGATGTGAGAGAGAAACATTGATGGACTGCCTCCTGTATGCACTCTGACCGGGGATTGAACTGGCAATTTAGGTATGTGCCGTGACCAGGAATTGAACCCACGACCTTTTAGTGCACAGTACAACACTCCAACGAACTGAGCCACCTGACCAGGGCTCCAACGACTTTTGACAGCCATATATACCTGTATAAAAAAGAATCCAGTAAAAATGTGCAATTCCATCACTCTAAAAAGTTCAGTTGTGCCACATTGCAGTAAATCCCCTTCAAGGAGCAAAGTTTGTTCTATCACAATGTATTATCTTTGCTTGGTCTTAAACGTCATTGAAATAGAATCAGATGGTATGCGTTCTTTTGGGCCTGATTCCTTTAGCATAACATAATGGGTTTGAGATTTATTCATGTGTTCCATGTTCAGTAGGTTTTTCTTTTTCAAGTTGCTTGGTAGTATTCAATTGTGTTGACATACCATAGTTTCTTTATCCATTCTTTGTTGATGGACTTTAGGGTTGTTTCTAGTTTGGGATTATTATAGATAAGGTCGCAATGAACATTTATTTGTGGCTATATGTTTTTATTTTCTTGAGTTAAATGCTTAGAATGGAATTGCTGAGACATAGGGAGGTACATTTTTAACTTCACAAAAACTGACAAATATTTTTCATAGTAGTTGCAACATTCTATATTTCATGCAGTTTATGAGAATGACCATTGCTGTACATTCTTGCCAACACTTGATGTTATTAGTCTTTTTAATCGTAATCTTTTTGGGGGAAATGAAGTGGTAACTCACTGTCATTCTGATTTGCATTTCCCTAATAACTTGGAATATCGAGTGCTCTATCATAAGGTTTTTTTTTTTACCATATTAATCTACTTTGATGAAAGTGTCTAAATAGTTTGCCCATTTGAATACAAGTTTTCATCTTTTAAAATATTGGTTTTGGGGATTTTTTTGTATATTCTGGTTTTTAGCCCCTTCCTTGTTATACAGGGTCTGGCACAAATAACACCCCTTTTTTATTACAAAATCATAAGCATGTAATTCAGTAACATAATATCACACTCAAGCACACCATGTAACACATTAGGTGAAATGTTCAAATTAAAACAATAAGTTATCACACCCACATTATTGCCCCACCAACCACACTCAAACAGGTGTTTACTTCTGCTGGACCCTGAATATTTGCAAATTTTTCCCCTATTCTGTGACTTGCTTTGTATTTTTTAATAGTGTATTTTGATTAGTAGAAATGTTTAATTTTTATTTTTCTTTTCTTGTGTTCTTTAGGGTTAATAAAATATTTTTTAGTATTTTACTTTATTTCCTTTATTGACCTTGTAAAAAACATCTGCATTGAAGTATAGTTGACCATAAACTACACATATTTAAATTGTACATTTTGATAAGTTTTGTCATATTTATAGACTTGCAAAACCATTACTACAACCAAGAAAATAAATGATGTACGACTTCCAAAGTTTCCTCAACGTTCCTTTGTACTCTTCCTTCCCGTCTCTGCTCTCCCGCCCCCTTCTTTTACCCCTCTGAATACTCATCTGCTTTCTGTCACAATAGAACAGTTTGCATTTTTAAGAATTTTATACGAATGCATACTATACACACTCATTTTTCTCTGACTTCTTTCATCAGCATAATGAATTTTGATTTGTCTTTGTCGTTGAACATATCAGTAGTTCATTACATTCTATTATTAATAAGTATTCCATTTGCTTATCTATTCATCTACTCTTGGACAATTAGATTGTATTCATTTTAGGGCTATTATAAATTAAATTTCTATGAAAATCTGTGTGCAAATCTTTGTATTGACACATGCTTTCTTTTTCCTTAGGTTAATATCTAGTAGTGGAATGGTTTGATTCTATGATAGATACATGTTTAACATTTTAAGAAACCATCCAACTGTCTCCCCAAGTGGCCGTATCATTTTATATCGCCATCAGCAGTGCGTGCCGTTGCTCCGCATCGTCACCAGCACTGATGCGGTCATTGCAACTTTAGCCGCTCTGATAGATGTCTCATGGCATCTCATTGGAGTTTTAATTTCCGTTCCCCTAGTGACTGATAAGGAACATTTTTTTTCTATCTGCTTATTTTTCATTTGTCTGTCTTCTTTGGTGATGGGTTTGGTCAAATCTTTTGACCATTTTTAAAAATTGGATTGTTTCCTTATCGATTTTGGGAGTTATTTATATTTTCTGGATACAAGTCTTTTATCGGGCATATGATTTGCAAACATTTTTTCCCAGTTTGTAGCTGGTTTTTCACCTTTTTCTTTTCTCATGGCCAAAATTTCTAACTCTGATTAAGTCTAACATCAATTTGTTCTTTAATGGTCTTATGTTAGGAGTCATATCTGAGAAACCTTTGCCTTACCCAAGATCACAGAGATTTTCTCCTATGTTCTTCTATAAGTTTCAGAGTTTGGGGTTTGGTATTAGGTCTGTCATCCACTTTGAGTTAAATTGTCTAAAAGAACAAGATAGTGATTCAAATTTATTTTTTGCATCTGGGTATCCAATTGTGAGAGCAACATTTGTTGAATGTCTGTTGACTTTTTTTTAAAATGTTATTCTGGGGTTTTGTGTATTCTTAATTTATCACAGTCCATTTAAATTAATATTGTACCACTTCATATAAAATATGAGAATCTTGCTATAGTATAATTCCATACATCCCCACTTCATCCTTTTAAGAATTGTCATATATTTTACTTCTATATATGTTGTAAAATCTGTAACACAATATTATTGTAGTGAATTAAACAGTACATTTTCTTTTAAAGAAATTTTTAAAAAAATTTAAAGGCAGATTTTTTTATTTACCCACATGTTTTCCCTGACTGATGGCATCGATTCCTTTCTGTATAACTAACTGGATTTCCACCTGCTATCATTCCCATTCAGTCTGATGAACTTCCTTTAGCATTTCTTGAAGTGAGATTCTGCTTCTTATATATTTTGAGTTTTCTCTTATCCATAAATTTATTTAAACCTCATTTATTGAAGGATATTTCTCAGGCTGTAGAATTCTAGGTTGATAGTTTTAACTCTCTGTTTTATAGATGTCAATTTACTTTTTTACAACCTTCTTTGTTTTTCATGAGTAGTTCTTGCCTTGTCATTCATAATTCTTGCCTTTGCCCCTGATATACAATGTATTTTTTTCCTCTGTAAATTCTTTGTAATTTTATCTAATTTTTTCAGTACTTTGACTACGACATACTTAGGCATGATTTTCTTGATGATTGAAGTCTTTCAACAATTTTGGAAAACTTCTCAGATGCTATTGCTTAAATTTTTTTCTCTATTCTAGCTCTCCTTCTGTTACACCTCCATTTACACTATGTTAGAGAACTTTATGTTGTCCCACAGGTCACTGAGGCTTTGTTTATTTTTGTTTCAGTCTTTTTCTGTGTTCATCAATTTGGTAAATTTCTTTTGAGCTATCTTCAAGGCCATCAACACTTTCTCCTGTAGTGCCCAATCTGCTGTTATGCTTGTCCAGGGGGTCTTTTATTTCAGATTCTGTATTTTTCAGGTTAGTATTTATGTTGGCTCTATTTATAATTTTTACATTTTGACTGAGATTACCCATCTCTTACTTCACATTTATTCATGCTTTATCTCACACCCTTAAGCATATATATAATAGGTGTTTTAAAATTCTCATGTGCTAATTCTAACACCTGAGTCATTTCATGGTCTCTGTCATTTTTTCCCCTTTGACTATGGATTATACCATCTGCTTCTTTGCAGGTCTAGTAATTTTTTATTGCATGCTGGGCATTGTTGATACATTGTAGGGAGAATTGATTATATTGTCTTCCTGTAAAGGGTGTTGAGTTTTATTTCGGTAGCAGATATATAGATCTTAATCCACTCAAACTTTCTTTTAGGCTTTCTTAGGGTCATCTATTACCTTTTGTGTCCTGAGTCCTAGTGTGTAACCCTCACTCTGGAACATAGAGAAGACTTGTAAGATGTGGCTTTTCTAGGGTCTCAATTTAATGCCTTCTGTTTTCAGTGAGGATTCGTCACCCTGGCTAGGCCACAATCCCAATGTCTCAAAACTCTGTGTGATCCGATATCTCTGTTGAGCTCTCAGCCTCCCAGCAGCAGGATTCACAGAGGTGGGCCCTGTGCATGAGCTTCTCAGTTCTTGGACCGGGATCCGGAGTACTCTCCATGCAGATTTCTTAGCTTATTAAAGCAGAATGATGTTTTGGCTGCAGCCGGTGTGGCTCAGCTTGTTGGGTGCCATCCTGCAAACCAAGTCACCAGTTCCATTCCATGTCTGGGCACAGCCTGGGTTATGACTTCAGTCCCTGGTCCAGCCACATGCGGAAGGCAGCTGATTGATGTTTCTCTCTCATATTGATGTTTCTCCCCTTCTCTTTTTCCCTCCAGGCCACTCTCTCTCTAGAAAGAAAGAGGAGGAGGAGGAGGTCTTAAAATATAGGGTGATTTTTTAAAAAGGGAAAATGCTTATTAAGTTTCAGTTACTTTGTTTACTTAAATCTACAAATGCAAGTTGATTAATAATAGTAAAATAAATTTATACAGCATTTCTCTTCTTGGGCTTCTGAGACAACTGCCTATTAAAGGCTGAGTTGGTATAGTGAAGTGATAAGAATTTAGAATCTTATCTCTGCCACTTATGATCCAAGTAACCTTGTTCAAGCCACTTACCCTCTTGCAGTTTCGGGTACCTTCTCTATAAACTGGGGTGGAAATTATACCTACTTTGCAAGGTTAGTGTGAGTATCAAATGTGGTGACTGGTGTGAGCTGTGTTGTAAATGGTAAGTTAACATACAACATTGGAACCTATGCTTTTTTCCCCCAGAATTGCTACACTGTAGCTCCATGCCCCGCTTTAAAGACTTTTTTAAGTAGTCTTAGGTTCATAACAAAACTGAGAGGTAGGTACAGAAATTTCCCATGTAATTTCTGCCCCACAGTGCACAGCCTAACCCATTATTAGCATCTTCCACCAGAGTGGCGTGTATGTTTCAATTGGCACGTCATTACCACCCAAAGTCCATAGTTTTCAGAGTTGAGAATGTTCTAAAGAAAATCCCAGTAAACCCATTCTTGGCTCGGAGACCAAAGTTCCACATGTATCCAGAAAGAGTATTAATTAAACAAATGTGCACATATGCACTAGGGTTCTCTCTTGGTGTCGCACATACTATCGACTGGAGCAAATGTATAGTGATATGTATCTATCACTACAGTATCATACAGAGGATTTCTACTGCTCTAAAAATCCTCTCTGCTCTATTCATTCCCCCCTCCCCAAAGACCTGGCAACTGGTCTTTTTACCTTGGCCATAGTTTTGCTGTGGCTATCCTTTCTTACCAGTGGTCCTCGAGGACTCTCTAATTAAGAGACATAGCACATTCTTTGTTTAGGGATGGCTTGTGGGAGGATTATCTCAGCCCTTGTTGTCACTGTCCACCACTGAATTCTCTGCCCTGGCTGGTGGGCAGTGCCCCCTCAGGGTCCTGGTTTTGTTTTTGTTTTTGTTTTTTTAAGGAAAGCATGATAGGGAAGAAAAAATCTACTCTTACTTCCTGGGAGAGAGGAGAAAAGTGAAGAGAAAAATCCCATGCCCTCACTGGAAATGGAAGAGAGAAATATAAAGGAAATTCAACTCGGGAGACTTGGAATGCAGCAAAGGCAGAGTTCTTATCTTACTTCCAAATCTTTGTTAGGACCATTTCATTGTTTTTCCCAAAGAAACCACGGGAAATAATTTTTATATTTTAATTTAACTGCCTTAAAATTTACATCAATTTTCAGACAAAGGCCTAGAAACCTAATCACTTAAAGAACTGTGTTTTTAATAAAAAAACAAATGTAGTTTGGATATAAAAACAAACAAAACCTTACAAAGATTGTTATAACTTAATCCACCTTTCTGTTTCTACCTCGACCCTTTATATATGTCTCGTCACTCAAGCTCAAGATGACTAGACCCACAACAGCAGTTCTTATGAAGGATTCTGTGTGGAAAGGGCACTTTTGAAACGGCTGGAGAAGGGTGGGCGAACCTCAGGATCTGTAGCAGAGGAGAGCAGCTGTTCTGTTTTGTAAAGCCACGGAAATGCTCTGGAACGGTTCAAGGGGCAGTCAGCAAGCCGCCAGGTGAGTGTGTAGGTACGCCGGGCTACCCTGATGGCAGACAATAAGAACAATGGAGAGTGGTGAGCAATTTCAGAGTTGAGAATGTTCTGAAGAAAATCCCAATAAACCCATTCTTGGCTAGGAGGCCAAAGTTCTACACGTACCCAGAAAGAGTATTAATTAAACAAATGTGCACATATGCCCTCAACTTGTTGCTCTGGGCAATAAAACCATTAAGTTTCAATATTAAGACATAAGTACATTTACTTGAACTAATTGAACGTATGTTTCAGATAATTGGTCAGAAAATTTCCTGGAATTTGCCTCTTCTTCTTATTTTTTCTCTCTGAATTTAAATCCTGGTTCAGGCAGTGGTTTCAGTATTCCGGGAGATCTGACTTGCCTAAAATAGATGTTAAGAGAAGCCCTCTATATTTATAATCAGAACAGAGCATGTTCCATGGTGAGAGAAACATCCCCATAGTTCAGCTCGAAAACACAGAAAACAGCTAGAAGAGAAGCCGGGTGGCGGGTAGCTGTCTGCAGGTGGCATGATGCACTCAGGAGATCTGCTTCTCATTTATAACTTATCGGTCTGGTTGGTAGCTTGGGTTGTTTTTCAGGAAAAAAATACTGCAAGATAAACATATGGTTTCATGTTGCTGTTCTTTGGTTTCCACATCCAGGATATAGGCCTGTCTGCTTTCTCATTAGTCTCCCTTGAGAGACTAAACATTGATTTATTAAGTTGGATTAGCTTGGGCTGATGCAAAGAAAGGTCAGAGACTATTCAAAAATAGTGATGGAAAATGATTTTTAAAAAATACCCCAAGATGGCAAGAGAAAAAATAAGAAAGAAGTGAAAATGATTAATGTTGATATTTTAACATGATGCTGTTTTAACTGAGAATTTTTAAGGTTATGAAACATTGAGAAATAAAATTAATGACCTGGAAAATAAACTCATATTAAGAAATGTCAGATTGGAGGATAATGTCGATGGGGTAGAAGTAAGAGAAACAGTGACCCTTCTCCCCTCGTCCCACCACAAAGGACATTGCAAAACTGCGTTGGATGAATAATTTTAGTCCCTCTTATAAGCCTTATTCTAATTTTCCTAAAACTTGATGCAGGGACAGCATCTGTATTTTACATGTGAGATGAGAAATTCTTGCAGTGAAAAAAAGGCTAATAGCTTAACTTCCTCTGACCTCTGATTGCTGTTTGTTTCTGTGGAGAAGCTGACCCAGCAACCCCCTTGACTGTTTGGGAGTGTACAGGGCTTAACTCAAAGTTGTAAGGAGTTCTAAACATTCTCAGTCAAGTGCTTATCTGGCTGACTCCAATGATCGTATTTAAAGCATATACTCCTTTGGATTATTATATTGAAATCAAAACCATTTTTGAACAGTAAAGAAGAAAGTGTCTTAGAGAGGAAGTGAGATGTGAAACAATTCTTTGTTCCTGATTCTACCTTGAGGTTCCCAGAATCTGTCCTAGAGTCACAGCGGATGAGTGGCCTTTTATTAATGGGACTGGGTGCAGTGCATAATCACCATGGGAGTAAGAGATTACGGTAATTGCACACTCACTCTATGCCAGACACTGTTCTAAGTGCTTTATGCATATAAATTCAGTTATCTTCACCACAGTCAAAAGTCGTAGATATTATCATCTTCCCCATTTTAAAGATGAGCTGTGGAGGGATTCGGTCATTGCTTGAGGTCATACAGCTATTACAGGAGGCAGGATTCACATCCAAGTTACTCTGGCTCCAGAATCCACACTTTCCACCTCAGTGTTGTGGTTCTGTGTTATATAAAGACACTGAGATTTTAAAAATAATTTATTTCTGGCCACTGGTGAAAAAATATATTCATTTATCCCAGAAATAGTTGTGTTAGTGAGAGGAAGTCTCTTTTCTGTTACCCATTCATTTTGTAAAATGAGTTTAAATACAAAACAAGTCATAGTTTTTGCAACTGCCCAAAAGAGTAGTAAGATGTGGAGAGAGCAAGAGGACATGTTCAGGAGGAACTTTGTATGATCTCCCTGGCCTGAAGGGGATCAGATTAGATGTATTCCTCTGAAACATGAACATGGAAATATAATTTAAAGAACCAACTTTTACTTTTTTAATTAATTTTTTTCCTCTGACATAATGGCTAGTTTAAATTACCCAGCAGCAATGAATGATAATAGAAGTGCTTTAATTAAGAATGTAGAAGAGCCCTGGCTGGTGTGGCTCAGTGGATTGAGTGCCAGACTGTGAACCAAAGGGTCGCTGGTTCTATTCCCAGTCAGGGCACATGACTGGTTTGTGGGCCAGGTCCCCAGAAGGGGCGCTCAAGAGGCAACCACACATTGATGTTTCTCTCCTTTTCCTTCTTCCTCCCTTTCCCTCTCTAAAAATAAATACATAAAATCTTAAAAAAAAAAAGAATGTAGAAGAAAGAACATGTTTTAAACCATGAAGTTAGAAGGCATGAGAAGTTAGAAGAGGTCCTCTTAGAAGAAAAGAAAGACTTGGTTACTCCACTCATCTGAGCAATAGGGAGCACAGCGTGTCTTACCGTGATGGGTATCTCAATGCCATGGGGTTAGAAATGGCCATCTCTCTTTTTTTTTTTTTTCATCCAGGGGATAATTTAAACAGGTTCACAACATGGCTGAAGTGGCTATACGCGGGCCAGTGTTCCTTGAAGGGTGGAAAATGCATGTGGAGCAAACTAGAGAGATGGGAAACAAAGGGGGAAAAATTAGCCCGTCAGATGAAGTGTGTGTGTGTGTGTGTGTGTGTGTGTGTGTGTGTGCGCGCGCGCGCATACGTCCATGCAGAATCGGGAACTCTGAAAGGAGACAAAAGGAGAAGCCCAGGATGGCCACTCAACTACTATTGCACCCATCACTTCTTTCTTCCTGCTTTGCAAGGTACAATGTTTGCCACGAAGGTGGAAGAAAGTGTCATGTGAGTTTGAGAGAGCAAACTGGTGAGAAGAAAGGCTTAAAGTGAGAGTGGTAAGAATATAGAAAAAGTATTAAAAGCCATGGAATTCCATCAAAATTCAACAGCAGTAGCTGTATGTTTTGGATGCCATTGCTTAGAGTCAAAGGAAGGCTTAGCCTAGATATCTACTTTCCACACTGATGATAGGGAGAAGTTTAGCTTCTTTTTACAGTGTTTTCTGGCTATATAAAAAAAATCCTCAAAATTATTCATGAGGAGAGATGGCTAAACATAAGTGAGGAGTTATGTCTTTTGCAAAGGGACAGCATCCTTGCAATTATATCAACTGACTTGTCAGACCTTAAATTAAGCCCATATTTGATGAGAATCCTGATGACTGAAAACGCAATCACGTGGTGATTAGTTCAGTGTGCCAAGAATCCAGAGTTTGTGCTCGGAGATGCGGACAAAGCAGCTACAAGACCTCTCAGCGGATATTTCCAGTTATGAAATGAGACACTACTTCTAGGTGCTGTTCAGTCGCAGGGCGTAATGAGATGGTGGTGTTGAATAATCACTCAGCACCTACACAACGCTAGGCGTGACAAGTTGTAAATAGAGGTTTGAGACCTTTGGGTGCTACGATGTGCAAAGCATCATTGTCACGTGTAACGTTTTAAATTTTGGAATTACATATAGCAGCTCTTGTGCAGATTGCCCATGAAGCCGCTCAGAGGCATTTTACTTCACACTTCACGGTATGGTAAAATTATGATCAATTTTGTTCAAATCCAAAGAACGAGGACAGTTTTAGATAGGTTTTAGTAGATTTTCGTTGGGAGACATGACAGTTAAGAATGGCCCTCATTTCTAATATTGCCTGTGCAACGCCAATTTACAACTGGGGAAGAATTAAAATTCCTCTAAAGATTTACATTCTTGCAATCTACAGGGTGGGGCAAAAGTAGGTTTACAGTTGTTTGTATGGAAAATAATACAGTAATTAATAAATAATAATATAAGAATAAACTGAGTTTTTCATACAACTGTAAACCTACTTTTGCTCCACCCTGTATATTATTATATATACAGGGTCTGATGCAAATAACACCCTTTTTTGTTACAAAATCTTTTATTACAAAATCATCAGTATGTAATACTATCACATAACAATATTGTGCTAAAACACACCATCTGACATTTTAGAAGAAATGTTCAAGTTAAAACTATAAATTATTACACCCAATTTAGGAACTGAAGTTAGGAACCAAAGACAATGATTTTGAAGCCAATATTGTCTTTACTACATCACCGCTGAGTTTAGCTAATTTAAAATTCTGCTTTTTTTCACTTACTACTGTACCAAAAGTACACGTGATGTAAAACTTCCTTAGGGGGAGGTATAAGGTTCTATCAAGCACTCCAATAGTGTTTTGGCTGTTCAGGAAAACACCTGGTGGACGGTCAGCATTCAGGGTGAAGATCAAGGATGCTGGGTGCTGGGACATTTGTGCTGTGGTACCTGCATCCTGCCGGAAACACAGGTCACTGCACGTGGCCTGCTCTCCTCAGCCAGGGCCTGCGTCAGTGAGAGGGGAAATGAGCATACTTGTCTTTATTTCTAAGAAGGCAGAGAAAGGTTTAGTAGATTTTCATTGGGAGGGAGGTAGAATTTCCGGGAGAATTATTTAAATAATAAGAGAAAAGAAGAAAAGGAAACATGTTTCCTAGGAATCTGAAGAAAAAAAGGAGAAAAATCTTCCTCTGTCTAGCATGGTGGAACTGTGTGTTTGCACTCACATGAGTGTAAAAGAGTGTAAATTGGTTATTTCTAAGCTTTAAATCTATAGGGAATGGAAGAAAGTAAGAAACAAAACAAAGCAAAGGGTTTTCCAGGATATGGATGTTACGAAGATTTGACAAGACTTGAACCCTCCATTGCTCCTGGGCGTCTGCCCCACCTCCTCTGAGGCCTTCCCCTGTGGCGCTGCGCTCTGCTCTGCTCTCCCCCAGGAAGTTGCTGGCTATTCCTGCATCTGCTGTTTCCAGTACTCCCCAATTTTCTTCCAGGAAATCATTCCACTCCAACAAAAACACAATCATTCCTGGTCATGAATACACTTCATATGTAGATTCACTCTACAGTTACTGAAGTAGCAGACTCATTTTACAGTTTGTAAATTAATTTCAAATTCAGTCTCAACCTGTCTGGCAAAGCTTTTGCAGCTAAGAGCTGCAGCTCAGACCACGTGCCTCGGGCAGCCCCCACCTCTGTGCTCAACAGCCAGATCTATTTTCTCTGCAGAAGCTCATGCATTGCCTCATGCTGACAGTCACTAGTTTTAGCATTGGCTAATCACCAATATGGTCTGTTAAGTGAGATTCATAGATGCTGATTGCATTTATTGCATAAATTACTTCATTATTAAAATCAGGTCATTTGAGACCCTAAACCATTAACATGAAGGTTATTAACATAATTTCATAAGCTAATAAATCAAGTACAGGAAAAGAATTAAAGGGTTCTTAGTGATAAGTGTTTCTTCAGAGATTAAGGCACACAATTTTCTTATGCATATATTAACATTTTATGAGTGGATTCATGCAAGAGCAGTTTTTTTTCTTTGCATACACGAGTCATACTTCGTCTTCTTCATACTCAGTCTCTGAAGCTCATTTTCAAATATAGGTGTTTTTTCCCCTTTCAAATAACTTCAAAGCAATTTTCGACTGAACCCATTATCCTTCTGTGATTTGCACTACCTATAAAATTCTTATCTTTTCACAATTCTTAGACTGCAAAGCCTTTGGGCCAGGGGAGGAGGAGGCAAGGTAAAGTTGCAAGGAAAAATGCCTTGGATTGGTCTGAGAGAATGCAATTTTCATTCTAGGTGAATTTCAAATGTATTCCTAGTCTTAAGAGGTTCTACTGAAGTTCTAATTATCTCTCTAATTATAATACATACTGAGGTTAAGTGTTCTTATCAAATGGTGCATTAAAAATGGGTTTTATTCCCAGGCTGGCTCTAATAGGCTGAGATACTGGCCTGTACACACAGAAATTGGTTTCCTTGTTCATTTCACTTACCAGATCGTGAGAGATTCTGAAGACAGGAGCCGTCATTATCCAGTGCAATGATGTTGCCTAGAAACAAAGATAAGTTCCAATGTAAATTAGACCATAACAACTTTATCCTTTGTGCAATTTGTGTAATGTTTTTTGCAAATAGCAACGATGGATCATAATTGAAATACATGAAAATGTCATTAGCATGCATTGCATATGATTTTACAGGTGAATTTGGGGGACAGTGGGATTGGCAGTTTTTTGTAAGAAGAAGTGTAGTGATCATTTCCTCTACAATCTTCAGTGACTGGGAATGTTTCCCTGAATAAAGTACAGACTTCCCCGGAACTCCTTGTGTCTGTCTACTGAAAACCCTTCAACAGTTTGTTATTGCTCTCAGGATAAAAATAAAACCATTTCTCAGCATTGCCTACAAGCCTCAAGTGGTGTAGCCTGTCCTTATTGGTCCAGCCTTGTCCCAGCACTTGCTTTGCTATGCTGCTTGCTTTCAGTTCTTCGTAATCACTGCTTTCATTCCCATCACAGGACCTTTGCGCAAGCTCCCCTTTCTGATTACAAGGCTCTTCTCTGATCTTTGAACCCATGAGCTCCTATTCATTGTCCAGATCTCAGCTCCAGGAAGCCTTCCCTAACATCTCTGACTAGATCAAATCTTTCCTGGCTGTGAAAATATCATAATTGTCTCATTTAAATATTTATCACAGTTGCTATTTTTTAGTTATTTTTTGTTAACATGGTTAAAAATCTAATTTAAATAAGATTTATATTAAGCTATCTAGCTTTGATTCCCGTTCTCATCTACCCCATTATCTATCCATTTAGATGTAAACATGTGTTTATTAGTTTCTAATTTATCTTTCCAGTATTTCTTTTTTGCAAGGACAAATGCAAACGCATATCTTGTTACCTCCTTTTTAATAAAAGATAATGTACTTTATACATGTTCTACACCATGCTTTTTCCTCCCTGACAATATATTCTGTCTGGAGTTTATTCTATATCAAGACGTACAGAACCCTCTACTCCTTTTTACAGCTGCACAGAATTCCACCGGGTAACTCTTCCACTGTTTGTGGAACCCGTTCCTTATGCTGACAATTATGCTGTTTTCATCCTTTTACTATTACAAATGATGCCGTTAACAACCACAAGCGTGCCTATCTCTGTAGGTTAATTTATGAATGTGTGGGTTGTACGTAAATACCCAGAAGCAGGATTGCTGCATCAAAGGACAAATGCATCAGGAATGTTGGTAGAAATCTCCACCTTACCCTCCCTGCGGGCTGTATCATTTTGCACCTTCATCAGCAAAACATGAGTGTCCATTTCCTCACAGCTCTGCCGTAGTGCTTTCCAACTTTGGTGGGGAGGCGAGAAATGGGAACCAGTGCAGTCTCAATGTGCATCTTTCTTATTTTGAGTAAAGTTGAATATCTTTTCATGTGCTGAAGGACAACTTGTAGTTTTGTGTGTATGAACTGTCTGTCCATGTTCCTTGTCCATTTTTTATCGGGTGCTTAACCTTTTCCTTCCTGTTATCTATACATTTTTATTATAGAGATTAGCCATTTATCTGTGATATGTGTTGCAAATATGTCCCCTAGACTGAAATCTGTCTTATGACTTTGCTTCCACACAGTGTTTTGGATAGTTAATAGCTGTTTTCCCTGCTCAGGCACTAATACCAGGAGGACAGCTCCCACATCTCTTTTGCTACCACTATGTCCCCAAACCTGTTTCTTCATCTATAAAGCCTTCATCTGTGAGAGCCTTGTTATAGTTGGTCTCCAGGGCCCCTTTACCTCTGAAAGCCCGTGATTCTGCTTTCTTTTCTCGCATTTTGGTTGACCGTTTCGCCTGCCTCCCCTGCCCTCCGCCTCGCTGAGCTTGGGCTCAGTGGGCTCACACGTCGTCGGGAAATGGGGGCCCAACATAGTGTTACCTGAGAAGTGCCTAGAAAGGCTCTGTCCCCCAGTATCCCACCAAATTTGCGTGTGAAGTTTCACCCTTAGTAATATTTCTATCTTTTCAGTTCCCACTGGTTTTTTTGGGTCTTTGTTCCCTCTTCTCTGGACTTCAGCCCGTCTGCTGGATTCAGTCTCTTCACCCTCCAGGCTATGTGCTGCCTCCAGATGATGTTTCTTACAGAATAGCCTCGATGTGGATACTTTCTCACCTCACTGTGTTGTATGCTCATTTCTTTTATTGTTCAAGTTCCAAGTCCCTCATGGTAAGGTCTGAGACTGCAGTTTCAGCTGCAAGTCTCATCATACCCTCCCTGGGACCCTGTGTTCCATCACATAGGCCATCGCCACCATCCCCCTCCATGCCCTTCCCAGGCTGCTTCTTCTACATGGCGCATCCTCCTTCCCTCCAGGTCTAATTCTGCCTATGAAGGGTTACCCATCTCACCATCCTTTTCTCAAGCTGGGATTACACTTTGCTTTTCCAGTGCCCTCCTAATAGTTTGAGTAAAAATTCATGTTGTGTCCTGACCAGTATGGCTCAGTTGGTTGGGTGTCATCCCTCAAAATGAAGGGTCACCAGTTTGATTCCTTTTCAGGGCACATGCTGGGCTGTGGGTTTGCTCCCCAGTCAGGGCACATATGAGAGGCAACCGATCGATGTTTCTCTCCCTCTCTTTCTCCCTCCCTTCCCCTCTCTTTTTAAATAAATAAACAAACAAACAAACAAATAAATAAAACCTTTAAAAAATTCATGTCATGTCTCTCTTGGGAGGTACGTATGTGGCTCTCTGTCTAAAGAGCATAATCTCTTCGAGGACAATAATGTGTTGTTTTCTTTCTCATCTTCACAGGGTTCTGTAAGAAATAGTCTCTAAGACATTTATTGACTAGAATTGAAGCAACACACATTCCTGGGAACACATTCCTGGGAACTATATACATTAAATGTTTTAAATTTTATCTTTATTGTATTTTTTCCATTACCATTTACTATATTTTGTCATGTATAATGCATACCCATGTTTTGTGTGTATTATACACAGGATTATTATACCCATTATTATACCTATGGTATGTAGTCATTATGCCCAAGTATAATGCTCATCCTTATTTTTTCCTCAAAATTTGGGTAAAGAAGTGCACATTATACATGGCAAAATATGGTAACTCCCTTACACCCTGCTCCCCCAGAACTCACCACACTGTTGTCCATGTCCATGAGTCCTTTTTCCTTTTTGCTCAGTCCCTTTGCCCCTTCACTTCCCCTTCCCGCTAGCTGTCATCCTACATTTGGAAGGGGTAACCTTTAGATGAGATTTTAGATTAAATAGATGAGGGTTAATTAGTTTAGCAGAATTTTTAAAAATTATGCTTCCTGAAAACATAGTGTACACCTGTGTGTGTGTGTACTTGAGCACATACCACTGCATGCTCATGGGGGGAGTAGTGTTGAAAGGGAGGTAAAGTATGTGGAGGTTACAAGGTAAGGGCATGGAAAAGAACATGTTTTACTTTATGGTTTTTCCAAAGAGCGCCTCTGCTCATTCTTGCAACAACCTTTCTCATTATCCTGGCAAATTATACCTGTCCTATCTTTTTTACTTTGGATGAAATTTACACATGAAAAGTTTTGCAGTTACCCCATAACCACTAGCCACCTTGTATCAATCTGATAGAGTAAAACATTCTGCATGGATGTGTTTAGATATTTTTGAAGCTGTCTAATATACCTGAGGTGTCTTTTGTCCTTCTTATCTTCTCTTTAGATTGTCATTCCTGATAATGCTTTCTAATTTAATCTTGTAGCCTTTCCAGAGAAATAGCTTATGATTATACGATAATGAAAGAATTCTTCTGGATATTTGATCTGGGTCAAATCCTGTTGATCTTACCCTACAACACTCTCCTTTAGCTCTGCCCATGACTGCCTGGAGTGAGGAACCTCCTTTTTCCAGCCTCCCTGGAATGGCAATATAGCAAGATAGAAAGAGCATGAGTAATGACAACTTTCTAAAGATATACTTCTAGACCTTCCTCCAGACTTCTTTTACATGAAAGAGAAATAAGGCTTCTGTCTGGTATAGGACTTCATTATTTAGGGTTTCATTATTCATGGCTAAGCCTAATCATAATCGAATATAATCATAGAGAAGAACAGGGCTTGGAGAATTATAAACAACCCTCTAATAAGAACCAAACTGATGCTCTATCTGGGTAATAGTAATAATGATAATAATAAATCATTAAAAGGGAGAAGAAGATCAAAATTATATGCTAAAGGGCATGTTCCCTTCTCCTTGGTGAGAGTGGAGAATGTTCCCATGTGCAGTTTGAAGATTCTAAAAGGGAGGGAGGTACCCGAGAACTGAGGTGTGAACAGGAGGAAGCTAGAATGTAATGACTACTGGCACTTTAGATTATCAATAGCTGGGTTCAAAACATGAGAGACATGGAATTTGGTGGCATGCCACCTTCATTTCTCAATCATAGAACTAATTTTTGTTTATGGTGATTAATATATTAAAATAACTTTGAAGTGATAATACCTACTCTTCTTTAAGCTATTCTTAGGAATTTGAAAGAAGAGAGCAAAGAATTCCAGTCTGGCAATACTTCACAAAGGTAACTCCCAAGGAGATTCTTGCCAAGAATGCATAACATGGTTATTATATATCAGCGAGGAACTGAGGTCCAGAAAGGAAAGCGATTGACCCTAAACCACCCAGCTAGTTAGTTAATAACAGAGTCATGTTCTGAACTCTGCTTTTTCGAATTCTGCTCCCTTGAACTCAGCACCATTTCATCCACCCATTTAATCTCTTCTCCATTAGGGAAATTGGTTGCACCCTGGAAAACTGGGCTGGAGTAGAGTGGAATAATCATCTTTGCCATAATGCCACGGGTAATCAAACACTGAGCTTTCATCTACCACCTACAAAAGAGAAATTTGGCTTTCAAAATGTCTACAAAATACCTTTCTGATAATATGGGATGCAGCACTTTATGTGCTGAAAAGAGCAGTATAAGACAACACGGCACTTCTCAAGGAGTTAGAAATCGCCAGGTCCCAAGCGTCTGCAGGTGGACTAGTCACATTTACAGTTATAAGCTGTGCTTGAGACAATGCGATGAAAAAATAAATATGACTAACATTTTCTTGGTACTACACAATAATCCCCAAAGCACAGAGCTCTTCAAATAATATTGCTATTCAAAAAAAACAAAAAAAAAACACATCGATATGTTGTTTCTTTCTACTAAATCTTTCAGTATATTTCTTACTCACTACAAATTTCTAACACCTGTATGTGTATCAAGGCACTAAATCTGAGCCAGATATAACACATCTTTATATAATGGGAGCTGTAGTTTTTCACGGGTTCTCATCCCTATAGCTTCAGGAAAGTGGCCAATCTAAGAATCACATGTTTTTAACGTTGAACTTCAGTCTGTAAATAGCCCAACTCCCTTATTTGTAAATGTGAAAAATTGAGGTCCTGTAAGAAGAAATATTGTGCCCAAGATCACAATATGTTAATAAGTACATCTTCAATTCCTTTCATAACTTTGCAGAACAGATTAAAAAGAAATATTTTCTCTCCCCTTCTGTTTCTTACCCACCCAGCATTCCAGATGAAGTCCCAAGTTGGAATCATAAATATGGTACAACAAAGTACTGCTATATGCAATTTATCAAATAATTTTTTTTTTACTCCTAAGCAGTAAAAATGTAGCATAACCACTCTTTCTTTCTTACATTTGTTGTCAGCTTTTTATGCTTGGGTTGAACTGACTCTTCTTTGCACTGAGGGGTGCGTGTGTGATGTGTTAACAGTTAATTAGTAGCATTTCAGAGCAAGCAGACCTTGCTAACACCACCAAGTTTCTGCGTCATGGTGGTGCTGAGTGCAGCTGCTGCTCTCAGGTGTCAGCAAAGTGCAGTACAATGCAGATGTGAGCCCAGGGCTAGGAGAAGGCTTCACAGAGCAGCCAGCGCCCTCATTTTAAGCCGACCACGTAGCTGTTGGCCAGTGTCCTGAGCAAACTGTTAGATGCCTGAAGGTCCCTGGTAACCCACCACTAGTTTGTAACACCTCTTCTAGGAACAGACTATCGGTGCCCCAAAAGGCAGCAAATACTTGTGAAAAGAGCCGTACAGTGTTAAGAGAAAGAGGCTGAGACTGTAGCCACCACACTTCCTCTGAGTGATGCTTCCATCCTATCCACCTGCATTTGTCAAAGCAGTACTTGGCCAAGCGGTCATTCCTTGGACCAAAGTTATCAGGAAAGAGTAAACCAATGAATGAAACAGCACACTTTGGGGGAAGGAAGAGAGATAATAACATATTAAAATAAATTAACTAGGAGGTGATAAAATTCACATCTTCTATACATAATTTATTTGACAGCATTGCTAGTATATAAAACATCAAAGCTCTATTTAATGCATTCCAGAGGATTCAATATTTAACCTCCTTGAAAATTGATTAGGGTGTAGTACTTTTCACTCTTCATTTCAGGCATGTAGAATGAGAAGTGAGCTTGTTTTCCTAGTTTCAGCTCATAAACAACTAATAAATTCATGAAGTACTTATCAGCATCAACCAGATTTGTACGTACCTGTGCTCAGAGACGTTGGGATTAAAGTTTGGACCTGCACGATTCTTGGAGTACACTTGAGACCTCATGTAATTCATACAAATACCCTACTGAGTACCTTTTCTGGACCAGCCAAAGAAAGCTGTTTTGACATGACTATTTTGAGATTGCCTCTTGGTAATTGCCACTTTCATTCTATTTTTTCCCCCTTCACGGTGAGGGGGGAGTATAAAAATTTCTGAACTTGTGTCATTGGTGTTTAATGAAAACTAATAGAAGCTGATTGTCATGCAGAACACGGGGAATATAATTGGTTTCACAATTACTTAGCATTCCTAAAAACAAACCACAGGGACTTCAAGCTGAGCATGGCAGATAAAAAAAAAAAGAAAGAAAGAAAAAAACATGATTATACATCCAGTCCCTCTCTGTGCCCCTCTAAGATGACAGTAAGAGAAGAGAATACCCTAAATCAATATGCACTAAGAGAACAAAAGAGGAAATAGCAATGTTCTGGACAAGCAGATGGATGGGTGATGACAGACTTACTATGGAGGAGAAAGCAAAATGGCAAGAGCCTGTAAGAAGTAAAGCAAAAATCAGGCTTAATGGAGCCACAGAGGTCTGGAGAGTCTCAGCTGCCTCCAAAGGGCTGTGGGCAGGACTGAAACCAGGAGGAGGGGTTGCAAGTCAATCTGAAGGGTAGTTCCATTGAGGTTCTGCACAGTGTCCGGCACTGCCAGCAGCTATCCCTTCCCAGCCCGGTACGGGATGGCAAGTTTATTCTCAAAAGAGGTTGAGTGAGAAAGTTCTAGACTAGGGAATGCAGAGCACAGCTGAGGGTGCTCAAAGTCTCAAAACGTTGCCTCCTATACACCATTTTTTTTTGCAAGAATCTACTAGAGGATATACTCCTGAAAGATGACGATGAAACTCAGAAAGGCCCTGCTATTAGCTAAGAAAGGGCATTCTGCAGAAACTAAGTAGCCAAGGGGACCTCAGAGTGATTACTGTGTAGCAGACTCAAGGAACACCCAGTCCAGATTGGAATGGAAGGACAGAGGATGCACCCCAGGAGGTGGGGGAGGAAACTGACAATCCATCTGTTGTACTTCTTTGTAGGAAATGTATACTTACTGCTGAGAGTTTGGAGCTGTATTTGTGGAAAGTGCACAGAAAAACTATGCAAACAACTCAAAACAAGAAAACTATTTACTCTGAGGATCAGAGCTGAAATCCTTATATAAAAAAGAAAATACAATCCTCGTTTACTATGAGATCTAGTTATAAATAAATGTGTGTCATTATCACAGGGTGAACACTGAATTCTGATTTATTCCAATTGGTGACCTACTATCCTCTGGTTCCAGGAAGAGAATGGTGGCGAGGGAAGTGCACATATATATACTATTTGTGTGTGGGAGATAGCAAAAATGGCCACAGTTCTTTTCTCTCTGTATCTTCCACAATGTGACTTTACAGCACCTCCCATCAAGAGGTGGAGTCTGTTTTTCTCCTCCCCTCAAATCCAGCTGGCCTTGCGAAGAATGCAGTGGGAGTGCCTGAGCGTCAGTCCTTGGCCCCAAGAAGTTTCACATGCTTCTGCTTGCACCCCTTGGATTCTGCCATCCTCTCTGGGATGAAGCCTGGCCTGGCTTGCTAGAGGATGAAAGACCACATGGAGTGTGGAAGAGCCAACCCAGCTGAAGCCACTGAGACCAGTCAGCCCCCAGCCAGTCAGTACTTCCACAGCTGCATAAAGGAGCTCAGTTAAGACTGGCAGGAACATCCAGCCCATCGCAGTTCAAATTGTTGAGCCACAGAATTGTGAGTGAATAAATGGATGCTTTAAGCCAACTTGTTTGGGGCGATTTGTTATGCAGCAAAAACTAATTGATACTGTGTGTATGTGTGTCTACAGGAAGATGTGTTAATGCAATAAAGGTATGTTTTGTGTTCTATAATGGGAAATCTATACATCTGTCTAAATCTGAAAAATCAGGCAACACAGTAGAAGCAGGTTATTTAGAAACATGGAGACAAAAACAATGAATAGATTTTAAAGTGGGTATCCGAGGAGTGTAAATTAGGGATCTGGAGGGATAGATTAAAGGACAGTAATTTTCATTATAGACTGTAGAATTAGTTTTTAAAATTATGTATACATTTCATTTTGATAAGATTGCAAATTAACTGGCAACGAAAAAGAAAAATAACTAAATTTCCAAATTATTGATAGTTTGCTTGTGCAGGGCATCTGCCACCGCCAGCAGTAGTCATGTGTTCAACACATGCCCTGGTGGCTAGAGGAATTTTCAACTAAGACATGGCCACAACCAACCCAATTTCGCCTTTTGATTAGTATTCAGTCTTTATGCTTGCATGCTTGTGGTTAGTACACAGTGGGAGAATTGAAAAGAAGCACATGGCAAAGTTGGATGCAATCTCAGACACTGCAGGTGTTCTCCAAGTTGCTAGTTTCCATTCTAATTGAGTCAAATAAGGACCGCAAACATCAAAAATAATGGAAAACTGGCTGCAACCAAAATCAGGGCATGGAAAAATTGGTCATTAAAAATTATTCTGTGGTAACACTGTTGACTTGGCATGGATAAAAAGTGGAGCAAATCCCCATCGTTCAGCATGGTGAAGTGGCACTGTAAAAACCACACACACACACACACACATACACACACACACAAAATGGCACTCAAAATAGCTGTTACCAGACCATCACTGTCTTTTTTCCTGATCCAACTCTCTGTGCTTTAAATATATTTTTCTCTGTTAATTATTATTTTAAAATGTCCTCTCCCATGTTAGGTTAGAAACAAGTACATAGTATTTAGAAAAGGCACAGAAGGTAAAAATATGAATGCCAGATATTAAGTGATGTGTTTATTAGTCAGGATGAGCTAGCATGTGCTGCAGTAATGAAAAACCCCAAATCTCTCACTTACTGGTTAAGACTACGTATCCAAAGATGGGTTTTCAGAGGGACTCTGGTTATCTAAGTCATCCAGACTGACACATGCTCCCACTCTCACTTCCTCTCAAAGCTAACCAGAGGTGACACACATCCCTCCTGGTCCTATTTCATTAGCCAATGCCACTCATTTGGCCATGGTTAAATTCAAAATGGTGGGAAAGTACAATCCGACAATGTATTCAGAAGAACTGGAGTATTTGCAACATAATCCATCTCATTCTAATGTTCTCTCTGCTGTTCAATATAGTCATACATCACACGAATATAAATTAGTTATGTTTATTTTTACCCAAAGTATAAGAACTTTTTCTAGCTGTGTTTTACTCCTGAAAATTATTATGCTTTAAAGGCAGATGATGAATCTGGCAAAAGGGGAGGGCCTGGGAGGTTATATGAGGTACGAAAGTTATGTAAACTAATGTGGTTTCCTTTTTTTCTTCCTGCGGTTTAATGATGCAGCACTGTATTTGCAGACCAATCCTGGTCTCCCTTTAAGTGGTTGCTATAACAAGATAATTTTCTTTCACCGGATCACTAACCAATTTATTTTTGCCTCTAAGTGAAGCCTTATTTTTGCCTAAATTTCAAAAATTGTGAGTTCAACCAAACACTACTTTATGTCTGTTTAAGAAATATCCTGTGGTGGCCTGGAAATAAAAATGCAAATGCAGCAGTGAGAAAACTTTATTTATCTAAATTTCAAAGCAAAAGTTGCGCTTTGAGAAGGAGAGGTTAAGGCAAGCAGAGCCTACAGATCTGGAGGTTCAAAGAAATATAGTTTTCAGATGAGACAATGTGGAGTGGGGAAGGAGCAGGGTAGATTTCCATCCCTGGGGACTAAGGAAGGAAACTTACTTTCCTGGAGTTATTTGTGAAGAACTTCAATGGTGAGCACTGGGCTTCTCTGGCATAAAAATGGAAATAGAGAAGTAGGGATTCCAAATATTTAGTCAATGTCTCAAAACCCTTTGATCCAACAACTTCAAATACATTGTGCATCTAATCCAAGTATAGTCACACCTCCTTTCTGAAAGCCAAAGAACCGGGAAGCTGAACAGTCAGAACTCTGAGCTGCATTGGAGTAATGAAAACACATGGCCAGCAAATCAGCTGAAACAAGGTATACCTTTAAAAGAAAAGCAATTTCCAGGATGTTACAAAGTTAGGACTGATTTCAGCCAATTCCTTAGCTTCTCTAAAACACACGGCACATTCAGGCAGAAATAAACTTTACTGAGATGAACCACATACTTAACTATCCTCATTTTGAACTCGAAAGTCTTTATTATGGAAAGTTCCCGCTAGTCTGAATTACAAATATTAAGATCTTTAACAGTGTGCCTAATGAGATCTGTTGTGAATATTTGTTGTGAATATTGACACCAAGAAGTATGTTCGATAAACTTTAAAATATCTATTAAGGTTTCTGAGAGTGCCCTTCGGTTCCTCCTGTCTAACGAGCTGGTGACAGATGGGTGAGGACTGGGAGTCTGAAGGAGTGATCTGAGCTGGTCTCGTTTGTCCTGTGCTACGAGCATGGGGTACTTCTGGCCTCAGACCCTTTATACTGCACATGGCAATGTATTGGGTATAGATTATTATACCATATATAGTCTATTATACAGACATAGATTGTAGATTATTCACATGCTCACTTTACATTCTTCTTATGCTTTATTAATTGATTTCTCTAGGTCAGAGGTTCTCGATCTACTGACGTTTAGGGTGGGTAATTCTTCCTATGAGGGAGGGCTGTCCTGAGCGTTGTAAGATGTTCAGCAGCGTCCTAGGCCTCTGCAAGTTAGATGTCAGGAGCACCTATTGCTTCCATTTGCGACAAACAAAACTGTCTCCAGACATTGTTGAATGTCCCCTGGAAGCCAAAATCACCCCCAGTTGAGAACCACTGGGTTAGACTACTGCTACCCAAAAAAATATAATGCAAAACATGAGTGCGAGCCTCAGGGGTAACTTTTAAATTTCTAGTAGTTACAATAAACAAAAATGAAACTAGTGAAATAAATTACAGTGATTTTTATTTAACCCACTGTATCCAAAAAATCATCTTTTCAACATACTATATTTTGCCATGTATAATGCACATGTTTTTGCTCAAATTTTTGAGGGAAAAGTAAGGATGCACATTATACATGGGTATAATGAGTACATACTGTGGGTATAATAATGGGCATAATAGCCCCATGTATAATGCATGCAAAAATGTGGGAGCGCTTTATACATGGCAAAATACAGGTATAACAATATAAAAAATTATTCATGAAATATTTCCCATAGAGTTTTGTTTTTGTTTTGTTTGTTTTGGGCCGTTTTTTTAGCTTCCTAAATCTTCCGAGTCTGATGTGTACTTTACGCTCACAGCACATCTCAATTTGGATGAGCCTCAGTTCGAGGACTCAGTGGCTTGCATGGCCTGTGGCTCTCTTGTTGGGCAGCGCAGGGCTAGATGGCTGATGTGGCCTCTGTGTTTGTGTGCCTCTAAAATTTGTCCCTCCATAATTTGGATTATTGCAAAATTTGTATATTGAATGGTATTGAGAGGTAATTATGTTCAAACGAGGTCTTGAGGGTAGAGCCCTCGTGACGGGATTAGTGTCCTGGTGAGAACAGACTGGAGCTTGCTCTCCGGGCCGTGTGAGGATACAATGGGAGGGCTGCTGTTTGCAAGCTGAGAAGCGGGCCCCCACCAGACACCAGATCTGCCAAAGCCGTAAGCTTGGACTTCAGCCCCCAGAACTGTGAGATATAAACATTTGTTACTTAAGCCACTCAGTTTGCGGTATTCTGTTATAGTTGCCTGAGCTGACTGAGACAGCCGACTTGCTTTTCTCCAGTATCTCCTGCAAAATCTGCCTGTTTTGCTGCTGACACTGGAATGCTGAAGTTCTCTCTCTCCATAGCTAGAATGTAAGCTCTGGAAAGGCAGGGACCGTAAGTTGCCCTGCTCACAGCTATAAATCCATTGCCTAGCACAGTGCCTGACACGAAGTCAGCACCCAGCACTGAGTGACTGTGAGTGCACATGGGCACCCGCGCATGACGCCATCTCTGCCGTGTCTGCTGTGTCCTCTTGTTTGCTGTGCTGGCGGGAAGGGCAGAGAGGACGCAGACGTTTCTGCTTAGTCACTTCAAGCCAGTGTTGTGTGGGTACATTTTTCACCTGAAGAACTGGACAATGAGAACTAAAGATATGACTGACCATTTACCATATTCTTTGATTCATCAAAAAACATATTTAGGCTATGCTTACTGTTAAATACATTATGTGAAATGATAAACATCTGAATTACCAATTTATTGTAATGTTGGATTAATTAAAATTCTTTACCAAGCATTCTGGGGGAAGTAAGTTTGCAATTGTGTTGTTTTGTTTCATAGTATTAGGTTTTTGGATGAATCCTATTAAAACACTGGTTAATAGACAATAAAAGAAACCTCAGTCATGGCCATTTTTCCCTGTAAAGAGCCTTTTTCTTCATTCCAGACTACCATTTAGAGAGTAGCAACACTCAAATATGAGCTGGTGTAGCGGAGACTATTTCTTAGTAAGAATGATGTCCTCTTTTTTGTACACATTTTCCTCTGTGTTGTTTCATTTGTGACTCTTGCCCTGACAACCATCTCCAGAGATGTTGACAAGATGATGAGTAAGGCTCCCCCAGCCCAAAGTATTTCCCTTAATTTTTTCATTCTAAAACAGAGTGTTTTTGAAATCTAATACCATCTGCTTTCCAAACCTGCAAGATCATCAAAAACCTTTGGGGGGAGCTTTTTAAAAGACTAAAGGGACAGAAAATGAAAATGACAAAAAATAGATAAAGAGGATCATGAGAATTAGGATATTTCCAAACAGGATATAAAAAAAAATATGAAATTATGTCGGGCAGTTGATTAGTAAACACATGTTATTTTTCTGCAAGGAGAATTCTAAAAGGACCCTGCCTACAGAGATGATACTTCATTTGGTCAGGTTTGGGTCCTGATTGTTGCACGTTTTTGAGCCTCCTGGGTGATTTTGATGGGAACCAGTAATTTCCTATATGAATTGAAAGAGGGAGTATGTGATAGGGAGACCTATCCTAAGATCCTTTGCTTTCCTCTTGTGAGCCCTTCTCTGGGCTCAGTAAGATCTTGTCCCGTGGTAACATCCGGGACATAAATGAGGGTTAATGAGAGGTACTTTGAGCTTGAAGTGAAGATAGCTAAATCGGATTTTATCTGTTACTGACAGTCTGTCTTTATACAAGTCATTTATTCTAGTAATCAGTTTTTCTGCCTGCAAAATGGATTTTGTAAGCAATAATCCTTTATGTTTGTTGAAAATGTGCTTTAAAATGAATTTAAGATGCAGAAGACACATTAATTAAAACTATTATGATTATTCATTGGCATATAAAGCAAAAGATTGGACTTGCTTCTGACAACTTCCTCCCAGACATTTTCTTGCTACCTTATTAATTGGTAGAAAGTCCTTTTAATGTTCCCATAAGAAAATATCCTAAGACTCAGTATGATGGAGATTCAGACAAACACAGTAAGACCACAGATGTATAATAGAGGCACAAATATTGAATATGTTTTCTCTGACCTCAAAGAAAATCTCAAATTGACATAACATTAGTTCCATAAAATTATTTATTGTTTTATATTGTATTTTCAAGTATATATCTTTTTTCTTATGGGAATACCATTTCATATTTGGTGCATAGAAATATAAAGCATTCTTGTTTGTATTTTCCAAATGCTAGGGCTAATTTCAATGAGACATAATTGAAAACTGGTTAATAACTAAGTTTGAAAATATGGCTAGTTAGAATTAATCTGCATATGTAAACTTAATTAGCATTCATTTTATTTGTATTGAGTAATTTGCATAATTTTGAAGGGTATTTATTTTATGGCATGTTTTCATTTTGTTACCGCTCTGATACTTTCTGAATATCACAATGGCTCCAAACAGTTGCATCCTGAGATAATCAAGATGTTATAATGATAGCTCAATGTTTGTGGTCAACTTATTCTCACAGACAGCCATTATTGTATAATCCATCAAGTTTGCTTAGTGTTTGTCTTCAGAGACAAAGAAAGAACACATGCTCACCTAGCTATATGAAATATCAATGATCTATAAAGATGGAAGGTGGTATCACCCAACATTGGGCTCTTCTGCCAAAAGAATACTCCTTCAATCAGTTTCTTATTTATTGTGAGGAGTGGTACACATGTGGAAACCATCTCAGCCAGCACCATATGCCTCTTGTAAAATACCACCCTCCGAGGCCGTAGAGAAAAGCTCTTTATTCCCTTCTCCACCCGGCTTCCTGCAACTGCTGTGAAGCCACAGAAGTCGGGGAAATAGTGATGCTTCCTGGCCTGAATTTATCACCATCTGGAAACCAGAATGAGTTGCCTGGTGCTGCCACCACCACTTTCATCTGCCACCTTCTCAGAAACTCATCACCCACAGGGTGATTCTAGCCAATGAAAGTTACCTCGTCCATTGCAAAGAGGAAGAGAAATAATAGGGAGTAAGTCCTGCCCGAAAAATCTCTGGGCTGCTTCTGCTGGTTCTACTTGCTACCACATCCTGTATAAAAATGCCTTAGGCTGACTTCCAAGGCCCCACCCTGTCCAGTTCTCTTCGAGCCAAATTGGTCTCACTGATCCATGCACAGACTCCTCTCTGCCTCCGTCTTTACTGAGGCTGTTGCTTTTCCCTGTTCTCCTTCTAGGGGAAGCCCAGGTCTCAAATCTCATAGCTGTCTGCCCTGACTCCAGCTCACAGGACTGTTCCTCCCTCTGACCTCATAATTTCATCTGTAACAAGTAATTTAGAACCTAATTATGTGCTAAGATGTAGTGTCCTTTGATTGTTTCTTGTGTTAATTTTAGTTTCCCAATTAAATGGTAAGGTCCTTAGAATAAGTTTTGTGACTAATGTCTGCTTGCTAAACTCTCTTCCCTTTCTCTTTGCTCCAGTTGCCATCAGAATGCTAGATCCATAAGAGGTGTTCAATAATTCATAGAGTTTTAAGAGTTGGGACTTTTAAATCCAGCTCATAGATGGGAAAATAAACTCTGCTATATTAGAGAGATAACCACTTCCGTAGGTCTTTGCTCCTTCCTTCCTTCTTTCCTCCCCCTTCCTTTTCTTTTCTTCCTTCCTCCTTCCCTTGCTTCCACATTCATGCAGAGTTAAAAATCTCTTTTTATTAATGTATTCATTCAACAAAGATTCTTGCTAAGCTCTGCAGATATAAAGTGACTACAACCGGGCTCAGTCTCGTAGGAAAGGCAATCCAATGTACGATATGGAATGTGAAGAGAATTAAACTGGAGGAAGTTTTGAAACTGCTCAGAAGGCACCTCCCTCCCGCTGAGGGTCACAGCTCTGCAAGTCCTGTAAGGTCCAAACAGATCTTAGTAAGGCTTCACTACCATGGATTCAATTGTGAAGACCTGCTGCTGACTCTTAGAGGGAAATGACTAAGGGTGACTTAAAATCATACAGGAAGTTTGCAAATTATGTACCAGTTGTGTCCTACCAGTTAATTACTAAGAATAGCGTTTGGAACTTTGGAGCACCTTGTTCTAATTCAAACACAGTTTTGCATAATGATTATGTCCTTGGGCCAGCACATAAAAGCCTGTTATATCCACTATGTACCTAAAGTTTAGCACAGCTTAATATAATCTCACCATATGTAAATGGGCTGTTTCAGGAAGCAGTCGAGTTCTAACTATGTACCTTGAGACCAGGGCGCCTGCCCTCTCCCATCTGCTTCCCTCTGCTCCTCTCACCCTGCCTTCAGAGGGAGGGGCACCCTCCTCCCTATGCCTCCCACTTCAGCAACACTGGGATAAGTAGTCAGCTAGCCTTTCTCAGGCAGCCTAGGACCAAACTTTTGAGGAGGAGTCCGGTGACCCTGGGAGAAGAGGAAAGAGCTCTGTGTACCGTGGCCATATTTTCTCATTGAAGAATGGGCACAAGCAGTGTAACAAAAGATTTTTAACCCTTTTCTTAGTAGAAGAGGCAACTTAGGAAATAGCTTGTCACCAATTTCTGGAATTTCTAAGACATTTTATCTGTTCCTGGGTTGTTGAGAGGATTAGAGATAATGTATGTAAAGTGCCTATTTGTATAGTAATAACAATTATGAGTAAAATGAGTTTAGTATTTATTATTTACTATTACTATTTATGATATTCTCTCCAATGTACTATTACCAATTTGCAGATGTGAAACTGACGTGGAAGGTTAAGGAAGGCCGCTTGGTAAATAGGGCAAGCTGAGATTCAAACCTACGCAGCCTGATGCCAGAGCCCAGAACTCTGGCTTTTGATGTTATTGTTGGTAGGGCCAGTAAAAAGACTTTTAAAATAGAGAAAAAATTAGGAGAAATTTAGAAAGAAATTGTCTTAGAAAATTCAGAACACATGGTCTTGGTGGTTGCCAGCGGGCAGGCTAAGGAGAGGGGCAGAGGATCCCGTGTTAACGTCCAAGGAGGCTAAGAGGAGGGCTGGTGGGCCGACGGCATCTCCGACCCCCGACCCCACACCCCACACCCGCCAACTTCCCTGCTCTCTCCTGGGGCACTCTGGAGCTCCGAGGCAACTCCCTTTGTCTTTTGCCTCCAGGCCTGTTATCAAACTTCCAGTCATCACACACACACACACACACACACACACACACACACACACACGCCTTTTAGAGACCAGGGCCCCTTTCTTCTTTGACCTCCCAGTGTTCTTGTTTTGCCATCTTCCGGCAGACATAGCAGTGGAGCTTTTGCCACCCCTCCCCCTTCATCTTCAGTTTTAACCAGGGACAGAGATAGAGATTCCCAGGTAATAAAATGCTAACAACAGGTTATTCCCAAACACCATTGTCTATAGTAAAAATTACCGTTTGTTTTAGTAAAATCCCAGGGCACCACTGAGGACTGGTTCCTGGAGCAGATGAAGAGAAACAGCGGGGGCCTTGGGAAGGTGGGGCTGTAGAGTGGGCACTGGGTGACATGGAGTGGTCGCTGCAGGTGGGGTAGAGGAGGAAGGAGTGTCTGGCTTCTCTCTTGCTTCCCTCACTTTGCCAAGTAGCTTCTTCCATCTCGATGTCGAAGATGCTTCCGTTGCCCAGCTGGGGGGTGGTAAGGGGTGGTGCCTGACAGGAGCAACAGTGGAGAGTGGTGAGGGCAAGGGCTAGGCCGCTGCTTCAGGTCTGCTTATGAGCAAAGAATAGGATAAACTGGCCCAGTGAATTGCACTGCCTGCACTATTTTTTTCCCATAAAATTCACATGACCCATTATAACTTTTAAAAATTAGACATGATGCAGAATTACTATAGACAGAGTAGGATGACTGTTAATCTAGATAGCACTTTTTCTAATCTCTTTTTATCTTATCTAAACAGTGGGATCTGTGGTCATCTCAGCGGCCCACTCTCTTGTGTGGTTTTATGCTACTTCAGATCTGAAAGATAAGCTTAGATTTAGACTGCCCTGGCTTTATTACTTCTAGTCCAGGCCAGAAACAGAAAGTAGAATAAAATCTGGAAAAAAAGATCTAGCATTTAAATGTCTCCAGTTGAATATATTTAGAGCCTCGTTTCTCTCTTCCTTTTTTCCTTCCTTCCTTCCTTCCTCTTCCTTCATTTCCTTCCCTCCTTCTCAGTCTCTCCCTCTGCCCCCTGGGGAATGACTTTGCCAACCTGCAGTGAAGTTGTCTCCGTAGCACAAGTACTGTAGCTGATAACAGTGAGAAACTATGGGGAATTGGGCCAGAATTTTATGCAGCTGGAAAACTATTCCATTAAAGGCTAGATAATATTAGGGCAGAGGGACCCTAGAGTGATAATGGGAATGGTGTTCAGGTAACCTTGAGAGAATTACCCAAAGAGAGAGTGAAGTTAATGACTGCCTTTTGTGTGGAAAGAAAGAAAAGAGGCATTGATTTACTTTGCATAACAATCACTTCTTATCTGGTTGGCCATTGGGAGGAGTTTGGGGGGTCAGGACATCTTAGGACTGAAGTTTTGGGGACTCCACATTCCACATCTATGAAGGATATGCTAGAGTTTGAGGGGTATCATGGTAAAGCAGAACCCACGCCGTCTGTCCCCTCACCTGGAAACGTGTGTGACTTGTTAGAGCAAGTTTTTATCTACTCCTGCTCAGGAAGTTTGGTGACTGGGGTGTGGACAAACAGATGCTCTAGATGTGTCCTTACAAATACGATGTTTCAATAGGGATTTCCAAAGCATCATCCAAACCAAAATAGTGAACTCTCTACAATCTCTGGAATAAACATATATTTTCTTCAATTAATATTTACTGTGGAGCTATTACCTGCAACACATTGTGCAAGGGGCCATGGTGGACAAAAAGCCGGGCTTGCCTTCTCCTTAAGAAGTCGTAGCCCAGCAAAGGATCACTCGGTTCTTGATTTGTCAAATAAATGTGTAGGGCTGAGTCCCATGAATGTGAAGTTGGGGAGGGAAATCAACAAGGGACTTACTCTAAACGTAAACCCAGAAGGAAATAATCTTCTTACAGATAAACACCGTGTTTGTAATTGAACCAAATTGACCACAAGTCTAAACTTTGCTTCTTGACTAATGGCAAGTAAACTTTAAAGAAAACAAAGTAATTAATGGAGGCAAAATAATGCAAAATCAACAATCACAGGGACCATTTTCTGGAAAACTTGGTCCCAGCTCCTTGATTTGTGTATTCTATAGCTGCTCTTCCAGGGCCCAGAAGGTAATTAAGAGGTGATAATGATGTGCATCTTCCCTTATCAAAGTCATTAACACGTTACTATTGTCATGAGGAGGCTAGCTATTGCTTGGTCCTGGAGATGCTGCTTTAGGAGCAATGTCTTTATTAGTGTACCAGGGATTTCTGCTGTGATGATAAAATTAGAGTTTGGGGATGAATTAGGAGGTTACATTCTCTGTGACTCTGCAGCACCTTATTTCCCCAAACCTTAAGGGTTTCTGAGAAGCCCAGGGCCATACTGACTCTTGATTCCTTCTGTAACTTTCCCCCTTTCCGAGCTGTTCGATGCAAATCAGAGACAAAAGTATCTCTTGTCCATTGATTGTCCACCTATTCTACGTGAAGATTTGGCTCAAACCCCATCTATCCAGGGTGTCTTCTCTGAATTTATACTCAGATAAACACACTGCAAATTCTGCTAACATCAACTGGTTTCCCTGCTTTGGTTAGTTAGCAAGGTCTACAGTGTACAAACAGTCACTCAAATTGTGGTACAGGTTTTGTTTTTGATCCCTTAAACATCTTGGAAAATATATACAAGTACCTACTCATGTAAGTTTTTCACACTTACATGAGTTTCTACAGCACTGGCCAGGTGGCTCAGTTTGTTGGAGCATCAGCTCATACTCGAAAAGATTCTGGGTTCAATTCCTGGTCACTGCACATACCTAGGTTGCAAGTTCAATCCCCAGTTGGGGCAAGTACAGGAGGCAACTGATCAATGTTTCTCTGTCCCTGCCTCCCACTTCCTTTCTCTCTAAAATCAATAAACATATCCCCTGGTGAGAATTAGAAAAAAATTCTACAGATTGCTGAGGAGAAGGAGCAAATGCATTCAGATTGGTTCTAAAATCTCCTAAGCTTTGTTAAATTGAGAAATAGTCTGTATGATTTTTCCGAAATTTGTGTTTCAATTATGTGATCTTTGATGGCAGAATATATCCAATTTGTTGACCATAAACCTCCTTTAGAATCAAAGTTATGGCACCTTAGAAAATAAGTTTTAAAAAATAACTGAGAATTTGTCTAAATAAATGTATACATTTAAGAGTCAAATATTTACAAATATTTAGTAATACTTACAAATACTACTAAAGAGCTTTTAGAAATAAAGAAAAAAATTCCCACAGCAAATCTGCTCCACCCTCTTCAGAACCAGTCCCTGCAGGCAGCTACTTTTAATTAAACTGAGTAGTTCTTTACCCCCATATTTCTAAGTAATCCATATGTCCTCCTAGATCATTATTTAGTGACTATTACAATTAGGGAAAATTTAAGTCTCCTATCCCATAACACTGTTTCTTTCTGTTCCCCTTTTTGGTTAAATCAATATTCAGGGTTTATATTATTATAACTATGTAAATAATGTTCTTTACTGAGCTAACATTGCACTATAATTTCCTTTCCTTTCCTGTACAGCTTTTTGTTTTTCTTGGAGTTAATAATTGCCTTGTTTTTCATCAGCGTGGCTTTGTATAACTACCCCTACATTCCGCCAAAACTTCTGACAGTGTCCCCAAAACTTTCCACATAGTAACATGGAACAGATAATCTATCCGAATGTAAAGACCTCCTTCCTGGGGCACTTGTTTTTTTCTTTTCCAACCTGCACCCATTTTTCTTTTGGGGCCACTATCTCACTGTTACCCCAGGACTCCCCTGTGCTGTCGTCTTGGTGATTCTCTTCATCTGCTCCTTGTGTGGGAGCCTCTTCTCTCTGGTTCCCATGTTTTCCTCTTTCTGTCTTTATTCCCTCATTTTGGTGGCACGCCCTTCCTGAGAAAGGGAGCATGTGAGGTAAATTTACTGAGAAATTTCCTGCCTGAAAATATCTCTATTCTACCCTTGCATTTGTTTGGTCATTTGGCTGAGAATTAAGTTCTAAGTTAAAAATAATTCTCTTTCTGAATTTAAAGGTATTGCACCATTATTTTCTAGTTTTCAGTGTTTTTGTTTACAAGTCCAATGTTGTTCTGATTCCCCAGGATTTTTATGTGAGCATTGTGTTTTCTCTGGAGTTCTGAAATTTCAAAATGATGTACCCTGGTTGAGTCTTTTCTTGCTTGTTGTATAGAGTGTTCAGTGGTCCTTTTAACCTAAAGATCTATATCCTTTAAGTCTACAAAATTTTCTTGTGCTGTTTTATCAGTAGTTTGCTCCCCACCTCAATTTCTCTTATTGATCAGTTATTGAACATTCTGGATTAATCTCACATTTTCCTATTTTTTTCCTCCTATACCTTCTTTGTCTTTTTGTTTTATTTTCTGAAAAATTTCATCTACTTTATCTCCCCAACTTCTTATTGATTTAAAAAAATATCACTGCTCATATTTTTAATTTCCAGGAAATCTTTCATGTTCTAGTATTGTTCCATTTTTATAGCACTTATTCTTGATGCTATTTCAAGGATTCAATGTTTTTTAACCTCTGTGGAAATTCATCATATTTTATTGGAAGTGTTCTTACCTCATGTACACATATTCAGTGCCCTGTCTTTCTTCCCTCTGATTTCTATTTTTTATCTGTTTGCTTGTTTTGCCTCTGTCTTTCATGTTGAAGGCTGTCCCTCAAATCTTGGGATCCTTGGCTGTGAAGAAGTCATACCAAACGAATGTTCTGTGTGCATGTGTGAGGTTTGTTGACTGAGGGAGTCACTATAGAATTACAAGCAGTGAGCCAATGTTTTTATAACAGTACCCTGAATTCTGCAGGTCTTTTCCCTAAAGCCCTTTCATTTCTCCACAGAAAGATCTTCCACATATTTTCCTTGGGATTGGAAGCCTGGCTGTGGCCTTCTGGGTGGAAGGTTGAAGAGGAGGCTAGAAGAGTTTGAACATCAGGCTTTTGCGAACAGCCCCTGTTTCTATATCGTCTGTGCCTTTGGTCCCTGGTCCTAAGGCTGTCTGGTCAATTTTTTTGAGATAATAAGTCAACTATCTGTGGGGGTGATAGGTGATGATGACAGAAAGACCTAAGGAGCCAGCTGTGCCTTACCTTGACTTTTAATCCGCTGTTGACATCATGCCTGTACCTTCTGCGGGTCCTATGCCTCCAGTTCCTGAGCCTCCCTGGAGTTTTAAAGGATGACTAGCTTGTTTCTTCTTGGGGTTCCTTTATGGGAACATAGAATCTAGTTTTTCTGTTCTGCCTAAAACACTTCAATCTTAAAACATTTAAATGCTTTAAATTCCTCCAATATCTTGTACACAGCTGATATTTGTTGATATTTTTGTCCACTGTTGTCCTCTTTGTTGTTCTGTTCATTCTTGTAGGTTATACTCTCGTGTTCTTTTATTGACATTTAAATAGGTTTCCAGGGGGAAGTGGAGATAAATATACAAATATATGCATTCAATGTCTTATATTTAAGAGAATATATAATAGATGTTTTAATTTGATTGATGATTACTTCTGAGATATAGCTTGTTTAAGAAATGTTAGACCTTAACATATTAATAAGTAAAATCGGAGTAGAAATTTATAAAGCATATTAACATAGCATTGATTCCACTTTTGATACCTGCAAAGACTGAATGTTCCCTTTTAGATTAAATCAATTATATGTGAAAGTTGGATGTGCTAACCAGATTAAGACCAGGGCTGGGATTTGTCTTTTTCAGATTATGTTGACTATTCTTCTAGGACTTAGCACAGACTTTTGCAAATAAACTTAAGAACAACAGCAACAACAATAAACTAATAGAGCTGCAGTTTTCTTCTTTCCTTAATAAACTTTTTAATAATCCCCTTTTAAATGCAATGAATTGCTGTATGAGCTGGAGATATCATGGGAAATGAAACAGAGTCCTTAACCTGGAGAATTTCACACTCTAGTGAGAGAGACTGACAAGAAAACAGAGAAATTTTAGGCATTGTTTAGAAATATGCCCCCATTCTCTATGGAACTACCATTCCCTATGAAGGTGATAAAAATGCCTAGGTCATTTTTTCTTGATGCTCTTCATGTAAGAATCCAAGGTTCTGGCTAGTGTAAAAGTTGGAAATGAGTTCATATAGGTATATGCTGTATCTTATATAGCTATTTGCAATGGATAGAGATAGATAGATGACAGATAGATAGATAGATAGATAGATAGATCTGAGCAGGCACTGTAGCTAACAAAGTAGAGATGGACAGAAACTCTAAATACAACTTTTCCTCAAGAGACACACCAAATTTTGCCCTTCAAAGCTGATCCAGTAGTGCGTGAGAGTTCAAAAATTCTCTTCAGTGCTGAGAAGAGTTCTGGGTAAGCCTTGAAAATGAAGTCATTATTACAGCAATCAAATCACTGTTATTATTTGTGAACATGTCTACAGAATCTCTGAGGGCAGGCTGAAGGTCTTACTCACTTCAGGATGTCCCATGGTGCAGTGCAAAGAGCATAGTCATCAAAGTCCGTGAGAGCTGGGTTTGAATTCTGAATAGTAGCTTCATGACTTGGTCAATCTACTTAATCTTGCTACACCTAAATTTCTTATTATGTCAGATCAAGGTAATGATACCTAATTCATGCATTTATTGTATTAAATGAACAAAACCAGATAAAGCACCAAGGGCAGTTATTGATGGGAAGTAGGTACAGAATAAATGGTAGATATTATTTTTCTTCCTTTACCATGACACAGTGAATATCTCAAATGCATAGAGACCATATGCTATTCTTACATGTAACCCCACCCTTGGTGCAATGCTGGCCATGAAGTTGGCACTTAAAGTACACTTACTAAGTGGATGAATACATGAAAGAATCTTTGGATTCCCCAGGTTGAGGTATTTTCCTGATATATGGATTTTTTAGCTTCTGGATTACATGTGCTGTGAATAGAGCTAAGGAACACTAACATTATTTTTAAATGGCCAAAGAACACTTCCAATCCAACCCAGCTTATGTCTCCTGGGCTATGGAACATAAAGAAGTGCCCCTGAAGTGAAGCAACAGATTACCTCCATTCCTGGTGTAAAAGACCATTTGGCAATCGTTTCCTTTGGCACCCCCACAGATTACAAGTCTTTGGCTGAGGCTCTGCAATGGCAGTAAAAGGTAAGTAGAGATAGTGAGATGAAGAGTTTATGTGTATTTTCGCATGTTTGTAGCTTTCATCCACAGAGCTAGGGTTTGGCATTTCCTGGTCATATCTTCCATTCACTGTTCCATTCATGAATGCAGGAGCAATGTTCGGCTAAACCACCCTTCATCATTTTCTATTGAATAGCTTGGGCAATTACATTGGTCATTATATTATATTTTTACAAAAGCAAAAACAAATAAACAAAACAGTCCTAGTTTCAATGCCATCCTTACTGTAGTAATCTGGGCAGCATCGGCCTCTGCTCCCTGTGGGGTCACAGTCCCCTCTGCAACACATCTTGGACCATCACAGAATGCCCCAGCTACCTAATTGGCATCACACAATTTAGCACTGAGTTTTAACACCACTCTTTGATGAGCACTGCCCTCCCAGTTCTGTTGGATGTCCTATGTGGGCTGAGACCAAGCCTTCCTCTTCTACTCCTGTGCTTGGCACACACCTCTCTCCAAAGGGATCTGCCAACAAGTGTCTCTTATCTGTTAGTGTTTCCTGAGCTCTCTGCAACATCCAATTCTTTGGAACACCTCTTTAAATTACGTCTTTCACAAAGACTCATTTGAGCTTATGCTTTTCAGTTCTCCAGTATTATTGCTGATCACATCTTTCTCTTTCATGTTTTCCCACGGGAAATGCCATCTACACCCAGGCTCCTCTCACCATGACGTCTGTGCTAATACCAGCCAATCTGCACACTCATGTCCGCCTTCTAGGACATTCATTATATATATAAAAGGAAATTTATTATCTTTTTGTACAAATTAGTTTTCTTCTCTCTTTAATGTATTTTGTTTTACCTTGTATTTATTTATTTTAGTATGTTTCTTGACTTTAAACTCCTCTCCAACTATACCTAACGATCTAAATATATGTCTGTATCAATACCCCTCACTGTGTATATTTATCCCTATAGCCCTTGATCATTTGGTCTATGTACATACCTAATGAATGTTTGATGGCTTCTCTTGATTCACTGTTCTGGCCTCATATTTAATAAGGTTAGGTGAGAATGGCAGTGCTTTGAGCTAAAGATCCTTTCAATTGCATAAGAAGGAACTGGTCCAGTGTGTTCTTCAGAGAAGATTATAGGGCTTTAAACAAAATAACAACAAAAAAATTGAATTGTAAGGACATAATATTTTAAAATTGATTTTATAAAGGATATTATTAGGCCATTGCAACATCATATCAGCTTAACTAGAGTGTCTAAAATAGTCCAATGTTGGATTGAGTCACCTAGTTCTGAGATTAGGAAAATTTTGTGCACTCCTTTAGGGAACATGAGTTAAATCATGTTGTTCAGAATAGTCCTGGAGAATGCAAGTTTGTATTATTTCCAAGAGATTTTAAGTGTAGTGCTTGAAACACAAGGACAGACAAGGAGGTTGTCCTTTAAATTCAAGAGTTAGAGACTCACGTTATCATAAGCACCTGGTGGCAAGACCACAGAGCTCATCATCTCCGGTGGAGGCCGTCAATGCCTCACCTTGATGAGATGGAGGAAAGCCCTCTGATGTGGCCAGGCCAGAGGGAGGTTAGACTGCTGCAGTGGTTCTCTGCCACCGAAACTTCCCAGTGAATCTCTTCTTGTCTGCAATCAGCTGTTGTTGCGCTTTGGGTTCCCCGGTGCCCTACTGCCCAAACAGCCCGTCCGTGGAAAGACAGGTGAGGGACTCAGAAGCTGTCATTTCAACTCAGAGTTATCTTCCCAGAGCCTCTGATCTGGTCTCTGTTTGGAATGGATCTTAAAATGCTAAGGGGGATGCTTTTTCTCCACTAGACACTTGTAAAGGAAGCTGTAAAGTTTACAGTGCAATTTCATATCATGGCAAGAATATTTTAAAACAGTGGTTTACAGTGCTTCAGCAAACTGATTAGTCAATGGGGATTTCTGCTAATGGTCCTTGGGATATAGAGTTTAAAACAGCTGGCTGCATGTTTGTGTTTGTGCTCTGAAATGCTTTGGTTTTCTTGGGCCATATTATCACAGACTTCAGTACATTTTCAAGCAGTGCACGTAATAAATGACTTCTCCAAGAATCACCAAAAGCTTAGCTGGATTCCTCTCTCCTTGTTTTGCACTCATTAATCTGTTGTTTACATTTAAAAGCCTTCTGGAGAAAACTTTTCATCTAACAGAATAGAGAGGAGCAGTTTTTGATGAAGAATTGGGTTGTTGAAGTGATTGTAATCCTTCCAAAAATCTTGGCACCCTGAGTCAATTTATAAATGCATACATGTAGCTGGGTTACTCTGGCTCACTCTGTTTATGAGGATGGGTTTTGTTTGAATTTTCAGGCCTGTACATGAGCATTCACCTGCCTCAGTGCTTTTTATTAAACTGGCATTTATATCTACATAGTCTCCAGTTAACTCCTATAATACTGACTTCAGCGGGAGAAATTAGAAACATCAAAGCTTTCCATGTGACATTGAAATGGAGTATATCAAGATTATAGTCCTCTGGCAGTATTTCTGAAAGCAGTCCTACCTGACAGTAACAATGCCAGACGGTTAAGTGAAAGGGCTGATGGACTTACAGATCGTTTGAGTTCAGTTAGCACAGAGTGCATTTCTCTGCTTCTTTGAGAACTCATGCTGTCTGTAAGCAGACATAATTAAAAGATTAAAGAGACATTTGGAAACGTGAAGCTGGTCACTTTTTAATCAGGGAGATTGATTTTCCAATCTCAATGTGAAGGTGGAATTTTAAATAATTTATAGGGTAGAAATCAGAGGCTTGTCACAGCTTGGCTAAAAGAATAAAAGCTACAGGGAAAGACGGGCTTCATTTTTTTCTAAGTGCCTTATGGAGAGACGCATGAAAGGGAGTGGGCCGCGATTGGGTTGTTGTGGACGAGATGGTTCCCAGCCTCTGTATCTCTGCTGGAAGAATGAAGATTAGCTCAGTTCCCTCCCACCCTTCTTCCTTTCCTCCCTCTGGCTAGAGGTCTGGACATATTCTCTTCACTACTCAGCAACATTTCTCTTTTATCCTACAGATACGAGTCAGGTTCCAATCAGGTTAAAACCAGAGCCTCCTGAGCTGGGATCGTGACTACAGTACAGCGATGCTTCCATTAGCCAAGGGGGTGCATTCCAGGGACACAAATTATCAGAACTTCATAATTAAAGTCAGAATACAGGAGGGGCTAAAGCAGGGTTCCAGGGTGCTCCATCCGGGTACCTCTGGAACTAAAAGAACAAGTCTTTCAATATTAATGTAGGTCCTAGTAGATATGTATGAAGAGATACAAAATAAGAGTATAGAAGCCTTGGTGCTGAGGGGAAAAATCGATTGAATGATCGATCAATTGACTGATTGATGATGGTCAGAAACCAGAGGAAGGTCTGCAGGGAGAGGACTGACAGCAGAACAGACGCTATTCTTTTAAGAATATGGTTGGTTTGGACTCAGGAAAGATTGAAAAAAAATATCTTTTACTCCCAGCTTGGCTAAGTTGGTGGGCTGTTCTTAAGTCAGGAGAAGGTGTCAGGTAACAACGGCTCACAGTGCTGGGTCCCTTCTGAGTTTTTACCTATTAAAACACCTCTCTTCTTTCCCAAATGAGCATTTAAGACTAAATCAGAATTTTTTGCGATTAGTGAAATTTCCGGTCAGTATGTCCTCACCCAAGCTCTCTCCACTGCTTTTAAAGTCTGGAGTGGCTTTGCCATAGTGCAGAGTGGAAGGAGAAACCATTTTATTCCACAAATACACTATGAGGTCATCTATTCCCGGGGATGAGTTGCTATTAAAGTGCATCGATCGGTAAAGGGAAGTAAGTGATGGCAGGCCTTTCTCTACCAGCTCTTAGTCACCTGCCCTTGCTCTTGGGGAAGGAGAGGGTGGGATGGAGAAGAAGGTGAATAGGTGAGGGTTAAAGACTGCGCACTGTGCTCTGGGGAAGTAGCAGGGAATTACTCCCATCAGAGGGAAAAGAAATGCAGAAGAGGCCAAGGAGAAGATGGACTCACGTAGCATCTCTCTGAACAATTAGAAGCTGGGAACTAAAGCATTTTTGCCACTCATGAAGATACATTAATTGATTTATTGATTTACAGAAAATTTTCCCTCATGGAACTTACTGATTAGAGATACCACTGTAACAATGAGCCAGAGCCTCTAAAAATTAACTGGCTAAGATGTCTCACCTTCTCCTTCAGGCTACTGAGAGGAGATGGTGAAAATCAAATGTAGGGACCGAAAGCCAAGTCTCTAAGTAGCAGACTGTGTGCGGCTGAACATAACAATGAATTTCTGAAGATGAACAACATTCAAGAGTTGCTTTTTGCATTCATGCTTTATATCTATGTTCCTGTGAAAAGTACAACTGAAATTACTACATTACAATCCCCTTGTTTCTACAACACTGGCTACTTTCCTATACCCTAAAGCAGGGTTTCTCAACAGCAGCATAATGGACATTTTGGGCTACATAATTCTTTTTTGGAAAAAGGCTTTCCTGTGCGTCGTAGAATGTTCAGCAGCATCTCTGACCTCTTCCCACTTGATGTCAGTAGCATATGCCCCCCCCCCAAGTTGTGACAACCAAAAATGTCTCCAAATATTGCCAATAACCCCTGGGAGAATGGGACAAAATTGCCCACAATTGAGAATCACTGTTCCAAAGAAACCAATAATTTATAGTGAATTAGTACGCCAATTATAAATCTGGTTGAATATGCACTTATTTATTAAGCTTTCCTGTAGATAAATAAGACCACATTAAGCATGTGCCCGCAGTTTTGAGCCAAGCTGAAATCACTCTAACATAATCATTACTGACTCTGTCTGAACCAGTGATGCAATGCGATCCTTAGAAAAACTCTCAGCACACACAGTTTTGTGTCCCACCTTTATTTCAACTCTCTTCCTTTTTCCTCTTTTGTTGTGTCCACCCCTAGCCTCTTGACCACCAACTGACTTAAATATGATACCTCTTTGAATAATGTTTTCTAGAAAGCAGTGCTTAATATAAAGAAATGATTCCCTAGTAATGGAGTTTCAGGCAGTGGGGCTCAGGTAGTGTGGTAGAGAGTTCTGGTAGGGAGCCTCTCTACTCTTCTTGAATCATACCAGGTGGAGACCACCAAATGCCTCTGTTTATTTGTATGCACGGCTCTCAGAGCAGGTCGTGTTGTTAGTGTCCACTAACCACTGACAACAGTAGAGTTTTGGGTAGCTTTGCTGGGAAATAGTTCTGGTTCTGAGGAGAAGGATCTTGTCTCAAAAGACATGGAAGCTTTTTGCCTCGGGAAAGGAATAAGTGTAATCAATGGTTCTTACAGAGCTCTTTGCCCAAGTAATTTTGGTCAGGTTAAGTGTGTCAGCAAATTGAAGCAAATGTTACCATCAGAGATTATGAAATGCAGAGTCTAACTTCAATAAGGTTACCAGTAAATGCGGGAGTTCTGGGTTCACAATGGGGCATTTGGGTGAGTGAGAGCCACAGAAAAATCAGTAAGACAAACCAGCAGCAACCTGGAGGCTAACCTTAAAGAACTATTCACTTGGACACTTTATAAGAACAGGAATTTACATCATGTTTCAAAGCTGTTTGATCATCAGGTACATATTAGAGGGGACCCCCATTCAAAGGTTCTTCTAGGGCCTAGAGCAGGTGGTAGAAGTGCTTGTTGGTAGCTAGAGGAGGGGATGGGCATTTGGGCCCATCAACACCTAGGTCTGTCTAAAAATAGAGACATAGAACAACGAGTCCCTCCAATAGCAGAAGTTGGTCTATTCCTTACCATTCTGCTGGTTGAAAAGAGTGATAAAAATTATTTTGTTGTTTAAAAATTCTCATGCTATATATTCTGAAAAGTTCCTTTAATGGTATTACTAGAAATATGTGTTTATTCAAAACAGTTAAATGAAATGAAACAAATGGGGTAAACTCATGGGAAATTCATTCCATGCTTCCAGCTTTCTCCAGCAGGGATGCTGTTCTTGTTATGTACCCAATTTCCCTGATATCTAGAGGACAGGAGGCACTGTGACAGGCAAGCCGTGATCGGTGACTGTCAGGCCTCTCCCTTTAAAATCGTCTCCTATCTGTCTTCAGAGACACGCTGTCTTTCCTGTCTGTCCATATGCGTTGACTCTCTTTCCTGAACCATTTTGAAATGTTTGGTGAAAACTGGATCTGGCACCTAAATGCCTGCTGAGTTTCCAAGCTCTGTAATGACTGCTTCCCTCCACACATAAATGATCTGCTTAGTGTAAGACTTAGGGCTATTTTTTAGCTGACTTTCAGATATTGAGTAACTAACTCCTAGGTGATCTCATTCAGTTTCACGGCTTAAGTACTGTCTGCTTGCTGACATCTCCCAAATTGCTGTTGTCTTTCCCAGTCCAGACTTCTACCTGAACTCCTGCTTCTTATTCAGTATCACCGCTTGGATGTCCCACAGGCACCTCAAATCTAACACGGTCAGGACTTAATTCGTGATTTCTGTCTGGCAAGCCCGTTCTTCCTGCAGTCTTCCCCCTTTCAGCAAACATCAACTCTGCTCTTCCCTTCGATCGGGCCAAATCCCTTGGTGTTATCTCATTTCTCATTACATCCAAGCCATCGGCAAAACTGTTGGCTCCACCTTCAAAGAACACCCCTCCAGAGTTTAGTCATTTCTTATTGCCTCCATGTCTATTTCTGGCCTTAGAACCCCCTCCCTTGCCTACATCCCCCCACCTCTTGTCTGGTTAAATGCGACAGCTTCCTAACTCTTCTTCCTCCTTCCTCACTTGTGGCCTTATAAGTCTGTTTTCTCCGCACAGCAGCTAGAACGGTCCTTTTACAATCGTTGCTCTGCTTAAAATCACCCAAAGTCTTCCCATCTCAGAATCAAACTAACCTTCTATGGACAAAAAGCTATATGTGATCCTTCCAGTTGCATTTCCTGCCTCTCATTGTCCCGCTTCTGGGCCCACTCTCCTGTTTTTCCTTGAGCCCACCAAGAATTCTTCTGCATCTGGGTCTTTGCACTTGCTATGAAGTGCTCATGCTCAGCCTGCTGTTTCCCCAGAGAGTATCCTGGCTTCCTCTCTCACTAACTCTGGGTTTCCGCTCAAAAGTCAGCTTCCCTGTGAGGGAGCCCCTGGCCCACCTGTCTAAAGCAGCACTTGGACCTTTCCTCCCCCCACACTCCTCTCTACCAGCCTGCCCTACGATATGTTTCTCTGTGGCAGTTACCACTTTCACTTGTACACTTACTTGTTTCCTTTGTCTCTCACTACACGGATGGGGGTTTATGAGGGTCGGACTTCCTTTTGACTGCTATATCTTAGGACCTGTGTCAATGACTGGTACATTCTAGTTGCTTAGTGCACATTTGTGGAATGACTGGCACCTTTAAATTCCATGTGTTACTTTTGTAGGAAATCTTATGTGATCCTCTAAGTCTGAGTTAAACGTCCCTTCCACAGCTGTCTGAGCTTTTCCAGCTGCGGAGATTCTCATAGTATGTGATGTTCATGGATAAAGCTCCATAAGAACTGGAGCGAGTTTATCTTTTTCATTGATGAATACCCAATAGTTGCAAGGTAGCCAGCATATTGTGGGCACTCAAATTATTTGTTAAATTGAATATGTATATATATTGACACATATAAAATATATTGAGTTTACATTTACATAATATAGAATTAACTATTTTAAAGTACACAGTTTAATGGTATTTTGTACATTGTCCAATCATCACCTCTTTCCAGTTTCCAAACACTTTCACCCACTCCAAAAGAAACCCCACATCCATTTAACAGCCGCTCTGCATTCTCCACCTCACCCCAATCCCCAGCTACCGTTAATCTATCTGCTTTCTGTCTCTATGGGCTTACCTGTTCTGGGTATTTCATATAAATGGAATCATATAACATGGAAACCTTTTATCAGTGAGGTTTTAATACATGTGACTTAGAAAGTCTTTATTATAGCAAGACTCTGTTTTTAACCCTACTGGCATGTATAGCTACAGGTTTAACCTGTATCTTTCAGGTGTGTCCCCCTTGAAAACGCTAAGTAAATTAATGTGAACAACTTTCTTCCAAGGTATCACCGGTATTTTACCAGAGTCCTTTTCTTGTGTGATGGCCAATCCCCTGAGCCTTCATGTCCCCCCCAGGCCCCCACCAAGTGCCGTTCAGTCCAGTTCCCCCTCACAGCTCACCACGTCCTCTCCCTCCTCTCTCTCGATGCTTGCTGGGATGAGAGTATTGGCGACAAAACCCTGAAGCTGAAGGGGACTGATGAATGTCCATAAAACCATGAATGGCAGGAAAATCTGTGTAAGAACTTGTTCCCCAAGCCTCGAAATCTTTTCAAAGATTAAAAGAGCTAGTTTAAAAGGAAAATAAAAAATTCTATTTTACATAGTATATTGGATACTTACAGAACTGTTACCCTGGAGAAAAGATAAATAGCTTTAGGGTTTAGACAAATATACAAATAATAAATCAATAATAGTCTGTTGAGAGGAAGCAGGGGAGAAGAGTTATCATCCGAGGGCAGTTGCCATCCTCTCACGCGAATGCCCCCCAGTGGGGCGGGCACTGGGCTGGCGGGCCAAAGGTGGCCCCGCCGTGACATGTTATCCGCAGCCTCCTCAGCGGATCTGCTCGGCTGTCTTCCTCGGCAGTCTTCCCGGAACTGTGCTCAGATGCACATTTTCAGAAGCTAGTTTTATAAGCTATAAATGGACTTGCCCTTGGGTCAGGGATTAATATATTCCTGACTTTTGGCTATTTCAGAACTTGGAGGTCAGAGGTTGACCCAGAGAAAGAAAAGCGTGGAAACCAATACATTATTTCCCCTGTCAGAAAAGATGGATTCTAATTTTATCTTGGAGGAGGTAAAAGTGAAGTTTAGGGATTACTTTAGGTTTTTCATAGTCCAGCTAGTTAATAGAAACATGTGAGGATTAGCTGAATGATTTAAAAACTTCATATGTGACTAAACACCTATTACAGAAATAACACTTCCATTTTATGCTTTGACTTTATACCTTTACTTTTAGATTTTATAGTAATTTATAATTTGTGGGAAGAGGGCAGGATTAGCTTTGAGCCTGTTGTACCTAATTCAATGTACTGGAAAATCCCAATGCAGCTGTGTGAAACTGATTTGGCCCCAAAATATTGCTTGCTTTACTGGAGTAGTGTTACCATGTATGGTTTAAACTGGGGCAGGACAAAGTTCCTCTGAAACAAGTAAGTGAACAATAACCGAGTAGTTTTACTTCTGCCAGTGAAAGTAGCTGCTTCTAGAGATGGGTTGAAGAGAACTAACATCAATTTGGGAAGATTTCTTTTTGGAAGTTTAGGACTCTGAAGTAGGAAATTAGAAACAATTCATCAGAGGGTTTTTTGTTTTTTAGATTTTATTTATTTATTTTCAGAGTGAGGGGAAGAGTGGGAGAAAGAGATGGAGAGAAACATCTCTCCATCGGTTGCCTCTCACATGCCCCCAACCGGGGCCCTGGCCCACAACCCAGGCGTGCGCCCTGACCAGGAATCGAACCAACATCCCCTTGGTTCTCAGGCTGGTACGAAATCCACTGAGCCACACCAGCCAGGGTCTCACTAGAGTTTTGACTCTTGTAATTAAGGGTATGTGTGTGTGTGTGTGTGTGTGTGTTTAATCTGGTAAAATTTAGGGTAAAAGTGAAATTAACATTAAGGTTTCAGGCACGATGCAGAGATTATTAATCTGGGAATAAAGGGCATTTGGCCAGTTAAAACAGTAATTTTAAACAAGGACTGCAGCTTTCCCAGCAGTGGCTGCAGCCCAGTTTGGTCCTTCCAACTGGAGTTGTAGTTCGTTATTCCAGGTTGTGTGGTTTGGCAAAATACAGAATGAATCAACTTTCTTAGATGGGGAAAATATAATCAAAAGAAAATAACATGGGGTTGACCACCCTGAGCCAGTATTCGTGAATGGAGAAGTTGCATTTGCTAGTTAAAGAGGACCCTTGAAGTTCTAAGGGTGCAATGTCACTTGAGAAGAGACAACAGATCAGAAGACGAATGTTTTTGATCCATGTGGTTTCCAGTAGGAAGTACCTAATCAACTCACATGTACTTATTTAGCATCTGCTTCACACCTAGCCCTGTGCTGGGACGGTTAGAAACGCATCTCACTGGGGGTCCTTGCCTCCCCCGTCACCCCCACCAGGAGCAGCATGGGCCCCAAGTAATGAAGTGTCAAGAACTTTGAATTTGTTATTTTGTTGAATGCTGGCAAATTCCCTGCAAATGAAGTATTATTTTGCCCATTTTACAAGTAGGAAAACTCATGTTCAAGGAGATGAAGAAACTTGCCCAAAGTCTTTTATTGGTGGCAGAGTCAAAAGAGAAGAGCGAGGCACAACCATGCGGCCCTGTCGGTGTCAGGCCGAGTGTCTGTGCCTGAGTGTACAAGCACGTCTGTCTGTTCACACGTAACATGGCTTGTTGACTCTGGGGCAGTTAAAGGGATTTCTGGGCCATCTGTTTCACTAGCCTTCCCTCTATCACTAGAATGAAGAACAAGATCACTGACCATCAGCAGTTTCCATTTACATCACATTGTTCAGTGAACAGAAATTCAAACCAGGTGTTCAGAATCCCAGACAATCATCCTGGCTCAAATAGTCAACACAACCATCTTTCTTAAAATTAAAGCCAAAGCTCTACATTTTCAGTATCTGTAAATCTATTAGAACTTACCAAGCTGTTAAAAACCTGGGTCAAATCTTGTTAGTTTTAGTTCTTGTATTCTTTTGAGGATGTTTTAGTCTAAAGCAAAGCTGAAATTTCCTTTTCCACGAAACTACATGGTTTCTCCAACGATTTCCATAGACCACACTATCAGTATGTGTGAGAGTTATTTCAAGTCATTTTGGAGGACATTGTTGGAGCTTTAAAATTGTTATTATTATTGGCAACATTATGTTCTTTTGTCTCAAAATACTTCAATGTGCATTTCCTAAGAATGAAGAAGACATCCTCTGATAAAACCACAACACAATGATCAGAAAAAGGAAATTTAACATTATCAAATACTATTTTCTAAGCACAGTCCATATTCAGATTTCACCAACTGACTCTCAAATGTCTTTTATAGGCATTTTTTTTTCCCATTCCAGGACCCAATTCTGGACCATGCATTGAATTTACTTATATCTTTTAGTCTCCTTTAATCTGGAAAAGTTCATCATCCTTACTTAATCTTTATTCACCCTTTACATATATGAAGAGTACAGGCCAGCAGTTTTGTAGAATTTGCTTTGGGGTTTCCTGCTGAGTCGTTGTGATTAGATCCATGTTAGACATGTTCGAAAATAGCATCACACTTGACTAGGTGATGCCTGATATACATCTGATAGATACTTGTCACTTTTTCCTTTGTAATTTGATAGTTGCAGTATTCAGTATCCCTTCATTGTGATGAAAAATGAGTTATGTGTGCTTCGATTTGCTCTTCTATTGATCTGTACAGCTTTTTTGCAGATGGGTGGCTATATTTTGATTTACATAGTCAACTATTGTGTCTTGATTCTGTTTCAGTCAGCCTGTCACTGCTGTGTTCAAAGTTTTAGGGTCACCAATGAGCTATATCTTGACGATGCAATAATTATTTCTTAGTGTTTATTACACTTGAAGTGTCAGCCTGGCAGTCTGATTTGACACTTCCTCCTTCTTGAGCAGTATTTCCACTCGGTTTCTGAGACTCCCTTCTCTCTTGATTCTTCCACTTTATCATTAAATTATTTTTAATGTGCACATATATTAATGGCAAGGGACAAACGCTTTGTTCTCCCAAAGGCACTTCCTAACAAACAAATTCAGTACACCTAAAATCATTTGGTTTTTATCTTGGGTAAATTTATTTCAAGGACCTAAATTTTTAGAAGGATAAAATTCATATACCATTAAATTCGCCCTTTTAAAGTATATTCACAAAGTTGTGCAACCATCACATTTTCACGGTCCCTGGAAAGAGACCCCAACCCATTAATGATCACTCCCTGCTCCTCCTCTGGGCCTCCACCTTTGGCAACCGGTATCTGCTTTCTGTCTCTGTAGATTTGCCCATTCTGAACATTTCCTATACATGGAATCCTACAATATGTGGCCTTTTGAGTCTGGCTTTTTTCATGTAGTATATTGTTTCTAAGGTTCATCTTGTTGTAGATGTATCAGTAATTAATTTTCCTTTTATGGCTGCATAATATTCCATTGCATGAATATATATATATATCTTTATATATCTTTTTTTCACATGTTCATCATTTTTGAACACTTAGTTTGTTTCTATTTTCTGACCAAACTACTATTAACACTCATACGTAAGTTTTTGTGTGGAAATATATTTTCAATTCTCTCACATGTGTACCTAGGAATAAATTGTTGGCTTACACGGTAACTCTGTTAGACTTCATGAAGAACTGCGGAGCTGGTCCCACAGCAGCTGCACTGCTTTGCACTCCCACCAGTAACGTGTGCAGTTCTAGATTTTCCACACCCTCCCTCACACTTGTTACTGGGTTTCTAATTTTCCTTATAATTATAGCCAGCCTGGTGGGTGTGAGATGATATCTGTCTGAGGTTTTGACTTCTAATTCCTAAATGACTAATGATATTAACCATCTTTACATGTGCTCATTGGCCATTGTGTATCTTCTTTGGAGAAATGTCTTTTTAGGTCTTTTGGCCCATTTTTAGAGTGGGTTTTTTTCCTTTTGTTGTTGAGGATTTTGGGGGTTTTTCTTAAGATTTTATTTACATATTTTTAGAGAAAGGGAGGGAGAAAAGGGGAGAGAAGCATCAATGTGCAGTTGCCTCTCACATGCCCCCTACTGGGGACCTGGCCCGCAACCTGGCCAGGCATGTGCCCCGACCAGGAGTCAAACCAGCAGCCCTTTGGTTCACAGGCTGGTACTCAATCTACTGAGCCACACCAACCAGGGCTGCCGTTGAGTTTTAAGAGTTCTTTACATATCCAGGATACTGGAACATTCTGTGATATATGATTTTAAAATATTTTCTCCTATTCTGAGGATTGTGTTTTCACTTTCTTGATAGTGTCCTTTAAAACACAGAAGTTGTTAATCTTCATAAAATCTAATTTATTTAGTTTTTCTTTTGTTGTGTATGCTTTTAGTATTATGTTCAAGGATCTAATGCCTAAACCCAGGTCAAAAATATTTATATCTGTATTTTCTTCTCAGAGTTTTATAGTTTGTTCTCACATTTAGGTCTTTAATCCATTTTTGTATGCTGTGAAGTACGGTTCCAAATTTATTTTGTTTTTCTGTTGCTAAAATTAAATGTCTTGAAAGAATAGCAGAGTGATTACAAGCTCAGGCTCTTGACTCCAACTGCTGGGTTTTAAATCCCTGTTCTTCAGTTGCTAGTTGTATGATCTTAAAAAAAATTCTTAATTTCTCTATGCCTCACCTTTCTCATCGGTAAAGAGAAATAGAGTAGTAACTACCTCATTAGTGTACATTAAAATTCAAATCATAGGACTGTCATAAGAACTGAGTCTTTGCATTTAAAGTGTTGACACATAGTAAGCATTGATTACTAGTTATCATCATCCCTAGCTCCTTAGATTTGGACTTACACGAACTCTCTTTAGACTTAGAACTATCTTATCATCTCTCTTGGTATACATTTTCAGTGGTGGGCTGAGTTATTTACCCCAGTGTCTTACTAAGAATAAGACTTTACAGATAGAGTTTAATATACTTTGAATGTTCCAAGAGGGTGGGATATGGGCTGAGTTTATAGTTGTAGCTTACCATAAAAAGCAGCAAAATATTTGGGAAATCTTTTTCCAATCTTTTGTAGAACTTTACACAAAGAGACTAAAGCAAGGCGAATGCATTAGCTTGCTAGGGGTGCCATAACTAAGTACCAAAAACTAAATGGCTGCCAATTTATTCACATGTCTTAAACAATAGAAATTTATTTTTCCACAATTCTGGAGGCTAGAAGTTTGTCTTTAATTTCTCCTTTTATCCTTTTTGTGATTCTGACCATGCAGACCCCAGCTAGCATCATTTTGATCACATAGAAAATTAGATACAAAAACCTAATTCTTACTAATGTGCAAGCAACCTAAAATGTTACCTGTCCATCCAATAGTGGATTTCTTACCCAGGTAGTACCTCTGAACTCTAAACTATTTGTATTTGACTCCCAATAGGAGGAAGCCCAATCCTGTTCACAAAAGAGGAGGCCAGCCTTGATTTGCCTTTCAACACCCTCTTGGTGCTTTGCGGTGGCCCCTCTGTTGCCAGCTATCCCAGTGCTTCCTGCACAACTAAGCCTCATGCTGCAGGGCCCTTAGGACCTGTTTCTGCTGGGCCCGCATCCATGTAGATGGGTTCCGGAAGGAACCGGAAGTTAGATGCTTCTTCCAGGGGTATTGCATTTTGATGCAGAGGTGAAAACCATCAGTAACTCTAAAACTGATGTATTTGTTATAAAATTCAGACATTTGCAACAAACCAGTGAAGGAAAAGTTTTGGAGAGGTGAACTCCAATCATTTCATGTAGGCAACGAACTGCCTTCATAGCAAGTCAGTCCAACTGATATGTCCTTAATTCGGATAGTTTGTAGAAAATATTTACCAGGAAATTTTCAGTTCATGTAACATGAAGCTCTAGGTAATTTTGAATTACTTGTCTTCTACTGTGAACTCAGGATTCTTAAAAAGAAAAGACAAGGGATAGTGCTTCTTGAGAGCCAGCTTCGACTAATTAATACATAGTCACCAACTTCAACTAGGGGAGCCAGCAAGGGGGTAAAAAGTGTCGCCTTAGGGAGACTTCTGTAAAATGGATAATTCAAAAAAGTCATTCCTTTTGAGCTCAGAGTCATTAACTCCTCTAGCAACCAACTGTGAGAGTTATGTTTGAGCTTGTCTTGAAAATTACTTTAAAAAGGAATAGACAAGGGGCTGCTGGCTTGGCTGACAGTTTATTTGCACATCTTAAACAGGAAGCTGCATATACTTGTTTAAAGACCCATTTGGAATACTACTGATGCTCTCCAGTAATCTTACAGAAGAGCCATCTACATTAGAATCAGCACCTGCTACCGTGTGGGTCAGGCTGAAAAGTTGTTACAGACCCTAAATAATTCATTTCTTTTTCTTTAATTCAGGAAAAGTAATGTTTGAGTACTCATTCTTATCAACTTAATCATTTGGACAGATTAATTCAGAGGAAACTCTTTTAGCACAAGCTCATTCACTAGTACCTGGTGCAAAATGTGGCAGCTCATCAAAGCTCTGTTGGTTCTCTTGGTTCTTATTCATGTTGATGATTATGAGGAAGGGAGAAGGAATTCCAAGTATAGCACTGGGGGTGGGGGTGTATTAGTTCGCTAGGGCTGCTGTAACAAAGTACTACGGACTGGGTAGCTTAAGCAACAGAAATGTGTTGTCGCACAGTTCTGGAGGCTGGGAAGTCCAAAATCAAGTTGTCAGCAGGGTTGGTTGGTTTCTTCTGAGATCTGTGACAAAAGGTTCCATTCCAGGCTTCTCTCCTTGGCTTGTAGTTGGTCATCTTCTCCCTATGTTTTCCCCTATGCATGTCTCTGTGTCCAAATTTCCTCTTTTATAAGGATTCCAATCACATTGGATTAGGACCCACCACATTGACCTCATTTTAACTTTATTACCTTGGTAAAGACCCTGCCTCCAAATCAGGTCACATTCTGAGCTATTGAGTATTAGGACTTCAACAAAGTACTACATGGGGGTAGTACTTTGAAGTACAATATGAATTTTGAGGGGACAAGACCCAACCCACAGTGAGGGGGAAGTGTGGCATTTAGTGAAAACCCATGTAAGAACCACCCACTGCGGTAAAGGCCTTGATCCCTGGTGGCCTGACAATTATACACAGTGCAATAACAAATGCTTTCAGTGTCTGAAAAACAAACCTCCTAGAAGCAGCCAGATTTAGTTCACTGTGTTTTAACTAATGCGTAAAAGCATCCAGTACCTTTTGGAAAGATTTTTAGAAAAAGCTGTAAAGAGTGAAAAAGCTCCATCTTATTGGAGACATTAACTTATATATGAATACCTCACTCAATAACTTTTTATTCTAAATAACTGAGGTTTCTGTACTTAAAATTGCATTGTAGCCTGTTTCATTCTTATCCAGAGGATGCCTAGGACAATGTGTCTTTAGCGCTGAGTAACTGAAGGCCATTTTAAGGTGACACTTTGTTAAGATGGCACACTTTGGGGACTGATCACCTGCCTCTTAGAATTTGGATTACTTTGGGCACATCACTTAACCTGTCTGTTTTTCTGTTTCGTCAATAACACTGTTACAGGACTCCGCCAATGCACTTCTGGAACAGCTGTGGGGTTCCATTGCCCACTGCCAAGAAGTGTGACTCCCAATGCAAGAGTTTGGAAAAAAGGAAAGTGGTTGTTTATTTAAAGTTTATACAGATTTAGAATAATGGTGGATTTTTTTCATTAAGTCCCACTCCCTTTAAAACACCCCAAAACACATAGTCCTGCCTCCCTTTGCCAAACCAGGCCAGTTTCAGAATACGCCAGTCAGAGTCTTGCAGAAATCTGCAGCTCAGCATCCTTGGTCACAATACAGCTCCAAGCATCTCCCACAAATCTGTGCTTGGTTAGGCAGGTCCCTGCACAGCTCCCTCAGCTCTGCTGGGTCTTCTCCTTCTTACCCCAGACCTTGTAGCGGGGCCCTCTCCCACACCCTTTCCTCCATACCACGTGGATGCTGCTTCACTACAGACTGCATGGCTGCTTCCTCCTCTCTTTCAGCCTGCCCTTATTTTAGATGCTCGTCCCAGAACTTCCTATGTGACCTCATATCTGGCCCCTCCTATGATGTGCTAATTTTGCCATTTCCCCTGTATCTTTTACCTTCTTTTGGCTGCCATCTTTAGTCAGGGCAAGGGTTCCCCACGACACAGGGGCATCTGCCTCCCCTGGCTATGTCACAAGTCACTACATTCTCAAGCCACTATACACCTTTCACTCAGCGCAGAAGCACAGCTATTAACTTGCCGTTGTTATTCGAAGTATCTCAAATGCTGTATCATCCACTGCCCCTTCCTCCAATCAAGGTTTGAGGGGATTATGCTCTGCTGTTTTGGGAGACCCCTGCTCTGCATCCCATTACAATACCTGCCTCATAGAGTTGGAGAGTCAGTTGAGATAATGTGGGTAGTGCTTGGTTTGGGGCCTGGCACATAGTAGATACTCAAATAAATGGTAGTTTTTCGTATTTTATTATATTTTGTATCATCATATACCAAGATTGTGGATCAGGAGCCAAATACGCAGAATCAACAGGCTGAGAGCAGGTGGGAGGGCTGCTTGTCATATAGGAGAGCTTTCTGTGTTAGAGGAAGGCTTTAGAAGCAGGGTGATGCTAAGGAGAGGGGAATCATTAAAAGGCGTGATATGGCCCTGGCCAGGTAGCTCAGTTTGTTGGAGGGTCGTCTGGTACACCAAAAAATAAAAAGGTTGCAGGTCTTATTCCCAGTCAGAGCACATACCTAGGTTGAGGGTTCAATGCCTAGTTGGGCACGTATGGTTGCAAGGAGGTGGAGGGAGGGTGTGGTGAACCAATCGATGTTTTTCTCTCTCACATTGATGTCCCTCCCTCTCTCTCTCTCTCCCCGCCCCCCCCGCCATTCCACTTCCTCTCTGTCTAAAATCAATTTAAAAATATTCTGGGCTGAGGATTTAAAAAAGAAAGGAAAGGAGAGTGTGATATAACCCACTCTCCCAACATCCTGCACATCTCTGTAAACTGCAGAAATCACCGTATCGTTGACATGATTGGATTTCCTGTGGAAGTTGGCATGAAACGGAGCCTGGCACAAATCTGGGGTGGCGCACAGGGTGGAGACAAAATGTCAGAAGGGAGCAGAGACAGAGGAAACTCTGAGTAATTAAGATCTGAAACTCACAGGGTATTAAGCCCTTTAATTACCTTCAAATCAATGAACGAGTGAGTGAAGCCCATGTTGTTTCAGATATGACTTGTCTATTAATATAAAATCAGAAAAGTGTCTTCAGTCAACCTTGTTGCTTTGCTTTCAACATTGTTCAGTGTAATTTATCCCTTACTTAATTACATATTTTCTTTCCTAAAGCCCATTCTCTTGGTCTTGCTTTGGTTGTCTTGGTTGTTTGGTCATTGGTTTTTCATTCATATAATTAATGTCTCTGTGTAACTTTTTCCCAGGCAGTGTATACGACTATACCTACTACTTTTTCTATATTTCTGGCTACTTCTAGTCACTCATAGTCTAACTGAGGAGACGGCAATATATTGGAGTAGTCTACCCTGATCATCAGCCATTCAAAACTATGCAGAATCTTCCTGTAAGCCATTTTTCCTGCCTCATTCACCATCATTCCTTACAACAAACCCTCTAATCAGAGCAGATAAGTGACTTACTCTCCTCCTAAGTTCCCATTTTTCATGTTGTTTTGTGTCCTGAGAAAAATTCTATTTATCTCCATCTCTTCTTCACCCTTTCCTCCCCACTTTCTACCAATGCACACACACAAAACGGGAGTTTCCAAGTTCAGCTCAAAAAACACCAGTCCTGCCCTGGCTGGTGTGGCTCAGTGGATTGAGTGCTGGCCTGTGAGCTGAAAGGTTACCAGTTCGATTCCTGGTCAGGGTATATGCCTGGGTTGCCAGCCAGGTCCCCCAGTTGGGGACATAAGAGAGGTAATCGATATATGTTTCTCTTACACATCAACGTTTCTCTCTCTTTCTTCCTTCCCCTCTCTCTAAAAAAAAATATAATAAAATCTAAAAAATAAAACACCACTCTTGCCCTCCCAGAAAAATAAAATCCCACCAGTTGTCCCATGCTACAGGTTTTTCAGATGCCATCACACACCTCACCAGACAGTATTTCCAATTGTTTTCTTCTTAACTACTTGCATGGTGATACTGCAGCTCTCCTCTCCCCAGAGCCTTGCTCACTGCAGGGTTTAATGAAGGGGTAAATGATTGAATGCGAGTGTATCATACTAGGGAAAGTCCAAAACATGAAATAATCCAAAAATAATCTATATGTGACTTTGGAATGCATTGTATACACACATTCAGAGAACATCAAACACAAAACTTCAAACACAGCAATGAAGCCAGCCTGTGCAGGTCCCAGGTGGGTGGGGTGGCCTGGAAAAAGGGTGGGAACCCTAACAGGAAGGGAGGAAGCTCTCATCAGCCAACTCTGCTTCCCCAGCCTCAGTGGCTTATCTGGAAATCAGGGAGACTCCACATGGCTTAGAGCTCAAGGGCTGGATAATTAATAAATGATTGTAATGACTTTGGAAATCAAAGTGCTATGTAAAGGCTAAATTTGAATAATACAAAAATAATGATCTTTTATTATCTTCTTTAAAGATGTAAATGGCATATTCCTTTTAATCTAAAGTAGGTTCAAGAAACAGCAGTAAGCTTAAATGATGGTGCAAACCCATTCAGGGTTCTAAACGCAATTATAGTGCTGACCATCAGCCCTAAAAACAAATTACAGTAGCTAATGACAGGGAACAGTAATTAGAATGTTTTTAGAAAATTACTTGGAAACAAAATTGTCAACAAAGCCCACTCCAGTATGGCTGTAAACAGCTTAAATAACAGAATAATGCAGTGACCTATGCCCCAAGCGACAAGAAGAAGATGTAAAATGCATTCAGGGCCCCACATCACTGTTGTCCAAATGATTATATGCATTGTTTTTGCCTCAGTGTTTCTGGGTCATCCTAAACGCAGCGGAGAGCCAAGCGCCCTTGGACATTCTGCTGTTTAGTAAGTCTTATCCTGGTTGACCGGTATATTCTGGACAAGTCTCCCTTTCCCCTCTCCTTTGCATTTTTTGTTATCTTTGGCATTCGTATTTGAAAAACATGTGCCTCACTTGGAACAAATCCACTAAAGCAAACAACCTTAAAACTCTGCAAACAACCCAACTGTTGTGATCTTCAGGCAGCCCAGACCCTGTGGAACACATCTCCCAGGGCTGACACTCACGGAGACCCTGGTGGAAGAGTTTCTTGTTAGCTATAATAGAAACCGACATTTACATATCTCAATTTTAATTAGCCTGAGACGGCTGCAGGTCAAGTCTGTGATAAGCAAGAAGGGGATGGACTGTAGAGGGGCAAAGCCGTGGGTGGAGGAAGGTATGCAAAGGACGCATTGCAGGCCTTGAGACTGAAAATGTTCTCTTAGTGCTTCGTCAATAACAGAGCAAAATGGGGGAAATTTGAAGAGAGGTTGCTTCAGTATATTGCCACTTTTGATCAGAAAAGTGCAGGTATAACTAACTCCTCATTTGTTGCTGGTAATGGAGGAGTGAGCAATTCCTTATAGGAGTGTGAATGGGTGTGTGTGTGTGTGGGTGTGTGTGTGTGTGTGAAGGCAAAACAAACACCAAAAATATACTCGCAGAGGAAACCATATTAAATGTAATTCTTTCTAAATGCATATTTCATATGCTTCTTTGACTAGACAGCATCCCAAGTAAGGCACGATGCTGTGAAGGGCTGCAGGATAATTGTTAGAGCCATCTATAAATGTGCTGGAATACAGTTATGCTTGGCACCTGATAGGAAATCATTTTCAAAATGTTTTGGTCCACTTTGGGGTGGTTTTCTTTACCTCTGGACTTTACTGTCAGGCTGGCAGAAGTCACTTTTTCCAACCCCATCCACTTTTTAATTTCCTGCTTCTCGTATGCTATATGGCCTAAAAATTCTAGCTGGTTAAAATGTGGCGACCACGAGCCTCACTGACTTTAGTAGGAGCTATGAGAAAATTGTACAGGCTGGGACATTCATTTTGCTTGCTAGAGTCCTCTTTTTAACTCTACCTGTTTCTTGAGCACATTCCAGAGAGTTGAGCTAGCTATATACATGGGATACCACCAAAATTAATTAAAGGTAAATTTATAGCATAGAATTTAGGCATTTGATAGAGATTTACATGAGATGCCAGATTACACATAATTTTATTTCAATTCTTTGGCTTTTAATTGCATATTCTCCAAATGATACAATATATTAACATCATATTTATTTTTAATTAACTTAATTTGTAAAATTTCATTAACAGAATGAAAATAATTCTATTATAGAGAATTTTTTTATATGGAGAAAAAAGTACAAGCATGCCCTAACACTGCCACACTTCGCACTTTGGTATACTTCTTTTCATATTTTTCCTATACGTGCTTTTGCAGACATAGTTATACTGCCAACTTGTATACAAGTTTTTATCCTGTTTATAAAATGCACTATCTCACAACTGTTTTTCTTAGTGCTGTATATCTGTATGGCTATCCTTGTAATGATTAGAGTATCCTACTGAGTAGTTATTAATCAGGTACTTAACTATTCTTTTTTATTATTAGAACTTTAAGTTATTTTCAACTTTTTACTATTATAATTACCCTGCAATGGACATCTTTCTGAACGTAGCTTTTGTTTGCTTGATTGGTTGTCTTAGAAGTATATCCTTAGGAGTCCCAGAAGTGGAATTACATAGAAAAGACTGTGGCAATTTAGACCCAAGACTTAGTAAAGGAAAACTGTGGATGGGTGTTGGTAGCCATAGACAGCAACTGAGAGCAACTCTGAAAGTACTTGGCATGACTTCCAGGGATGAGAGGTACTGGGCCAGGGAATTGTTTCCCAGCTCTGCTGCTGCCTTCTCGAGTCCAGGAACCTGTACGATGGTAACCAGGGTTTGCAGTGTTCTCAGTAAAGTAATATGAAAAGTGTATATGCATCATCGGTGAAATATGACAGGTATGTGGGGAAATCTGTATCATGGTAGCAGTATACCTGTGTTCAGGTTCATTCTAGAGAAGGAGAAGGGAAAAGAACTAGCCTGAGAGAATCCTTAGAAAAGTGTTTATCCAGAAAGGATTTTTGCCTTAAGGTCAATGAACAATTGCCTTATATTGGGTTGGCCAAAAAGTTTGTTTGTTTTTTTTTCCTGTAAGATGGCTCCAATGGTGCTTAGTTGTCTTTAACTTCATTTGGAACAATTTTGTTAGATGCTATTGTGGCAGCTGTCATATCAATGTGCATTTAAAAAAGCCTTATCACAATTGGTGAATTTTTGTACAGCCATTTTAATATTGAAAATGGAAGAAGATATGCAACATTTTCAGCATATTGTTCTTTATTATTTCAAGAAAGGTAAAAACACAACTGAAATGCAAAAAAAGATTTGTGTAGTATATGGAGAAGGTGCTGTGACAGATCAAATGTGTCACAAGTGGTTTGAGAAGTTTCCTGCTGGAGATTCCTAGCTGGACAATGCTCCATGGTGGGGTAGAGCAGTTAAAGTTGATGGCAATCAAACCGTGGTATTAATTGAGAATAATCAATGTTATACTAGGCAGGAGATAGCCAACATACTCAAAGTATCCAAATCCATGAAGTCACTGGTGAAATGAAAAATGTGTCTTTTATGATCCGGAAAAAATTAAATGGACTTTTTGGCCAACTCAGTACTTCTGTCTCTACTGGAGGTCATGTGATTGCATTGGGATGATTGTGGCAAGTAACAGAAGACTCAAATCAAAGCCTAAACAGGGTCAGTCATTTCACTTAGCAAAAAATCATAATAATAATATTAGTAATACTTAATTTAAGAAGCAGCAGGAACCAAGTCCCAGGTATTTTCTACACTCTTACCATGTGATAATGCATTTATTACTTTATATAAACCTCAAGATTTGTCCCCTACATGAGATGATGCAGCTGAAGCGTGAAGAGTTTAATAATTTGCTATAGCTTGCACAAACCCAAGCCATCCTGCTCCAGATCCTACTCGTTTATTATAGTAGAGCTATTCTCACAGAGTTCATTCAGTGATCCCGTATCTTTAGAAAGAGTGGAAAACACTCGTTCAAGCACATCAACTGATTAACAATTCATGTGCATTCTGATTGGTTGGTGCCTGCAGGGTACTGGTTTTAAACATTCAGCATATCACCCCAGACCTAGGTAATTTCAAACTTTCACCTTTGCCGTCTTCATCACATCAACAGTGTCCTCCTGGTGAGGGAAGCTCATTAATTTGAAGGATCACAGGCAGGTCTGATGCTGTCCAGCAGAGGAGTTAGACATTTTCTCTCTCTCTCAGAACTTACTAGTTAACGTCTTAAAAAGTATAATGTACATACACAAATCTTAAATGTTCAACTTGATATACAGCTTGACAAATTTTTTATAACACCCAATTAATCACCACACAAATTAAGATATAGAATATTATCCATACCCCATACCACCTCCAAGATTCCCATCATTTTTCTGATGAAATCATCCGCTTTTCTATTTTCTTCAATATGTTAATCAGAGTTACTTTACTTCCTGGTCTGATAACCCAGATACCTCTGTCACCCTTAGGTCTACGTCTGTTTCTTTTCTTTCTTTGCTTTTTGTCATTGGATCCCATTTGTTCACAGAGTGGTGCAATTTTTATTGAATGTGAGGTGTGTGTGAAAAATTCTAAAGCTCTGACTGATGATATTTTTATTGAGAGAAGATTTAATTCTGTTTTGGAAGGAAGAGAGAATATTTTCAGATGAACTTGATGTGGTTCAGGGTGGGTTTTAGGTTTTGCTGGGTTTGACCTTGCTGTTGTTCTCTTATTCCCGTGATAGAGCCCTCTGGGGTCTCAACTGCACCACGGCGCTTCAGTCTTCTTGGACCCCAAACTCTGCCTGCTCGTCCTCTGGAAATGGCAAACCCCAACTTTTCACCGCCTAGTGAGATGGACCCTGTCCCCAGCTCTCACTTTTTGCTCTATCCGTACTCTCCACATCATTAATGGGTAGAGGTTGAGGCAAATGTGGGGTGTCTTTCAGTATGTCTCCTATCTCTCTAAGATTTTGACCACTCAAGTCCTGTCTGCCTAGATTGTTCTTTTATGCCTTTCAATAGTTGTTTTAAATAATTTTTTTTTTACCCTTCATGAGGAGGGAAAAATTTGTATCTATACAGAATGCCCCCAGCAGAATTCCCCTGAGGTCCCAATGACAGGGATTGCTTAAAAGAGTCAATGACAAGGGGAACGAGACCATCATCCATAGTTTAGATCAACTTGGGTGCACGGGAGGATGGACATCTGAGCCAAATTGAGACTCTGCAAAAAAAAAATGGGGGAACTGATACTCCAGACTCTTTATTTATATAATGACGGTTTTCCTTGCAAGGACTAAATCTGTTTGGATTGTAGATGTTAACGTCTGCTTTGGGATTCTCTACAACCTTAATCCTCTCCAGATAGACCTAGATCTGATTTAGGATTGTCCTCTCTGCCTTGATTCCATTATTTTACAAGCTCCCCTGGACCCATTCTCTGACTCTTTTTATCCTCAATCTAAGGTGTGTCCAACATCTACAGAAGTCAGTTTCCATTGTGAATCATTTGATTTAAAATGAAAGTTTCTTTTGCAAAACCAAAATAGCATTAAAAATCATTTTAAAATGTATTATAAAATATGGAAATGATATGCTATTTTCTTCTCAATACCCATAACTGCAAAAGGTGTTTTAAAAATTTCTATTACAGAGTTCCAGTCAAGATGGAGGCATAGGTAGAAACCCTTTGCTTCCCTGCACAACCAAAAGGCAGGTAACAACCAATCTAAAATCAATAAACAACCAAAAACGCCAGAAAATCAAACTGCATGGAACTCCAACAACCAAGGAATTAAGAAAAAATCAACCAGAATAACCAGACTGGTAAGGTGGACCACGTGGGCCAAATCAGAAAAATTGTGGCGAGGTGGCAGGGGGGTGGGGCTGACTGCCGAGCTAGGCAGAGCTGCGCAGGATGGACTGACTTAAGGGAAAAACTGAGACTCAGAGCTGACTGTGAGCTAAGGCAGGGGTTGCCGCGGTGGGAGACACTTCCAGTCTGACTCGAGAGTCTGTTGGAAAGTGCACTAGAGAGGAGCAGGCAAGCTGCTTTGCTCCCTCTCTGGCCCCTCCCTCACAGGCAGCAAAGAGGGTTGCCCTGCCCTGGTGAACACCTAAGGCCCCGCCCCCTTACAACCTATCAGCTGTGCTAAGACAAAGAAATATGGTCCAAATGAAAGAACACAGCAAAACCTCAGAACTAAGTGATGAGGAGATTGACAACCTAACTGAGGGAGAATTTAAAGCCCTGGTAATCAAAATGCTCACACAACTTACTGAGCTTGGTTGAAAAATGAAAGAACAAATGAAAGATACACAAAATGAAATAAAGCAAAATATTCAGGGAACCAACAGTGACAAGAAGGAAACCAGGATTCAAAGCAACGATTTGGAACAAAAGGAAGACATAAACATCCAACTGGATCAGAACAAAGAAACAAGAATCCAAAAAAATGAAGAGAGGCTGAAGATCCTCTGGGACAACCTGAAACGTTCCAATATCTGAATTATAGGGGTGCCAGAAGGAGAAGAACAAGAGCAAGAAATTCAAAACTTATTTGAACAAATAATGAAGGAGAAGTTCCCTAATCTGGCAAAGGAAATAGACTTCCAGGAAGTCCAGGAAGCCCAGAGTCCCAAAGAAGTTGTATCCAAAGAGGAACTCTCCAAGGCACATCATCATTAAGTTACCCAAGATTAAAGATAAAAAGAGAATCCTAACAGCAGCAAAAGAAAAGGAGACAATCACCTACAAAGGAGTTCCCATAAGGCTATCAGCTGATTTCTCAAAAGAAACCTTACAGGCAAGAAGGGGCTGGAAAGAAGTATTCCTAGTCATGAAAGCCAAGGACCTCCATCCCAGATTGCTCTATCCAGCAAAGCTTTCATTTAGAATGGAAGGGCAGATCAAGTGCTTCTCAGATAAGGTCAAGTTAAAGAAGTTCATCATCACCAAGCCCTTATTATATGAAATGTTAAAGGGACTTATCTAAGAAAAATAAGATAAAAAATATGAACAATAAAATGACAACAAACTCACAACTATTAACAAATGAACCTAAGAGAAAAGAAAAACAATGAAAACAAAAACTAAGCAAACAACCAGAACAGGAACAGAATCAGAGAAATGAACATCACACAGAGGGAGGTCATTGGGGAGGGGGAAGGAGAGATGGGGGGAAGGTACAGGGGAGAAGCAGCGTAATTAGCAAACATAAAATAGATGGGGAAAGATAAAAAATGGTATAGGAAACAGAGGTCTCGAAGAACTTACATGTATAACCCATGGACATGAACTAAGGCGGGGAGAATGCTAGAAGGTTGGGGGTCAGGGTGGAGGAGGGATAAAGGGAAGAAAATTGGGAAAACTGTAATAGCATAATCAATAAAACTACTTTAAAATAAAATTCTGTCATTTCTTCATAATTCAGATTAAATGCCAAATTTGCAAAAAAATTTCTATTGCAAGTTTATAATATAGAAATCTGTGTACATTATTTATAACTTGGTTATATCTATACTCTTGTTATTTTTGTAATCACTTTGCCATTATAGGATGTTTGGAAAATTATGAAAGTGCACAAAGGAGAAAACAAAATTAGCCTCAACCTCACCATCCCGAGATGACCTTGTCAACTTTTCAGAGAATATTCATCTGATATTTTTTCCTGTGTGTGTGTGTGTGTACACGTGATTAGAGCGGTTAACATGGTGGTCATTGCATATGTTTTCAAAACAAATTTTTGTTTTCATATTCATTGAATTTTTCTTCAAGATGCAGAGAATGACTATGGTATTAGAGTCTGTGTCTATTAGTGAAATATTAATATTAATAAAATATTAATATTCAGAGACTAATGAAAACATGGTTTTAATAAAAGCCATTGAAAAGTGAAAATTCCATGATAAAGATTTTAACAATGATTTTCTTCATTTAAATTAAATATATGACCACATAATCTGGAAGTTTTGAAGAAAAAAGAAAAATAAATTTTTAGTTGGGCCACAAAGAAAAAAACAAGGAATTCAAGAGTAATATGTTGAGTTTCACACTATCATGCTTACTACTTCTCAGCAAACTGTTGAAAAAATCAAATTGTGACGTTTCGAGACAAGGAATCCAGGGCTTTAAACCCTCCTCCTGTTTTATTTCACCAGCGTCTGAAGAATGCTGGTGGTCTTGCAAGAGAACCTGAATAGAGAGGGGAAACGGCCAACATCAGGGAATAGCCTGGGAAGAGGAAAACATGATTTCCTTTTTTGCACCAGAAAATACAGCTGTTCAGCCAAGATCAGTCTTTTCTTGTGCCAAACCATTTATTGGGGTATAAAAAGAAAATATTAAAACTTTATTTTCATTTCTTTACTTAAAAATTACATTTTCTGTGTATGACATATATTATATTAATACAGTAAGATATATACATATTTTATAAATAAGTATATATATTGGGGTTACCTAAAATTTCAAGTGTATTTAAACAAAAAAATATAACATATTTTCTAAAACTGTTTTTTAAAAACCTTTTTCATCATAGGAGTCACTACTTATATTTAGAGATCGCTGCTTACCTTCCCTCAAAATCATTTCTTTATTTGGAGTGTTGCAAGAGATTTTAAGTGGTGGAGAATTATATCCTCACTGGAAAATGCACTGTTTAAAATTACTTTTTAACATATGTCTTTTTGGCAACTAAACTAATTAGTGAGTAAAGTCTGGCTAAGGAGGAGGATCTTCTGCAACCCCTTCCTTGTGCTAATCGAGAAGGTACATTCACTCACTGAGCATTAATGGAGCGCCTCTCCACGCAGAGCACTGTTCTGAGCACTGAGAGGAAACAGACGGGATTAAGGGTGGTCCAGATGATAATCTACCACGCAAAAGTCAGCGGGGAACCCTTAGTTCGAACTGGGGATACGGCAGGTTTCCAAGTAGAGGAGAGTCCCATAGTTCTGCTACAGGGAGCTTCCCCACCCTGGGAGGAAACGAAGCAGAGCCACTAACTATTTGGTCTGTTGGAGAAAAAAACAAATAATTCCAAGAGGCAAGATGCCAGGGTACTCAGAGTGATAGACAAAGCCGTCGATTGGACTGGAATGGAGATCGTAATGTTCTAGGATACCGTGCTAAAGAGTCTGAGCAATAGCCTGTAAGACCGTTGTTACTACCCCCACTTTTACACAGGAAGAAACTGAGACGCAGAGAGGTCAGGGATGGCGTGGGTGGGCAGCAGAGCCAGCCTCTAATCCAACGGTCTTTTCACCTCTAATTTGTAACTCTTAGAAATATAAAACAAAAATGCTGTGTAAAATGCTTTTCTAATAGAGGCAAGTTGAAACACCTAATAAGACAATAATTGTATTATGGGTCCTTTTAAATCCACATGTTTCAAAATTTGCTCGAGTGTGCACATCTTCCGTCATTAAAGCGTTAATGACAGAAACTGTGAGCTGTGTGCCTCCTCACCCCAGTGTCTGAATAGTGTCTGGACCATAGCAGGTGCCCAATAAATGCGAAGGAAATAAAACCTGTCCTATTTTCATTCTAGAGTAAACAAGTCCATTAAATTTGAATTCAATCAAGGAAGTCAATTAGAGAATATGCACACAAATACATTGGAAATGAATTTATGTCCCTTAATTATGGATACGGAATTTTATTTATGAAAACTAGGATCTGTGAATTTCCAGTTGACAGCTACCTAATAATAGAATTAGAGCTCAGGGGTAGAAAGTACACAGAAGTTGGGAGTTAGATTCGAGTACAGTCTTGGTTCTATGCTCTATTTAACCCCGAATAAGACTTTATTTAACCTTGGATAATTTCTGTAAGTTTCAGCTTTCACATCTGTAACATAGAAATATTAATACTACTTTGCAGGATTGTTGGAAGGATTAGAGACATAAACTATGTTTAAAGTCCCTGTCACATACTAGGCACTCAATCAATTGTTTCTATTATTGTTATTTTCTATTTTAATTTTTTAAAAACTCTATTATACTTCCTGACAAACAGTCCTTCTATTGGATGGAATTCCAGGCTGGTGCAGTCTGTGGATATGTCTATAGGCACATAATTTTCAACCTTTGTACATTAAACACAGAATAAACCTATAGATATGGATAACTTCAGCTCAGTTGTTTCATGCCTGGGAAAATATCACCATTTATTTAATAACTGATGTCAAAATAGGGTTAAAGCAACCTACAGGATAGTAGTGAAGTTGGGTTTAAAGAAATCTGTTTGTTTATATTTAAATCCCTCTACTTTCTGGTAGAATGAACAGTTTTATTAGAAAATAATCAGGAGAACAGTCGGGGGTGGGGGTGGCTCTGACAGTTCGGGACAGAGTGCAAGTGGCAGAATCACTGTGATTCTCAAGAGGTTCTTCAGGGTCTCCTCTGCCCCTCAGTCTGCGGTCTCAGTCCGTCAGAGGAGGAATATTGGAGTTACAGCAGCGGCATGTAATAAGGAACTTGATCCTGTATAGAAACTCTTTGTGGACAAGAATGGAGAGTATAGAACTAAGTGGCAGTCATCTGGAGGACCAGCTGATATTGGCCCAGAGTACCAGCAAGAGTTGGAGAGGGAGCTTTTTTAAGCTTACGGAAATGTATGGTAAAGCAGACATGAATGCATCTCCTGACTTCAAATTTGAAAATCCCAAATGTGAAGTCATCGATAAACCTCGTCCTCAAGAAATGTGAAATTAATCTGGTAATCTGCCCTAGGTAAATTTTACAACTAACTGATCAGAAGTATCAGAATAAACATACCTTTCAACCACTTCAAATGTTCTTTAATTCTGATTCCAAAAAAAATTATTTGTTAATGTTTGGGAAAAAGAAGAAAATAATCAGTGTGTGAATTTTTATTCCTACACATTCTCTCCACTTTCCCTACATAGACCCTCTTAATCTCAGTGGTTCTTCTTGGGTTCTTAACAGGTAACAATGGATTTTAAGAATAGTATTTGCCACATTCTTCATTCTGTGGGGAAATTGATTTGATGGGAACAATAGATTTGGAGTTCTAACTTGGGGCAATGGGGAGAATTTACAAAAAACATAGATAGAGAAGTAAACAGTATCTTTAGAGAACTTATTCCCTGGCCAGAACAGACTAGCAGAGTCATTCTTTTGCTATGTATCTTGTTTTGTTAGAGACATAAATCTCAGTTATAAAATCAGCTGAGGCCTCTGCTATGCAACTTTGTGAAGCATATGCTTATGAGCTTTACAAAGTTTCTATACCCTGAGAACATCCCACCCATTCCCCATTCCCTTAGGAATTTTTCATTAGAGGCTCGAGATGTGTAACTTAATAGGGTTCATGATCTTCATTCTGTTTTTCCTCCAAACAGGCCTCCTAAGAGTGTTAATTTACACATCTGTTTCAGTAAAGACTTTAACACTAAAAATGTCAAATTATTAGCCACCCAATTTTTGTCACTTATAAGCAGTCTCCGTGATCAAGTCCCCTTTCACCTGAGAAGTTCGCTCGGGATGAGTCCCAGCTTCTTTGCAGTTATCCGACGGAATTTCAGCACTCTGGGAATTCTATGTGCAAATCTCAACCTGCAGACGGACATTACCTTTTAACCTTCAACTCCCCCTTCAAAAAAGACAAGTTTCATCCTGCTTGAGAGTAGACATTCATTAAGTTCCAACAGCCCAATCTTTTCTGCCTTTGTATCAGCAACACAATTTCCCCCAAATTGTTTGCTTTTCTAATAAAAATGGATTTTTTTTAAAAAATGGAAACATCCCATATTGTAATGGGCCCTTACTTTGTAACAAGAGTCTTTACAGGGGCCTGTTTGGAGTCTTTGAGCTTTGGCCCGTCTCCATCAAAGAAAAGCAGAGTGGGAGGACGTGGGGTCCCATAGACCTCTGCACCGCTTCCCAGCTGCAGTGGGACCGGCCACCCTAGGGCAAGGCGTGGGCCCTGCAGAACTCGACATCAGAGCCCTGATTCGAGCCCTGGAGAATGCGTGTGTCCACATAGCTCACGTGGCCCCCTGTACGTCTTCACTCGACTGCACCTCCCTTAAGTGACGCCTTTCCTGACCACCCTTTCTAAAATTATACTTTTCCCACCCTGCTTCTCTGCTTTACTTTTATCCGAAGCACTCATTACAATCTAAAGTACTATGCAGTTTGAAAATATATCCTATTATCTACCTGCATTTTAAAACGTAAGCCCCATGATGGCAGGATATTTGCTCAATGTATATTCGTTGAATGAATGAACACATGAATGAAGGACAGACTGAGGGCAGGCCTGGGGCCATTTACTGCCATTCCAGACTGCCCTCAGCCAAGGACACCCAGCTCATCCTTTTCCAAGGGCCACGTAGTTCTTCATAATGGCATGTACCTCCACAGATTCCGGTTGTAACCCCTGAAAGCCTGAAGTCTGCTGAATCATCTCCATTGGTTATTGGCCTGGTCAGGTGTGCATTAGGTATTCTATGGCTCTTTGTAAGCATAAGCTGACTATTTCAAGCCTCACCCTCCTGTGGGTACAAGTGAGATTATATTTACATTGAAACAGAAATCACAAGAGCTCTTAGCTTCCACCCACTTCCACCTCCTGTAATTGCAGGAACTCTGCACATGTCCCTCAACTTACTGCTTTTTGCTTTCTCCCGTTTCAGCTTTGCCAGCGCCCCCTCCCACCATCTCCACTGCCAATGCCCTCTGGAGAAAGGTCCCACCAGGCCCAGCACATGAAACACTGGGAGTCTCCTCTTCTCAGCACCACAGATTATCTGTGGGCTCTGGGGAGTCAGGGGAGGAGGGCAAGCAGCTCTGTTTCTGCTCCACACCTTAGTGACCACAGCTGCTTCTGGGCTTCAGTCTACATGTGGTTCAGATGTTGCAATGTGTAGGCAAATCCTCAGGTTGGTGGGGAGTCAAGAACTTGGATCCAGTCCACCCCTTCTTTTTCCCTCTCTCCTTCCAGGTGCTCATGCCAAATAACACCCTTCAACTCATGCACCCAACTCAGATGTCCCTGTGCAGACAGACATGATGGATGGGGCACCTGAAGTTGTCACCCTGGTCCAGGTGACCTTATAGGACACCCTGTAACCAACCCTTCCTCATTCTATTCAGAGGGCCCCTCACTGTGCCAGCCCTTTTCTGACTCTTCAGTGCACTCACGCTGAATCGGGAGTCAGTTCTAACTCTGCCCTCCTGGAAATACACTAGCAGTTCTCTCGGTGGTTTGGGGGCCAATCTGCTGCACACTTCTGTCCACAGACCCATTATTTCTTTCTTTATACATCCGCTCCTTGAATGAAGCACACACCAGCACAGCCCTAATGGATTTAGGGCAACTTGCCTCTTTGAAAATTAGTGTTCTTACACGTCACAATGAAGAGCTTCCTGGTAGACAAAACAATCCTCAAGTCATTCTCCCATGGTATCTTTCTTTACTTATAATATCCAATCATCCTCTTCATATCCTTTCATGCATTTAGTTCTCCTCCCTTCACCCACACAAAACCTCTGTTGACATATGACATTCTATACAGGCCTTGGGCTTGAAAATATGGATTTTAACAAAAAATATACATCCTTCACAAGGGAATATGCTCTCTTTAACACCTTTTAATGATTTGGTTGTAGCCGAAAGACACCCATCAGATGTAAGCAGTGGAACTAGGAGGCATTGTTGTCTGAAGTGACTGGTGTTTGGTGCCCGCGTCTGAGTCATGAAGGTCAGTCATCCTGGAGTTACAGTCCTGAGCAGGGGCCCCTCTCCCTCTGCCAGTGTCACTGTGCTCTGTGCCTACTGAGTCTCCTGCCACTTTATGCCATTGCTCTGCTCACTTACCCCACTTTGCTGTAGCTTTAGGACAAACAGAAATTTCCTGAGGTCTCAACATGTGCTTCTCTTTTTAAATGACTGAAAGCTGAAAAAAAAAGAAACACTGAAAATCAACCGTTTCTCAGAGGAAGAAGAAAATATGTAGGGTTTGTCACTGCCAGGAAAAGTGGCACTAAACTTTCACCCAGAATTATATACTATCCCTTTCTAAGGGCTATTTTTAAACACCCGGGCTGGCTCTCACATAGCAATGAGATAGTCTGCCCAACCGAGGCTGCAGACCACTTCGAAATCTCTTATCCAGGAGCCTGCAGGCCCCAGGCCAGTTCCAGCTGAAAGTTCTTTACTAGATAGTGGCCTGGTCTGCTGTCTCTCAGGCTCAGTTCGAAGTCCACAATTTTTATAAATAAATGTTTCTTGTGCAGAGGGTGTTTTAAGGTTACTGCTCCCAGAGTCTGTTTTTCCAGAAAATGTGAACTGTTTTTATTATCAAATGTCTTTTAGCCTTGTGACCTGAAACAAGTATCACAAAGGTTTGAATGTCCTAAACTTAAAAACAAAATCCTGCATACTCCAGCATTTTAATAAGTGAAAATGTCAATTTGCAATTAAGGCTCAAATTTTCATTCACTAAGTGGCTGACACTGATTCTACTTGGAACCACTGCTGATTTATTTATCCTGGAATAAATGCAATGCCATTATGTCTTGGTGACAACAGAAATAAGCTTTGGCCAGGTCTGTGCATAGTTTGGGGATGAAGAAAATAAGTTCTGAAAGGCAATGGGCATTGCTGATTATAGATTTTTATTAGGAACAGATGTGGAGCTGGGGTTTTTAGTGGTAGACCAACTGTTATTGAAACAAACAGCTGACTAAGAACCATATAGCTTCTTTTTTTTAGGAAAGAGAAATACTAACAAATCAAATTCATAACCTTTTTCTTCAAGAGATCACTCAGTCATCAAAAACAAACTCTAAGATCTGTATCTCTGCGTGTGTTGAACAGTGCACACACAGGGGACGCTGTGTGTGTTAGTGTATCTTCAGGCTAAAGCAGAGGTTTAGAAAGTAATTATAACAATTTCTTTTACCACCATGCTAAAGCTCCAGATCTCTCCACTTCAAATTTGTTCAAGGCTACCCCCTTCTAACAGTTTCATCCTCTACACTATAGAGTGTCATAATGCTGATGACAGGTTATATATATATATATTGTGTTTTGTTCATTCCAGAGCTATTTTCCTCTTCCTTCAAGGATAGTGTAAGCATGTTTCATGCTTGCCGTGCATTTTGGGCTGGATCAGCTAAGGGGGAGACGTTAGACATTACTGATCATTTTCATCTCCCTCTACCACCCCCACTTTGCCCCAGTCATTTACTGAGACCACTTCATTTAAGGATACTGCCCTGAGATTTTGAATGACTCTTCCAATTGTCTACCATTGGCCAGAACTTCTTCACATGGCCACCTCTAGCTTCAAAGAAGTCTGGGAAATGGAGAATTACTGTGAATGGCCATGTGCCAAGTTCAAGAATCAGGGTTCAACTTTGTAAAAGAAGGGAAATCCATATTGTGAATAATAGTAGTCTCTACCACAGATCTGTGCCAATTAACACTCTTATAAATGGTATGAGATCTCCTTTTTCCCCATGTTTCCATTAAAATTTGGTATCCTCAGACACTAATTTTTGTTAATCTCATAGATACTTGTTTATTTTAAAAAAAATTTTATATCCATGTCCTACTTCTATTCCCTTGCCCCTCGGCCAATCTAATGTATTTAATACATACCTTTGTTTATATTGTGCTGAGTATTTTTCAATATGCATCTATTTTTAATGTTCTAATTTATAAAAGTTTGCATCATAGCTCTTTTTTCACTAAGCACTGTGTTTTTAAGGTTCATTTGTGGTACTGTTGTACACTGACTGCCTCTGACAGCCACGTAATCCTCTGTTACACTCACTCGCCATCTTACTCGTCCATCCTCCCGATGACAAACACTCGGGTTGCTTCGAATTCCCTAACATCCCTTACATCTTACAATGAGCCCATGGGATGAGTATCATTGTTCCAATTTTACAGACAAGAAAACTGAGGTTCAGAGAAGTTTAAAAATTTGCCCCAAGTCCAAGTCCAATGCACTCTACTACCTTAGGCTGATGTCCTCTAGAAAGAAGGAAAGGGTGCCAGAGAAAGTCCACTTGTAAGTGTAAAAGGTAAAGTGTCTCTCTGGTATGACGTCAGAGGTTCCAGGTAAGATGTCCAGCTCTAAAATGTCTCCTCCATTCAGCTCTCATGATGCCCCAACGTTAAAAGCAGACATTCTTTTCTTTGATTTGATGATTCCTCTCTGATCAGAATCCAAATAGACTGTAAACCTCACTGGCTATTTATGCCTTGTGGTGAAGTGCATTTTCAGTCGCTTTCTGGCGGTAAAGGATTAGGTGAGCTGTGCAGCTACTGAAGTTCGAGAGGGCAGTGTATCAGTGGGGACTCTATGAGTCTATGAAAATGGTGGCTCCGACAGGTGGCGGTTCTAAACAGTTTCCACGTAGTTCTCAAAGCATGGTCTCCAGCCATGGTAGCAGGATCACCTGGGAACTTGTTTCAGGCCCCCATCCAGACATCCTAAAGCAGACACTCTGGAGGGGGAGCCCAGAAACCTGTGCTTAATGAACCCTCCAGGTGACTCCAATGCCCACTGGAGTCTGGGAACCACGAGGTTCTCCTCTCTTAACAGGAAGTCCAGGGCTAAGCCATCAGGGCTGGCAGTGTGCTTTAGCGATGCCTCTGAGGACTCCTTCTCTTCCCCACTCTGACATATTCAGCGTATGGCTTTCATCTTCACAGGATGCCACACGTTCACTCCAGGTAGGAAAGAAGGGCACTGTAGAGTGGAGGGGGCCTGTATCGAGACAGCGAAAGTCAGACACCCTCTGCTTATTTCTCCTTGACAGTAGCACACAGCCGTGCTCAGGTGCTACAGAGTCTGTCTGGGAGTACTGCACACACGGCCCTTGTTCCCAGGCCCCCACGTGGGGATTGCGTTAGTAAGAAGAATGTACGGATTGATGTTGTGGGTGGGCAGATCAGCAGGCTCTACTAATTGCACTTAAAAGCAGAGATAGGAGAAGCCAAAATAGAGCAGTAAGTGGTCATGAATGGACTTAACCTGCTCCATAATTGTTCTGGAGGCTGGCCTTAATATGGGGAGAGAAGAGATCACCACTCTTTACAATTCGGGACACTCAGAGAGATTGCTGTTTCACCTGCGGGAACAGCAGTTGTTTGGATTTGTGGCCAGCAGTTCCCTTTGGTCCTCAGGGATCAAGAGAAGGTCCATAATCCACAGTAACTAAATCTGAAACACTAGCCTCAGCACTGAGATTGCACTCTCTCCTGCAAAAACCACAGAAGCGATTAGCAGTGGGACAGAAACAGATTAAGAAGGGCTCCTTCGGATGAGTTTGTTTACATGAACTCCCCACAACCCAGGAGAAGGGATCATCATTTATTTTTGCCTCTTGGCCTTCGGCCTGTTTTTTTTTTCCCTGAGTATCTCTGCCTGTTGGCTTAACTCTCCAGCTCAGGGAGTTTTTCACTTCCTACATGTACTTGGGAATAGGCTCCAGCTTGGAGAGAAAATAAATATCTTTATCTTAGTCCTCCAAAGGCCACCTTTTGAAAAGAAAAGCCAGACCTGCCCTGTCTCAAGCATTGGGGGGTTATGAAGTGCAACAGGGACCCTTTGCTCAGTAGCCCTTGAGCAAGCTCGCCTCCAGCCTTCTGCCAGGGAGGGTGGGGCCGCCGCAGCTCACAGAGACCTTTCTTGTTTCCCAGCTCCAAGGAGTGGGTTGTGCCCATCAACACTACAGGTGGGTCCTACGAAATTGCCAAACAAGCAGCTGCACAGCCCAGGGACTTTGAGCTGTTTGCAGCTCTCCTCTCTTTGTACCCCTGCCAACTCACACACACCTGGGATTTTACCAGCTGCCCGCCCACTGCAGCCCCCTTTCCACCATGTGACCTAATCCTCACTCCACCTGCTCCTCTCAGGGCAGCAGCCCCATCCCCACCTTGCCGAAATCAGTCCTGGGGAGGTTTCAACAAGAGCTATGTTGTTCATGCCTAACACAGCCAACTCCCACTAATTTCATGGCAAATTCTGAGGGATTAAGATTTACTGCAAAGAAAGTCTGGAGCTGACAATTAATCAGCTTGATCACTTGGGGATCAAATTGAATCGTACAGGAGACCTTGGCTCTGAAATGGAACCAATTTCTCTCTTTGGCAGGGTGTGTGTATTGGACTGAGAATACAAACATCGCTGTCCCCACCTTCCTTCTTTGCATACAGATGTTGGTTTGCAATTTTAAAACACAGCAAGAGATGAGGCAAGTACTGCAGTCTGGGTGTTTAAAGTGATGCAGGGCTTCTATTTCATTCAGCAAAGAGTTACTTTGTCCAAGAAGTCTCTCAGGTGCTGGGGCAGTAACTCTGAATAACCTCGCATCTGTGTCTACAGGAAGGTCAAAATCCAGTAAAGAACCTGGAAAGGCTATTCATACAAATTTGACCATCTAGCACCAGGAGTATAAAAATCTACAGAAAATACTAATTCTGACTGGACATTAACAATAACTTCACAGAGGAAGTGGCATTTGAGACTAGTTTTGAAAGATTTGAGTGGTAGTTCGTACTTTCTCTCTTTGGCCAGACACGGTGAAATGACCCCCCAGCCGGGACCTTTTCTTTAATTGTGCCTGACATTGGTCACACTGTTACTGCTCCTGACATTCTCTGCATGACTGCAGTCCAAGGCTACAGGCGGTGATCACCTTTGAAAACTGCCAACAAACATGAATAACTCTTTTGGTGCCAACTTTTCTCAAGGAAGTAATAAAGGTGCTCTTGTGGCCAGTGGCAGTAAGCATGAAAGTCTCTTTCTGGCTCCCTCACTGCCTTGTGACTTTGGACATAATATATCAATTCATTGCCTTTACAAACGTGGTTTCTTTACCATGGTGTTAATCAATCAACAAATGAGTTGTAAGCACTTACTATGTGCTTGGTACTTATTCACTTCTCTGTGCTTGCCACTTCTCTGAATCACAAAAGTGCAGAAAAGATGAAAAATAGGGAATAGAAGGTATGATAATGGCAACATATAAGTAAAGAAACAGCCTCGTGATCTTAAAACAGAGTGTCATTTTCAGAAATCACGGGAGTGGCCAATAAGTTTCTCTGTAGTTTTCCAAGTTTAGAATTCTAATAAATTTTCTGGTACCTTTCAACACCGCCCCCGCCCCCCAAGGCACACACACACCGTCACCTCTGTTCCTCTCGATCAGAGATCACTGACTGTGTAGACTAGTAGGCAGGCCCCCATGCTCTGCACCAATATATCTGGGTCTCTTTTTGGAAACACAGAGGATTACATTTCTTTAGCTCCTTGAGTTTAGGCATGGCCATATGTCTTGGTTTTACTAATGAAAAGTGAGTAGAAGCCCTGGCTAGTCTGGCTCAGTGGACTGAGCACTGGCCTGGGAACCAAAAGGTCCCTGGTTCAATTCCCAGTCAGGGCACATGCCTGGGTTGTGGGCCAGGTCCCCAGTAGGGAGCATGCGAGAGGCAACCATACATTGATGATTCTCTCCCTCTCTTTCTCCCTCCCTTCCCCTCTCTCTAAAAATAAATAAAATCTAGAAAAGTGAGTAGAAACAGCATTTCTTATCTGAGTTGAAGCATCTCTTCACCAGTGCTCAATTACACACCATACTCTGCCTCAGCTTCATGGAAGGTGGTATCTTGCTGAACCATCTGAAGGAGGTTAGCTTCCCTAAAGAGTCACACCAAACTGCAGTGGCCTATATTTCAGTGAAAAACAGAAAACAACAACCTTCTTAATTTCTGTGAAAGCCATTGAGATTTGGGGGTTGCGTGTTACTGCAGTATAACCTAGGCATCCCAACTAATGCAAAAACTGATTATCCATCATTAACTGTTAACGTGTAAGAGGCCGGAGTAGATAAGATCACGCATACCCTACGTAAGACTGACAAACAGGAGTCATCTCAAGGTATTTCTGTCATATTTCTAAGGCCCTTTACATATAGGCCTGCAGCAATCACTTAAATTATCTCATTTCAATTCTCACAACAGCACTATGTGATAGCTAACTCACATTCCACAGATAGAGTTACAGAGTTCAAGCAACTTGCCCAGGATCACATAAAATTGGCCAGTGTGATGCCGAAGCCCAGGTTCGTTCTTGTCTTCTCTCTGCTTCGCAGGATGCGCTCCTTCTGGTCGTATTTCACACACACTCACTAAAGCTAACGCCCACATGGACCAGGTAATTAGCTTCCCTTTGTTTCAGTGCTTTCTGCCCTCATCCCCACCTGAATTCGGAATCACATATCTAATGGTATCAGTGTCAAAGAAACCAGATAGAAAAATGTGGACTGATTGGAGTAAATCTACCCCAACTTTGGAGAATCGAACTAGATAATTGGCCAACAGAGTCATCATTATGTATAAAAACCAAGCAAGTCTTTTATGGAATACATAGACTAGACAAACAAACAAAACCCCAGAATTTCTAAAACTCTAAAAAGGTTGCCCATTCTTCTCTTTTCCTAGGAAAGGGGGCTGTAACTAAACCAAGGTAAGTGTTTATCAGTCCTCTAACTTCATGATCTCCAATAAAGTTTCCATAATTTATTTAATGTCAAAATTTGTTTTGCTTGTACCCCTAACTATGGTTAAACTCCCCACATATGCATGTGGCCTTGCAGTCCAGCATCAGGTTCTACACAGGACAGTGCAGGTGTGTGAGGGTAGGGACTGTGACGGTCTTGTCCATTGATGCATCTCTGTGCTGACTTCGAGGATGGAAGGCAGAAAGCTGTTAGAGGCACTTGTTACATAGGTAAAGTTAAAGAACTGTTGACTACTGACGGAGATTACAACACAAAAACAAATAACTATGATTTTACAAAGCTAAAAGAAACACTTGCTACCCTGGCTGGGTAGTTCAGTTGGTTAGAGCCTCTTCCTCATATGCTAAGGCTGCAGGTTCGATCCCCAGTCAGAGCATATGCAAGAAGCAACCAACGAGTGCATAAATAAGTGGAACAACAAATTCATTCTCTCTGTCTCCCATACCCCCTCCCACCACTTCCTTGAAAAAGTCAATTTAAAAAAAGGAAAGAAAGAAAGACTTGCTTTAGCCACATACATGAAGGATTGCCACCTAAGATCTGGTTGTGCAACCATAACTAGGTTGCGTAGGTTGGTTTGTCTGACGTCTAAATTCAAAAGTGGAAAATGATTCCTCCCTGTACATTTAAGTGGAACCTTAGGTTCTTCTGTTTTGTGCATCTTAAATATTAATAGGAATTCTAATACTATTTCTAATATATTCCTTTGGTGAAGGAAGAAATTTAAGTTAGGAGCTTTTGGAGAATTTTGATTGGGGTGTACTAGCATCTGGACTTAGCTTTTGCAAGTGGAAGCAAAAGCTCAGTTGAATGAGCAGTGGACATGCACTGCAAAGCAAGATGCCACTGTAGCAAGAGGCTGCTTGAGGAAGCACACGTTCCTCTTTGCAGGTAATCACCTGGCTCAACAACATCGCCGTCCCCCACCCCCGGGCAGCTGGTCGGCTACAAGTATCTTTGCTTTAAAAAATGAACAGCTCTTTATTTAGTAAGTCCAATTTCAATGTGTGTAGCATCATTTCATAGTGAAGGTAAAAGATAAAAGTTACCAGAGAGATTTAATCAAGTATAATATATATGAGCCTATGTGGTAGAGATTAGAAAGATGTAAGATATATCATACACATATACACATATGTCACGAGAGTTCAGCTTTAGAAATATGACTGCTTTATTTTGTGTTAAGTCAGCTCCAAACCCATAGCTCAATTTCGTTCCCTTTCTGCAGTTAGTTGTTAGCATGTGTGTAGGGTTTTTTTAATGACTTTATTTTATTTTTAGAGAGGATAAAGGAGGGAGAAAGAGAGTGAGAGAAACATCAATGGGTGGTTGCCTCTCACATGCCCCTTTCTGGGGACCTGGCCTGCAACCCAGGCACGTGCCCTGACTGGGAATTGAACCAGCGACCCTTTGGTTTGCAGCCCTGCACTCAATCCACTGAGTCACAGCAGCCAGGGTAGCATGTGTGTAGTTTTAAGGAGAGGTTTAAATAAATGCTTTGTCCACTACAGCAAGAGTGTCAAACTCATTTTCACCGGCGGCCACATCAGCCTTGCGGTTGCCTTCAAAGGGTCAAATGTAATTTTAGGACTGTATAAATGTAACTACTCCTTAACCAGGGGCAAGAAGCTCGGCACTGCCGCCGGGTAGAAACAATGTGCCGGGCCAGATAAAACACGGTGGAGGGCTAGATTTGGCCCTTGGGCCTTGTGTTTGCCACCTGTGCACTAGAGTGATAAAGAATGGAATGGTGGTGAGGAGCTTGTGAGCTCCTTGCAGGCAGAGTCCACATCAGACCAGTTTTTAAGAATCATTACAGCACTTGGTCTTGCATTACACAGTAAGGGCCTGTCAAGTGAGCTAAGTATATACTTGTATTGAATAATAAGGTTGTTTATATTTATGCAAACTCTACAACAAATATGTCGCTGGCCTTTTTTCTTTATTAAAGACTATTTTAGAGCAGTTTTAGGTTCACAGCAAAATTGAGAGCAAGGTACAGAGAGTTTTTCATACACCAGTGCCCCCACACAAGCATAGCCTCCCCCATTACCAGCATTGGCCACATGTGTTACAACTGACGAGCCCACACTGACATATCATAGTCACCCACCGTCCAGAGTTCACCTCAGGGGTCATGCTGGTGCACATTCTGTGGGTTTGGGCTGCCAGCTTTTTGATAGTGGAAACTTGTTGATTTTGCTTTTAAAATTTACTGGATTTGGTTTTAGGTTCATTATGAAAAATGCTTAATTTTTACATTTTTTAAATTTCAAAATAATCACAAATTTACAGAAAAATTAGAGCTACAGTACAAATAACTTTTCTGAACCATTTGAGGGTAAGTGGCGCCCCAATGCCCCATCACCCTGAAATCTTTAGTGTCAATTCTCTACGTGGACCCCAGTTCCACCATCGAAGTCGGGAAATTAACAGGGGTGCACTGCTGCCCTCTGCTCCTCAGAGCCTCTTCAGGATTCTCCTATGTTCTCAGTGTCTCAACTTTGCAGCAAAAGCATCCAGTCTATAATCACACCTTCCATTTCATTATCACCCATCTTCCCTTTTCTTCTGTTGGAAAGAGCTCTTCAATCTTTCTTTGGTTTGCATGAGCCTGACACACTTTGAAGTGTGCAAGGCAGTTCCTTTGCAGAATATCCCTCCATTTGGATTTATTGCTACTCTCTCCCAATTTCATTCAGGTTCTAAATCTTTGGCAAGAATAACGCAGAAGTGGTGCTCCGTTCTCTTTGCGTCCTGATGCGTGGTGCTTCATTTCAGTCTGTCCCTCACAAACACTGTCCAGTTCAGCTGCTTAAGATAATGCTCCCCAGGCTTCTCCACTGCAAAGTCACTATTTTTTCCCTTTCTAATGAATAAATACTCTGTGGGGAGATATTTTGTTGCTATGTCAATATCTCATTCCTCACCCAAGTTTTACTTTATTAAAATGTAAGTTTTCATAGGTTCCTATTTTATTTGCTCTGTTAAATCTATTTGTATAATTATTTCTCTTAACACTGAAATTGTCCCGCATTTGGCAGTAGGAGCTCATTCAAACATGATTCTGTGCTTTTTTACACGACTCCATCATTCCTTGGGCATGTCCTTGGTTTCTGGCACAAAAACGTGTTTCAAGCTCATCTGTACTTCATTCACCTCCCACCCCTGGAATTAGCCATTTCTCTAAGCAGCCCTGGCTCCGTTTAGTGGAGAAGCCAATTTCCTTCCCTGCACGTGTTCGTTCTGCCAGAAGGGCTGCTCCCAGGCACTCTCAGTGAACAGAGCGAGTAAATATAGGTGCAGATCCACATGTGTACACACACATTTATATTTTTATCTGTATGCACGCCTATATTTATTTCTATATCTATCTATATATTGAAAATCATGAATTCAAACTAATTTCTCCACTTCCAGTCCAATTCCACAGGTTCATTCTAGTTTTCTCCCATTATGTGGTTGTAATTTATACCTCTCTTCTCTGGTAGTGAAAAACGTATAAACTGTAAACTGAATCACATCCCCCACCCTGAAACTCATATAGTGACACCCCAATGGGACAGTATTTGGAGATGGGCCCTTGGGAGGTGACTAGATTTAGGTGAGGTCATGAGGGTGGGACCCTGTGGTGGGGTTAGTGCCCTGTGGAGCCCACAGCTCTCTGCCACATGAAGACACAGCCGCCAGTTGCATGAGGGCCAGGATGAGTCCCCACCAGAACTGGATCATGCTGACTTGCTGATCTCAGGCTTCCGGCCTCCAGACCATGAAAATATAACATCCTGTTGTTTCAGCTACTTAGTCTATGGTATTTAGTTATGACAGCTTAAGCCAACTAATACACACGGTTTCCATTCTTCTTAATATACTTATTTAACTGACCAATTTCCCTTGTTTAGGTTCCAGCCCTCCACCTTGGGTTGCCCTTCCATGGGGACACCCTCCTCACCTTACTTGGGTCCTGATTTCCCATCTAGGCCACCATGTCTCACTCCTTCCCTCCGCTGTGAAATGCTACTTTACCTAATGGCTTTGGGATAGAATTATTCAGGAAGAGAAGGAAATACATGTTGTTTAGTTCCCTACAACATCTCTTGATCATTTGGAGAGGTGAGTTTCATCAAACACAAGTCTGAAAAGTTCATTATAATCACATATTTGAAGCTGGAAGGAACATTAAATGTAATCTAATTCAACTATCTCATTTTTTTAGTAACTATTTAATTTCTACGAGTAATTTTCCTACTTAGACTAAAGAGAAATTGAGTCTTATAAAAAAAAAACTCTTGCATTAATGGAGCTATGATTATAAAGAAGCTTCTGGAATCCAAACCACTGCTTTATAGAAACTTCTTTTTATTTATAGAAGCTCCATGATTACCTGAAATGACAGAAGAACTAATGCCGCCTAGCAGTTTTAAGTAACTAATGGCTACTTATGTCATTTCCTCATTTCATTCAGTGTAATTCTCCTGCCCCTCCTTTGATTTCCAGCAGAGGGACTTGGAGAAATGAATGAACTACATTATGGCTCAAAACTTTGTTTTGTGAAGAAGCTAAATCAGGAAGGGGCACTAATGTTATTCTTCAAACGAACACTGGACTAAGGAAAAACTGTATTTTATTATTACCTCCCCACACACACACACAACAAAACAAGATGTGTGACGTAACAAGTATAAAGGCATCTATAGGAGACCATGGAACAGGTAACTACAATGAGAAATGAGACTGCCCTGGAGGGTCTAGGCTGCACAGTGACCATACAGAAGTGTCTTACTGGGGAACTGTGAAGGGCAGGGCTGTAGGAGAGACTACAGGCAAGTGTGTGCCTTCAAAGATGAAGCTGATTTAGGGATGGGGTGGTGGAGACAGAGGTAAACCCAGGATGCAGAGAAAACCAACAAAGTAACCAATGCCTCCATGAGCTTGATTTGATTGGGGAATGGAGGAACTTACGAAAGTGCAGTCAGAACAGAGCCTGCCTGGAGAAAATGAATGGAGTTCTGACTCTCCAGCTCCACAAAGCCTTTTAGATGATGCATTTCAGGTAGCATTGAGATCAACTGCAAATATAGAAAACCCAATGACAGTGGCTTAAAGAAAATAGGGATGGATTTTTCTTATTAGAGGTTTCAAGGTTAGAGGTTGGCAGTGGCTCAAGAGCTCAAAAACGTAGGATCAATGTCTCTGGGATTCTCTTGGCCTCCCCTTCGTGGTTCCCAGATGGTTCTTGGAGCTCCAGGCATCACCTCTGCATTTAAGACAGGAAGAAAAGAAAAGTGTGTCTCGAGACATATTTGTCATGCTTTATCAGAGAAACAAAAGCTTATCCAGACCCCTGCTCCATCACCACCCCCAGCAGATCTGCAGAGCATCGGCCTGAATTTTCACATCATCCCTTCTATCTACAAAGGAAGCTGGAAAGTGAATAGTTAACTTTCCCGGCTTCTATAGCGGAGACAGGAAGGGAAAAAGTGATTAGGAATGGGTGTAAATCGATCTACTTGTCTGCCACAGAAGACTGATTGATTATTTTCCATTTATCATTTGGAATACAAAGGAAGTATCACTTGGAGATAGAAAACAATTTTTTAACCCTCACCTGAGGATATTTTTATTGATTTGAGAAAGAGAGGAAGAGAGAGAGACATCGATGTGAGACAGCAACATTTACCAGTTGCCTCCCACGCGTGCCCCAACTGGTTGTCAAACCCACAGTGTAGGTTTGTGCCCTGACCTGGGATTGAACCCACAACATTTTGGTGCAGGGGAAAACACTCCAACCAACCGAGCAGCCCAGCCTGGGCTACAAAAAAATTGTAACCGTCCAGTCGGGCTACTGAGGCAGACAGGGATGCCTCTGTCCTCAAAGATCTTCAAGTTGAGAAATATTCAATATTATGTGTCTTAGAAGATTTAACATTCAGCTGCCTGAAGCCTGGAGCGGGTGATTTTGTTAGTCTGTTGTTGTTTTATTCACTATTTCAAAGCTATACATCCCTTACCTCTTAAAGCACTGGGAAATACAAACACCACAAGAGGGTTACCCCTCTCCATCAGTCCTTCTCTCCTTCCATCTACTCCACTGGAGAAATTCCAATGGCACTCTGCTTTTAGAGGTTCTAAGGGTAATACTGTTCTTATTATTCAAGACTAGTTTCGGGTACGTCAAGAAAAAAACCAACTGGATAAATGAGGTATAAGTAAAAGATCAGGAAATCAAGATTTGTTTAGTTTACCAAAATGCATTTGGATAAAGCTAAAAATTGATCTAAGACGCTATTAGGTGGATGTGAAGTAATTACTCGAATACGATGTGGGCATTTTACAGCAGAGTCACAAAACTTTCCTAGACATAATATTATACAAGATCATGTGTTATGCTTACTTCTTAAGTAAACACATTTGTAAATTACTTGGCAAATGTGCAGAGAGCCCAGGGTTTATTTCTGCTTCACGTTACACTAGTCTTGGCTGCACCAGGTTCCAGTAATGGCAACAACGAACCTTTTCCAGACAATCGTTCATGCCCTGGGGCAGAGAAGACAATGTAGCATTGTGAACTTACACAAGATTTGCAAATGTGATGCAATTTTGACGTACCAGGGGTCTGAACTTCACAAACCCATCAGAGATTCTGGCTAGCCTACACTCGTCAGCCAGAAAGCATGAGGAAGATTAGGGTAAAGTCCCTTTTCCTAACCACCGTTAAAGATGATCTAAAAGATACTTTCTCCCCCTCTGGTCTTTTAAATGACCAGACTGAGAATTGGGATTGGTTTCACAATAATGAAACAAATCATCTCTTTCTTACGCATTTATTTTTATTACATTACTAGGTTAGTTCAGGGAAACCTACTTGCTTCTAGTGCTTCTGTAGAGTTTCGATAGCTGAAGCTTCTTGTTTTCACTGTGCACTAGGCTCTATGCAGGGTGTTCTGTAAGTTTTCTCAAATTCATGTCATCCATTCAACAGATTTTTACTGAACACCTGCTTATGAGCTGGTATTTGAAGTCTTAGAGGTATAAAGCTATTGTGAACCCTCACAACATTACAAAGTAGCTGCTATTATCTACATTGTAAAAATTGAGAAACTAAGGCCCAGAGAAATAAACAACTTCTCAAGGTCACACAGTCCATGGCAGGCTGGGTTGAACGACGGGTCTTTTTCTCTCCATGTTCCACACTTCTTACCCGGTATCTTGCTGCCTTGCTGCTATCAACTGGCCTTATTGTAAAGTCCCATCATGGTAAATGCATGAAATCTTTTTAGAGACTACAATTCTTGATCCTTTACAACTACTTTGGCAAAACACTTAATGCTAATAGTGTGAGAATGAAAACAGTACTCTGCCTTTGTTAACTTGGTATAAAAGTTCACTCGGTTCTTTCCTCCCTGAAACTTTCATGTTCAAAATTTGATTTGAGAAACCTTGAAGTCGTAGGAATGCTAACCCATACTTCCACTAACTGTCCCCCAGGTGAGCCCGAGACCGGGAGTTGGATGGGCCCTGGGGGCATGTCTGCAGAGCAGTGAGCAAAGAACCCTGCCTCTGCAAGCGGGAGCAGAGTCCCTGACCTGCTTGCTCAGCGTCCGCATAACCTTAAATTGGGTTAAATTCTGTGTGCTGCAAGTCCAGGGGTGTGAGAAACAAATGAGACAACTGAGTATGAGAGTGGTTTAAAATTGGAAAGTAGTATGTAAAGCAAAGCAAAGCAAAACCGGAAGGACTGAAAATTAAACGCAGCATGAAAGAATACCTCAGCTCAACCGTACAAAACTTCTCATAAAACATAATTTAATAAGACTCCAGGGAGGGATAATGAAATTAAGCCTTGTCTGTCACAGACCCTTTTGTACTGGTATCTGGGGCATGAGATTCTGAGGAGTGTTCATTCTTCTTGAGCATAAACACAGTCGTGGTCAAGAGTGGATCCTTCTTGCCTCACCAATTTTCTAAAACCCAAGTATGGCAATTTAGCAGAGAAAGTTACCTGATAGGACATCGATCACAGCTTCTGAGTGGAAAGTTCACAGTGGATTGGAGGAAAGTGGGGGGCAGGCAGCCAATTGCCATTTGGTTGGCGGACCCTGAACCACCTCCATGTGCCACAGCAGGTTTTAAAGTGCAGAGGCCCAGAGAGGCCGGCAGGAAGGAAAGGGGACCGGAACAACTGGTGTGGCCCTAAAGCCCTAGTAAAATGGTGGCAAGAACTCCCCGATCCATTTCTCCGACGCAGAGGCAGGGCACATCCCCGGCCCCTTCTCTCACCTTCCCAAAGCACTTCTCCAAAATCTGGCCTTTATTCCTTTCCCTCAGCAGCCTACTCCATGTTGCCAACCAGCTCACTGGTCCCCAGGTTTTATACTGCCATGTCTAATTCTCTTATAACTCCTACTTGGAGAGATCAGCCCTTAGTCAAAAGCACATAGTGTCTCCTAGAGACTGCTCTAGAAAGACAGCCATGTCCTACCAGGAGGGGAGAGAGAGGAACTGGGCCTCTCTTCTCGCTAGCTACACATCTTAGTCAAGGCCTTTTCCTTCCCTGAGCCTCAGTTTTGATATATGGAAAAGTGTGAGTTATCCTTGCTTGTTTTTTCCACACAAATCAAATGAGATGTTTGTGGAAATGCTTAAAAACACTCTACCAATGTAAACAGTCCATTCTTCCCTCAATGATCCTATGACAAGTGCAGTCATCCAGCGAATGATTGTTGAATATCTGTGATGGCCCCACGGGGACAGGCCCTGGAGATACAACAATAAACCTGGCCTGTTCCCTGTGTGGGCAGCTCACCTGGGGGTGGGGCACAGCATGCAAATGGGCAATTAAAATGTACTCTGCCAAATCTCCTAAGTGAACATCAGAAAGGCACCCAGCTCAGACTGGAGGGTTTTGCGGGGAGAGGGATAGCAGATGAGCTAAATCTGGAAGGATGACAGGAGCATTCACTAGGAAACAGAGGGGTAAAAGTCATTCCAGGGTATAAAAACTGGAAAAATGAGAGTAAGAGAGTGCAACCAGTATGTCAGTAAGCTGGAGCCGACAGTGAAGAGAGCAGGGGGAGCCGGCACAGGAGGCTCAGGAGGGAGGCACGCCTTGGACGGCAAGTGTCTGCACGTGGGGGTATCTGTACAGTGCTCACCAGGGCCAGGCGCTTTTCTAGTACATCCCCCGTATTAACACTTTTAATTCTCACAAGAACCCAGGAATCAGTCCTGTTACTACCCATTGCTTTTGGAAGAGTTGCTGACTTGCCCATGGTCATACAACTGGAAAGCCTGCCAAGGAGTTGGGTCTTGCCCTAGGATGATAGGTTTTGCAGGGCCGGTTCAGCTGTGCTTCTGTGTATTCTAGGGCCTGTCTCCAGGTTTTTAGATAACTTTCTGACAGTCTGCATAACTGATAAAGTATATGTCAATTTCTCATGTGGAAATTTATGTTGTTTGCTTACATACTTAATGATTAATTATCTTTTGGGTTCATCAATATAGTCATCCAGTAATTGAAGTCTTTGGGATAGAGTAGATTATAAATGGAAATTTATACTTAATGATCAATTAGCTTGGCTAATTTTGCTTATTCTGTTTTTCCTTAATCTTTCATGAGGGATAAATTGAAGAATCAGTGGACTTGAAAAATACAGAAACTTGTAAATAAGCACAATATATACAAAAAGCCTTAAGCTATTTGGACTCCTGTTTCAGTAAGTTCATTTCTAAGAATTTATCCGAAGCAGACAGTCAAACACACTAAGTTGCACATACAAACATAGTGAAGTCCACCTGATGCTTGGGCACCGTATAGTCTTTCTGAACAAATTCAGTCTGGTTATTCCCATCAGCTAGGGTTGGTGGGAAGCTCTACTGTTTTTCTGAGTTCTTGTTTTCCTCTTCCATCCCTTGGGATTGTGGGGAGTCCTTGGGCTTAAGCAGTACAAGAGTTTAGGAAGGGTGGTTCCTGGGAGTTTCACTCTCTAGACTTGATATGTATTGTAAAGGCTAGCACCCCTGCTGGTGTTATCAAACCGTCTGGACCAAACTCAGCCACGGGAATGTGGAGTGGGCCATTCCAAGTTTTGACTCCTCCAGGATGCCACCCCCAACTCCTGAGTATTCCTTCCCTCCTAAGAAACCCTCACTTTGCCCGTAGTGTGGGACTATCTCACCCTTCTGCTTCTACACTGGCCCTTTTCCTGCCTGACTCTGGAAGTTCAAAGCCTTAACCCTTCCCTATTTAGAACTCCCAGCTGACTCACCTCCCAGAGCACAGAAAAACAGGGCCTGTCGACCGCCCCTGGGACCCAGTCCAGATGGCCAGGGCTCAGAGTCCCGTGAGGGTCCTTGGGAAGAGAAAGAAAGAAAGACCTGTTATTTTATAATGAACCTACAGCCTAGGAAACAGGCCAAGTTTATTCTCAATGTATTCTGTCACGTTAACTTTTTAATGTCATTCAATTACACCTATAATAGTAAAAATCTGGAGAAACTTAAATATCCCTCTAATGGGGTTATATATTGAAACAATATACAGCAATTAAAGGGCTCTGTTTTTAAAAACTGTTTCAGTGATTTGGAAACACACTCTTCATATACCGTTAAAAAAGTAGGTTGCAAAGCAGAATATGCAATTTGTCCAATCTTTAGAATTTATTTAAACACACATACATGCGATTATAGAATAGAAAAATCAGTGCTTGTCACAAGAATAGTGGGATTATGACAGGTTTATTTTCCTTTTTATGCTTCTGTGCATTTTCCCAATTTTTCCCCCACATATTTGCATTACATTTGTAATGACACTCAGTGCATAGTGCCATGATGGTGTGTGTGTGTGTGCGTGTGGTATTAGCCCTTTTTCTGAAGGGAACACACTCAGGTGAAGTATGATCTCTGTCTTGACAGATTTATTGTCTGGGAATAAGAAGTTAACCTGAAAAGGGAGTAACAATGTGGGAAGCAGCATAGAACACGCAGAAGGGGCAGGACAAAACTTAAACATTTATCAGGGCCACTGCACTACAGTAAGTTTTTAAGTTCTTTTTGGTTCTTCTTTAGAGATCTAATAAAAGACAAAAATATATATTTTATTTTGGCCAACATCAGCTCTTAGGCGATGTGCAACTTTTAGAAATAGGCCTGATATTTTTATGCTGTGTTGGATGGTGGATCTTCTGTTAGTTCACTGTGTGATTGGGAGCAGCTCAACAATCTCTCTGGAGGTTAGTTTCTTCCCCACCAACTACTACGCACCAGCCAGGGTCCTGAGTATTTTGGAAACATTAAGTTAATCCTCAGTCCTACCCTATGAGGAGGGATAAGCCTGCCCTCCTCATGTATGAGAAAACTGAGAGACAAATGGGATTAAAACCTCATCAAAGGCCACGCAGAGAGTGAGCAACAAAATCGGGACTCAAACCTCAGACTTTCTATGCCGGACTGAGCGACGCTGACCGGCCCGTCGTCTCTCCTGTGGGAAACGCCTGCCCGGCCCCAGGCACGTTTCCTCTCCACACTGAGTTTCTTTTTGTCCCTTCAATGTTCTTTTGGTCACCCAATTGAGAAAACCGTCATATTTATTCCAGAATTTGTTTTATGAAACAATGACTCTCCTTCCATTTGGTATCAATTTTTGAAGTTCTCTGTTTTACACTCACCTATTGCAGTACTGGTTGTTGAATTCAGTGCAGTGAAAGAGATGTGTCTTCAGGTAGCTCAGTAAAATGGTCCTGTGGGTCCCTATCCTTCAGTGTGGCGATCCTAACCATCACCCACCTAATTTCATCAGCTGCTGGCTTTCTAGCTAGGTTAAGTACAAAAACCAGTTTATCTGTTCGATATGCCAGGAGAGGGAGAGGGAAGAGCAAGAGAGTTAATTTCACTTTTTACATAGAGATCATAAAGAGCATATAGATTGCAAGAGTATAAATGGAGGATTCCATACATACCGTATTTCTAAATATTTAAAAAGTACAAATCAAGTCAACATGATGTTGAATGCAATAAATTCTACTCTCTTACCTTGACAACTACACCTTCCTAAGACCAGAATTAAACGTAGGATTCTCTCCTGGCAGAATGTGGCAGTAGTGTGGACAGGTGCCTCTGGCCTGACCCCCTCCTCTGCCCACTCCCAGCTCTTTCTTGAATTAGGAACAGCTTCTCCCACGCAGGTGGATACTTCCGCCCACCTGTCACTCTTCCCCAACAGCCTCCTCTGGCCACCTCTCAGGCCTAGGAGTGCGTACACTGGCAGCACCATTCCCTCTCAGCCACGCAGGTCCCAGAGGGGCTGGGATGTGTGTGTGGGAATACAGGCCTCCGGAGTCTGGGCACTGGGAGCGTGTTCCGGGAGCAGGGTGAGGCACAGGCTCTGGATGGATGTGCCCCCTTGACCATTGACTTCATGTCCCATGGGGAGCGCTGACAGGGAATGACAGTGGAGGGGCAGAGCAGGGCCCTCTGAAACACAGTTCTCAAAAGGGGACCCCAGGGCAGAGGCTCTTCTTGCTGAAAACTTTATTTCTCTGGTAGATCCTCAGTTATCTGCTACGTTTTCTGGGATAGAAAGGGTTAGGAGACAATGTGGTAGAAATTAATCCTCTATGAAGCTACTCTTTAGCTTTCCTAAAAGGAATAACCCTCTTTCTCCCCTTTTGTAAAGATCAAATTAAACTTATGCTTGTACCTATTCTGCAATTGGTTTTGGACTATAGAATTCTGAGAGAATGAGGGTAGTCTCATGGGGACCCTGGAGGGAAACCTGGAGCACCCACAGAGAAGAGCTTGATCGTTCACTGATTCTACTGGTCACTTATGCTCCATCCCAAGCTGAAAACTGAGGGCATTTTTAGACCTTAGGAAAAGGAGGAACTTTAATGGGAGGTTCATAAGATAAGCAAATTTGGACATAGGAAGAGAGGGCGGTCTGCTAGGATCCATTACATGGCCCCACCTGATGGAGGACCAGTTGCGTTCTCTGATGATGGCACCTTCTGTTGACATGATAATATGATGATGACACTAACATACGAGGGGGACCCAAAACACTTGGAATTTATGTATAAAAATTGTGTATTTATTCTTACATGTTTAAACTTAAGTCACCTTCACAGTACTCTCTATTTGATGCAATACACCTATTGAGATGTTTTTTCCACTGCTCAGTTTTTGAATTTGTTGATTTTAATGCCTTTTAGGACTTCTGCTGTTGTTTCAGCTCTTCCACATCGGCAAAATGCTTGCCTTTGAATTTCATCTGAGGAACAAAAAAAGTTGCTTAGGGTGAGATCAGGTGAATAGGGAAGATGGGGCATGGGGGTCATGCCATTTTGGGTCAAAAACTGCTGAACACTCAGTGTGGTGTGAGTAGGTGCACTCGTAAATCACCCATCATGAAATGGGCAAACGTGTTTAGTCTTCAAAAACATAATTCAATTAAGCCAAGCACAGCCTCTCACAACAACGCCAGCTGGTACACTGATACACGTGAGTTCCTAGAACCCTCACCTAGGTGGGGAAGCCTGTACTACAAGGGGCCTGCTCTCTAGAAGATAATTCCAGTTTTATTTAGGTCCCCCCTCGTATAATGAGTACCAAGTAGGTGCCAGGCACTGTGCTAAATACATTGCATATATCAAAGTGTCATATAATTCTATATATTACATAGCATACATTTTATTTATAAATTATTTATATACAATTATATAACGTGCAATGTATTTATATACAATTGTATATTGTAAATATACTATATATTATATACCACACATTTTATTTATATAGAATTTTATACATATTATATAATGTACATAAATGTAATTCAATACAGCAATCCTTGAAGAAATGAAGCTTCAAAGTGGTTCACTAACTTGGCCTGGAATAATGCACTAGTTAAGTGGCCGGTCTTCCTATAGAACCTACATTCTTAACTAGTCAGTAATAACCAATTAATGTTTTATAAAAACAGGCAAATTGGTGGAATTCCAGCAAAAGATAGACCTAGCAGTAACCATGTAATGATATCTTCATCTAATATCTAGTGAAAGCTTTTGGCATGCTGAATTAAAAGAAGAGAGACCACCTGAGGGAGGAGCCACCTAGAAAGTGATTGCCATGAGCGCTTGGACCAAAGCCTGGGGAAAGAGAGCTTTGAGAATTTCCTTACCGGAAGGTCAGGGCCAGGGGTGTAACTTAAAAGGCAGGCCTCCTGCTGCTACTTTGTGGAAGTGCAATCGACCAGCTAGTGATGCTGCAGCCTACAAAGCTTAGCAGAGTGTGGGAGCATGGGGAATGTCCTCGTTCCTAAAAGCAACACCAATAACAATCTTCGAGAAGCCTGGTCTAGGGTTCAGTTAAGAGAGGAATGGATAAATTGTATCCACAAGACCGAATCCAAGAGATGAATGTAGGAAAAGGTCTTGAGAGGACAATCTAGCTTATTTATATTTTTATTAACACCAAAGAAAAATAATCCCTAAGCCCTTTAAGAGTTCTTGTTCTTTAAATCCCCATCTTTGCTTCCCATAACATTTTCCGTGAAATTGAATGTTGTAGAATAACTTGAAAAATGAAGAAATTTGTTCCCTTGTTCTGGGAAAGAAAAATTAGGAGTTTGGTGGAAAGAAAAAAGAGAGGCTGCTTGGGCAAAGTAGGGGAGTAAAGGAAAGGAGAAGAGAAGAACCCAGGTAGAAAAATAGCTGGTGATTGTTCAAAGGCAAGTGGGTTCCTTTGCAGGGGCCTGCAGGGGAGAGAGCGTAAGCCCGTTCTGAGCCTGGGAAGAGACCTTGGGAATTGACTGTGTATGCTCTGGCACCTCTTTCATCCCAGTACCGACGCGGAGTTTCCAGTGTCCGCTGCTCGGTGGGTGAGGGCTTACCTGGGCAATAGGGATTGAGACTGGGAAGGGCCCACATCCCTCCACCATAAACATGGAATTTGTAACTTCCAAGTTAAAATGTAGAACACGAGAGGTTGCATCCAGCAGCTCATCATATTGAAGAAATAGTGACAGCCTCATAAGGAATAACAGGATGTTGCTTTTCAAAATTCTGTCTTTCTCATGTATAAATTTTACTTAAAGGAAAGCACTGTAAACAAATACTGAATTCCACTTAAACACTGCAGCAAGCATATCCTTAGGGGTAAAGTGCATTAACATCTACAGTACTTCAAAATGCATCGAAATGAGAAGATGGATTGATGGAAGAATGGGGCAGGGCATAGCTGGACATATTGAACTAGTATAAGTGACCAAGCGAGGACAGTAAAATGCTACTTATAGGGTCTAGGTGGTTGTTGTATAGTTGTTCACAACTTTTTTGTCTGTTTGCAAATTCTCATAAGAAACTGTGGAAAAGATTCTCTCACTAGAAGCTCTTTAAAAAGACAGTACACAGACACACGATTTCCCACCTTTTTCAATCATGCCATTTAAAAAGCGAAGCTCACTGAATAATGAGTGCTTTCTTTTATCTTTACCTGTTGGTTGTTTTTTTGGTTTCACCCTTTTTTCTTTGGCAGTCCAGTATAGCAAAATATTGGTACTTGATAAAGGCATGTTTCATTACTACATACTTAAAACTTAGGGGGAAATATACTATGCCATTGTTCTTGTAACATATGTTAATTAGAGAAATCTTGCATCAACTATGATTCCATTTGACTATGTGAAATGCATCTGTTCACCACAGTATTTGTTAACTAGTTAACAAATATTAAGTACAGATTAATATATATTGTCTCTGAAGAGTATTTCTCTCTAAACTGGACCTTAATAATGACTTGAAATCTAAAATATACTAATGTCCAGAAATGACTGCAATTATTAAGTAATGAAATTTACACATTCTATCTTAAAGCATGAGGCCTTCTTATGGCCTATGTGAGTGTAGTCCTGGGTGTTTAAATTTTAAATCGCTCCTTGTAGCTGCAGCAAATTCTCTGCAGTGATTGGGAGTTTGGAATAAAAAGGGAGGAGATCATTTTTACCTATGTCTTTCATACCCACGAAAACAAAAATAAGTGAATAATTCAAACAAAACCTTAATCAGGTACAGAAGAGTGTTAGGCCACGATTGTCTGAGATTCTCCCAAATTAACCCGTAATAGTATACTTCCACAGTTGATTCTTTTTCAAACTACCTGCACTTATAGTTATCCTTGTAGACTTTTTCACCTATGTTATGCTTACCTAAAGCATGTCAGATATGTCCACAAATAATGGGAATAGTTGTCAATAATAAATTAAAAGTTATCTAATGAACTTATTTTAAAGTATTATGTTTATTTACATGCACTTTCATGGAGTTTGAAAAGACTATTTAGTTGGGGAACTATTGGAGTTCAAGATTTTTAAGTTAGCAGCCCTATCTGATGAATTTTTTTATGGTAAAACCAGTGAGTTTCAGTACCAGCAAGTACTAACACGTGATAAGTGTCAGTGGCACTGCCATTCTGAAGAAATAAAACAAACCCCTCATTTTTCAAGAATATAAAGTACAAATGCATGAATCATAAAAATGATCAACTTCAAATTTGCTGTTTATCAAGTGAATGCAATTAGTTTGACTTCCAAAAAAGTAACAAACATCTGATTTCCAAGTATTCTTAGATAATTTTAGGATACCTATATTATTTAAATATCGGACATGTAAACCAGTTTGCTAACTCAATGATTAATTACCCTGCTCCAACTTTGACTACTGAAGAGATTTAAAATGCCAGAAATTAAAACCCCTTTGCAGAATATGCAGCCTATGCTTTTTTTAATGAAAAAGAAATCATTTTGGCACAGAAGCAGTGTGGGTTTGTGAAAAGCCCTTTGTCACTAACAGCCAAGCCTCCTTCTGGAGAGATAAGAATAATAGTTTCAGTATTAGAAATATGAGCTATCTAAAGAAAGCAATATGTAACATAATTGGTATTTAGCAAATTGCTTACTATTTTTAAACAAACTATTTACTAAGTAAAACTGTTTTCCCCTTTCTTTTGAAAAACATGAAAACCTTGAATGTATTTAGATAAAGAGAACAAAAACAATAGTTAAACCACTTTTTAAAATACCACATTTTCATTTGTATCTAGAAAAACAGAAAAAACAGTTGTTTTCCTGAGAGCGGTGAGAGTAAAAGTACATGGAAAGAAAGTAGAGCACAAAAGCATATACCCTCTGAAACAAGACAATGGAGAATATCATCTATTGTACAAATGACTAGAAATACAACTTACCTCCTCTGACAAAGGCATTTGTGGGGATGCAGGAAGGGGTAAAGTCGGAGAGCAGCTTAAGAAGCCCATCAGAGCTCTGAGTTGCAAGCAAAAACTCTGCATGAGACAGGTATGTTTCGGATGTACCTTCCCCCCAAGGATGGTCATCTCTCAGAAATCCTACCTTAGGTCATCAAACTTCAACCACTTGACTAGTGGGACCCACATACTGTCTTCATGCTACTGAGAGTAATTCCAGAAGTCATTGTGCCTCTTAAGTATTTACAGTCTGTTCTCCAGTGAGGCTTCCCGAACATGCCCCTTTTAAGGGTGCAGAATTACCCTGTTTGAGTCGTGCAGCCCGTCAGAGAAAAAGTTCTCTTTAGCTGAGACTCCTGCTAGAGAGCAAGCAGACACAACAAGCCAAGTTGTACCAAAACTTCATTTAATCACCCAGTTGAACATGCCTTTAATAAAGGCTGCGGGAGAGCTCTTACTGGATGTGACTCTCGAGCTGCTTTTCAATCTGCAAAGTTTTTAACACATCACACAAGGGCTGTAATTCCCTAAAAGGACTTCTCATCTGCAAGCAGACAGGGATTTCAAAAAAGAGACAAAGACATAACCTGCGTCTTGGCTGCCTTTCTAAACTACTCTCCCAGAACAGAATCTTTCCTCCCTTCTGGTAAACACATGCTTATATACATTAACAATAAAGAGAGTATATAAATTAACAAGATGATGCTCTCCTGTTATCAACAAATCAACCCCAAATCCACGACAGGCTCACCATTTCTCCAAACAGGCATTTGGGGTACAGGCTTTGGAAGAAAAAAAAACAAAGACCACAAAAATGCAAACCAAATGGAAAAGACATTGTAACCTAGGAGAATGTTAGCTAGGCTTTCAGACTGAAGGTATCACACACGCTGCCGCCTCACTTTTGTTCCAGCTCGAGATAGATCCACGGGTGCCCGGCATGGTGACAGACAATGGGCATTAAAGCCACACAGTCAGTTTTAGCAAATTAAGTAAATTAGAGATCATTTGATGGGATTCTATTGTTGCTATTGTAATCACAGTAATTTTCCCTGGTAATGGTGCTTCGTGATGAAGAGCAGTTCTCACAGGATAATTGTGAAAGGTACCAAAAGATTCGGGATGCAGCATCTGGCTTTAAAAAAGCTCTTCAGATTCAAATTGGCATTTTACTTTATCTTGAAAATTTATTAGAGATTCAGATCATGCCGATTCAAATGGAAAGGTGAAAGCAGGGTAATTTCAATCTATGAATTATTCACTCTCAGCCTGGCGAAATTGCCATCCATGAGCTGATGCTCTGACAGTGTCTTCAGAGAGCCTCCATTATGCTTGTCATTTTTATTTCTTTATCTACGATCTCTCTCTCAGTTACCGAGCTTATCCCTTAGGGCTTGGCTTCACAAACCAAAGTATTTCGAATTGGCATTAACCTAAATGTGCTGCTGTCTCAAATGGCTGTCTCCACAGGCTGTCTTTTTTTATTTTCCAAATCATTAAAACCACATCCATGATGATATCTGTTAGGCTGTTCGATCAGATGAATTAAAGCACACACACATACACACACCCACACATGGGCATCACTGGGAAGAAGAGTTAGGTTCCGCTAACATCACAAGAGAAGAGACAGTGATGCTTTCTGCTTCCTTCTTTGTTGTCAGTGTGACCCATCCTAGTGGCACAGCGAGCATCACGCAGGAAGGAGCCAGTGGTAACGCAGGCTTGCCTGGCACCCTGACTTGCAGCCAGAGCAGATGAAGCCTGTACGGAAGGCAGACCAATCCAGACAACTGTAAACTTAGCGAGCACGATTATTTAGGAAAATAAGAAGAAGCCATCGGATGACCGAAATCAGACTGCCATTCTCCCAGCTCCACCTGCACCCACACTGCAGTCACAGCGATTCTCCACTTGATGGCTGGTTGGGTCACTGCTAGTCGACAGCTGCCCCCGCATCCAGAGAGCACTGGGATTGATTTAGGTCAGTGAGTCTGGCTTCTCCTTTAAACCGTGTTCTAACTGAGGACTGGGGATCTGCGCCAGCTCCTGGGACCAGGCTTAATTGTGAGCTGGGAGAGTCACACAGCATCACTTCGGTGGAGTTGCCTGCACAGGCCCCGGCCAGACCCACCATGGCAAGCATCGCCTCCTTTGTCCTAGCCTTTATTCCTGCAGGTCTAGCTGCGTTGCATGAGAAGCCCCCAAACTATTCCTGCCAGTGGAGTTAAACCAGCCGCACTCTGCCAGGCAGTTTGGCTACAAGGCTCCGAGCAGTACCTGCTCTGCTGAAAATTCACGCTGCCAAGTTAGAAGCCATCGTGTACATTCAGACTGCTTCTCTGCTGCTGGCTACGCAAAGGTAAATACTCCTCGTGTGCGAAAGGCTAAGTGGTAGCAGGAAAGAACACTTTAAAACTCGGTCGCTCTGTGCCTAGTCGTCTGCCTTGGCTCTGCTGCATTGCGACTGGGAAGCTGCAGGACTGGAGCTCTGGCAGTTGCGATACTGCAGAAAGCAGCAGCTATGACACAGCAGTCAGCTGACTTGCAGGGTGTTATCATTCAATGTACTCTACAGAATCAGGCCAGTGGCTGAGGTGGCACCAGACAGATGACCGGGACTGTGACGCATGGCTAAGGAGGGCAGCCTTTCTCCATCCACACTGGGCAGCGATCCTGCACACCTGGCCAAGACATCTTACACTGCTTTTCTCTCAGGCGGAGTTTTTAACTCACAGCCTCAGGACTTAACTATTTCTGTCCTGCTTGCTAAGTTGGCAGGTAATTCTTGGGATGACCATATTGATGGGATAACAGGTTAAAATCATCACTTTTCCTATCATTTTGGCTTAGTTTCAGTGTCAAAAAAATAATTGTGGGAGAATGCCTGTCTGTGTTTTGGTTTTAAAATCACACTTCTTTTTTTAACAGGTAGAAATTGCCTTAAGCTACTTGTATGCTGTAATGAACTAGGAAATTGTACCTAATGGAATGGTAAGAGCTATAGGAAAAACTGGAAGGTAAATTATTCCAGCAGTAGCCTTCAATCGCAGTCCAGTTGCTATAAAGCAGTGTGCTGCTCTGTTGCAAAATGCAGGTTGTGCATCCCAATTAATGTAACAATGGAACAGAAGCCTTATATGGTATTACCCCAGTGAGTTGAGGAATGCTAAAATAAGAAGGCAGTCATTACCAGGCATTTGTTTAATGACTGTAATCATACTGAATTAATTTAACTTGCTGCAATGTTTAACAGAAAGTCAATTATGAATTTGTGCTAAAAGAATAACAATACCAGTATTTGCATAGCACCTTCCTCCGAGGAGACATCCTCTGAAGACAAGCTCACATCCTTGACGTTTCCGGGGCACTCAGAAAGCGCTAAGTGCTCTGCTGAGCAATCCCGGGCCAGCCCCTCTGAGGACAGGGGCTTATGGTTCTGAGTCAGGATGACCTGTGCACATTGTATGAGCAGCATACAGAGGAGGACCACATTGACCTAGGCCAGTCACTCTGTGCATTCAGTGATGCCTTTACCCATTTGTGTTCTGTGAATTTTCTGTTTGCTTCTTATTCGGTTCTCTTGACATGAATCCTGCTCCAAAGAAGTTTGTATATAGCAAACAGTGAGGTCAGAACTAGATGAAACAGCATCATCCCCAGAACTGTGGAAGTACTGTAAGTGTTAAGTGACATGGAAAAGAAACTGATTCTACTCTGAGGTGGGGGGCTGGAAGGGGTGAGCTGTGGGTCCTCACTGAGGATGTTCCCTGGAGAGGGCCACACAGGGTCCTCTCTGCAGCACCTTCTCCAGCTCTCGTTAGAGAATCCAAGTCTCATAAACTCACCTTGCCACCTCGTCTTTTAAAACCTGCTTTCAGGAAATGAGTCCCAAATGATATAATAACCAATAACTAATATATATTTTTTTATTTTTCAATTACAGTTGACATTCAATATTATATTAGTTTCAGGTGTATGGTCTAGTGGTTAGACATTTATATAACTTACAAAAGTGATACCCTGGGAAGTCTAGTACCCACCTGGCACCATACATAGTTATTACAGTATTATTGACTCTATTCCCTATGCTGTACTCTACATCCCCATGACTGTTCTGTGACTACCAATTTGTACTTCTTAATCCCTTCACTTTTTTCACCTATTCTCCCAAACTCCCTCCCCTCTGGCAACTATCAGTCTGTTCTCTGTGTCTGTGAGTCTGTTCCCATTTTTATTTGTTCACTTATTGTGTTCTTTAGATTCTACATATAAATGAAATCATATGATATTTGTATTTCTTTGTCTGACTTATTTCATTCAGCATTAACACCCTCTAGATCCATCCATGTTGTCACAGTGCTAAGATTTCATTCTTTTTTATGGCCAAGTAATATTTTATTCTATATATGTAGCACATCTTCTTTATCCATTCATCTGTGGATGGACAATTAGGTTGCTACCATAGCTTGGCTATTGTAAATAATGCTGCATTGGACATAGGGATGTATATATCTTTTCAAATTAGTGTTCTGGATTTCTTTAGATATAACAGTGTAATTCCTCAGAGGTACTTACATATTTTTAAGAAAAAAAAAAAAGCATCTAGAAAAGGTACAGCTATCTAATTGGGGAATTTTAAGCACTAACTCTCCAGATGGGAAATCATTTCCAAGGGTCAAGGGGGCCTTCAAGAGGGGCTCTTGTCCTTCATCAGATGGCAGGTGGTCTAGGCTCATGGTACCAACCACCCAGTGGGGTAGGTAAGTCTTGACCTAGAACCCCCTAAAGTCAGCATGTGCCACAAATGTGGGTGATCAGTGTGGGTCCTTGGGGCAGCATAGATTCTGGCAGCATCTCTCAGCCTCCTCAGTACATCCTATCTTTGCTCATGAATTTTCTTGAGTCCTTGCCCCCCAAGGAAAAAGTGACCCAAACACTGGTATTTTAAAAAAACCACCCCTTGGTAATTAATTCTACCCTGTAACCAAGATAGAGAACTACTGATAGAATATACGCAATATTCCTTTTCACACATGTGAATTTGAAAATGCGTATGTACTGTATGCATTTTAGTTGAACTTAAGAATAAAAAAATAAAAATGAGTCATTAAGTTTATCTTTACTGTTACAATTCTATACAAATCAACAAAAAGGAAATGATTTTAATAGAGAAAGCCTATATGTCTGTGATACACCCACATGTCCTCTGCAGCTGGGGGCGGTGCAGCCAATGGGCAGTCGTGCCCTCCACAGCTCCTTATTCCTCTCTCTCTTGCAGCTCTGGCCACCTTGTATTGTGACTTTCTGTTCCCCCGGAGTCCTCCGCAGGGCACCAGGGCAGGGGCATACCTCATTCATTTGATGGCCCTGGGCCCTCACTCTGCCTGGCACGTGGCAGGTCTTCATTATTTGTGAAAGGAGTGAGGGAATGCTGAAGGACATCTTCCTGTTGCAGAAGAAAGCTCAGAGATATCCAAGTTTCCAACACGAGAACATCAAGCTTTTCTTTCACGGTAGACTATTCTGAAATAATATGCTTCCCAATGACTGAAAGAAAGCTAATTCTCAACTATCAATATTGAGTTAAAACCTAAGTAGCAAAGAATTTAAAAAGGGTATGTATGTGGAAAAAATGAATGTTTATGAAAATCAAAACTCTATATGTATTTAATAGCTAATAAACTTCATTTACTTTTAGATACTGTTTAGAAAAATGAGGCATCCTTTGCATTTTGGAGAGTGAGGCCAGTGAAGTGCTGGCTCTGCATGCCTTTGCTAGAAATCTGCCCTCTCCAGCGGAGGTAAAGGTAAAAGTCTGTTCTTAAGCCCTCTGAAATCTCCATTTTGATACGTACACATCCTTTTATTTTATTTTATTTTTTTATTTTTGATCCTGCACTCTCTGGCAGTCTTGTGAAGTTTGGTCACTTCTCAATACAGCCTTTATATACAAAAGCAATGTAATAAATAGGAATACAAAGAAACTGACTGCATTAAATATCCTAGCTTAAGCAACTTTGCCATAGAAAAATCAAAATACTTTCAGGTGAAATCACAAAGTGACTTTGATTGTCTCTGTTCCAACTATTACGCACTAATAAAAGTAGTTCAAGAAGAGCTTCGGCAAGGCAAAGAGCTCAGAAGGAAAAGAGATGACTATGTTTTCTGAATTTCAGTAAACTTGAAACTGAATGTTTCTTCTCCAAAAGTGACCTTTTCAGTGACTAGCAGATTCCCATTTTCACATTTAACATATTATACTTTGAAAACTGTCAAGTCTCATTTTATAAACCCTTCCTAAGACTTTAAAGGAAAAAAAAAGTGAAGGCAAACCGATTCTCTCAAGTTTTGTTTTGCAGATGAGGGAGGAATTTTAAGCTCAAAAACACTGAGTCTTGCTACAGCAGCATGTAAGTAAAGAGGTACTAGAGCCCAGAATGCAATTCTCTTAAACCTACACCAGACCACATCTTATCAGATATTTCGTCGATGATATGCAACAGCGGTAAAAGCTCAGTACTAAACCATTGGCAGCTGTAAATGAACCATAGTGGGAATATTTACACCATGGAAATGAACAAACATGGAGATTCAGGGCTATTGTTTTTATTTTCCAGGGATGTGGTTTACATGTTCTAATATATTTAATGATACCAACTTGTAATCATGTGTTCCTTTATTTCAATCCCAGAATTCAAAATGCTTCTGAACATAAAATACAATGGTTAAGCATGAAGTTCTTAGGTCAGAGGGCCTATCTTTGAATCCATTACCACTGATAATCTCTGTGACCTTGGACAAGTTCATTCACCCCTCTGGGATTCAACTTCTCATTCTGTAAAACAGGGCTGATAACGCAGTGTGCCTCACAGGTTGTTATGTGTATTCATGAAGTGGTGCGTATAAGCTACTAGCATGGATTCTCACACATGCTAAGCTCCCAATGGCTGTTGGCCATGATTCTTTTCCCCTTCATCCTGCTCCTCTTTCTTTTTCTTATTCAACTGGTCATCATGGCAGATTGTTATTATTTGTACTGAAACAAGGAAAAAAACTTTTTAAAGACTACAGGCAAAAAAACAAAAATAGAAAACTATATACAACTATACAACTGGGATTTTAGAGAATGGAATGTTACCTTCTGTTTCTTGACTCTTGTGGAAAATAGAATTTTGACAGGCTGGTGTTATTTTTGCATAAATTCTGTAATCTAAGAGAGTATCACAGTTCACCAGAAAAATTATTGGTAGACATAGTTTCAGCATGTTTTTAGAGATTTTCAAGAAGCCACATTAAAACCATATACTGTATTAGGGGCCACTCTATGCAAAATATGTAATCAGCCCTCTTGCTTCTGTGGTTACAGAGCCTCATTCATGAATATGTTTTCACTTGTGAAGTCTAATGGCCAATTTGCACACCTGCTGTGACATATTGTATTTTTCAGAGCTAATAATCCCTCTGTTAATGAGACTGAGCTTTGGGGCAACAGGCTTTACCTGGAGGCCCTGGAGGACTTAGTCCACAGAGGCCAAGGAGTTGGAATGCCAAGCTGGCTCTGTTCATGGACTGTGAGCCAGCGAGACACCTTCTCTCCCCCTTTCTGTTGGCATTGGCATGCTCATGGAGTGGGCCCCACTGATTCTGTCCCATCTCTTGGGGCTCTCTGCAATCAGAGTGCTACTGAACAAAGGACCACTGTTGTAGAGAGAGGGCAGAGAAGCAACTGAGAAGCAATGGGCAGGACCATTCTTACTGCCCCCGACCCCAGCTCAACCACAGAACGGTAATGTAATGTTATCACCATGGTACCCTAGGCTCAAATGGAATCCTGTGGAAATACAAAATTAAATCATGCAGTTTTTATAAACTGAGTGTTACAGGCAGTGTTCTATCAGTTCAAAGAAAGGATGGGTCACCTACCTCCTTGTCCTGCCTCCCTCCACAGGCTGTAGGTTGCCTGGACCACACCACTTTATATTTGCTCATTTTCAGAGCTAAAGCATCACTCCCAGAATATGGCATCACATGTGACAACAGGAACTCTCCACAGGGCCAGGCTGCAGCCCAGGAGACATCAGCCTTGCAGCCCCTGAAGAAAAAGGTGTTTTAAACCATTTCTGTATAATAACAGAATTGCAAAAAGAACAGAAATAATTATAATTTAGTGCCTGTCTACAGTGTGCCAGGTACACATGATAACCTTCCCAATCACAAATACAAGTGAAGGGCTTTCTATGACCAGAGTTTCAAATGCTTTACATATGATAAGTCATTTAATCCCCGAAACAACCCTATAGGGAAGATATTATTCTCACAGCAACTCCATTAGGTGAGAACTATTATGCCTCTTTCACAAATAGGAAAATGGAAGCATGAAAAAGTGAGTACTATTTAAACCTCATATCTGGTAAATACAGGCCTGTGGATTCAAACCCAGATTGTCTGAGCTGGAGTCAAATTCAAATCTGTACTCTTGACTATTAATATTCAAATATGGGCTTCCTACAAATTAGTGTTCAGTTGTAATAGTCTCTGCATGGATTGGAAGAGCCTAGTGAAAGAAGGGAAACTAGACTTGGAGTCACTCAGGGGAAGGGTTAAAGTTTAAGAGTTGGTGAGTAGGGAGAATTATTATTAGAGAAGTAGGAATTATTAAAAAAGTAGGCTTTTTCATTAAAGTGTTCCTTTAATATTTGAACTCAGCTGTATGCTAGTAAATTGGCTCTCTGGGGCAGAGGGGGAAACCTTGGCTTACAGTGTTTTGCCAATTTCCAGGGTGTAAATAATCCCACCATGGCCGATTTCAAGATTCCAACAGTTTCACAACCTGTTTGCAAAATTCCTGAATATTTAACAATCATTTCTCACTCGCCAGTTGGTGGTGGCTTTAGCACACCGCAGTCTGGGCCCCAGTGGTGAACTGCACTGCCCCCCAGAAGCACGTATTGTTGCATCACACCCACGCACGCAGGGCAGACTTCGCGCTACCCCTACAGCTCTCTGATGCTTCAGGACCTTAGGTGGTGTCCGGGGTCATTCTTGCTCTCCCTCCTAAACTGTATGCTTTTACTTGTTGTGTTTAATGAAAGCTGTTCTTACTTTTGCTCTTGACTTTAAAAGGAAGGTGAGAAATTTATATTTCTCTTCTATTGACCATCTAATAAATCTAACAGATGGGCGTGTCTTTTTAAAAGTGACCCTTAATTGGGTAAAATGAAGTCAGTCAACCTATGGGAAACCTAAGGACCTGAAGGTGTATGTTTACACATGTCTGAACATATGCACAGGTGTGTCAACAATATGTATAGGGAGCCTTGCAAAGCCAGGGACATGCACAAACACACAGCACTCACCATTCTGGAGCCGCACCTGTTCCGTGCTTTCTTATACTCCAGCCACGCGCAATGTTTTGGGGGCTCCTACAGCCACGCAGGTCATTCACAATTACAAGAATTACCATGAGGTCATGATAGGAATTCAGACCTAGCAAATTAAATGGCAATTACCCTTTGAGAAACCATGTAACTCTAAGGATAATCACCATGTTCTGGTAATTTTTTTTAGATCTTTGGGGGTACTAATTTGTAAACCACATATAACCAAATGAATAATTACATAGCAAGGAGCTGAAAGGTAATTACAAAATAATTGCATGCTATTAGATCCTTTCATGAAAACACGTTTAATGGAATATTCTTTTAAACTATTTCTTGTACCTGTGGAACACTTTAAGGTTCTTCTCTTTTCTTAGTTCTGTTTAATGCTCTTTTAATAATATTTGGTAACTTACACTAAAGTGTAGGCTGTAAGTATGGGTTAGAAACTTGGTATCAAACTTGATTTTTTTCACTACATTATGTAAAATTTCTTCACTTTTATTATTTTTATTTTATTTTTAAAATTTCATTAAATGTGTTGGGGAGACATTGGTTAATAAAATTATACAGGTTTCATATGTACAACTCTATAATACACTGTCTGTAATTGCATTGTGCTCACCACCCAAAGCCAGGCCTCCTTCTATCACCAAACATTTGACCCCCTTTACTCTTTCTACCTCTCACCATCCCCCTTTTCACTGGCAACAGCCACACTCTTGTCTGTCTATGAGTTTTTGTTTTTTTGTCTTGTTTGTTCATTTGTTGCTTTCAGGTTTATATCCCACATGAGTGAAATCATATGGTTCTTGGCTTTTCCATGTGACTTAATTCACTTAGTGTGATATTCTCAATATCCATCCATGTTGTTGTAAATGGCAGTATTTCATCTTCTGTGATGGCTGAGTAGTATTCCACTGTATGTATGTACCACATTTTCTTTAGTCTATCATGTACAGAAGGACACTTCAGTTGTTTCCATGTCTTGGGCATCATGTATAATGCTGCAATGAACTTAGGGATATACATATCTCTCAGATAAGTGCTTTCAAATGTTTTGGATAGATACGGAGAAGAGGGATTGTTGGATCTTATGGTAACTCTATTCTCAATTTTTTGAGGAACCTCCATACTGTTTTCCACAGTGGCCGTACCAGTTTACATTCCCACCAGCAGTGAATGAGGGTTCCTTTTTCTCCACAACCTCTCTGACACTTACTACTTGTATTGTTGATAGTAGCCATTCGAACAGCTGTGAGATGGTTTCTCGTGGTTTTGATTTGTGTTTCCCTAATAGCTAGTGAAAGTTACTTCACTTTTAAAAGTTGATCATTAGCCCTGACCAGTATGGCTCAGTTGGTTGGGTGTCATCCCATTAACCAAAAGGTCGCTGGTTTGATTCCTGGTCAGAGCAATGCCTGGGTTTCAGGTTTGGTCCCTGGTCAGGCGGTGTATAGAAGGGAACCAGTTGATGTTTCTCTCCCTTTCTTTCTCCCTCCCTCCCCATCTCTCTAAGGTCAAAAATAAAATTAAATTAAAAAATTGATTACTAAATGAAATCTATTTTGGAAAAATACATAGTGGTGCCAGTTTCTTGTTTATTACTGCAGGGCTCTTTCTATCATTTCTATGTGCTCGCAAAATGCTTTCAAAGTATCACTAACTTTCTATGCCATTTAATTCTAATAACAAGTCTGGCTTTCCCCTTCTGTCTCTCTCTCTTTCCCCTTCTGTCTCTCTCTCCTCTCATTTACGGAATGGAAACTAATAAAGGGCACAGATGAAAGTAAGTACGTGCATATATATGACATGGAGGAGAGATATTTGAGCTAGGGGACAGAAGACTGGGCATATCACCTTCTCTAGCTCAGGTTTATTAATTTAAGCTGTAAGTGAAAACATTTTGTGAGTAATGCATACAATTTCATAATGCATGCCAATGTCCTCTGAAGTTTGAAATGCTATTTTTAAATATAAGCACTAATATAATTGTGTTCCTTAAATTTGGAGTAAGTCTAGATATACAAAATGATCTAGTTGTGTACAACTGCTCACCCTGCACCACTCCTAGACCAGTGGTGTCAAACTCACTTTCACCGGGGGCCACATCAGCCTCTCGGTAGCCTTCCAAGGGCCGAATGTAATTTTAGGACTGTATAAATGTAACTACTGTATTTTTTGGACTATAAGATGCACTTTTCCCCCACCCAAATTTGGGAGGAAAATGGGGGTGTGTCTTATATTCCAAATGTAGCTAACCTGGCTCACTGTGGGGGGTGGGGGGCGGCAGCCCGTGTTATTTATGTTATTAACTATTTTACCACATTTTTTCCTTCAAAAAAATTTTTTTTCCTATTTTCCTCCTCTAAAACTAGGTGTGTTTTATGGTCCAGTGTGTCTTACAGTCCGAGAAATTCGGTACTCCTTAATTAGGGGCAGGAGCTCAGCGCTGCCGCCGGGTAGAAACCAGGTGGAGGGCCGGATTCTGCCCACAGGCCTTATGTTTGCCACCTGTGTCCTAGACCTTGCCTTTAATTCCATCCTGTGTTTGACAATTTGTTGTTCGAATTATGTGTTACAAATGGTCAAGAACAAAAAACTTCAAAAAGCCAAATAAGTATCTGGTAGGAAAAATTATTCTTCTGTATCTTAACAATTTAATTTAATTATTGTTTCACCTCTACCTTTAGGAAAGTTTAGGATTTTTCCTTGAAGGACATTGCTTGCAACAATACATTAGCTACAGAAGTGGTCTAAGAGTAAAACTTGGCAAGAATTAGAACTTTCCAATACCACTGGCATTCTTAATATAGTCTAGATAGTGAAACTTAGATGTATAATTATGTTATACTTGCGATTGAAACTCATGGTGCTCCGTGCCTTTGTGAAAATACCTACTTACAAAATGTTTTGCTAAAGTGACTCAGGTCTCTCTTATCCTCAGAGGATGTGGTGCTGGGGAATAACCATCCCAGGGGAGACACAGACCCACAGTAACTCCTCGTCTTAAATTTTTCATGTCACTACTGCTTATTCCACTGATAATGAAAAGTGGAACCAGCCATTTTTTATTTACTTCATCACTGAACACACCACTGTTTCCATGATAAGTTAAATCCTGTGACAGCCACCAAAGTTACTTCCTAACTATAAAAAGGCAGAAGTAGTCAGTATTATTATGTTAAGAAAAATATAATGAGAAAACCAAGAGAGAGCCAGTAAAAATCAGGCAGAGTTTAGGTTCACAGTTCATAGTTCATTCAAGTGATTCAGCAGGAGAACACATTTGTGAAAACTAGACTTCGTAACAGATTTATGATTGCTCTCTGGATGCGCATCAGATAAATGATCGGTCCTTAAGATACAAGCAATCAACAAAGACCCAGTTTGTCAACTTCTTTGACTTATAAAAACGGCTGCCACTGAGGGAGTTTTATATTTTGCACTTCCTGGGGGTGGTCAACATTTCTGGAAACTAAGGAAGGAGATGAAGGAGGTGGAGACAGCATATGTTAAATATTCTTTTAAGAAGTGTGTGTGGTTTAACAAATACTCATTAGAAGTAGTAGTTTAAAAGGTACATATTTCTACAGTTGGGGCCTTAGAAGGGTTATTTATTTATGTAGGGTGGAAAATTTAAAATAATTCTATTGGCTGAGGGAAAAAATTAGTAGAAAGTGATACATCGGAGCTATAGGAGATAGGAGACTCAGCTGCTGGAGTTACGGAGGAGACATGGCACAGGATCAAAGCCAAGGTGGCGGAGTTGGCCTTGGGCATCCTTCTTATCCTCTGAAACCGAAGTAAGGGTGGTATGGTTGTAGGAAGGAGCTACTGGTTCCTGTTTGTCTGAATGTGGGCTTTAGACTTAAGAGCCGTGTTGCAAATATTTTTCTAATCAGAAAAGACAGAGACTATTATCTCCCTAGACATACATATTGTGATACTAATTTATGCCATCCAAGATTGAATTAGCTTTTTAGATAATAGATCACTTTTCCCTGGGAAACAGTATACTATAGAGGTAAATAATAAGGGCTCTAGCTTTTTGTTCAAATCTTGACCTACCCACTTTTTAGTTATAGGAATGTGGTTATGTTACTTACAATTCTTAGCTTCTCAAAAATAAAATAGAAACTATACTGACAATGTATCTACCTTATGGAATTATGAGAAAATTAAGTGAGATGATTAATAGTAAACCTTCAAGAAATGTGAGATATTATTTTGATCGCTGTTACTACTCTTGTGATAAATTAAAATTAATAAATAGCTTTATAGGGCACTACTATTAAGAAACATTTTCCCCATTCTGTGTACAGTTAATGCTTTAGATTTGGGAAAAGACTTTAACCCCTGTTGAATTCTGCATGTTAGATTCATTTTATTATCCCATTCTCCACAGACCCTTCTGCATTCTGATTCCATCATTCAATGTATTTATTGTCCTCCTCAGCCTGTGTGATCTGTGAATCTCGAGAGGCTCCTGTGACAGCTACTGCTGTTACATACCCTGTATCCATTTTCACCTTCTTCCTTACTGACAAATGCTTGGTTTGGTTCACGTATAGCAATAAACTCAGCTAAAGTACCCTACCTCCCAGGATCACTTGCAGCTAGGGTGGTCATGGGATATAGTTCTAACCAATAAGGTAAAAGCAAAAGTCACCAGGCAGGCTTCCCGGTAAGCTTATCAAAGAGGCCACACCCATGGAAATGAAAGCCAGACTCTAAGAGTAATGCTGAGAAAAGAAATATAACCTAAGGCTGGATGCCACCATGCAGCCGCTGTGCAAGCCCTTCACTGTGTATCACCGGAGTCCTTGTCATGTGACAAAACAACCCTATGTCATTAAGCCTCCATCATTAGGTTTCTGTTACATTTAGCAAATGCAATTTCTACCCGTTACGGATGCCATCTGTAGTCTCATCTATATAATTTTTGGGGAAAAAGAAACCTAAATAGAACAGTGCTAAAGATAGAACATATCATTACCAACCATCCCCCAGCTTGTTTTTTTTTTCAGATATACTGAGACATAACTAACATATAACATTATGTAAGTTTAAGGTGAACAATGTAATAAGATGATATATATATTTTACATTAATCTCTTACTTTGTATTAAATGTCATGTGAATAGATCATTGTTTTACCTCTGTTAGTGCTGTGTCCTTTATTACATCACATAGATTGTGTCTTATTTCCTTTCTACTTGACAGAGTGCCTACCCCTCTCCTGAGTGGGTGGTACCCATTTACTACAGATTTGTAAAACGAAAAGGGGTCTTGCAATGATCAACGTTTCATGGTACAGGTAAGGAAACTGGGGCTCACACATCATGTCCAACTCAGGTTTCCCGCGAGTCCTGAGACTCACTTTCACACTCTCACCTTCACACTCTCACACTCAGTGTTCATTGTACCGCACCACCCCATCTCAGTAACTTCCAAAAACCTTCCTCTTGTCTTCTACCCTCTTCGGGATCTCATTTTACTTTACCCAAAATTGTATTCTTAACCTTCAAATATCCTTGGGCATTAATGAGGCATTAAAGAAAGTTTTGAGTTATACTTTGGCTCCAAGCACCTGGGTGCCCTGCCCACAATCACCGAGAACCAGTGGCTGTAAGAAAGGACACTTGAAAGCTTTTGTAACTACAGGGGCCACAGTGCCCAAAAGGAAACAGACTGAAAAAGGATCTCAAATTTTCCCTCGGACTTGGGGCGGGCCACTCTGCCCTCACCCCCAGTGTTGAGATCTCAGTAATAATGGCTTTTCCCCAGTAATGATCAGCATGCTTTCTAAATGGAAAACAACTGCAAATTTCTCTTACCACCCAGAAGTGGAACAATATTGGCACAAACATTTCCTTGATATTTAATAACTTCCCAACTCCCTCCAACTGCTGCAGCTGCTACACGACAGACACAGGGAGAGATTAGATACGGCATTTGCACCTGGCCAGCCATAAACTGCCTCTTAGATGCATAGGAAGGTTAGCAGGCTCAATTCCCTTCTCTCCTTAGACCCAGAATGTGGAAACATGAAAGAGAGCTGTAATTATTTATAAACAATAAAAGCTTCTGTGGAGTATATAGATAGATTTATTTGCCTACTCAGAGTGGAAGCACATTTTCCTGGTTGCTGAAAACTTTGGGCCATGGTAACACATCTTCCTATTCCCCTTGACTTTATATTCAAATGTTAGGCTGTTAGTTGTGTTTCTGTCACAGTTTCTGTCAGATAGGAGTGGACTCACTGATCGTGTGCTCCATCAGTTGGTTAGTGATTCCACCCTCTTCTCTTCAGGACTTTGCCTTGGCACTTTCTGGCACATCTGCCTCCAGCTGGCCTCTACGGTCACCACTCGTTTTCCCAACAGCCAGTGATCCTAAGGTGGGAGAAGATTAGCCCAGCTTGGGAAATGGGGTGGAGTTAGGTGCATTGCATGGAGTTCTTTCCTTAATTATGATTCTGTGGATCCTGGCTGGCTGAAAGCATGATTAAAACAAGTGTATAGACCTCTCTAGCCAGCTGTCATCTATTTAGCCACAATGTAGGTATTTGAAAGCATTAAAAATAAATAAACAAATAAATAACCAGACTCCATATTAGCAGATCATTTGAATATGTTCCTGTTTTTGCCTCCAAAATCCCAATGCTCTACAATTCTGTTACCAGGATGTTATATAAGCATAATTCACTCTTAAAGCTGAATAACACCTTTGACCATGTGGAGGTCAGAGGCACACAAGGAAATTCATTTAAAATGGAAACTTATGTTGGTGACACTCTCCATCCTATTTTCTATAGTTTCCAAACTTTTCAAGTATGAGAGCCCATTTTTTACCTTAAATAATAGTAGTTTTGTTTCAGTCTCTGTTGACTGAGAATACCAAAAGCTACCATAAAATCAGCATATTTTGTAGGTACTAATCATTATAACAGCTACTTACACATGAAAAATAGTAGTACCTATATTCCAATTCATTATTTATTCTGTCCTTGATAATAAGTAAGTATAGATTCTAGCATTCCTGTAAGTAGTTCTAAGAGTTCCCAGGGGTTCAATGACCAAATTGTAAATATAGTCACTCTTCTTAAGAGGGAATGACTTTTGCAGAAGGAATTTAAAAAGCAGGCTGTTAAAAGCACCTCAAAAAAACTTACAGAATAAGATTTCTTTGGTACGCCATGATCCAAGGACAAAAGAAGAGAAAGCTAGGAAGATAGCTTTTGAATTTCCAGCAATAACTTGAGGTGTTATGCTTCTGCCATTTGCCCACCCTAGGGATACTGTATCTTTTTAATGTACCAAGGTAATTAGATAAAATTCCTAATCAGAAAAAAATTTTATGTTCTCATAGCACATAACCCTTAAGAAATATAACTGTTGTGCATTAGCAATAGTGAAATATGCTGGAAAAATCTGTACTTAGTAAAACTATACTATGTAGGAGAGTGTGTGATATGTAATCTGACTTAAATTTATATGAAATTATTAACAAATATTGAGCTATCATATATAATCTAAAATCATATTCTCTTTCTTTAGACCTGTAAAATAATACTGAGGTAATAAGATACATATTAAATGTTAATTCTAACTTCATTTTCCATTTCATTTGGGGCAAGTGCTGGTTTGTAAAATATTTTCCAATTCATATCTTAAAACACAATGCAGAATTCTAGTGTAAATTATAGTCCTTGCTTCTCTAAATAGTGTGAAAAAAACCCACTATATCTCATTTCTCAGTAATCCTCAACAGTTCCTATTTTCTCTTTGAAGTCTACTCGTCTTGATGAAATTATATTTGATTTGAAATCTAAGGACCCGATGTTTTTACTGGGTGAGAAGAAATGAAAGGATCAACCTCACACCTAAGCCAAACTAGTCCCTGGGTAATCCTCTCCAGACGGCAAACAGCAGAACAAACAAAGATAAACTTCATGTGGGCAGCGCCAGGCCAGGCAGCCCTAGGAGGAATACTTTAAGACTTCCCTGGATTCTTAGTCCCCAAAATGATACAGCCTGTGGTGGAAAGATATACATTTCCATGCAGAGTTTATGCAAGTTACAGAGTGACCCCCACCAAACAGGCAGGGGACCTGATAAGCTCTCCTAGCCGGCTGTCCAGAGAGATCTTTGAGAGCCAAAGGGCAGACTACTGACATAAATTCAACTGCCCTGACAGTATGTAGTTGACCTGCCAACATCTTACAGCTACACATCTCTGCAGACCTTCCAAAAGGGCAAAATCAAAGGCTTACTCCTGTTTAGTAGCAAGGACTTGCTACACATTTAATGCAACAACTTCCTTCACCCCAAAGATCCCAACGCCTCTCTCCCAGCCTACCGCCTTGCCCATTCTCCCTGGATTTGCATCCAGGTGCAAATTCATACATGTGTTGGGAACCCTTCATCCAAATGCAAATCATTTTACAAGATCAAAATTCTTTTGCTATGGACTGTAGGGGCCAGCCTCTAAGAAAATTTGCATTTTGACTGGTAATATAAGCCCAGCTATGGGTTATAGAAATGAAGGGACAAAGAGATCATTACAAAATCAAATTAACAAACAAATGAGATACAAATATACTCTATTAACTATCTACATTTTTGAAACAGGAAGAGACTAGAATTTAGAATGCTGAAATGCATCCAACTGAAAGGGGCAAAAAGAATTTTAATGAATTACAACCAAACTTGAGATGCAGACTGAATAATTAGAGTCTCCATTATTGTAACTCAGTGTGGAAAGCTGGCTTGATTTAGCCCCTTCAGATGATTTGTTAGAGAAAAATGACTATTTCAAAATAAGAGTTCCATATTGCTTGTAGTTTAAGAAAGCTAATTAGTTCTAAAGAACATACAAGCTAATATTTAAAAAATTTCAAAACATTTCGAACTAAATATTTTAAATGACTTGATAATATATTTTAAGACAATATTTGTATTATAAAATAATGAAACCAGAAAATTTCCCCAAATTTAGTTCCAAAAAAATCCTGTGTGTTTGTTTATGTCATCATTTTTCATACAAATATATTGACCCTGAAAAACCAAGGTTTCTAGAATTAGTGTTGTGGATAAGCATTAGGGCAATTAAAACAACCAATAGGGAAAGTATTACATGCAATTTGTGAGATGCAGTTGTAAGTACTTTGATTATTGAGGAGATCCAGTGAGGACATGAACTTGGACAATCACCAATGTCATATACCCTGATCTCTGGCGTTGATCTGGAGCTCCCTTCCCCACCAAACATGTAGATTCATGTGCTAAAGAGCTTTAGGCCTTGCCCAGACCTGAGCCACCTCTACACACAGGTGAAAAATGGTTCAAGGCTTACCTGGAGATGGAGCTCCTGAGTCAGCAGAACCCAGGAAGATCAGCCTTAGCAACCCTGGGTGATGAAGGACGCCAAGTGTGGTTAAAATTGCTCAAGGACAAAGATTAGAATTGCTAATGTATTTTTATACTATTCTGAAGAAGACTGCATTGGGTTTTTTTTGTTTTTTGAGGGGTTTTTTTTTTGTTGTTTTTTTTTTAGCAATAAAGGCCTCCCTGCCTCTCCTGCCAGGTCCCTACCTCAAGCAAGTACCTGACATTTGACCTTTGAACCATTGACCACAGTAGGAACAATAGGCTAGATTAGCTGACAGACTCTAGTTGAAATCATTATGTGATCACTGGCACATGATAATCACATATTGGCCTTTCTTCCTCTCTAGCCCACCTTCCCTTCCCTCCTTTCTGAAACCAGAGCAGAAGTCTGTGTGCGCACACTTGAGTGAAGGTCCTATTCACATCGAACTGTAATCGTAAAACTCTTATCACAAAAGACTTGAAAGGCTTATCTTTATTAGAAGAGAGAAAAACTTACCCCACCCTTACCTCCTTAACTTTCTCCATTCTAACAGTATAACTTACATTCATCGATGTCACAGAGAGCCGACAGACGTTTAGGCTTCTACAACCTGTGCCAATACGGGCTTTTACAAACTGTGCTTTATTAATGCTTGCTTTAAAAAACATGACACTTTGTATTTTTCCCATTCAGTTCTTCCCTGGAGTCAATACTGGACTCAAAATTCAATTATATTCTAAGGTCTCTTAGCACTATTATATGGTGTGACTTGTTTAGGAAGTACCTAACTCAATGTCAGGCATGAGTCATGTATTCAAAGTTCCTTACCTTCCCACCCTTTATCCTTAAAGCTAAATGAAAGTTGGATGTAGCTTTTATCCTATGCTAGTTACTCCACTGAAAAAGCTCATAGCACTTACAAACCATTTAAATGCTAAGCCTCTTTATTTTCCGCATGAATTCAACCATACATCTAATTCCCTATATACAACACTATTGCTTACATTCATTCCAGGGTTCATTCGATAGACATTAATGCAGTGCCTTTTAGGCAGAGTTCTAGGAACAGCACCATAGTAAGGCTGAGAGGCAATGTAGTGTTGTGGTTAACAGAACATTCTCAGGAATATTCTTCAGCATATTACTTACATGCTGTTCCTCAGTGTCCTCATCTGTAAGTTGGGGATAATTATAGTAACTACCTCATAGGGTTATTGTAAGAAATAAATGGGGCAGATTATATGAAGTGCTCAGAAAAGTGTCTAACACATGTTAAGCATTTCTTAAGTGAGAACTATTTGGATGTTTCCAGGGACTTGTGCAAGGATCCTTAACCAGAGGTCTATGGACTCCTGGGGTACACAGATGGACTTAGAGTGTCCCAAACCTTTTTAAATTATTGGCCAAATTTAGAGCACTTTGTCTAGAGGAGAAGTTTACAGTTTTCATCGGATTCTCAAAGGATGTGTGTGAAGCAAACATGGTTGGGATCCACTGAACTGGGGCTATAGAGACACAAGACAGAAATTTTGCCCTCAAAGATCTCTAACAGAGATCTAATAGTCTAACAGAAGAAATGGACATTTGGTGAGAATAAAATATGATAGCAGTTATGTAGAAATGAGTCCAAGATGCAATGGACACAAGAGAAGAACCACCTGAGGAGACCAATGAAACAAAGATTCCTAGACCAGGTGGCATTTAAGAGAAGCTCTGAAGCATGAATGTGAAAAAGTCAGATGAAGAGGGTAGTCAGAGTGTTCCACGCACAGGGAGAGTCACATAAAGGTACAAGCAAATTACTGAGTATGAGTGGCTCAAGAAGAAACTACACTTGAGGTAGGGAAGCTGAAGGCAGTTAGGAGGCTAGTGCATTAAACACAAAATAAAGCAAGCAGTATTCCAACCAAGGCAGTGGTGTATGGTTTTGGACAGCAGGTAAACTTGGTTCCTTTTGTATGTTGGTGGGTCTCATGAGTCAGCCAATTAATTATTGCAACTATGTACTGAGATATGTTTCCTAGCATAAACCTAAAGCAAATTATTCCTAACATCCATGACTACCAGCTTGGTCTCTAACATTCATGTCAGAATTAGGAAAATCTATTCAGGAAAAAAAAAAAGAGGCAAATTTGAAGGGTAACTTATTTATTAAAAAGCATTTCTAATTCCATTTTAATTTGTTTCTGAACTCCAGTTGGGATGACCTACGTACTCCTTGTGCATGGAACATAAAGGGTATCTGTGATCATTTCAGTGGCAGTGACTAGTTCTACACATTCTGTAGCTAAACATAATCGATTCGGTAGCTTCCTAATGACCTGCCCTGAGGAGTTATTATTTCTGATGGCAATTAATCAAAATTAAAACAGACTGCATAGAATGAAGCAAATTCAAGCATCCAGCCTCAGTCAGGAACACCTGCACATTAAGATTAATCATGGGCCCTGCTTGAATGTGACAAGTATATCAATATTAGAGAGAAAAGAGAAGTGTAACATTTTCCAGCAGAGTTCCAAGTGTGTTTCCAAGGAGCAAAGGTTCAGCCTCAGTCTGTGTTGAACAATACTGCACAAAATTCACAACTGTCCATTACATTTACGTTAAAGTTATTTTTTCCCAAAAGACTTAGATATGTGTGGAAATTTGCATTATAAAACAAAATGCAGGGAGTGGTAACAACAAAATGAAGGAAATAAGGGTTTTCTACTGCCTTCCCTCCAAAGAACATGATTTTTGACAATCACTCTCAACAGTGCCTTTGTGCATGTCCAGGAGTGTAACAAGAAGGTCCAACACACTGTTAGAGAAAAAAACAAAACTTGAGACTGGACACAGGGAAGAGGGTAAGAGGAACACTTTCACTTGTCCCAGATCACCCCTCCCCCCAGGCAGCACAGCTCAATGCTAAGAGGCCTCCCATGCCTGTGATCTCTCCAAGTGGGAAGTGAGAGCCTATGAGTGAGAAGGGCCTGGCTTCCCCTCCTGGGTAGACCCTGCCAAAGAAACCCACTTTCTTCTTGCTTCATCCAGAATACCACGATGTGCTGCCTGCCTGAGGGGTGAGAAGGGGCTTGGAGAACAGCAGCCATGGCTATTGGAGGCCAAAAAGGGATGCAGCTCCTACTAACTGCTATGCGAACTCCATCAGATAGCCCGATCACAAGACTCTGGAGATGCCTCACCTGTGAATCCCCCCAACTGGGTCACAGGCATTCCCAATACTCCAAGTAGCTCACCTGTGCATACACCCACTACTGTGTGGCTGGTTCCTTTTTCCTGCTCCCAAGAGCAGTGAGTACCTGCCTTTGCAGAGAGGTAGTGAGCACGCACACGAAGCCAGACCGCACTCTGCAGGACTAGAAGAAAGCACAAAAACTTGAGCATTCAGCAGTGCTCTAGGAAATGCAAGTAGGGAAGCTGTCAGCACTCAGCCAGGCTTTGCAGGCTCAAGAGCAACAATATCATCTTAATAATTTCCCCTCACCCTGGATGGGTGGCTCGGGTGGTTGGAGCATTCTCTTGCACACCAAAAGGTTGCCTGCAGGTTTGGTTCCCAGTCCGTGCACATACCCAGGTTGCGGGTTCAATCCCTGGTTGGGGTGTGTACAGGAGGCAACCAATGATGTTTCTCTCACATTGTTGTTTCTCTTTCCCTCTCTCTCCCCTTTCCACTCTCTTAAAATCAATAAACATATCCTCAGGTGAGAATTTAAAAAATTAAAAAAGAAATTTCCCCTCAAAGAGAAACAAGAAGGTTAGAGCATGTGGAGCCAGAGAAAATGTCTGAGAGAGTACTCAGCGGGACTGACAGAAGGTATTTTTTCCTTAAGCCAGTCCACAGTAACTGTAGGAGGTAACTACTTCTCCAAATGCAAAGACAGCAACAAAAAACCTCAAGGAACATGAAAGAGCAAGGAAACATGACACCACCAAAAGAACACAGTTTTCCAATAATGAACCAACCCTAAAGAAACAGAGATTTGCAATTTGCCCCATAAAAAATTCAAAATAGTTGTTTTAAGGAAGCTCAGTGAGTTAGTAGAAAACACAGACAATTTAATGGAATCAGGGCAACAAACACAAACAAAATGAGAAATTTAACAGACATACAGAAATAATTTTAAAGGACCAAACATAAAGTCTTAAGCTAAATAATAAAATTAATGAAATGAAAAATGCAATATAGACCACCAACAGAAGACTTGATAGAGCAGGAAAAAGATGCTGTGAATTCAAATACAGGTCATTTTAAATCATCAAGTCAGAGGAGAACAAAGAAAAATGAAAAGGAGTGAAGAAAGCCCATGTGAATTATGGGATAACATCAAGAAAAACTATGTATTAGTGGAGTACCAGAAGGAGAAGAGAGAAGGGGGCAGAAAAATGGTTTAAATAAATAATGGCTTGAATTTCCCAAATCTGGGAAAAAATTTAGATATCCAAGTTCATAAAGTTCATAAGACACCAAGAAATTCAACACAAAAAGATCTTCTCCAAGACAAATTATAATAAAGGTGCCTGAAATGAAAGACAAAGAGAGAAGTTTAAAACCAGGAAATATAAATATAAATACACACACAAAGTCTGTTTGGAAAAAGTCCAGCCATTGTTAATATAACGAGAATAGTTTTCACGACATCAATGTAACCTGGCAGCCAAGGAGAGTGGACTGCAATGAGCATGAGTGAACAATGATGACTTCACTGTACCAGTCAATGGGGGTGGTAGATGCTATTGAGTGAGCATGTGTACTGTGTGGCTGTCACATTCAAAGTGACTGAGTGAGTAGAGAAATGAATCTGCATCAAATTTTGCATTAAGCTTGAATATTCCTCTGCAGAAACTATTCAGATGACTCAGAAGGCTTTCAGGGACGATGCAATGAATGCAGCACAAATAAAAGTGTGACACAAATGCTTCAAAGATGGTCCAGAATCTGTTGAAAGTGATCCACATTCTGGAAGGCCTGCAACAATTAGAACACCTAAGAATGTTGAACCTGTATGGGCTGCAATCAACAAAGATTGGAGAAATGTGTGAGGTCCCACAGTGCCTACTTTGAAGGGGACTGAGGCATCATTTCCTATATAGAGTCTTCTTTGTATCTTCTTCAATAAATGTCTCCATTTTTCATAGTATATGGCTAGATACTTTCTGGACAGACCTCATATACCTCACATGCAAAGGAACCCTCCATAAGGCTATCTATCACTGGGTTTGTTAGCAGAAGCCTTGCAGGTTAGGAGAGAATAAAATGATCCATTCAAAGTGCTGGGAAAACATTGCCAACCAAGAATGTTTCATTTACTTCCAGCCAAGATGGAGCCATAGGTAGACACACTATGCCTCCTTGAACAACTAAAAGGACAACAACAAATTCAAAAACAAAAAACAACCAGAACTGACAGAAAATCGAACTGTATGGAAGTCTGACAATCAAGGAGTTAAAGAAGAAATACTCACCCAGACCAGTAGGAGTGGCGGAGACAGGCAGCCGGACAGAGAGAACTCACGGCAAGGCAGCGGCTGGCAGACTGAGCAGTCCCACAGTCGCATGCAAATGAACTGGGAGGAACAACTAGGGAGAAAGACAGACTGTGCAACCCAGGGTTCCAGCACGGGGGAAATAAAGCCTCAAAATCTCTGACTGAAAAAACCTGTGGGGGATCAGGCGGTGAGAGAAACTCTCACACTCCTAGGAGAGTTCATTGGAGAGACCCACAGGGTCCTAGAACATACACAAACCCACCCACCCACCCACCCAGGGCAATCAGCACCAGAAGGGCCCGATTTGCTTGTGGGTAGCAGAGGAAGTGACTGAAATTTGGCAGAGAGTGGAGCAAGAGCCATTGTTCCCTCTTGAACCCCTCCTCCACATACAGTGTCACAAGGCAGTGATGTGAGTTGCCCCACCCCAGTGAACACCTAAGGCTCCGCCCCTCACTACATAACAGGCAAGTCGAGAAAAAAAAATGGCCCAAATAAAAGAACAGATCAAAGCTCCAGGAAAAAAATACAAGTAAGCAATGAAGAAGAGACAGCCAATCTATCAGATGCACAGTTCAAAACACTGGTAATCAGGATGTTCACAGAATTGGTTGATATGGTCACAAAATAGAGGGAAAAAATGGAGGCTATGAAAAGCGAAATAAAGGAAAATGTACAGGAACCAACAGTGACGGGGAGGACACCAGGTCTCAAATCAATGGTTCAGACCAGAAGAAGGAAGAAATAAAAACTCAACCAGAACATAAGGAAGAAACAACAATTCAAAAAATGAGGAGAGGTTAGGAACCTCTGGGACAACTTTAAACATTCCAACATCCAAATCATAGGTGTGCCAGAAGGAGAAGAGAAAAACCAAGAAATGCAAAACTTATTTGAATACATAATGAAGAAGAACTTCCCAAATCTAGCAAAGGAAATAAAGTTTCAGGAAGTCCAGGAAGCTCAGAGAGTCCCAAAGAAGTTGGACCCAAGGAAGCTCACACCAAAGTACATTGTAATTACATTACCCAAGATTAAAGAGAAGGAGAGAATTTTAAAAGAAGCAAGAGGAGAGAGTTACCTACAAAGGAATTCCCATTAGACTATCAGCTGATTTCTTAAAAGAAACCTTACAGACAAGAACGGGCTGGAAGGAACTATTCAAAGTCATGTAAGACAAGGACCTACATCCAAGATTATTCTGTTCAGCAAAGCTATTACTTAGAATGGAAGAGTAGATAAAGTGCTTCCCAGATAAGGTCAAGTTAAAGGAGTTCATCATTACCCAGCCTTATTATACAAAATCTTAAAGGGACTTATCTAAGAAAACGATCAAAAATATGAACAGTAAAATGACAACAAGCTCACAACTATCAACAACTGAACCTAAAAAATATGAAAACAAAAACAAACTAAGCAAACAACTAGAACAGGAACAGAATCACAGAAATCGGTACCACATGGAGGGTCATCAGTGGGGGAGTGGGAGAGGGAGAGAATAAGCAACATAAATGGTAGGTAGAAAATAGACAGGGAGGTTAAGAATAGTATTAGAAATGTAGAAGCTGAAGAACTTATGTGTATGACCCATTGGCATAAACTAAAGGGGTGGGGGTGAAGGGGTGTGCAGGGTGGAGGGGAGTAAGGGGGGGGAATGGGACAACTGTAATAGTATAATCAATAAAATATATATTTTTTAAAAAGAATACTTTATTTAGCAAAGTTGTACAGAAATGAAGGCAAGATAAAAACTTTCCCAGACAAAAAAAAAAAAAAAAAAAAAAAGCTGAAAGAGTTCCTAACCACTAGAAACGCTAAAAGGAGTTCTTCATGCAGAAATAAAAGGACACTAAATAATAACTATGAAAATACAAGGCACACTGGTAAAGTAAACTACACATAGTCAAATTCAGAACACTCCAATACTGTAATATGGTGGTATATGAATCACTTAACTCCAGCATAAAAATTAAAAGACAAAGGTCTTAAAAATAATTACAGCTATAATTTGTTAGTGGGTACACAATATTCAAAACTGTAAACTGCAACATCAAAAACAAAATGAGGGGAGAATAAAAGTTTACTCTCCAACTAAGAGAAAATAAATAACAATGATAATGATATTTATTGCTTATTATATGCTGGTAATCCCTTTATATCTGTTGTCTCACTTGTTTCATAGCAAGTCTAAGAGCTTATTCTTTTAAAATCAGTTTATTGTTTTAAAAGATGAGGAAACACAGGCCTGAGAGATGAAGTAAACTACTTCTTCTCACATAGCTTAGTAACCGGCAGAATGAGAACTCTAGCATGCCTGTCACATTCTAAACTTGTGCTTTTAACAACTGCCCTCTACTAACAACTAAAGGAGAAAGAAAAATAAAGTGGTTTGTGTCCTGTAGCTTAAATCCTATGTTATAAATAATATGATTTATAGTCTAGGCTACCCATTTTGATTAAGGTATTTAGAATAAAGAACTGCAATTTTAAAATATTTTTAAGTGGGAAAAGAAAGCTTCTAGATTATAGGTATGGATAAAAATCAAAAGTTTTAAAGTTTAAGTTTTGTCAAATTGGGTAGGAATTATAATGGTTGCTTTTTTTCTTTTTAAATATAAACAAGCCTACTTGAACAGAAGTTCAATCCACAGAATTCAAATGATAATAATCATTAATGAATTAACATGAATTTATTAATATGAAAGAATTTATTCTTTGAAAAAATAAATTTGAGCCCTGGCCAGGTGACTCAGTCAGTTGGAAGTGTTGTCCTATACACCACAGGGTTGCAGGTTCAATCCCCCGTCAGGGCACATACCTAGGTTGCAGGTTCGATCCCCAGTTGGGGTGTACACAGGCATGTACAACCGATTGCTGTTTTTCTCTTTCTCTCTCCCTTCCTCTCTCTCTAAGATCAATAATTATATCCTGAGGTGAGGATTTAAATGAATGAATGAATGAATGCATTTGGAATACATTTTTTGAAATAAATTCTTATAAAAGAATAAATGTAAAGGAAAGTCTTTAAATGTAAAGAATTTGGAGATTCCAAACTACTGTCTTGTCCGTATTCCTTTTTACTGGAAGGAATAAGTGACACGAAGAATTGCCTGTTAAGGTTTAAACAAAATCAGTCCTATGCTTGACTCACCATTTCCTAAGGAACTCATCCCCTAATAAGGTCAGTAGTCATCATTCACAGAAAAAAAATCCTTAAATTGAAACCCATGAGTAAAAACAGGTACAAACTGCAAATGTGCTCACTAGCTCTCTGACTCTGGCCCTCCCAAAACAGGCCGAGATGGGCAAGGTAGGAAGGACCCATTAAGCATGCATTTATTGAACAAATATTTGAGCTTCTACTCTGTGCTGTATGCTGAGTTACAAATTTGGAGCACAACAACAGAGGGGAAAAAGGAAAGGAAAAGAAACATAAAAACAACTTTCCTGTCCTTAGGGAGTTTACAGTCTAGTGAGAAATCAACTGAGTGAAGAGGCAATTCAAGTATATGGTATAGCAGGGAAATAACAGGATGCTCCTTTTCATAGGTCCCTAGTATCTAAAGATCAAGGAAGCTTCTTAATTATATATGTTAACCTAAAAAGTTTACTTGGTGGTGATACCACAAAATTTGCATTTTTGAAAGGTCACTGCCTGAAGGGAAGAGAAAGGATTAAAAGGGACAACACTGAAGGGAGGCAGGTAGGAGATTATTGTTAGAGATGATGACAGTGGGCACTAGGGTGATGGCAGTAGGGCTGAAGTGGCTTCCCCATCAAGGTGATTATGTGTGGGAGGCCGTTCTGCATAACGTCAGCCCAGCTTCCACTTGGAGATGCACAGGACCCACGCCCACGATAGGTTCTCCTGTGGGGACTCAGGCCTGCACTATGCCTAGGCCACTTTGAGTCTTGCTCTTGCTAAAAAACTCCCTCAACCTGAATTGAGGACATTTACTGCAAAGTAACTTCCTAAAATCCATGCTAAACCTACCAAGGATGAGTGTAACCAGTTCACCCACTTTTGCCTTTTCACTTGTAAATATCCCTCTTCTGTGATGGGATTAGCAGCATTGGCTCCTTTGTTTTCTGTAAAAGGTAACCACCTAAAGCAAACCTGTGCACAGTAAATGAGGACCATCATGTAATGGGTGGAGAAACCCAATAAAGGCCTGTCATGGCCTCAGCTTTTGCTCCCCTTGAGAGAAAAGCCATGCTGTCCCTTTTCCTCCACCGGACTCAGTAGTCTGTGTGAATGTCTCATTTCACCCATCATGACTCGGACACTGCGGGCTGGTATCTGCATCAATTATGAAGTAGAATTCATAGAATTTGGTAATTGTTGACCAGAAGAAGAAAGGAAAGGAATAGAAGGAAAGATAATGTCTTACTTTGGTTTCCTTCAGAACTAGACCTCAAGGTTTCAAGTACAAGTAGTTCATTTGAGAAGAATAGTGAATATGGGTAGAACACTGAGGAAGTGTTAGAAAGGAAAGGTAGCCAAGAAAAAAATGCTTTATCAAGTCAACTATACTGTGAATGTCATGGAAAAATCCTGGGAAATGGTATAAAACAAATGATTCAGAGTTATCTCACCCAAGAGGTTAAAGAGCTGGGGAATTTATAAACCAGTTTTCTTAAGTCATAGGCTGATGGGTTTTATTCTGTAGCATTTCTAGCCTGTTCTGCCTTGTTGCTTCCAAGAGAAACCTCAAGAGGAAAAGTGGAGATATCAGCCATCAGAACTGGGCTGGAGCACATGGAGTGGTCAGGCCCAAGGACATCTGCTACAGATGACACCCAGTCTCTAGTGTGAAAAAATGGGAAGCCCAGGGGTTGCAGCAATCTGAGGGGTGCTGAGGAGTAGAGATGATGAGTTCCATTTTTGACATGGTGCTTGAAGGTGCCATGGGCCATCTAAGTGAAGTTGTCTGGTACACAGATATGTGAATGAGTCTTTGGAGAATGATATAATCTAGAGACACAGATTTGGAAACTATCAGTGTTTAAATTCATGAGAGTGGCAGAAATCCTGCGGAGACTGTCTAGAGTGAGGAATAAAGATGGCCAAGGGCAGAAACCAAAGAACACCAAAATTAAGGGACAGTGAGAGAAGGGGAGAAAAATCAGAAATTCTGGGTGTCTAGGAGTCAAGAAAACAGCATTTCAAGAAGTGAAAAGTTAAAAAAAAGTCGTGTGTGGCTAAAAAGGCAAGAAAATAAAAGACATGAAAATGTTATTGGATTCTGCAACAAGCAAGTCTTTCATGATCTTGGAATGGCAGGTTAAGAGATTCTATTGCATCTAAAGAATGTATGTGTGTGAGTAATTGTGGACAGAAAATATAGATATATTTTTACTTATTTAGATATCTATTGATAATTCAGGAAGTTTAACTGAGAAAGGGAAGAGCAAGAGAATAAAAAATGAAGTTATAGTACCTGTAAAATACTGTATAAATAAAGACTATTAGAATTATTTTAAAAACTGAAGGTAACTAACAGGTTAAAGATGAAGTTTTGGGTGAGGAAAGAATTCTTAATAGAAAATAGAAGAAACTTTTTAAAAATTTTTGAAGGAAAAATAGTTAATGAAAGGAATGGAACGTGAAGGTCAAGGAGAAATGACAAAAAGCTATAGAGATCTCTCGAAGACAGAAAGGAATTGAATCCAGCAGAGATAGCAGGGAGCAGTTTAAGACCTGAAATGGACTTTGTTTCTGTTGTTGCAAGTGGGAAGCAGAAACGTGATGGTTACAGATCAAGGCTAATTGGTAAATTTGGTGGCATAAAATTAAGAAGTTACCTGTGTATTTTCTCTGTGAATTAAGAGTTGAAGAGAAAGTGAATGAGGGGGAGTCAGCAATACCACATGATTAAGGAGCTTTTGGATAGAATGAAATGCCTCCACTGAGAACTTAGAGAAAGCTGACTGGTGAAGAGTTGTGTGATTTCCTCTGACCGTGCTCAGTTGCCCGGGCGTGAGCCCAGAGACTAAATAATGGGCCTATTCAAGACTGGGTTTCAATATGTGCATGAAAGAGTAGGATGATGGAGCAAGAGTGTTGCAAGGTGATGGAAGTGATGACAATTTTTAAAAAATCTAAGCAGCATAGGGAAGAATTAAAGACAAGAGGGAAGTGATTCATAGGGACACGTTCTAGGTTCCAATCAAGGCATTCTACTTTCAGGGTTTAGGGTAAGGAGATGCCATGCTACGAGGGGGACTAGTCACAGACAGGAACCTGTGTAAATTGATGAAAGTTGATGGACATTAACTATTTTTCACAGAAGAATAAAGCAAGAGATGGCCCACAAACCAAGAGTGAGGCAAGGAAACAGGACAGCCATGGTTGAGATGAGATGTGGCTGGGTCAGAGTCTGAGTAAAGAGCTAATTCAATGATCATGGTTTGTCCACTCTTCTGTACCTCTATTATGGTACAGAAGAAAAGCTTAGAGAATGGCACAGCACAGATTCTCCCCTGGAGCCTTCAGAGAGACCATGACCCTACCAACATCTTGCTTTCAGACTTCCAGAAATGGAGAGAACAAGGCCATGCTGTCTGTGGTGTTTTGTTACAGCAGCCATGTGATACTAATACACCCACTACACTTATTTATACATGATTTGGCCCAAGTTACAGATATATTTCCTAATGTCATAGGATACCAACCTATGTCAGACTGTGGCCCACATTACCAAGGCAATGTTGTTTTCATCTCTCACCCAGCGATACAGTAATTCAAGCAAATGCAGTTATTACCAAGCAAATATGCACTGTTATTTCCAAGCAAATATGCCCAAAGTTAAGTTCATCAAATCAAAACAGAACTAAAAAAGAAAATGCCTTGTATGTAAATTTAGAACTGTTAGAATATTTTAGACCACAGTCAATCACAATGCCAGAATATCAGGGATTTACTACATTTTTACTTTCAAAAAGAAGTCAGTGTACTTTTTCTGGTAATAGTACTTGCCCGTTTCGTGTACTAGAACTTTTTTTCACAGTAATGTTGACAAACACTAATTTAATGTTGCATTTTTGTGCCAGCAAATAAGATAGACATATATGACCCCTTTCTTACATACACTCATGCACATACATACACACAGAAAACAGAAAATGTGTCATTGGTTTTTGTATGAACAAATACGGGGGACAGATTATTCCCAAAAGGCTCAAAGTCAGTAGTTTCATTAGTCAAAGAAAGATTTGATGAGAGGTAGAGATTTTCTATGGCATCCAAATTCTGTTTGGTTTTCAGCTTTACATAAATTATTTAAAACGTAAAGTAATAAACAGTTTTTATAAATCAGGGAGGCAAACACAACCACCCTCAGGAACTGGGCAGTTAATAAAAATAACTGAAGCTGGCCGGACTGTGTTCTTGGGACCAGCTTTGTTTACACATTAAACACCCAGCCTCATTTCCACCAAGAAATGTGTTTTCTCCCACTTTTCTTGAAACTCCCTGCTCAGTTCACCCTTCATCTTCTCCTCTTTGTAGAGGCACAGCTATAAATTATTTTATCTTTCCGTGAATGCTGAGAAGAGAAACACGAGGGCAGCGGCCGTCTGAGTGGCCGGAGCCTCTGGGTCGCTGTGCTGACAAGAACACTCGGGGGATAGCAGCGGGCCAGGCATCAGGGCCGGGCACAGGCCTTGCTGGGCTCCAGCTGGCCACCCCCACGTACGGATGTGCGCCCACACTTACTAGCTAGCCCAGTTTTTAAATGGATTTTATACAAAATCTCCAGATTTCCAAATGTTAGAAAGTTTTTTTTATACACAATGATGGCCAAAAACAGTTTGAGGCCAAACAAAACATGTCTGAGAACAGATTTAGCCAACAGGCTGCTAATTTACAACTGTTGCTAATTGTTACATATTTTTATTGTAGTAAATATACATAACATAAAATTTACCATTTTAATGATTTTTTAGAGTACAGTTCAGTGGCATGAAGTATGTTCACAATGTTGATCAACCATCACCACCATCCATCTCCAGAATATTTTTATCATCCTAAGTAGAAACCCCATGCTCATTAATTTGTGGTGGATTCTTATTATCAACTTTAAAATGAAAATGTCTCAAACAATTACTACATTTGACCAACTCTCAGCTCCAACCTGCTTGCTGCATCCACGTGACCCAACTCTGGACCTCGTTTGCCCTTGGTGATGGTTGCTCGGTGCCCACAAACTTCCTCATGGTCTCTACATCTGTTCTCTCTACTCTTTCTACCTTTGGCCTCAATGAAACGTAAGGCCTATCTGAGAATATCATTTTTCCCATGAGCCTCTTAAGTGGAAACTCCTTATTCTCACCTCAGGTTTGGTAGTTGGGTCAATGTTTGCCTACTTCCGGACATTAAACCTGCTCCCTCTTGTACATATTCCCTGACTTTGAGACTCGCATCATTCAGCTAAATTTCACTTTCCTCCTCCTTATTTCTGTCATCTGCTGTCAATTCTCTTCATTCACTTGCAATTTCAACACCTGGCTTCCAATCTTCAAGTCTGCCTTACCTCTTGTCATCATTTTAGACAACTTCAACATATACTGGATAACCCATCCAAAATATTGAGCTGTTGGCTCACTAAAATCTAACCAACTATAAAATCTAAAATCAGACATCCCATTCTCAAATATAAGTATTTACCCTCAGCTTATTCAGTCCATCACACTACTCTTCCATCTTATTACGACTTCTAATCCACAACCCATGGCTTTCTCTTTGCCTGTCAGCCCCTCTGGCCTTTGCTTCTCTACTTATTTAGGTATTTGCAGACCCTTAGTAGAATAAGTCCTTTGCAAATACTATAGTAATTGCCATGTTTTTTTCTCCCCTGTCAAACACATCAAACCCCAACCCTAGATGAACCCAGTCACCTTTCTGTTCTCACACCCAAACTGGAGAAAATGCAAAACTGAACTCACTGACATCAGTGAAAAGCCAACATCCAAAACACTTTGGCAACCTATCTCCAGGACACTCAGTTGGTTACTTTACTAAATGATTATTTTGTATTTCTATACTCTTTTCAAATCTTTTTCTTCCTCATCTCCCTGAAAGCATCCACTACTAACTTCTATCAGTTTTATCTCCAAAATGTATTCCTAAACCATCCATTTCTCTCCTTCATTGCTGCCCAAACCATTATCATCTCTTGGCCAGGGGTATTGAGGGAATATCTCTCCCTTCTATCTTCTTGCTCTCTCTAGAAATTCTGCACACAGAGATTAGAGTGCTGTTTTAAAAATGTTAATCAAGCCATACTATTTACTGATTTAAAATCAGTCCATTACTTCCCATTGCATTTAAAACACAATCTAAACTCCTTAATATAACCCAGTACCCTGTATGAGCTGGGCCTTTTTCTTCTTTGCCACTTTTTTTGTGCTCATTACATTCCAGCTACACTAGTTTCACATACCAACCCATCCTTCTTCCTGCCTTGGCACATTCTGTTCCCTCTGCCTGCTGTTCTCTCCCTGCCTCCCACCGATCCCTCACCTGTCTTTACCTAGCCAACTTCTATTCGTTCTTTAGGTCTCACTTTTAATGACCTAGCCCTAGAGAAATCTGCTCTGACCAACTCCATTTTAAAATTATGCCCCTTTTATTCCTTCTCCCATGCCAATTTATTTTTCTTTACAACACTTACATAGTTACTTCTTTCTGTCTGTATGTACATATTATAATTTCTGACTCTTTCATTGAGCAGTTCTGGAGGGCAGGAACCATATCTAATTGGATTTCCACCATGTACTAGCTGTGACATCATCAGTACCTTCTGGCTGGCTCACACAGCAGTCTTCTGTGTGTACTGCAGGATGAGTGTCCCAGAAGTATTTGTTGAATTAATGATGAGTGAAAATCCATTCCTGACTCAATAGAGGAGAAGGAAGGCAGTATAGAAAAAGAGAAATGTGGGAGAGGTCATTTATAACTATTTTGGTATGATTACTGGCACCCTTTTCTGTCTTTGCTAAAAAACAAACAAACAAACAAACAAACCTGCCCTACTTCCACTACTTCAAAAACAATCGTACTGTACTTGGACCAGAAGAGACCTTACTACAATACCGCCATATTTTAGAAGAAGGAATTACATTTCGTGACATTTTAACTATAGGGTGACATTCCTTGCTAATGTTTTAAAGCAGGAGTCAGTAAACTACGGCTGGCAGGCCAAAGCAGGCCGGCCGCTGCTTTCATCGATAAACTGTATTAGAGCACAGCCACGGCCGCCGCCCCTTTGCGCGCTGTTGGCCGCTGCTTTCACACTGCAGCAGCAAAGTTGAGCAACTGTGGCCGAGAACACGGCCCGCGAGCCTCAAGCGTTTGCTGTCTGGCCCCTTACAGATGTTTGCCGATTCTTGCTTTTAAGTATTGAAAGTAGACTTCCTTTAAATATCTTTGTCTTTTTCTGATTTGTTTTATCTTTTTCTTGAGATATACATACACCAGAGGCATAAACGGTACTGAACTTCAGTGTACTGCTTGATAAATTTTTACATAGGTGTACACCCACCCATGCAAGCATTACTCAGATAAATATATTGAACATTTCAAGTATTCCAGAAGGTTCTCTCATGGCCATTTCTAGTCAGCCCCTCATGGACAGATAACCACATCTGTAACTTCTATTGCTAACAATTAGATTTGCCTCTTTTTGAGCTAACTTTATATAAATGGAAATCATACAACACAAACTCTTCTTTGCTAACTTCTCCTTAATATGATGTTAGCTCTTTTGTTTCTGTGTTGTATTCCATTGGGTGAAAATTTCATAAGATATTTATCCATTCTTCTGTTAATGAATATTTGGGTTGCTCCTGGGTTTGGGGTATGAACATTCTTGTATGTGCCTTTTGGTGCACATATACACACACACACTCATTTTCCTTGAATATACTATATCTAGGGGTGGGTTTGCTGGACATATTAGCTTAGTAAGTGGTGATTATACCAATGTTCATACCCACCAAATATGTGAGAACTGCATATGTTCCACATCCCTACTAATACTTGATATTGTTACTATTTTCATTTTAGCTATTCTTGTGGGTCCATAGGTGTATCTCATTGTGGTTATCCTTCATATTTCCCTCATACACATCTTTTCATAGGCTTAAAGGTAGTTTGCAAAGCCTCTTTTGTGAGGTACTTGTTTCAAGTCTTCTGACCATTTCTTAAATGGGAAAAATATATTCTTCAACAGATATGTGTATTATGAATATCTTCTACCAGTATTTGGTTTCTTTCATGCTTAGTATTTTGTGTCCTGTGTAAGAAATCTTTGCCTACTCCAAGGTTATAAATACATCCTCCTATGTTTTCTCTGTACATTTATGACTATGATACATGATAAATTACTTTCTGTATATGGTATAAATTAGAGGTCAAGGTTTGTTTTTTCCCTTGTGGATATACAATTGCCCTGACACCATTATTGGGGGGAAAATAAGCCTACTTTCCTTTCCTCACAAAACTGGAGTGGTGTCTTTGTTATAAATCAAGTAATTCAATAGGTGTGAGTCTATTTCTGACTCTTTTGTGTTCATTTGGTTTATAATTTGTCTGATCTTACACCAATACCACTATAGCTCTTAAAATTTGAGTTCTTGCCTTGTAATGAGTTCTCCACCTTTGTTTTTTTTCTTCAGGATTTTTTTGACTAATAGGCCTTTTGAATTTTCATTTAATTTTATAATCAGTTTGGCTATATCGCATCAATTTTAGAATCAGCTTGACTATCTCTACAAAACAAACAAAAAGTAGAATTTTGTTTAGGATTGCATTTAAACTACAAACCAATTTTGGAAAAATAAACATCTTTACCAATCCAAAAACAAGGTATACCTCTTAATTTAGGTCTTAATTTTGCAGAAAAATCCCAGAAAATTATAATGGACCTGAAAATTCCTACCTCCTAGTACCATTGTACTGTAAAGTTGTCACACAACCCACTACTCATGTGTTTATGGTGATGCTGGTGTAAATGAATATACTGTGTTGCCAATTGTATAAAAAGTACTGTATACCAGGGGTCCCCAACAACCAGGCCGCAGACCAGTACTGGTCCATGGCCTGTTAGGAACTGGGTCACACATCAGAAGGTGAACAGCAGGTAAGTGAGTCAAGCTTCACTGTATTTACAGCTGCTCCCCATTGCTAGCATTACTGCCTGAGCTCCGCCTCCTGTCAGATCAGTGGCAGCATTAGATTCTCAAAGGAGCATGAACCCTACTGTGAACTGAGCATGTGAGGGACCTAGGTTGTGCGCTCCTTATGAGAATCTGATGCCTGATGATCTGAGGTGGAGCTGAGGTGGTGATGCTAGTGCTGGGGAGGGGCTGCAAATACAGATTATCATTAGCAGGGAGGTTTGACTGCACAGAGGCCATAATACATCAATTGTTTGCAGACTCATATCAAAACCCTATCAGTGAGTGACAAGCGAAAATTAAACTGCATCAAGTGGAAAGTGAGTTGATGTACTTCAATTGTACAGCTGCATCTGGTGGCAGGCTTTAAGTCAGAATCCAACACTTATTCTAGTCCATGCATAACCTGGCCATTACTTCATTTACCACTTCCATCTGCACCTCTTTCCTGCACTGTGCACTTGTCTCAATCACAGTAGGGTAAGCTCACATGCTAACCCTAGCCAAAATGAGTAAAAAACAAATGTCACTGGAAGTTTCTTTAAAAGGGGGGAAAGACCCAATGATGAGATGACAGAAGACTCTAAGACTGCTAACAAAAAGAAAACAGTATTTTAAAGAAAATACCAAGAGTCCTACTTAAATTATGGGTTCATTGCAACAGGTGACTCACAGTCTCCAAGCATGCTTTATATAATATGTGATGACAAGCTATCCAACAAAGCCAGGAAACCTTCAAAACTGCTTCACCACATGGAGACCAAGCATGCTGCATTAAAAGACAAGACTTAGGCGTTTTCAAAAGAAAAAAAACATGAACACAAAGAACAAAAGCAATTATTGAAGACCACCACTTCATAAAATGTGTCCACACTGAGAGCATCATTCTTAGTGGCTCACTGCATTGCTAAAGCTAAAAAGCCCTTTACTCTTGGTGAAGAGTTGATCCCGCCTGCTGCTAAGGACAGTTGTCATGAACTTTTGGCAGAGGCTGCAGTTCAATAGGTGGTATGTATTGCTCTTTCTGCTAGCACCCTAACTAGATGAATTGATGAAATAGCGGGGGATATTGAGGCACAATTGTTAAAGAGGATTAATGAGTCACTGTGGTACACAATCCAGGTTGACGAGTCTACTGATGTTGACAACAAGGCAACAATGCTTGTCTTTGTGCGATGTATTTTTCAGGAGGATGTGCATGAGGATGTGTTATGTGTGCTTTTGTTGCCAGCCAACACCACAGCTGCAGAACTGTTCAAGTCTTTGAATTATTACATATCAGGAAAGCTGAATTGGTCATTTTGTGTCAGTATATGCTCGGATGTGGCGGCTGCCATGACTGGACAGCTTTCTGGTTTCACTACTCGGGTCAAAGAGGTCACTTCTGAATGTGAGTCTACGCACTGTGTCATCCGTAGAGAAATGCTGGCTAGCCAAAACAAAATGTCACCTGAACTTAACATCATTTTACAGGATGTGATTAAAATTATCATCCACGTTAAAGTACATGCCCTTAACTCACATCTGCTCGTGTGGCTCTGTGAGGAGATGGACTCAGAGCACACACCTCTTCTTACACACAGAAGTGAGGTGGCTTTCTACAGGTGGGCCACTGGCCAGAGTGTTCGAGTTACAAAAGACACTCCAGAGATTTCTTTTAGAAAAATGGTCACCATTGGCAGCCCATTTCAGTGACACAGAATGGGTCACAAAACTTGCTTACTTCTGTGACATAGTCAACCTGCTCAACAAACTCAATGTGCCACTTCAGGGGAGAATGACAACTGTGTTCAAATTGGCAGTTAAAGTGGTTGCATTCAAAGCAAACTGGAGTTATGGGGTGATGAGTGAACACTGGATGTCTGACATGTTTCAAACATTAGCAGAGATTTTGAAAGAGACTGAGCCAGGCCTTCTTTCTCCCAACTGGTGCATGGTCACCTATCTCAGGTTCCAAAAGAGTGTGAGCATTACCTCCCAACCACAAAAGACCCCCGAACTGGGAAGGAATGGATATATGAGCCAATAAGCCAGGTGAATCAACTTTGTCCATGCTAGAAAAGGATCAACTGATTGAGACCACAAATGACAGGTAGCCTTAAAAATAAGATTGAGACAACTTCAGACCTCCATATGTTCTGGATTAAAGTCAAGGCAGAATATCCTGAGATTGCCACAAAAGCACTGAAAAGCCTGCTTCCATTTCCAACATCCTATCTTTGTGAAACAGCATTTTCTGCAGCGACAGCGACCAAAACGAGATTGGGGGTAGACTGGACATAAGCAACACGTTTCAGGCATCACTGCCTCCCATCACCCCCAGCTGGGACTGTCTACCAGGGGTCCCCAATCTTTTGGCGTCTCTGGGCTGCACTGGAAGAAGAGTTGTCTTGGGCCACATATTAAATACACAAACACTAATGAAAGTTGATGAGCAAAAAAAAAGGTTTTAAGTAAATCTATGATTTTGTGTTGGGCCACATTCATAGCCATCCTAGGCCACATGCAGCCTGTGGGCCATTGGTTGGACACCCCTGGTAGTTGCAGGAAAACAAGCTCAGGGTTTCCACTGATTCAGCATTATATTAAGGACTATAATTATTTCATTATATATTACAATGTAATAATGATATAAATAAAGTACACAATAAATGTAATGTGCTTGAATCATCCCCAAACCATCCCCCTCCCCATCCCCAGTCCATGGAAAAATTGTCTTACATGAAACCGCTCCTTGGTGCCAAAAAGGTTGAGGACCCCTGCTGTATACCATATTTTTATTGCACATTTTCTATGATTAGATATGTTTAGATACAAAAATGCCATTGTGTTGCAGTTGACTATAGTATTCAGTATAGTGACATGCTATAAGGGTTTGTAGCATAAGAGCAATAGGCCATGTATATAGCCTAAGTGTGCAGTATACCATCTAGCTTTTGTGAGTACATGCTATGAAGTCTGCATAATGACAAAGTTGCCTGACAATGAATCTCCCAGAACATATCCCCATTGCTAAGTGATGCATGACCATATACATATATATACACACACGTATGTGTACGTGTGTGTATATACTATATGTGGTGTGTTTGTTCATTTGGGGGTTTTGTTTTTGTTTGCATGCTCCTTTCTCTAGCATGAGCTGGTCTGCAACTGATTTCTCTCTGTCTTTGTGGCTGAGTCTGCCCTAGCACTCAGCAAATATTCTTTTAGGGGAAAATAGCTGTTTGATGATCCTGTAAATTCTAATTCATCCATACTGACCAACATGGATATAAAAAATTCTGTTTTTCCCCTTTATTTTCCTATGATAGCCTATGCTCAGACTCTGCAAATGCTGCCAGGTGAGAAGATAGCTAGCACTTTTAGCTTCACTCTTTAAATTTATTTCATCCATACTTATTTGCTTTTAGAGCTCACCAATATCTTTAAAAATATTACTTTTGTAATCTGTCTTTTAGTTGTGAGAGCTTTCTGCTGCTACCACATCACACTCAGAAGCAGAAGTGTTCATGTCTCTAATGATTTTGTAAATCTTAATGTCATTAAAAAAGAAAAATATCCTAAAGCATTATTCCAGGTAAAAAATTTTCCTGGTGGAGCATAACTGATTTTTACAGGCAGCTGAAAGGAAAATAGGATTCACTTAAAAGAAATTCACTGCATAGCACATGTAGATGAGGTATATCGATTCCACAAGTAATATGGAACAGATTTCTAGCCTTTGCCCATTCCCATTTTCCCTCTTTCCTGGGCCACAGAGTAGAGCCATGGTTCCAGCCCTCACGAAGGGCCATGTGCCAACGTGTGACCCGTGGGCTATGAGCACAAATAATGTGTGACACTTTCAGGAAGAGGCATTCAAGAACGAGTAGATTTCTTTACACTTTACTTTTCATGAAACCATGGAGGTCACATGTTTAGACGTGGAACCATTCAAGCCTAGTTGCCTAAGCCACTGATGGCAAAGAGAGCCACTCTGGAGAGTTGCTGGGCTTGAATCTAAAACTGTCGTATAGACTACTAGACATTATAGGCAATGGTTATCATAAAATTACTTGTGAAGGAAGGTTAGTGAAGCATATCCTTTAATTACATGGTATGGAATTATAGGAATCTTTTTTTTTCTTTTTCATTTCACCCTTGAAGCCTATACATTTAAAAAAAAGCTATATTTATTCTGAATTAAGCTGTATCATACCTTAAACTTAAAGTAATTTTACTGATACCATCTAGCATATTAACAGTAGGGACTTTCCAGTCTCAGTAAATTAAAGTTATATGCTTAAAGAGGGCAGCAAATTTTAGCCTTTAGTTTTTTCTTTTCTCATCTATCATACCATACCCTTTAGCTGAGGGCACTACATTCAACCCTTTCCTTTTCAAAGTGATCTCTCTTTCCCTCTCCCAGTTCCTCCCACCCATGTTAAAACCTACTTGAACCTACTAGAAAACCTATTATAAAGACCTATGTTGCAAGCTGTTTTTGCCTAATAGTAGCTCAATACAGTATCTTCTTGGATAGCCTGAATTTTAATTAGAAAAATATGTGTTGTAGTTCTACACATCAACTTGACTGGGCTGCAAGTTGCTCAGATAATTGTTTAAACAGTATTCTAGGTGTTTCTGTGAAGGCATTTTTGTATGGGATTAACATTTAAAGCAATAGACTGAGTAGAGCAGATTGCCCTCCCTGATGTTGCTGGGCCTCATCCAATCAGTTGAAGGCCTAAATGGGACAAAAAGGCTGACTCTCCCCATAGTCAGCGAGAATTCCCTCTGCCTGACTACCTGAATGCTGGGACCTTGTTTTTTCCTTGCCTTAAAACTGCAACTGAAACATCAGCTCTTCCTGGGTCTCCAGACTCCTGAGGTTTGGAGTGGAACCACACCATTGGCTCCCCAGCTTGCTTGTTACAAATTTGGGGATTTGTCTCCACAGTTGAGATCTGTCTGCCTGATGTTGGTTCTGTTTCTCTGGAGAACCTTGACTAATACACCATCCCATGACATTAGAATTATAGCCTGTATGTGAACATCACACTTTTCAAGAGTCTAGAGAGTTGGTAGTTATCCCACCCCCAACAATGGATGAAAAGAAATTTCCAAGCAGAAGCAATGGCAAAAAAGCCAATATACACTAGCAAAGCAAATTATTGAAAGCTAAACATGGTTGGTATGCCTACTTACCATAAGTAAAGAAATGTTGAAGCAATTGCAGAAAATGGAGACAAATGGGACCAGGAAGAAGGAAAAAAAAAAAAAGTGGAGACAAAAGAGCTAGCCAGGAAAGGCCACAGACAGCAGGAGCGACAGAGATGAAATACAGCGGTGCTTGATCTGCAGGCCTCCTGATGGAAGAAAGGATTTCAGGGAAACCTGGAAAATGGAGAAGAAGCACAACTTGCAACTAGAGTAAGATGTCTGGGGCTGGTGATGTCTAGTTAACTTATATCCACCATGCGCATTGATGAATATTTTGATTAAACTTATAATGAAGATCTGGAGTTATTAAGATAACATTCTTCAGTGGATTTTTATTTTGTCATCTATCACACTGTATTGTAATTAATCCTACTCCATTCTCTATTTCTATGTTACAAACCACCCAAAATATAGTGATTTAAAGCAATGGTGCACTGTCCTCACAATTCTGTAGGTTGTCAATCTGAGTGAATTTTCTGCTGGACTCATCTGGGATCAACCATGTGGCTGTAGCCATCTGACATTCCTACTCAAGATCAAGACAGCCTCAGTCACATCCTGGGACCCTAACATTGGCAAGGCATCTTGGCTCTCCCCATAAAGCCTTTCATCCTCCACTAGGACTAGCTTCTTCCCAGCACCATGTTCTCAAGGTCTCAGGTGAACAAACCTCAGTATGTGATACGTATCAAGCCTCTGCCTGGGTCATGTTTGCTGATGTGCTATTGGCCGAAGCAAGTTACATAAACAAATCCAGAGTCAATGGGGGAGGGTCCACATCCAGGCAAGAATGCCAGGAGGCTGATTTATCCTAAAAAACTCCCATATCCACTGTGAACTTAAGAATTTAGACTATCTGGTAAGTCTTGCTTTGCATTTTCTCAACCCGACCTGCCATCTGTGGTGTGTATTTCAGTGAAGCCCGAAGTCTGTTAAGAACACCCACTAAAAAAATAAAAAATAAAAAAAATTTAAAAAAAAGAATTTAGAATATCAATAGCATTTCCATTACTGAGTACTTGCCTGGCAATCATAGTGCATAATTCATATCTGAGCAGTAGTACTCCCTAGGGAGAATTTTAAACATTTTAGACAATATGTTGGGTGTTCTAGTAAAGTATAGCCTGAGCATGCACATTTGAAATGTATATTGTTTTATTATTAATTCTGTATCTTGTAGTTCTCCCTTATATTGTAGTTTATTATATTGATTTTTTAAAATATTAGGTGTGCATAAGTTATATTACCCACGAATTTTCCCTCAGTATAGTAAATAGTTACATTACAAAATATTTGTTACAATACCACAGTGTTTCAGGTCTGATATTTGGGAAATTAATGAGCTAAGTTCGAGTGTTTAAGGACAGTCTTCCGTTATTCGTGAACTGTTCTAGCCCAGACGAATTATCACTAGACTATATTTTAAGTTGTTATTGTTATTTTGATCTCTGTGTGGTAAGAATGTGGGGCAGGAAGGGCAGAGGGGGGTCATTCATGGTTCAGGAGGCAGTGAAAAATCACTAAACGTGCGTACCTTACTCCGCCAGACCCAACACTTCTCCAGACCCCCAAACTGCTTCAACCACCCTCCTTGGCACCGCAAATTTGCATACATTGTTTGAATTGTTAACTTAAACAACACTACACGCAGGATTTTTTCCTAGCTTCAGCGTGTAACTGAACAGCAGACTGTGCAATTCCTGTGCCCAGCAGCTGGAGGGGGGAGAGGATGCGCTCGGCACACAGTAGGAACATTGTAAACGCTGATTGACCCAGCTCCTAGCGGCGGCTGAGGCGAAACCACCCACTCTCCAAGCAGTGTCCTTATCTCTCTCCAAGTCCACACCCCTGGCCAGAGCGGTAGCAGATGGCGAGTCCCGGATGCCAGGTGTGCATCACGGCCGGTGCAGTCTGGGGCACAGAGTTCTTTGGTTCCTGTTCCACCCCAGTCCTCCCCTCCCCGCGAGCTCTGCGCCACACGTGGTGTCGGCCGCGGCGGGATCCCGGGAGCGGAGGGCTAGAAGGACGGAGATCGGGTGCCCGCCAGGCACCCGCCTATCTTCTTCTCAGTTCTGCGTCACCTGGCAGCCAGAGCAGTCTCCCAGTCTTCCCACCTCCCTCTCTGCAATCATCCGCCTTTCTTCCTCCCTCTTCCCCCATCCTCTCTTTCCTTATATCATTTTGCTTTGCTTCTTCTGCCCACTCCCCAGCGGGTTTTCCTCCCCACAGACGCGCCACCCCAGCCCGCCTGCGCACACACTCCAATTGTAGGTCAACTGGTGTGCAAACGTGGGCTTAGGTTTTCTCTTAAGGGCTTTTCCAGAAGTGAAATCAGGCTCATTCCCCACTGGGCTCCAACTGTAATCGCTTTTACTCGGCTGTTGGGTTGGGGGTGGGGATTCTGTGGAGTGTGCTCGTATCCACACCGCACGTTGGAATCACTGGGATGGTTTCGGGACGCCCCGGGGTGGGGTAGCTAGTCACATCCGGACACTTGCAGAAAGGCAGAGACACGCGAATGCTTGGGGGCACTAAGAGCCGAACCTCTACACAAAGCTTAGCTCCAAAGAACCACGCCCCGGGCGCAGACTCTACCAGTTATTTACCTGCCGTAAGCTCCCTCTTTCAGGCCTGAAACAGGGGTCGAATCACTGGAGCACTGATGCATCCTTGGCAAGGGTCCCTGGCACGTTAGGACGCCTTCACGTCTCCTGAGATTTCCCACCCCACCTTGCCTTTCCCGCGCGAGCGTGGGGCGAGGAGGGCTTACCCTGACGAAGTTCTTGGGGAGGGGATGCTTGACGATGAGGGAGCAATAAATTGTCAATTTCCCTCCCCCCTGTGGCTTTTTCTCTGCCCTCGCCTGACGCGCACACACGCCCCGCTCTGCCCTCCTCAAACAGCCCAGGCAGCCGCACGCTCAGTGGGGCCTCAGTCTTGGGGTAGCCGGGGGAGGGTGCCCAGCTGGGGCCCAAATGTCGAAAGCTGGACGGAACGTGGGGGCCCAGACGCGCAGCATTCAGAGAGCATTTAGGCTTCCAGAGCGCAGGCTGTGGGCAGAGAGAGAGAAAGGGACCAAGTGGCTGGCAGTTCCGGTCAGTGACGGAACTGGTAACCATAGCTCAGAGCTAAACTGGTTCTGGGGGTGGGGTGGGGGATGGAGCCCAGCGCCCTGGGAATGACGCCCCCCACCCGCCAGCCGCAGCCAGTTGCAAGCTTAAAGGGGGGCTACGAGCTCGGGACCGCCCGGGGGCATCTTCCCTTGGGCTGCTGTGTGTGCGCGCGCGTGCGTGTGTCTTCAGCTCCTTCTACGGTCGTAAAGCCTAAACGGAAGACGGGTGTTAAAGTCTGCTGACAGGATCGCTTGAAACATGTTTACAGTAGGAAAGACTTTCCTCCAGAAAGCACAGCCTGAGTCGATTCCAATTTTTTTCCTCCGTGTAACAAATCGAAAGGGGAGCGGAGGCCTTCGAGGCGGGACCAGGCTGAACACCGTTAATCTTGTCGAATCCTCTCCGAGCTCCGGGCAGAGGAGCGGGGCCTGCGCCACAGGGTCGCTGCGCTCGTCCAAGCGTCCTGGCCCAGGGAACCATGTTTCCAGGAGGAGTGGCCTTTGCTGGTCCTGAAGTAATTGCACGCTGCTTCTCTGCACCGCTCTCAGAAACGGAAATCTGCCGGCGGAGAAAACGCATTCTAACTCTGCAGTATACGGAGGCTGTAATTGACCATCTCCAGGGTTCAGTTACTAGATCCAAACGGGAGCTGGCTGGTTTCCCCAGTCTCGGGGAGCTTCTGACAAGTGAACAGGAGGCAGAGATCGGTTGATCTAAACTTTGATTTATGAAAGAAAAAATTCATCAAAATTCACCGACACACCCTATTTGCCGCTGGTTGTTGAAAATACTACTAAAGAAGATAGAATACTAGAGGATGATGAGGGTTCGGGAGTGGAAGAAGGAGAAAAAGAAGTCTGTCCGATCCCCCACGTTTTCCCACAGCTCCACGACGTAGGGAGGCTCAGCGCTGCCACCTGGCGGCGGCTCCTTCCCAGGTTGGGAGCCGGATGGCTGCAAAGCAAACTCTGGCTCCCCCTGGGTGTGCCTGGACTGGGCCTTTCGAAATGGAGCAGAAGCTCCTATTCATGCTTCTAATCTACAAGGCTCAAACACTCGTTTTCAGAAAATTGAGAGGAAAGGAAAATGAATTGGCATTGGTATGAAGTGCTTATTTAAACTTATCAGGTGCTAGTGGTTGGTTAGAAGGGTAGAGAAAATAGTAAAAATTATTAGAATGTGGGGTTCTTAGTTTATTCTAAGAGTAAAAATATATCATGGATTTCATTTTACTCCAGAATACTATTTTGATATTTTGCAAATAAGAAATACTTCCATATTACTTTTATTTTTTTTTTCAGTGCAATCCACCAAAAGGAAGTCCAGTTCCAATACACTTCATCCGCCCCAAAGGATGAAGTGTAAATTATGTTTGAGAAATCAGCCTCAAATGGAGGGTTCTTTTCCAGAAAATTTTGAACAGAAAAGCCTGGGGCCTTTCAGTTGACAAAGGCCAATGACATCAAATTTCCCAGGGCTTCTTCCCTGTCTGTTAAAGTAACAGAGTTTTTTTTTTTCCTTCTTTATTTTTATTTGAACTGAATACTTGTCAGGTCAGCCTAGCTCTTACAATCATAGTTTCTATAACCAAGACAAGGCAAAATCTTGCAAACCAGTGCAAATCCAGATTTGTTAAACTAATTTCCATTCAGGTTTTCCCCTCTCTATGCTATAGGAATATATTAAGCAGTGGGATAGAATCTTATTTCCACCTATACAATTTTATGGATGTGAGATTTTATGTTGCACAGGTGTATGAGAGCAGAAGAAATGAATTAGCAGATCTCAAATAGAATTTCATTATTTAATGGAAAATAAAATATTTCCCTTAATTCAAAATTTGAAGTGTCTAACATCATTGCTGAAAAAGACAATTAGTCTGTTACTCTAACACATAAATGTTTTTTGCAAAATTATCTTGGGTTTACTGTTAAAATGACTTAAAGAATAGCTTTATTAAGAATTACTTAGGAATTACTTCCTGTACTGCAAAACCAGCAGAGGGAACACTGAGTACTGATTTAGTAGGGGCCACCAAATATCTGGTATTTGGGGAAAAAATGTCAGTAATGGAGAACTGCTTATAAAGTACATAAAGTTAAGTAATCAGAACACAGAAATCTTTCTCATTATTTGCTATTCAGAGGCCTAACACATTCCACCATGCATATACTTACTCAGTAGGTGAGAAAGACAACTTTAATAAAAGGCTGTATGTCACATGTTTTCTTACATTTTAAGACAACTACTAAGTACAAACCTACTTCAGAAGTCTAAGCATTCATATATACTATGATAATCTTATAAAGTAAATGGAAATTACTAATACTATATTTCTTCAATTCTAAGAACTTTTTCATTTTCAACATCTCTGAAATAGGGCTATGTCCTACAACTGGGAGCTGTCATGGTTTAATCAGCAGTTTTTCTTCCTTAGTGGCATGTAACAATGGTGTTCCTTAAAATCTATTGGATTTGTTGCAACACAGAAAGTACAGTGAACAATAGAAATAGCCCAGTGGCTATTTTTTTGGTACATACTTTTTAAAAATATGTGTTTTAAGCACAAACAAAATTACTATGACTGCTTTAACTTTCACTTTTCATATTCCGTAGTAGAGCATAAATGTCTTTAGAAATATAATCAATTCACTCACCTTGACTGAATTGTCACAAAATAGCTACACTCTCAAATCACTTTTTGGTACAAATTTGAAAATAAGTACAGTATTTATAATTTTTTATTTTAGTGACAATATTGATTTTACAAAAAACAAACCTCTTAATCTTAATGTCAGATTGGTAATATTTAGGGCTGTGCTTTGGTGTGCATACCAAAGAAAATAAAATGTATGATAACACACCCAACTTTGCTTTATGCCAAAAAAATGTGCCTGTGATGTTTTTTGTTTGTTTTTAAGATTTGTTTCCCCTTCTAAAAGAAAAAGTATATAACTTGGGTAGCTAATGGTCAAATATTTTTTGCTTTTACCCACAAAAACATTCTTGCTTGTGGTTAATCCTTAGAGATCCACTCAGATGTCTCCAAAGGGTGTTCTTTCCAGTAAAATTCTAAATCTGACAACCTGGGCCTCTTGCCAGCCTACATACTTTAGAAGTTTGACAAGATAAATAGAAATCTGCTGCCTAGCACTAGTTTGATCTGAATCGAAAGCTGACTTAATTATGTTAGGTTGACCCTCCCTAACCACCTATCACTGGCCTGTAGAAAAACAGTTTACTATTATGGTATTAGGGAGACCATTTTTTTACTAGAATTCTAATTTTCACACCTTGGAACAAAGGTAATTTTTGTGGCCACATTAACATGTGTTCTGACTAAGTAGGCACCTTTTCTTTGCCACATTATTCACAATGGTCTTTACAAAGATCCTTTCTTTTAAAATCATTGGAACTACAGGGTTGCCGCTACTGTCCTTGGGTGGTTTACATCCACAATCTGTGATTATTTTTTTCACATCAGTGGCCATCTTTAATTCTAGTCTCTTGAACAATAAGATGCTTCTACTTGGAGTGTCTCAAGCACTTGAATTATCAAGGGAAGGATAACAGCATCCACTGAGGGTTTACTATATATCAAAATCATTAAACCTTTACAACAACCCCATATAAAATAGCTCCTAGTGTTCCTGAAGCCAAGGAGGAAAACTGAGACTTGGTCACATCCCCAGGGTTACAAAACCAGTAAGAAGAACCAATAGCCAGGTCTAATATAAATCCAGAGGCTCCATTCTCTTCTGCTACTAGTTACCACCTTCTACAGTTTCTCTTTGCCTTGGCCTTTCAGTTCCATTTGTGGAGGAATATACAGAAATGAATATATATATATGAAAGGAGAAGGTTTTCAGGGGGACAGGGAAAAGGACAGAGTGTGAAGTAATCTTTCATTTTGAAAATGTGGAAAACAAATATTTAGAAAGTACACAATTGATTCTCATCCTTTACTCACCATTATCATCCTATACAAAACTATGGAAATTCTCCCATTGAATTAATTATGGAACATTGCCTAACGTGTTCCACCAGAGAGCTCCTCTGTTTGGGTTATCTAGGATTTATAGAGGAGTTTAAATCACTTCAAAAAAAAAACCCTGTTTGGTTAAGAAAGCAAGTAATTATTGCAAAATTTCCTCTTTTCTGCCTTCCACAAAAATTGCTCTGAAGGGATTTACACAATACATCAACATCTGTGCTGTACCTAGAGTTGTTAAAATAATTGTGATGACAGGTGTCTAGGTACCACTTTCTTAATGGTTTTCAATATTCATTGATTTATTGTTGTAGCTTTCCTTCCCCCCTTTTTACATCATTGGCTTTATGAAGGAACCAAGGAACAGATTTTGCACGAGAGACTGAGTCTTTATTCCAATACTGAAAAGAACTAATAAAAATAATCACTTGGCTTTTAAGCAGAAAGCTTCCATTTACAGTTATTTCACCCTCCCCCCCTTCTAAGCCCCTTGTTACCTAACATAATGGTTGGAGTACATTTCCTTCTCTCCCCTTAATAATTTCATGCATTAACATCCTCTTCTCACACGCGCGCGCACACACACACACACACACACACACACAGCAAAAGGAAAAAAGAGGCAGCAGAAATCTCAGCTGTACTTCTAGCCCTTTTAAAAAGTTTGCTCTCTAAATTGGAATGAGGTCAGATTTGGAGCTTCTCATTGCACGCGGAGATTATTATTGCATCGGGTTCCAAGCCAATGGGAAGCTCGGAGGAGGGGCTTGGCACGAGGAAGCGTTGGTTACAGCGGCTGATTGGCTGCGGCCAAGACTGTGAAAGGATAAAGAGGCGCGAGGCGGAATTGGGGTCTGCTCTAAGCTGCAGCAGGAGATACGGTGTGTGAGGGAAGAGGCCGGTTTCGCTCCTGAGTCTCTAGTTTTTGCACGCTCTTTAAGAGTCTGCATTGGAGGAATTCTACCATTACCAGCTCCCTTCTTGCATAAGGGAGGCAGAAGCATACATTTATTCATGCCAGTCTGTTGCATGAAGGCTTTTTGGCTTCCTACCTTGCAACAAAATAATTGCACAAACTCCTTAGTGCTGATTCCGCCCACAGAGAGTCTTGGAGCCAGAGTCTCTTTTGCTTTGCATTGTAAGAAAGGGACTAAGTGATAGAGATGATGTCGCTTTCCTGAGCTCCTGAGAGCGCTCGTGAACTGGAATCAACTGCTTCAGGGGAAGGAAAAAGAGAGAGAGACTTGCCTGGGAGGCGGCGAGAAACTTGCATTGGAAGCTCCAGCAACCAGCATTCAAGAAACTCCTCTCCACTTTAGCACAGTCTCCAGACTCAGAGCCAAGAGACAGAGCAAACTGCGGCGCGGTGAGAGAAAGAAACAGGGAGGGAGAGACTCTCCAGTCTGGGAACTATAACTCCTCTGCAAGAGGCGCAGGACTCCTTCCCCTGATCTTTTGGAGACTTTCCTCTCGCCCACCTCCGCCCCGACCGGGAGTGGAGGGGTCCGCTCGGCTGCCGCGAGCGTTCTCCCGCTCGGCGTGCCCTCAGCCGGAGGAGCCGGGAGGGCCCGGCGATCGCGCCGCGGCCGCCGCGAGGCTGTGAGCGCGCGTGGGAGCCCGCCGAGCCGAGGCCATGGTGCAGCAAACTAACAACGCGGAGAACACGGAAGCGCTGTTGGCCGGCGAGAGCTCGGACTCGGGCGCCGGCCTCGAGCTGGGCATCGCCTCGTCCCCCACGCCCGGCTCCACCGCCTCCACGGGCGGCAAGGCCGACGACCCGAGCTGGTGCAAAACGCCGAGCGGGCACATCAAGCGGCCCATGAATGCCTTCATGGTGTGGTCGCAGATCGAGCGGCGCAAGATCATGGAGCAGTCGCCGGACATGCACAACGCTGAGATCTCCAAGCGGCTGGGCAAACGCTGGAAGCTGCTCAAAGACAGCGACAAGATCCCTTTCATTCGGGAGGCGGAGCGGCTGCGCCTCAAGCACATGGCTGACTACCCAGACTACAAGTATCGACCCAGGAAGAAGGTGAAGTCCGGCAACACCAACGCCAGTTCTTCGGCCGCCGCCGCCTCCAAGCCCGGGGAAAAGGGCGACAAGGTCGGTGGCAGCAGCGGGGGCGGCCACGGGGGCGGCGGCGGGAGCAGCAACGCGGGGGGCGGAGGCGGCGGCGCGAGCGGCGGCGGCGCCAACTCCAAACCGGCGCAGAAAAAGAGCTGTGGCTCCAAGGTGGCGGGCGGCGGGGGTGGCAAGCCGCACGCCAAGCTCATCCTGACGGGCGGCGGCGGGAAAGCGGCAGCCACCTCCTCCTTCGCGTCGGAGCAGGCGGGGGCTGCCGCCCTGCTGCCCCTGGGCGCCGCAGCCGCCGACCACCATTCGCTCTACAAGGCGCGGACTCCCGGCGCTGCAGCCTCTGCGGCTGCCTCGGCCCCCGCCTCGCTCGCGGCCCCTGGCAAGCCCCCGGCCGAGAAGAAGGTGAAGCGCGTGTACCTGTTCGGCGGCCTGGGCGCCGCGGCGTCGCCCTCGAGCGTGGGCGCAGCCGCCGATCCTAGCGACCCCTTGGGCCTGTATGAGGAGGGGGGCTCCGGCTGCCCGCCCGACGGGCCGAGCCTGAGCGGCCGCAGCAGCGCCGCCTCGTCGCCGGCCGCGGGCCGCTCGCCCGCCGACCACCGCGGCTACGCCAGCCTGCGCGCCGCCTCGCCTGCGCCGTCCAGCGCGCCCTCACACGCGTCCTCCTCGGCCTCGTCCCACTCTTCTTCTGCCTCCTCCTCCGCCGGCTCCTCGGCCTCCGACGACGAGTTCGAGGATGACCTGCTCGACCTGAACCCCAGCTCAAACTTTGAGAGCATGTCCCTGGGCAGTTTCAGCTCGTCGTCGGCGCTGGATCGGGATCTGGACTTCTCCCTGGAGCCGGGTTCGGGCTCGCACTTCGAGTTCCCGGACTACTGCACGCCCGAGGTCAGCGAGATGATCTCGGGGGACTGGCTGGAGTCCAGCATCTCCAACCTGGTCTTCACCTACTAACGGCGCGTGGAGAGGAGGGCCGGGGCGACTGAGGTAGAAAAAGTGGACAGAGAGAGTAGAAAGAAGAAAGGGGAAAAAATGGAAAAGGAAAAAAAAAAGTAATGAGTGAGGTCGGCTTGCTCGCGTCGCGGTCGAAAAAGAGGAGTGCGCGGCGTTTGGGGACCCACGCTCCCATCCCCCATCCCCTCTGGGGACGCGGTGGAGCTGAGGGAGACGGGCGACCTTTTTATTGTTGTGGTTGATGTTGTTGTGATGGCAAAAAAACAAAAAACAAAAAAAAAAAGCTTCGAATGTCCTCCCCTTTGTGTGAAGAGACCCCCTCCTCCCCCCAGGCTTCCGGACTGGTAGGCACCCCAGCGAGAAGCTGAGTTGGGAATTTTCTGGAGACTGAAGGAATCTCGTCCCTCTCTTTTCGCCTCCTTAGTGTTTTTATATTTTTGTTGTTTGGTTTCTTGGTCAAGAGAAGAGGGGGGTAAAAAAAAAAAAATCCAGCGCGTCCCTGGGGACTTTGTCCTCAGCACTCCCTTCCCCCCACCCTGAGGAAGACGCAAGGCTTGGAGAGGCGAGTTTGACCGGCAGATGTTTTGGGGCCGCGCAGGCTCCAGCGACGGGACTGAGAGACTCCATGCAGGCCAATGCCCGTCTTTTTTCCTCCCCCCGCCTTCCCCCCTTTCTTTTTTTCCTAGCCCCTGCAGCCGGAGGAGATGCGGAGTGACCCGGGCTCGGAAATGACCTGAGAACCTGGTTGGAAGAAGCCACACCAGCGAGGGCGGGAGGGGGGGCGGGGGCTGCAAGGACGCGGACTGGAAAGGGGCGAGTAACAAACTGAGACGGATTTGCACGTTGGGGAGAAGGTGGCGGCGGCTCCGGTCTCCCGCCTTCCACGTGGATGAAATCAGCGAGGGGACCTCCCGGGCCTACGGGAGGAAAAGCGACTGTTGGATGTGGTCCCGGGCAGTGGAGGGCGAGTGGTTTCTGGGGGAAAGAGGTTTTTTTCTTCTCTTAATTGGAATCGTGATGGTGTTGGATTATTTCACTGGTGGGGTTACTATAGCATGTTCTCCTGTCTATCTTTTAAAGATTTCTGTATGAGACTGTTGAGCAGTTTTTAAAATAGTGTAGGATAATATAAAAAGCAGATAGATGGCGCTCTGTTTGATTCCTACAACAAAATTATCACCAGCTTTTTTTCATTCTTAACTCTTTAAAGGATTCAAACGCAACTCAAATCTGTGCTGGACTTTAAAAAACAATTCAGGACCAAATTTTTTCTCAGTGTGTATGTGTTTATTCCTTCTAGGTGTAAATGAGAAGACGTGTTTTTTTCCCTCACCGATGCTCCATCCTCGTATTTCTTTTCCTTGTAAATGTAATCAGATGCCATTTTATATGTGGACGTATTTATACTGGCCAAACATTTTTTTTTCTTATTTTGTCTTTTTCTTTCTTTTGTACTTTTATTTCTTCCTTCCTTCCTTTTTTCTTCCTTTCTTTTCTTTCTTTTCCTTTTTTTTTTTTTTTTTTTTTGGTAGTTTGTTGTTACCCACGCCATTTTACGTCTCCTTCACTGAAGGGCTAGAGTTTTAACTTTTAATTTTTTATATTTAAATGTAGACTTTTGACACTTTTAAAAAACAAAAAAAGACAAGAGAGATGAAAACGTTTGATTATTTTCTCAGTGTATTTTTGTAAAAAATATATAAAGGGGGTGTTAATCGGTGTAAATCGCTGTTTGGATTTCCTGATTTTATAATAGGGCGGCTGGTTAATATCTCAGTTTAAAAAAATCAGCCCCTAATTTCTCCATGTTTACACTTCAATCTGCAGGCTTCTTAAAGTGACAGTATCCCTTAATCTGCCACCAGTGTCCACCCTTCCACCCCAGTCTGATGAAGGGGAGGAGAATTAGCCAAACACTGTATGCTTTTAAGAAAAACACATTTTTTAAACAAAATACTGTTCTGTCCAGAGGCTTTAACACTGGTGCATTTACAGCAAAAAGGGATCCTGTAGCTTTAATTTGTAAACCACATCTTTTTTGCACTTTTTTTATAAGCAAAAACGTGCCGTTTAAACCACTGGATCTATCTAAATGCCGATTTGAGTTCGCGACACTATGTACTGCGTTTTTCATTCTTGTATTTGACTATTTAATCCTTTCTACTTGTCGCTAAATATAATTGTTTTAGTCTTATGGCATGATGATAGCATATGTGTTCAGGTTTATAGCTGTTGTGTTTAAAGATTGAAAAAAGTGGAAAACATCTTTGTACATTTAAGTCTGTATTATAATAAGCAAAAAGATTGTGTGTATGTATGTTTAATATAACATGACAGGCACTAGGACGTCTGCCTTTTAAGGCAGTTCCGTTAAGGGTTTTTGTTTTTAAACTTTTTTTTGCCATCCATCCTGTGCAATATGCCGTGTAGAATATTTGTCTTAAAATTAAGGCCACAAAAACAATGTTTGGGGGACAAAAAAAGAAAAATCATGCCAGCTAATCATGTCAAGTTCACTGCCTGTCAGATTGTTGATATATACCTTCTGTAAATAACTTTTTTTGAGAAGGAAATAAAATCAGCTGGAACTGAACCCTAAATCTTGACTTTTGTCATTATTATGCCTGATGCCTAAGATTAGGAGGGCCCTGTAGTGTGTAGAAACACCACCTGCCTTAGCCTTGAAACAGGTGAGTTCTCAGAGAGGAGACTGTTAAATGCCACCTTATTGAGGAATACTAAGTTCCTCTCTGCCAAATCTGGCAGGCCCTGACCCTGAAATGATGGCGTCAGCTGAATATGTGTCAACTCTATGCGCTTTCTAGGAATTTTCTAGGAGTTCACTACATTTTTCGAAAATGCTCTTTGTCTTGCAATTTTAAAGGCGGGGAGGGGCAACATGGACAGAATAGAGACGACACTGGCTGGCTGATCATTTTTTAACTTATGTTTCTAAAGCTGCTTTCTCCTTGGCTTGCCCATAGTTACCATCTAACAGTGGCTATAATTATTTTCCACAGATTAAGAACAAATAAGCCTGTTAAATTATTAATATGTTATGGAGGAGAAAGCCATTACTAATCAAGAAATGTAAACATTGTATAAATTTTTTCCTTAAAAGCAGAAAGGTTCACATGGTGCTAAAGTCTCCCATTTTTGTGCCATGCCCTCCGTGCTTATTATAAGCAGGACCTGGATGACCTGGGAGAAGCTGGCCCCCTGGGGACTAGGAAAAAGCTCCCCGCTCTGAATCTGAATAGCACACATTCAGCTAGTAGAGATTTACTCTTTATAAGGATCGGGCCTAGCAGTATTATTGAGACATTGGATTCCCTAAGGCCCTTTAGTATTTGGTTTGGAAGCTGCAACTTGCTAAGTGGCACTATTGTTAATTTTGAGGGTTAACAATTGCCATTCATAAAACACATCTTCACTTTCTAAATGTTAATTTAAAATAGGTGCTTTGTATTTCTTCCAGTTTTTCAGCCCTGGTCGGGAGGGGTTAATAAAAGAAGTATTTGGAAATCTTTTAGTCATCTGGGATTGCTTGTAGGTAAGGGAGAGTCTCTCCTGGAGTGCCCAGCTGGAAGAAGACAGTTTTGGATCCTGTAATCCAAAACAAGCAATTTTCTTTTGTTCAATGAAATGCAGTAATTCCCCCCTCCAAAATAATAGAATTGTTGTGTTTCAATATAATTTTTCCACTTTTTAAAGATTGTTACTGCTACTAGTCCCAAATTTTCATTTACATTTTTGCTCATGCATTTAGTTTTAATCGCATTTGTGTTCTGCAGTTATAATATCTTGTTTTTTAAAAAAAACCTTAACAGAACTTGGTATGAAGTCTCTTCAAAAACCTTTGCAAAAGAAGGAAGAGCTCTTCTATAACGTGCTTAAGTTTAATTTTTTCCATTGTACTAATGATAGTGTGATTTTTTTTTTTCAGATCCTAAGTATCAAAAACCTTGACATAAATAAGCTTATATGATGCATTTTCCAGGTATATTTTATTTTGTAAGATTCTCTTGTTTATTCTCCCTTGACTTTCCATGTAAGGGCAGATGCTTTAAATATTTTCTTTAAGAATTTTGATAATGTTGCTTTAAAAATAAAAGCTTAAATGTGTGTGTCTGTCCTAGGAGGTTGCAGAGTAAAAGTAAGAAACAATTTTGTACTTTTCTGCCTCTGAATCAATTTACACTCATAAGAGATACATGTAGGTGATTCAAGGCATAATGAAGCAGAGAAACCAAACAATTCAGTATGATTTTTTTCCTTCAGATAATTTGATCAATAGAAAAGAATAAATTTCAGATTTTCTTTTAAGAATGTCACGCCATTTTTCTTTAAAAACACTGCTTCTGGCCCTGTGCTCCCTCAGAAATGTTAATCAGTAATGCTTAAGCAAGGTTTTTCAATTTCTAGTTGAATACCTGTAAGTGCCAAGAAAAAAATAAAGAGCATGTAAGTTGATGTGGTGGGCTGAGTGCCTAAACGGACTTCCTGGATTTGTACTTACTGCTCTGGAGGGACTGGGGCGGGGGTACTGGAGACATTAAAGGATTCTGAAGAAAATGAGAAAGCAGAGGGCTGGGAAGTGGATATCAACATTTATAAGTACCGTATTTCCTGTGTTTACAGAGTGTTCATGAATTCGAAAACATGGTTTGGGTAATGCTACAGGTCAGAATGTTTAATCATAAATTTAAAATAATTAAGCATCCCAAGGAGGCATTTGGAAAAATCTATATGTCAAACAAAAAAAAAACAACAAGAATCTGCTAGGAATACAAATCTTACATATTTGGATTTCTTAAGGCAGAAGGTTGTTATAGTTTATTTTTCTCTCATGACTTTATTATTAGGCCCTTTTTAATCTCCTTTGAGGCCTATGTAATACCTTGCTAACCCATATTTACTAATATTTGTTTACCTGTACCCCCCTGATGCATTCTGGAATATTACCTCCATATACATTTCTATATCTCCACTCAGCTATCATTTGAAAGCTGAAGTGGAGAGGGGCTAGAGGAGAAAAGTATCTCCAGGCATCTGAATGGAGTCAGACAGATAACAATCTACCAAATTCCCCTTTACACAAAATTCACATGCTGCCTGCCATTCAAAGCCCTGAACACAATGATTTAGCCCATCTTTCCAGTTCTCCAAAATTGTATTGTAGACAAACTGGTCTCTCTCAGACTAGAATTCTTAGAGAACAGGAACTAGGCCTTAAGTACTTGTTTCTCCAAATTTGCCTTCCCTGTTTCCTTGCATACAATAAATGTTTTTTTCTTATTTGTTGACTTTATATTTACACTGTTTCAAAGGCACTTCCAAAATGCTTTTATATAATATGCTGGTGGTGGGTGGGAACCCCAGATTTTGTGGAAAGTGACTCAGGCCAACTAGCTGTAAGGGGCGTTGGTCAAATTTCTTAGTGTCTTTAAGCTGCAGTATTTCTAAACTGTTAGATAGAAAGAACGCTTTCTAACATATAAAGCCATTGTGAGAATCAAGTGAAATCACACATGGGGAATACTTGGCCCAGTGCCTGGCCTACTGCATGGGCTCATGAAATGCTAGTTTCTTACCTTATGGATTGTTACAGAAAGGTAATGCATGTGCAAGCTTAGCACAGTGGAAGCAACATAAAAGGTAACTCAGTTCTGAACAGTAAATCCCTAGAATCTGTGTCTCCCAGTCTGGGGCATGAACTCACATCAAAATTACCTAGAGATTCTTGTTAGCACCGAGATTATACAGATTACCACAGACTCTGGGGGTGGGGCCCTAAAAAGCACCCCCCTACCGTATGTTGGCAATGCTCACTGAAGTGGGAGAATCACTGCCCTGATGGTATTTTTGAATATCCTAATAAATATGCAGCAAGGGATTATTACTCCCTTTTGTTATATGCAGAATGGAAATTTGAGGTCATAAGGTCAGAAGTGAAAGAAAAGGCACTTGAACCCCTTCTCTTGAGCCCTAGTTGGGATTTCCGTAAATAGATGTCTTCTTCACTTCCCAAATGTAGATGCTCACCTAACCAAGACCTTAGGCTCATAGGTGAGGGTTGGCAGTCCTCTGACTTCCTTAGCCCTCCCACTTCCTAGCCATTTCTCAAGGATGCCCTCCTACCATTGTAGCTAAAAGTATGAGCAATTAGCTTGGTTGGGAAAACACACACGCACACACACATTTGTATATTCCAGTTCAACAAATGTATTCTAAGATAAAAGATGAACTCAGACTGAGTTTTGGAAGAAGTAACTGAGGCAGGAAAGAATAGAAATAATATAAATACAGTGAACTTCTGCTTTGTTGTTCAAGAGGCAGAGATCCTAGCACATGAGAAAATTGGAAATAATTCCGAGAAGCACATTCAACCTTTATAGAGAGGGCTACAACCTACCCATTACATCCTAATGAGATTGACCGTTAGCTACAGTTAACTTGAAGGGTTTTATGGTTTCCTGCATGTGTTGTTTTCCTTCTCAATGTTAAAAAGAAGAAGAAAAAAATTCTCACATCACCAAACGGCATTTCCCAGGGGGCTGTTTGGCCAGGTCGCTGCATTTTGGTTTGTGCCTCAGTTAGCAATGCACCTCCATGTGTATATGTCAGTGGGTACAGGTGATAATAAATTTAGCCCAATTTCTTTTTCTGACAGTTTCAATTCAGGGCAATTGTTTATGGAGTGCTGCCAAGCAGACCAGGCCTAAGTCAAGTCAAAGCAAGAAGCTTCATGTAGGGTCAGCCTTCTTTTACCCTGTAAATTTTTTTCTGTAAGGACAAAGTTGCAACTCATTTGTGTACCAGTACACAAACTTGCTTTCATCATACAAAAGACATTGAAATAATAATTCCATCTGAGTTTTGTGGGGTTCTTTTTAAAGGGGAAGACTTAAGAGGAAAAACAAATGAAGTGTCATCATTTACTTAGCATCTTGGTTCTTTAGACATTTTCCCAAATACATAATTCTTTGGACTAGTCCTTGAATATATAATCAATGTGCTATTTCCTGACACAATGTGCAGCTGAAAGGCAGGAGGCAAATGAAAACACTATTATCCTTAGTTGGCTCTCTGGGTAGTGAATGCCCAGCAGTGTAGTGTGATGCTTGGCTACAGGGTATGGTGCGTGTAACTGCTTTTATAAGATCTGAGCAGCCAGGCCCTGTTTAATGATCAATTAGCTCCCCTTGTGTGTGGTTAATTGCTACTTTCTTACCAGTGCTTGTCCTAACTTCCCTAGCTCCAAACACCTAAAACCTGTGAAAACAGTCTGTTCTGGAATGCCTGACCTTCAGTATTGGCCTCTGCTTTCTCCCTCCCCTTTCCCACACTCCCAACGTGGGCCTTTATCACTTTCGTTTGCCAGTCCCCTGAGACGCTGAATAATTTATTTGAAGTTTATTTATTTTATCCTGGGCTCCTGTGGGACTGTAGTCTCAAACCACATTACACTTTGTTCCTCACCTGGCAGAAGTAGGTATAGGAGCCTGTCTTTGAAAGAGGTGGTATAAGTACATTTGGGCATTTGCTAACAGTTTTAATTTAAATTTTAGGGTGAATCCAAAACTTGGAGCAAAAACAAGACAAAACAAAACAAAAAACCCTGGGGCCTGGGGGGAAAGGTGTTGCGAGGGTGTGAAATACTTTGCATTTCTCAAATAGTGTCACCCAAAGACTTTCCCTAAATAGTGTCTCTCAAGATATTACTAGGTGTGAACACATATCTTGTGGTCAAATAAAGAAATGCTGGTTAAGATTTCCAATTTTTCTTGTTATAGAAGTGCATTTTTCTAGATATCTGTGTGAACCTGTGAGCGTTTTCCTTGAGTTGCTCCTAGATGTGGAATTGCCAGGTCCTGGTGTCATAGATGAATGCTTGTGACAGTGTTCCCAGCCTGGAGCTGGAGAGGTGTAAAGTGATGGGGAGGAAAATTCACCACAGGTTTAAGTGAATTGAGATGAAAAATTAAACCAAACTTTGAAACAATAATTTTACACCCTCCCCATCTCCGATCCAAGGGTGTAAATAGATCATATTAACATGTAAATGAAGACATCTGCAAATCATTCTGAAATGATTTTCCTATCCCAAGTCTCTAATTACATACATGACTTAAAAAATAGCAATGATAGAAATAGCCTTGACCCCCTATGTGGTGACAAAGTATACAGGGATTTTAACACAAATGAAATGAACTTGAGAACAGAGATCAATTGTCTTTGGTCTTTTTCTTCTTTTACTACAACTAACCAGGATATTCTCATTACTCTGTTATTGGCTTTACTGGTGTCAGGCTCTGTGATTGCAAGAAGCAGTGACTCAGTGAAATAACCTGAAGTCAAAACGCTTTATAGCAAAGAAACACATGACTGTAAGGGACCTAGAAATTTCATGAGAATTCTGGGAGAAATATAATTAAAAATCCATGGCTCTAGTGAGCAGGTTAATTGGTTGCCTAATTTAGCATCAAGACCATGCAGGTATTAATATTGATCATGTATTCTCTTGGTTTTCCTATGTGTCTTGACTTGCTCCCAATAATTCTTGACACTTCTCCAGATTTTATTCTTCAGATTCTCTCCTAAAACAGAATTTTGCATGCCCAGTTACTTCACCAATCAGGCAACTGGCTGCTTCTGGGTTATATGCCTACTTCGGGATCAGTCACTGAGCATCTGAGAGCCCTCACACTTCCTCTTACATTCATTCTTTGGCCTCCCTATACTTGGGGGTGTAAGCTCAAAGGCCAAGGAACATCTATCCTTCCTCCTCCACCATTCACAGTATTTTTACTTGAAACAGTTTGGTTTTTATCCATTTAATATAACTTAATTTTTTCCTGTAGCCCTAATTTTGTCACTAAGGCCTAGGAATATACACAGCAGAGATTAAGTAGACAGTATTCTAAAGATAGTGCCCAATGTCAGAGGCTAGACAAAACCCCTGCAGCAATCCAGAGCAGAATTGACCCTAATGTAATCAATTCCCCACCCCCTTGCCCAAGTCCAAATTAGTAGACAACTGGGAAAGGGAAGGAAGAGAGTTGAAGAATTCTGGGGAGCACAGCAACTCCACACCCCATTCCAAAGTCAAGTGGTGGGAAAGTTCTGAGGGATTCTCCCAGAGATAGGGTTCCTCTAAGAAGGGAGACTGGAATTCTATTTGCTTAGGCAGCTAAGTTGTTCTGCTGGAGAGACAGACAGAGAGAGATAAAGAGAGAAAAAGTGAGAGAGTGAGCGTGAGCAAGAAGGGAAGAGGGGGAAAGTCTTCTCCCTTCCTGATTCCAAATTTTGTTTAGTGAGAAGGAGATGCCTGGAGCTGCTAAACCTGTTAATTTAGTTTTGCAATCACAGAGCCTCGGAAGGCCAGCAATGACCGACAGGTGTTCACTGGAGAATCAATAACTGGAAGTGACCAGAAAGTTACCACAAAGTCATTAGATGCTCTATTTTGCTTTTTTCCTGCTCTGTTAGATTGTGCAGGTGGAATATCCTTGTACCAAATTGGCAAAGGACATTCTGAAGTGAATATAAGGCTGCTTTAGATAAAGCAAGTCCATCCTAATGTAGTCATCATAAAGCCCAAGATGATGACTCTCTCCTTTAGACTGATGTGCTCAAAGAAAATCCACACATAAACACACAACCAGAACAGGCCCTCTTTTATCTCTTTTACACAAACGTTTTTGCTTAAAAAATGAGCAATGAAGATACTGCTTTAGGGTATGATCATGAACTCACTGATTAATCATAAAATTTTAAACTTTTTAGATTACAAAGAAACTTTAGAGAGGCCATTTGATCCATTCTCTAGGTGGATCCTACCAAATTCCCCAACTTTACATAATTCTGGAAAGTACAGTCCAGGCTTCCAAATTAACTATTATGATCAAAATTATAAATAAGATCCCTGTCCCCTCAAAATAAAATAAAACCCAGTGTCTTCCATTTAGGACTACCATTGGACAGATGTTAGAAAACATGAATAGGATTGAAACTTTTTCTTAAATGATTCTCAGGTTCTTAACGACTAGACATATTTACATTTTAAAAGGAAGATGGTAGTTAAGTTCAATAGAGCTGTTCCTTTATAGAAGAGTAGGTAATTCCACCAAATGAAGTGAGAAACTTCAGGAAATGTGGAGGAGAGTTCTTTAGCTGTAGATTAGAATTTGGTAACCATTTTGGCAGGCTCACCGGCAGTTGGCCTTGGGAATCTGCAGGAGGAGTGATTCCTCTAAGTTGTTTCAACTTTCCCCAGTTAAGTTCTTTGCCCCTTCCAAACCCACATGTTCTCTAAGAGTGAGAGGGTATTAAGGACAATGTTCAACTGTTTCAGCTTCAAATGCCCATTACTAATAAAACCAGCTCAGAGAACTTCTCCATACACCACAAGCATTTTATGAATGAAGCATAGCTCCCAACATTTGTGGCACGGAGAAATCCAAGGTATTCCCATTTCCTCCATGCCCATTTATAAGAAGACAGACCTTTGCAAATGGGGACTACCAATTGTTTTTTCCACTTTGCAACCATTAACAGAGGCCTTAAAAACTGTAGGACATTTACAAATAAACCCAACTAAAGATAATTGAAACCATTTATTTCTAGTTCTCCCTAACCTAAGTGGATGGCCCCACTGTGGTTCTCTTACCTGCATTCTCTCACCTTACAGTCAGGGGAGGCCCTCCTCCAGAGCATTTGCCGCCCCGTGGTTCCTGCATGGCTCAGTCCTGGCGGAGTCTTTTCTTTCTATCTCTGTGCCATCTCTGATTCAAGTTGGTCCATCTGGAAGTAATATTACCCAAGCATTTATACTCTGAGCCCAGCTCTCCACAAGTGACTGCATATTTCCTGAAACCATCTATTGGCAGCTGTTACATAGGCATTTTCTGCTTTTTAGATACCTATAATTACACCAATTATGCCAATCATTGATGTTTATAAAGGACTTAAAATTTTACACACCCAGAAGTGTCTATCAGAAAGCAACATCTGAGGCAGAGGGACGCCCCACAGAGGGGCTTATTTGGCCATCCAAATTGTGACTGAGTCCCTGAAATCGAGCATTAGCAGAGTCAGTAAGGTCTCTTATGAGCCTATATGTCTTAGGCAAGTTAATCCTCTCACTGCAATAAAATTTCATATTGTTAAGGACCACAGAACTCAATCTAACTCCCCCTCCACCTTTTAAAAAAAATCCTTACCTGAGGATTCATTCACTGACTCAGAGAGAAACAAAGGGAGAGGGATAGAGAGATATGAGAAAGAAACATGGATTGATTGCTTCCTATATGCACCCCAACTGGGGATTGAACCGGCATCCTAAGTATGTGCCATGACCAGGAATTGAACCTGCAACCTTTTGGTGTGTGGGACGATTCTCCAACCAACCAAGCCATGTGGTCAGAGCATCAATCTAACTTTATTTTCAAAGGACAGAAGAATGTGTTCAAGTTAATGAAATTAGGTTTTTTACCTCAAACCTTCTTAATGACAACCTGAGGATGAGAGGTTGGTGTTCCTCTTGTCCCAGACACCACCTTTGGATACAATAAAAGACAGGACTAGGACCATCTGGTTAGCATGCTGACCCAGAGAGCAAAGAGGCAGGCTGAGCCATATTTGAGCCTGAGGCCAAAGGCTCACTGATTCTGAATCAGTATTACTCAATTTTTTACCTTGGATTATTCTTTGCATTAATTTTTATTTTAAAAATATTTATTTAAGATATTATGTATCTTGGTTACTGATGTTTTCGGCCCCCTTTAAATTTTTGTGCCTGGCAAGGGCCCCACTTGCCTCTGCCTAGCCCTGCCCTGGGTTCCCAGTTGCTTATTTGGTGTGTGATATGCTGGCTCAGGGGCTGGCCCACACATCTGAGTTCTCATAACATGCTTACATTTATGCCATTTGCCTTAGCAGCCAACTGGGCAGAATGTAACTATTTTTAGTCATTTCCTGAGACATTAAAACGATTGTGCTCAATTGTCAGTGTGTATATAAGGGTTGTCTAGGGTACTTGCTAAAACCACAGATTACGGTCCTCATACCCAGAAATTTGGATTTACTATGCGAAGATGGAATTTTGATCTCTGCATGTCTGAGTTTTTCAATAAAAATGTTTCTGATGCAGGTGGTTGACAAACCATACTTGAAACTTTCATGACAAATATGTTTAAAAGCCTCTGTTTCAGGGATTTTATATTATTTCATAATGTATAGATCATTACATTTTGTGGGTAATGAGGGGCGGAGAGGATTGCTGGGGAATGGCAGCTGCCTATGGAATTGCCACAAAAGAGTAACAGTAACAAGGTTAACGTTCCAAGCCAACCCTACAAGGAACCAAGAACCACAGCCAGAAACTTCTGTCACAATAGGCTGGTGGCAATCTCCAGCAGGTAGGATTTACTGATAATTCAGCAGACAGTAAATAAAACAACAAGGTGTAAGCACTTCATAGCTAGAAAGCAGCTCATAAATGCAAGGAGTTATTGTTATTACATTTATTCAGTATTTTCAGAGACACCTGAGATGCCACATGGAACATCACATTTCTTTACAAATCCCCATTTAGCCAAATTCTCTAAATTTAATAGGATCACCCCCTAATGGAAAGTTGTAACAGTACTTCTCAAACTGAGGTCTGAGGACTACATATTTATTATGCAATCACAGATGATCAGGGGACTTTTCCTGAAAATGGAATCTAGAGCTCCCTAAAAAAGCTTCTTTAAAGCCTCAGGCACTTATGAGAAGTTGCAGCATTATCTAAATCTAGGAGGGAAGAGCTTAGTAACAGAAGCTGACACTCACAGTTAGTTTGGGCAGGATGCCTGCATCAGCAGGGTGGGTTATCTGCTGCACCTAGTTTTCACAGAGCTGGCAAGGACTTCACCCACAACCAACTCCAGCAGAATTTGAACTGAGAAAGTAGGACCTCAGAAACAGAGCACTGAGCCACTCCACTATAGCTACTGCTAGCAGTGCTAGAGGTCATACTCCTGTAAGCTCAAGTATCTTCCTCTTCAGGGTGTTGTTCCCACCCAGTTTATCAATACTTCTTCCCTGGGCAGTATTTCAGGTAACCCTTCCATCTTAGTTCTCTGTTAGGTATTTCTTTTTCTTTTTTAAATTTTATGTAGCTATTTTTAAAAAGAGGAGAAGGAAGGTAGAAAGAGAGGGAGAGAAACAAACATCTATCGGTTGCCCCTCGCACACCCCCAACTGGGGACCAGCCCTCAACCCAGGCATGTGCCCTGACTGGAAATTGAACTGGTGACCTTTGGGTTCTCAGGCCAGTGCTCAATCCACTGAGCCACACTAGCCAGGGCTCTGTTAGGTATTTCATATTTGTGAAGGGCCTTTGAAGACTGAGGACCCTGTCACTCAGTATAAAGCCTACATGTCTCTGGCAAGTCCCAAATCTTCCTAAAGATGCCCCATCTTCTTGGAGGTTGGCCACCTTGCTGCCGTTTTAGAGCTTCCAGCCCTGCACGATGAGGACTTTCTCTTCTGTGCCTAACAAGCCTCTACATCCTTATCTGATGCTGTGGGACTCACCAATTATCCCACTTGAATTTTATTTTATATTGGTTTTGCCTGAGGTCAAACAATTTCGATTCTATTTCTTCAGTGGTAGATAAAAATTGACTTCTCCAACTCAACTCCATTTTCCTGGCCCATACTGGCTGTGGGTGAGGCCTTGCTCTGTGTCTGGGTGTCTTTGTTATCTTTCTGGAACAAGATTGGCCCAGGGCAGCTGGTTAGGCGAGTCCTACCATGAGGGAGAAGGAACACAGTGCTTCCTGTGAAAGGCAGGCAGCGGAAGAGGTTTCCCCCTAACCTGCTGCCTGCAGCGCCATAGAGAGGGAGGGGGCTTCTAGTTCCAATCACGTCTGTTTGACTTCTTCAGCAGATGAAGATGTTTTTAACATCCTGACTTTTTCTTGTTTAAGGGGGTGGGGAGCTGGGAGTGCATTGGCCAGGATGACAGGTGTGGGGAAAGGATGGAAAAAGAGCCAAGCCTGGGAATAATCAGAAAGGTGTGGATGAATTTTTTATTTTATGTCTGGAAGTTAAGAAGGTGAAGTTCAAAAGCAAATCTAGTTTCTCTGCCCACATTCTCTACACATGTACACACACACACTCATTCACTCAATCTCTTATGTCTTACTGTTTCTACCACCAATCTCCTGTTGCATTGCTAAAGAGGAAGGTGATATTTTGAAAGATATTTGATTCAGCTAATGGAAGAGGAGGAAATCGGGGAGATGAGATCAGAAGGATTTCTGGGAAATAAAGTGTGAAGCACAAGGGACAAAAGAGTGAGTCATCAGGCCAGAAGCAATCATGAGAGACCATCTGGCCCAGTGCTGCCCAGTTTTGGGGAGATATTTGTAATACCTAAATTGGTTAACAATTACTTGTTTTTCTGCATTAGGGAAGTGAGAGTGGGGTATTTGTTCATGTATTTATCTCTGACAATGAACATTTGTGTAGAGAGTGAGGTAAGGTATTATTATATTTTGGCTTAGGCATCTGAATTGAGCCTTTGAAAAAATATATCTGGTTGATAATGAAAAGGAAAAACAAAGGTAAAATAAGGTGGCAAACACTGGTTTACCTTTTTCCTTGTTGCAGATCCCTTTCCCACTCTTGGGGCTGAAAATGGTAGGTATTTGATTCCTGGCCTCCTTTGTGGCCAGGAACGGCCACGTGTCTCACAAGATGACCTAAGGGAAAGGCTGCAGGACAGGAGGGAGGATGTCTGAGAATGGTTTTCCTGCCAGATTGTGGGTGAGAGGCCTCTGATGAAGGCCTGTTCCTTCCTGTTTGGAGCGGCTGCAGTGGCTTATCCTGTGGCCAGGAGGGAAAGCCCAAGAGAGCCACGGCATTGTGACCCAGAGCCTGACATGAACTATGGAACCAGTTCAAGACCAGTGCCACTGAACTTGTGATGTAAAGAAAACAAATTCACATTAACCCAGCCACCTGTAGTCAGGTGGTCTGTTGCTTGCAAACAAAATCTTACTCAATGCAGATGGAGAAGACCATTTTCGCACAGAAAGTGTTTGATTGGCTTGCAAATGACATTACTCTTAAAGGATTACCACCACTAATGGCATAAACAGAGATGTTTCTGTTTCTTAAGGATTTTATATACTTACACGTTATATACCTTATTTCATTTAATACTGGCCCTTTGAGATAGATATTATTATTCCCATTTTATAAATAAGAAAATAAAATTCAGATTGGTTGAGTAACTTGCTCCAGGTCTAATAAGAAGTAGAACTGAACCTAGTCCGTGTAATTCTGCAACTGACCCTCTTTTCCATTAGGCATCACATGAAAAATTGAAGTGTGACCTATGTTTTAAGGTGATTTTTAGGAAGTGGTTAGTTATATGTGTTGTTCATATATAATAGCATTCACTTACCGCCACATTTACATGATCAACATGTCCATTTTTATAGTTCTTTTGAATAGCAATTTAATTAGACTTAATTTACAAGATGTTTCTGAAGTAATAAAAGTTTGCCAGAAATGAAGTGGCAAAGGAAAACAAAAGGCACCTTTGAAGCATCATCAAATCTTAGGTTTGAAAGACTTAGAGAATGTTATGTGACTTTGTGAAATGTTTTGCTGAAGTCAGAATGTATCTTAAATATAATATTCATATATACCAGAGTAATAGCTTCTATTTAAAAAAACACATGTGATTTTATTACATTTAGTTTGGTTCCTTGTAATTGCTGAATTATTTTTTCAATAATCATAATCAGTTAAGTAGAATGAAAATCTTGAATTTTTCTGGAGCTTACTCTAAAGCCCTTGACCTGTGGTTAATCTAACTTTCCTCCTCTTTTGGAAAAGAAGGATGTTTGCCCTTCTGTGTCGGTTGACATGGTTACTCAAAAATGCCCAAGGATGGTCCTCTGTCATCTGTAAGCCTCTTGGGTCTTTGGGAGATGTTCCCATGGGGCATCAGAGACTCAACCCTGGGATGACAAGCAGAGCAAACTCTCACTCTGTCCCCGGTTTGGGGCCTTGGTTGCTCTCAGCCAGCAGGCTCCCCTCTTTCCCAAGTGAAGTCTCCTGATGGTGAAGATGGAAATGAAACAGAAGCACGATGGTTCTGAGTTTTCTCTAGACCAAGTAACAGTCCTGTCCCTTTGTTTTTGAGCTTCATTTCCAAGCTGCAGACCTTTTTGTTTTCAGGGATGCTTCAGAGACCCGTGTGCATCAAAGTCTCTGAATCTCTTTCAGGTCGGTTCCCTTCTTCTCTGGTTGCCCTTGGTCATGTCCTTGGTTTCATCTTCTGCTCGTGCCCTTTTAAGTCTGAGCCCACCAGAAAGCTTCACACACAGTTTGCTTTCTTCCTCATACACGTTCTAATACTACAACTGCATATGATTCCAATTTAGAGTCCCCTGTTCTCTTACACTATTTCTCATTTTAAATTGTACTCATCTTTGAATATTTGAAATCTGCTTTCCTAATTTCTAAATAAATGTGTTGGACTCAGCTTTCCTTTGTGGGTTAATTACTATTCTAAGGGTTTCCTTCCTACCCACTCTCCAAGTTTCTTGTAATTTCCACTGTACTAAAGAATTATTTCACTCACAAGAATTGAGTCCAGAAAGAGCATTCAAATGTTCCTTTTAAAGGGAAATTCTAATTTATTCAAATTCCAAAGTCGAAGGGAAATTTACCTATTTCAAAATTAATTAAAATCTCTAAATAAGGAAAAATATATTTATTCTTAAATCAATTCCATACTCTCCTCTTTACTAGAGTTAATATAATGTATTCCTCTTAGTGTGTTATACTTTATAATGGTAGATCAAAGTCATGCATAGTTGTGTTGATTTAGTTGAAAGATTTTGGAGTAATTTTTTTTCAAAATTTGTTTCTTCTTTTAGTATTCCATGGACACAAAGTTTTAAAACTTGATGTGTCTTTTACTGTTAGTTATAACTGATTCTTTATTTAAAAAAATTTTATTTATTTATTTTCAGAGAGAGGAGAAGGGAGGGAGAGAAAGAAAGGGAGAGAAACATGGATCAGTTGCCTCTCACACACCCCCAACCGGGTACCCAGCCCACAACCCAGGCATGTGCCCTGATAGGGAATCGAACTGGTGACCTTTTGGTTCGTAGGCTGGCACTCAATCCACTGAACCACACCAGCCAGGGTTAGTTATAACTGATTCTTTAAAAAATGTCATAATTGCACAGTGGCCAAAACTCATGTTTATTTTTAAAAATTCTAAGTTGATTGTTTCCTGCTAATTTTTAAAAAAATACTTTGTTTATTCATTTTTTTAGAGAGACAGGAAGGGAGGGAGAAAGAAAGGGAGAAAAACATCATTGTGTGGTTGCCTCTCATATGCTCCCCACCAGGGACCTGGTCCACAACCCAGGCATGTGCCCTGACCGGGAATTGAACCAACAACCCTTTGCATCACAGGCTGGAATTCAATCCACTGAACCACATCATGGGGGCTGTTTCCTGTTAATTTTTTTTAATGAGTCTGTTTTCAACCCTAATTTTTCCTCAAAGTCGCTTTTGCTATTTTTGTGTTAGAACAGAGTAGCCTTTTCCAGACTTTTATAACAGATCAGTTTTGACTAAATGATTCATCTAAATGGTGTAACTAAAACTCCCTTTACTTTTTAAGTTATAAATGGAATTCTACTCTTAGAGAGCCAAATGTAAAGTCTTTTTTTTTTTAATTTTTGATTTTAGGGAGAAAGAGAGGAAGGGAAAGAAAGAGAAATATTGCCTAGTTGCTCCACCCATTCGTGCATTCATTGGTTGAGTCTTGTTTTTGTCCTGACCAGGGATTGAACCCACAACCTTGGTGTATCAGGACGATGTTCTAACCAACTGACTAGGGCAACCAAATGTAGTCTTTCAGTGCATAGTGTGCTGTTTGCATATGTGTGATGTGTATAAAATCAGCTCTCTTGATTGAAAAGAAACAAATGCCCTATTTATCATTAGAGTCACTATCATACCAAACAAGAAGTAAAGTGAGCAGTTCCTGGTTGATAGAAGAGTTCCACAGTGTCATCAGGGACCCAGGCTCTTTCCTTTTTATTGCTCTGCCATCACTAGACCAAATTAACAGGTTTTGCAACTCCAGGCATCTCATTCTCACTAAATAACACCCAGAATCAGGAATCAAGAAGGGAGAAGACCCTTCCTTCCTTCCTTCCCTTCTGTCTCTCTTTGTCTCTGTCTGTCTGTCTCTCTCTTATTCTCTTCCCCTTGCCTCCTCCACAGGAAAAACCTTATTAAAAACACCCTGCACACATACTTACATGCATATAATACACACATTTTTGTCTTATATACATGAATTTACAATATTATTGAAATTTAAAAACAGGCCACAATTTAAGTACTGTTATTCAACATTATTAAGGCAAGAAAAATTAACTCCTCTTGCCCTTGATATTTATAAAGATTAGATAATTAAACTGAGAAAGAAGAAGAAATCTTTGTAACAATACAGGAGGGGAGGATCATTATAACCCTGATTTAGGCCTCTTCATTGATAAATCATATTCTCTGAAAGAAAACTCTATCAGTAAAAACCAATGTAATATGATTAACTATACATTAAGGGTTAATTCTAACTTCTAGTACCAATTTTTAAAAAACAGTGAATTCTATTAAAATAATCTTCTAATTTGTATGTAAATAGTGAAGACAACAGAATATTTCAGGACTTAGCTTTAAATGAATCCCTGTGCTGTGTCTGGAAATTATCAGAATTGGAATCATGTTGTAGGTTTCTTTTAATCATGTTCCCTATATGCAATCTGTTTTAACTGGTTTGAGTTATCGTTAATTTTTGCATGTAGGCCAGCTTTAATCTGCTGCTTCAGTAAACCCATTTTACAGATGAGCCTGTTTGTACATGAATGTGAACAGATTATGAAAGCTGTTATTAAGGAAAGGGCATGTACAACTACTTTACTAAATTGCCAACTAAATGAAAGTGCTTGAGAAAAGTTTAAACTTTATAGTTGGCATAAAGCCTTTAGCAAATAGGAGTTATGGATGATTTCTTTGTTCCATTCAGGAAATTCTGTCACATGAGAGCTTTAGACTGGCTTCCATTCCCACAACTCCACTGACCCAGCTCTCTCTCACTGTATTAGTCAACGCCATCTCTGTTGCTAAATCTATTGTGTTTGGTTCGATCTTGATCTGACCGGGGCTCCCTGAAGTATTAAACACTGCTGACCATATCCTCCTTTTAGACGCTCTCCTCCCATGGCTTCTATGGTGTCCATTGCTCTGTTTGCTTATCCTGGTTCTTCTGCTGCTGATCACACCTTAAATATCGGTGCTCTGTGGTTCTCTCTTCTCACCACACCCCGCACCTTCTCCAGTGAGTAAGAGTACCTAACATGTTCTTATTCACATCCATGACTTTAAAAATGATATACAGTCCTGGCCAGGCAGCTCAGCTGATGAGAGCATCGTCCCAATATGCCAAGCAACCTTCGATCCCCTGTCGGGGCACATTCAAGAATCAACCAATGAATGCATAACAAGTAAGTGGAGCAACACATCTATGTTTCTCTCTCTCTCCCTTCCCCTCTCTCTCTAAAATCAATAAATTTTAAAAAATGACTTAAAAATAATATACAAACTGTTGTCACCTGGAACCTGTGTTTAAGTGCTCTGGCCTTTCTCCTGCACACAGGCAAGACCTACTGAACGGCTCTGTGGGAATGTCTTGTGTCCATCTCAAACTCACATGTTCAAACACGAGCTCCTGGGCTTCCCCCTCAAGACTGCTCTTTCTCTAATGGTCCCTCTTTTGATTAATGGCACTACAGTCAACTCACCCAAGCAGGTCATTAAAGGGAACAATTTTAGATGCCTTTTTGAGCTTTTCTTCCCCCCCACATTCAGTGATTCATTAAGCTTTCTCCGGTCTACCTTTTCCATGTCTCTGGAATTTACCTCTTTCACTCCATCCCTGCAGCCACTAACATCAAAGACCTCATCATTTTCTCGGTTTGGATGTTGTGGCAGTCTTTTAACTGTTGTCCTATCCAGTCTTGCCCCTCTTCAGTCCATTCGCCACACTCTCCCAGCACCATCCATTTCACATATAAATCCAATCATTTCCCTCTCCTGGTGGAACAAAATTCTTTAATGCCTCTGCATCACCTTCAGGAAAGTTCAAATGTTGCAGCATGGTTTACTTACCTTAGGAAATGGTCCTGACTTAGCTGCCTAGTGTCATTTATTACCACTCTTCTTTCTCCTTTACTCCCAACACCCATTTTGTATACCCTAGTAGTACTAAAATATTTTCCATTAGCAGACTATACCATGCTTTCTTACTTTTGCGCTCCTGGTATGATTTTCATGCTTCCTGGGATGCCCTCTCCAATTTACCACCTGGATAATACTCTTCCTTTAGAAATCAGCATAGGCTTCCCTGTGTGAAGAGATGATGCCCACACCACCCTGGTTTGGGGCACCTCTGATGTGATCTCTTGAATATCAAAGCCCTTCTTTTACAGTCGTCTGTTTGCCTGTCTTTACTACTTTCCATACATTGGTCCTTGGTAAGCACCCCATCTTGAATGGGCCATTAATGTATGCTCACTGAATGTGGCATAAATTAGGCTACTAATTAATGTAGAATATAAGTTTAGTAACTGTTTTAGAGAGAAAGGAGGGAAAAACCTTAAATATATTTACAAACGACTATTTGAGTTCATATTGTGGTAGGGAATATGGCTATTTTGATTACAGTGGAAACATCGTTTTACTGTTTGTCTGTTTAGTTGCAGACCTGGGGTGGAGGTGAGGGGCCTGGACGCCGGCAGGAAGCCGGTGCCTTCCGACAGCAGCCAAGGCTCCTCTAGTTGTTTGCTCTTGGCTGAGTCACTTACTGAAAACACGCTTCCTCATCTGCAAAATGAGGAGTATATTCACCTTAAAAGTGTGTCATGAAGGTTTAAATAGAACTTATATAAAAAGTATGTGGATATACTAAGTGTTCAGTAAATATTATCTTTCCCTTCTTTGGGAAGCACTTTATCCTAGTAGGTTGACAGAGGATGGCATTTTTCAGATGATGGAAACACATCATTTGGCCTTCAGATAATATGGATTAGGGAATCTAAGTACCTGAAAATGGGATCTATTTGTTCAATTCTTTAATATGATAACTGTGTAAGTTGTGGAATAAACTCATTTCATAATAATTAATATTATAGAAATTATTTTTTCTGTATAACAATATAGAAGTATGTACAATTTTTCTGATTATTTGTTGTAATAACTAGTTTATTATATTGACAAATGTGGCCAAATTTTATTCCTTTCCTGAAAACACTTTAAAGTACAGTAAATAATGTATACATGTGCAGAGTTAAAATAAATCCAAATGATAATCCATATATTGAAAATTGTGATGTGGAAAGTCATACATTTAATAATTTATTTATTTACTCTTACAAATGGCATAAAGCACTGCTTATAATTCTGGAAAGTAAATCACATTAATGTGGGAAATTGGATTAAAAGGAAGACTATAATTCAGGTAGTTACTAAGGTAAGTTTTCATACAAATAAGCTGAATCTAGGCAATAAATTGGGCAATTTAACACTTTTAAAAAGTATTCTACAAATGTTTGGAATGACTTTTTAAAGTTTTCCTAAAGTCAACTCTGTCCTTTTTTAGGGTTAATAATTGCTTGACTTGAAAGCCTTGGCAAAGGGATAAAGGCTGATGTTTCCAATTCCCCTCACTTTATGGGTTCTTTCCCCCCAGATTAAACTGGCTACACAGGTTAGACTAGCTACACATTGGCTTCTTTTCACAAGATATGAGTAATTACTTCAAATTGTTCTGGTTTATTAAGTGAAATCCAAAGTAGCTTCTGTGCCTACCTGACATTTAGTTAATGAACACAGTGGTGCCTCCAGGAGATTAATGGAACTTTGGTAAACAGGTGGTTTAATTGGTGAAGTAGCACATCTGGATTTCTTAGGGAAAGGGGTGAAATAATCCATATATTTGAATGCAATTTAATGTAATTACATTGTAATTTTGATCATTGCCAAAAGACAGTTTGCCACCTGAAATGAGAACTGGAGGATAACTCATATAAATAATTAAAATCTCCCAACAAATATTAATTGAGTACCTACTATGTTCCAGACTCTGGGGTAAATGTTATGACAAATACAAAGAAACACAGGACTTCGTATCTGTTGTCAAGAACATAGAGTGTAGTAAACAAATTAACTGGGGAACGCATATGTATGCATGACAATGTCCTGGACACTTCCATACATTTTGAATTTACGTTTTAGTAAATTCAAGTCTACATTGACCTCTCTAGGTAGGACAATGTGTTGGTAATAATAAGTATTAAACGTGATTTACTATTTCACTTAGAATGTGCTGAGAGGAAAAGGCCACTGAAGTAACAATAAATGAGTGAAAGGCAGCATGCGGTAAGGTCTAATATCAACAACCCTTATATCTGCATAACACTTTACAAGTGCTGTCATATACACCCCGTATTAAAAGTATTCTTCTTAGCCTTGCTTTCCCTTAAGCTACAGGTATACGTCCCATTTTCCACTTACTATCTCTCAGAATGCCTGAAAGCCTAGTTAATATATGGGATTAGGCAAAAGTAGGTTTACACTTGTTCGTATGGAAAATAATACAGTAATTAATCAATAATAATACAAGAGTAAACCCTGTTTCGCATACTCACCACTGTGAATTCACTTTTGCCCAACCCTGTATACTCATGGTTCCGCTGTTTCACCTTTCTTTAAGCTCTCACTCCACTGTAATACAATTTTGCCTGTCTAACCTTCCACAGCTTTCCCACCACCCTGATTCCCAAAATCCAGTAACATCTTTATTTCTCTTACCACCGGGTCTCTCTGTCATGGTTGACAATGGAAGCTGTTTTTGAAACACTCTACTCCTCTGACTTCTGTAATACTACTCTCTGTTGCTTCTCCTTTATCTCTTTCGCATGAAGTGGAAGGCCGTGGCTAGCACAGTGTTCTCCAAAAGGGTAGGTATGCCCTTAGTAGCCTGTGAGATAATAAGATGGCTTTATATGTTACATGGGCCCACACAGAGGTGGAGGTAGCTGTCCAGGGAGACCTCGAAGGACAGGGGAAGGAGGGTGGGTTTATGTGGTGAAAATTTTAGGAAAATAAGTATGGGAACAGAAAAGGGTACAGGTTTCTTCATCTGACACCAGGCATTCAGTGTTTGGTCCATTTGTATGTCCTCAAACAACAGCCCAGATTTCTTCCTCTCTGGTTGCTCTGAGAATCTAGACTTGAGGTCCAGGACTTGAGAAGAAGGAGCTCAGGCTATACCAGGGTCCAATGCTGAGAGTTTGGGATTAACTGGTTGAGGAAGACTGGAGGCTATGAGTCTTGGGTTTCAATTCAGCAGCCACCAAAAGAAAGAATGGGGAGAAAAGTAGCTCTGGAACCAGACTTTGGGTGTAAATTTAGCTCTTCCACTTACTAGCTATGAAACCAGAGGAAATTTTCTCATATCAAACCAAGGAGTCTTTCCTGCTTCTTCTCTCTCACCCTGAATCTTCCTGTACGCATCAGCAAGTCCAGGCAACTCTGTCCCCAAATCCTTCTACTTCTGTCCACGACCACTGTAGCCCAGGCCAGCATCACTTCTTGCTGGGCTAATATACAAAATTTTAACTTTGCATCTTTTCCTTCTTTTGCCCTTTATACACTATTCTTCATACTGCACCCAGGAGGATATTTTTGAAATGAAATCAGATTATGTTGCTCCCCTAATTAAAACCCTCCAAATATTTTCCACCATAGAGTATAACTTCCAAACTCCTCAGCATAGCTAAAGGCCTTATTTGACATTGAATATAATGTTCCCCATTGCTTAGTAGGTTCTAATCTCTTTTTTCCATCTGAATGTGCCACAATTGTCCTTATCTTAAAGACTTTGCAATAGCTGTTTCAAAGCTATTCAGATCTCAGTTCAAATGTCCTTTCTCAGACCAAACCCTGCTTAATCAACCCTTATTCCTCTCTCCCCACCATCTCCTAATACTTCTCTGGTACATAACTCGCTTCCCCTAAACTCATCTCTGGTACATTCCTTACTTTCTTCATAGCTTATGACTGTCAGAAATTTTATTGTTTATTCTTGCCCCAACCATAATTAGGACAGAAATGCCCTATGTCTATTCCTTTTGTCTTTGTTATCTCAATGCCTAGAATGATGGCTGCCACACAGTAAGCAGTTAACAAGTATTTACTGATTATTGAATGAATGAGGTCAGTACCTCTCTTTGAGGCTAGGATTTCCATTGACAAAGAATTAAATGAGATTTTATATACATTACATATATACAGTATATATATAATATTACATATATAATCTCACTTCATATCTTGATATGTATAATCTTATATATAATATATACATAAAATTAGATTATATACAGATGTTAAATCTCTGTATCTACATCTATATCTGTATTTATTATGTCTTTCTGGGACTGAGCAAAGGGCCTGGCCCAGGCTAAGAGTGTTATAAATGGTAAGTGTTATATTTTGCATGCATAAGACATGATAAACTCAGGATCCTGGGAACAAGTTTTGAAACTTACAGTTATTCTGCTGACAATGCTTTTTGAAAAACTTTTAGTTTCTTTAGAAATTTCATCTGAAGAATTTGTTGAACGTTTTTAAAGTGATGAGGCCACTTGATAGAAGATTTTCATAAATATTTTTTCAAACCAGATGGCAATGATTCAGGGACAGGAAACCCTTTGGAAGTCACTGTTCTGCCTTTTGAATGTCCTGACCCATTTGGAAGGCTTGGCAGTTCCCTTCAGAAGGCTGCTGAGGAAAGTAAAACTTGTTGAACAAGCAGCTACTTCAGTTTGGTTAGGAATTAATTCTCAGTATCCAACCTTTCTTGAGAAGACCATTAAATATCTTTCAGAGATTAAGATTATCTTTGTCTTGAACTAAGAAATATTGAGCTGAATATTCAACAATTTTTTCTTATTTTCATGTGTACACTTTTGCAAATCAATTAGCTTTGTCACTACTTGAAGATCATTATTTTATTATTTAATTTTTTAATCGAGTA
>CM052542.1:68474534-68498107 GCA_028533065.1 Trachops cirrhosus | reverse complement strand
GTGTGTTCCTCCTTGGGTCTAACTTCTTTGGAACTCTCTGAGCTTCCTGGACTTCCTGGAATTCTATTTCCTTTGCCAGATTGGGGAAGTTCTCCTTTATTATTTGTTCAAATAAGTTTTCCACTTGTTGCTCTTCCTTTTCCCCTTCTGGTACCCCTATAATTCAGATGTTGGAACGTTTAAAGATGTCCCGGAGGTTCCTAAGCCTCTCCTCATTTTTTTGAATTCTTATTTGTTCATTCTTTTCTGGTTGTCTATTTTTTTCTTCCTTCTGGTCCACTCCAATGATGTGAGACCCATCTGTTATTCCATCACTATTGGTTCCCTGTGCATTTTTCTTCATTAAACTTATTGTAGCCTGCATTTTTCATCTAATTTGTGACCAAAATCAGCTAATTCTGTGAGTATCCTGATCACCAGTGCTTTGAACTGTGCATCTGATAGGTTGGCTATCTCTTGGTCGCTTAAAAGGATGGGTTCTGGGGCTTTCAATTCTTCTGTTTGAGCCATCTTTTTGCTGGGTTTTTTTTTCTTTTTTTGGTCTTGTGGAGCTCCTGTAGTGAGGGGCGGGGCCTTAAGAGTTCACCAGGGCGGGGCAGCCCAGTTGCAGGGCTGTGACGCTGTATGTGGGGGTGGGGTCCAAGAAGGAACAATGGTGCTTGCTCTGCTCTCTCTAAGACCTCAGACCCTGGTTCCACCCCTTTCCGAGAGCTAACTGGGCCCCTCTGGCACCAATTTCGGTGTGGGTGGACCTGTGCACCCCGCAGGACCCTCCTTTCCAGTCAGTGACCCAAAGCTCTATTTCCCAGCACTGGGACCCTGAGTTGCGCCCAGTGCCTTTCTTCACAATGGCCACCTCGCAGGATCTGCTGGTCGCCACCCCCTGGCCTGGCCTGCTAGCCACTGCCGCTAGTGCACCCAGGGTCTGCCTGCTGCAGACTTGCATGCCGCCCCGGTTGCTCAGCTCTCAGCTTTGCGTCCCTCGCCTGGCCCGACTCCACCCCTCCTACAGGTCTGGATGAACATGTCTATTTTTAAATCCTTAGGTGTCCGACTTCCATACACTTCAATTTTCTGTCAGATCTGGTTGTTATTTTGTTTCTATATTGTTGTTGTCTCTATCTTGGTTGTGTGAGGAGGCACAGTGTGTCTACCTATGCCTCCATCTTGGCCGAAAGTCCTATTATTAAGTTTTATTGCTTAGATATGTACATCTTATATATTAGTGATCACACATTTGGGACCTGTTTAACAATTTTAAAAGATTATCAAAAGGGCCACTGCATAATTAGGGTGATTATGTGAGGACCTTTTATTATCTGTGGTGGCAGATATCACAAAAATTATGGATGGACATGTTTTTGCTTATCAGTTTACATTAGTCTTTGTGTATTTATTGTGTGGCCCAAGACAACTCTTCTTCTTCCAGCGTGGCCCAGAGACGCCAAGAGTTCAGACACCCCTGCTATAAACAGAAATGTTCTATTAGTAAATAATCATATTTCACAAATAATAGGAGCCCACTTTATGGAACCAGAGTATCCCCCATATTTGGCAATAATTTGAAAAGCAGTTCATTTAAATACTTGCTGCTACTGTTACAATCTAATTATATAAAATTATGAGATTTGAATGCTAGCAACATAATAATAGTCTCTTCTGATTGTAATGAGAACTTTGTAATTCATATAAACATCTTTAAATTATTCTATATTCCAGCAAAATGATTACTGTGGGATTCACTTTTTAAGATAACTAATTTATACTTTGACATTAGTTTGGCTGCACAGGTATTCTTGTATAATATATTTAGTCACTGTGAACTTAGAAGTCCCAGAAGAAATTGTCTTCTTCTTTCATATTCTCTAGACAGTTTTTGACTCAGATAAAATACTTCAAAAGCATAAGAGGAAAGAAGAACTTTATATGAATTCTAGTGTTTCCAGTGAAATCTTTTAAACACACTTCAAAAATTTTCCTTTTCGCAGTTTGCATGCAACCAAGTAACATATTATGTAAATAATTAACCTCAAAATCAGTAGGAATTGGATTGTAAAATTTTTAATATGTACTTTGTGATTTTTTTTCTAGAATCTTTTGCTGCTACACCACCGTGGTTTTCTAGGCCCTTAATATCTCCCTAAAATTGCTGGAACACTTATTCCATGTTCTTTGCTATATAATGTGTCAAATATTTGTGACTTTTTGGAAAACTTAGGTTATTGTGGTCTTCTCCAGGTCTGGGCTCCCTTTTCTGCTGCGTTATTTTAGATTTGAGACTGTCATTTGTTATGTTTTCCCTGCTGTGCATCATGTTGAGCCAGGTAGGCAATTTATTCTTTTCTTTTTAAAGCTCTAAAAAAAAATCAATCCCAGAAAGCATTACCATATATAGAAGTCCTTACTGAATATTTTGTGATGGCAGAGAGACTCGATTGAGAAAGGGCAAATATCTTAGGATGGAATGTGAAGAACACCTTACCCAGAGACCCTTTGGCCCTTTCTAAGAATGGGAGTTGACCTCTAGCAATATCGCTGTCCCATTCTCTCCCCTCTCCTCAGTCTCATTTTCTGAGGCGCCAAATCTCTTCATTTCAGACAAAGAGGTGTTCAGTTACCTATTTTCTTTTTATTGGCTTCTATTGGCCCAGGCTTTCGTCTCCCCACTAGTGGTTTAGCCAGAGGCTCTCCTGAGTAAAAACGTTGATGATGTCTCCTAAAGCCAGTCATCCTCTTGCATTAATAATAGCAGATGCCAAGGTCAAATTCCATGCCCCTCGATATATTTTTTCACTGTTGATGTAGAAATTATAGTACAGTGTTGAAAAAGAAACTGTGAAATCACCATCTCATCTTTTTTTCTGACAATTAAGAAAAAGCTTCTGACGTTTTACCATAAGTATGATGTTAGCTATAGTTTTTGTAGTTTTTTTTTCTAGATAGACTTTATCATCCCAAGGAAGGGCCAATTCATTCCTAATTTGCTGTTTGTTTTTTCATATATGGATCTAGCATTTTAGTAATTGTTTACCTGAAATCATTAAGAAGATCTGATAACTATTCCTGTTTAATTTGTTATTTTGTTAAATAACTTTAATGGATTTTTCTAATCCTAAATGATTCGTGTACCCTTCAAGTACACCGTACCCTTTACCACTGTTTACAATCGAGTGGAGCCCTGGCTGGTGGGAGCTTCACCCCGTAACTGAAAATTGTGGATTTGATTCTGGGTCTGGGTCCTACAATCCCCAGTGCAGGCACATAGGGGAAGTAACCTATCAATGCTTTTCTTTAGCATTATGTTTCTCTGTTTAGCATTAATTTCTGTTTGTTTGGGTCCTCCCTGCCATAGAGGGAACCAATGCTTCTGGCACCGTTTGTGGTAAAGACTTTTCTTTCTCTATTTAAGTGTTTTGATTCCTTGGTCAAAAATTAAATGTCTATATAAGTGTAGGTCTTTGTCTGTATTTTTAATTTTGTTCCATTGCTCTGGTCATCTGTTTTTACATTAATCCTGTACTAACTTGATTGCTGTAGTTTTTGAATAAGTCTTGTAGTCATTCATATTTTACTTAAAGTCTAAATTTAATCAGTTGTCTCTATCCTTCTGCTCCTGAACAACACAAACCCTGTTAGAATGCTTAATTTCAATATCTTCCCCTAATATTTGATGGTATATGGTTTCCTCTTGGTTTTATCCCCTCAAATAATCACTTCTTATTATTGCTTTTGGTTTTATTGTCAATACTTGTTTACATTTCTCAAGACAGAGAAATTGCTTTGCGTACTCTTCATACTTGAAATCTGTGTTCCTTGCATCCAGGGACATTTCCAAGTTGGTAAACTGCAAACTGTCTAGGTCTTTGAAGGTTTGAAATGTCTTTATGCTGCGTCATTCTTGAATGATAGTTAAACTGAGTATAGAATTCTATGTCATTTTCCCTGAGCATTTTGATTTTATTGTATCACCTTTTTTGTTTATACTGTTGCTAAGGAGAAGTTTGGCATCCTTCTTATTGTCATCCCTTATTTTGTACATGGTTCGGTTGTTCTGTCTGGTTGCTTTAAGAATGCGACCCTCCCATCCCCTGCTATGTTGTGTCTGGACTTATTTTTTATTTATTTTGAAGACTTGATTTTTTAATCTGTTAATTCATGTCTTTCATCAAAACTAATTCTCAGGAACTTGTAAGAATTTATTTATGTAAATATATAATTATATATGAAATGTATTTATAAAATCTACCTATACTTTCAGAAAATTATTTAGTGAATGATGTCTTTCTCATTTTAACCTCTAAAGCATATATTTTATCTCTATCTTCCTTTTTTAATTCTAGGATATTTCCTTTGGCCCATACTTCCAGATTATAGTGTCTGTCTCTAGCTGTGTTCCCATCAGGGTCAGCGGCCCATCTGTCTCCTTGGGACCTTTCAATGTTTTTTGGCAGGCTTCCAACTGCCATTGTTCCATTTTTATTTCTGGATCAGCAGGCTGGAAAAGTTGGGAAATGAACACCCTTTCCACAAGCACACTTAAAATGACTCCAAAATTGCTATATGAATACCCGGCTCCCCTGCCCCTCGGACAGGGCGATTTTCAGACTCGTGTTCTGCACCGCCTTTCAGTCAGTGGTCCTGCGCGTGACTGAGCTGAGCAGCCCTCGACAGAAGCTGGCTGAACAGCATGTCCTTTGCTGGCTGCCTTCTCCTGCTAGTATCACTTTTTTACTTTCTTGTAGTTCCATGTATCAATACTTCTCTAATAAACTGCTAGCTCTGGCATTTTTGCCTGAGAGCCCGCTTCTGGGAAAACTCAAACTTAAGGCATCCAACCATAATTTTTCATTTTTAAAAGTTCTATATTATTATTTTTCAATCTGCCTATTTTCCCCTTACTGTTCAATTTGTTCTTTATGGTTTCAGTTCCTTCTTTTATAGTTTTCTTTTAGACTGTCTCAATATTATAGCCTCAATATTTATTATAGCTGCTTTTTGTTTGCGAGCTCATGTTCAGCCAGGACTCTATGTTTGTGTGAGTCAGTGTGCATGGTTTGTGAGCATAGCACTGAAGAGTGCTTGTTACTAAATGATGTCACCCAATGTTTTTTTTTGAAGGTTTCAAATGCTCTTTATTTCTTCAATCCTGTCATATTTTAATGGACACACAGTACCTTCACTTGATATCAATTATGAGTTGGTTTTGAGACAATTCGTTATTATACCAGCTGGGATGACAGGGGACAGATTTCATTCTATTCCAGTTTGTGTTGTTATGTCCACGTAGCCACACAGGAAGTGGCTCCAGTAGCTAATACAGCATTGCCGTATTTGTCATGAAAATCAGGTGTCCGTACCTAGTGGATCTGCCTTGCCCTTATTTGCTGAATACTTCAAACTGGGAGACGACTTAGTGTGTTTTTCATCAATGGAAACATCATGAAGCTGAAGGCAGAACCGCAGCTTCTGGTTTGTTCCCAATAGTTTTATTTTATTTTTTTAAATAAGTACTTGTGATTGCTTATGCCAGAGTCCCAGGGGTTTCACTGATTTGGTAGCCATTGTATGTTAATTTCTTAGCTTGGAATTCCTGCATCATATCAGTGCTATGGACTGAATGTTTGTGTCCCCCTAAATTCATACATTGAAATTCTAACCCCACCCCACTGTGATGGTTTTTGGATGTTGGGCCTTGTGGAAATAATTAAATTATGAGTGTGGAGCTCTTGTGAATGACGTGAGTCCCCTTATAAGAAAAGTCATGAGAGCTTGCTTTCTTACTTTCTTCACGACATGAGGGCGCAGAGAGAAGATAGCTATCTGTGAGCCAAGAAGGTAACTCTCATCAGCCACTGAACTTGCTGGCACCTTGATCTTGGACTTTCAGCCTCCAGAACTGTAAGAAATAAATGTCTGCCATTGAGTCACCCAGTCTGTAGTAATTTTGTTACAGCATCATGAAATGACTAAAACAATGGGTAATAGAAATGTGGACTCTTTATATATGGGTGGTCTTGGCATTTCGGTTTCTCACAAGACGTTATGCACCAGATCTGTAGGCTGGTGAAAAACTTCTCTGCTGTGTCCCTCACTGGGAGGGTGGAGTTTTTCTGGCTCCTCTTTCATAGCATGGCCAGGCATATGCCAGGATCAACAGTAGCTACAGTACTGCAATGGAAGGATCACATCTCCTGTCACAGCACATAGAAGTCTTGTGGACCGGGCCTCATTTGGTGTCTGCTGTTTTTTTTAGTGTTTGTCCTTTTAAGTTATGTTTTTACTGCTGTGTTTGAAGTTCTGTGTTTCTCACTGGCATTTCTGGAGTTTTCCCTTTATTCTTTCAAGTGTGTCTGAGTGCCCTATCTCTATTTGTTTGTCATGGTGATGGAAGAGGGGCATCTAACTTCAGCTTGGTCACCCTGTCAGCCGTGTTGTTGGAATTTTTCAATCCTCTATTTGAGAAACAGGTGCCATTGCAGCCGCTGTGGAGTGATTTTTCATGGTGCCCTGTGCATAGCAATTGTATAACCCACCCACCTGTGAGCGCCCAGTGGCTGTGGTGTTTTCAGTGTTCTAAGCCATGCCATGCACACATAAAGGTACACATTATAATGAGTGGAAAAGAAAGAATGTGTTTAAAATCTCAGAATTTTAATGGAACAAAGGCATTTCACCATGATAAGGAGGAATTCCAGATATGCAAGTTAAAAGAAAAAGTTGTAAAGAAAAGATTTTGCAAAAGGAGGCAGGGCACAATGATCTTTTCCAAAAGGGCTTTAGCTGATTAGTCTTTCTTTGTGGGTCTTACAGGTGAAAATACAATGAAAGATAGATTATATTTGACATACTTTTAACTGCATATCAACAGGACTTCCTTATAAATACAAACATCATTTTAAAAAATTGCATGAATATTTTTCATCTTGTATGAAACCACAGGCATACTGATTCTTTGTAAGACTTTGTGAGCAAATGTATTCGCTGTCTTTAAGTCCAAAAATGTTTAGGGTTTTTTGTTCAGTGTTGTATTTTCTACTGTCAGATAAGTTCAGACATTTTCAGTTGGTGTAATAATGACGGTAGGTACTTAATAGAGTCTTCTGTTTATTCAATTAATATATATATTTTAAATAATTGTTTTCTAAATCACATTGAAAACTTAAAACTCACCTATTTCTTTCCATATTTTATGCCCATATTCTATACTGTATGTGCTAAAATTATTTTTCATCACCAGTCTGTTTTTGAAGTGAGTGTACCTAAATAATGTCAGTGCTGTTTCTCCAGGACAGGTTGGGTCTCAGGAAATCTTGTTAATAGTCTTCAATTATGAATTCCAGAGACTCAAGTATTGTTTCTCCCTAGACTATTGGAGATGTTTATCAGCCATGTTGAAGTAAATCTTGAAAAACACCAACAAAGGGTGTAGAACAATATTAAATGTTAATAAATGGTACCATTTCCTAGAATGGGGTAGTTGAAATATGTCAAGCTTGAAGACAGAGGCTAAGGAGCATGTATGAGTGGTACTTGATTGGAGTATCTCAGATCATTTCCTAATTTTCTAATCCACCATCCATTTCTCTAACTTTCCTACATCTTTTGTCATACAGATTGCAGCTTAGAGCTCGAAGTTCAACTACTCATTTTACAGAAAAGAAAATGAATGACATACTATTTGTTTATACTTCCGAATGGATTTTAGTGATCTCAGTATAGAAATGAAAAATAAATGAGAATTCCAGTGAACAATGAGTTTGAATTCTAGTTTTGTCTCTTATTACTCTATGAGCTTAACAAATTTAGCTTCTCCAAGACATGGCCATGTTGGATAATGCCTACCTTTCTGGGTTAATGTAAGGATTAAATTAAATCATGAACATGAAGATATCACAATTACCTGGCATATATTATCAAACATTTTTCTTTCCTGATTTTTACAACATAGTTCCTAGCTTTTGTATACATTTAGATATTACTATAAAATCTGTCCAAAAGAAAATTTTTATTCTGAATTTGTTTCAACAGACATTTAATAGGTAACTATTATCTGTCAGTCCATGCTACACAAGAGTACATATTACAGGGATAGACTGTGTCTGAAATTGATTTGTCTCTGCTTAATGTATTAGCCTTTATAAATGAACTTGTGTTTCCAGTGGGTTTGTATTGATTTACCCATAGTGTTTCACTTTGTCCTCCATGTGACCCAGGTCACATGTACTTCAGAGTGGACAGGACCAAAGTCAAAGTAGAATCTCACTATGGAGCGAGCAAGGCCAGTGCCTCCTGGGGTGCCAGGGTCAAGTCCATGAGATCAGTTAGTGTACAGGCAGGGCATAATAATGGGCCAAGCTAAGGACTGAATTCTCATTCAGGACTTATGGGACTCTAGGACTGATGCTACATTCTCACTTATGTCTAAAACATCAAAGCAAGCAAAAAACATATTTAAGATGAGATATTTAAAAAATGAGCAGCATAGGACAAAAATAACCCATTATCTGGATGAAAAGCAACTCTTCAAGGAAGGAAAAATGAGAAGTCTATATGGAAAAAGTTTAACCTTGTGTGTGATGGGTAAAAATGTCATATGTGGCCAAAGACCAATAGATGGAACCTTCAAAAGTGGAAGTTGAATGGGAAGTCATTGTTTAATGAGAAAAGAGTTTCTGTGTGGGATGATGAACCAGTCCTGGAAATGGATAGCAGTGATGTCACAGCAGTATGACTGTGCCTAATGCCACTCAATTTTGTGCACTTAAAAAGGATTAAAATGGTAAAATTTATGTTATCTCTTTTGCCACAATAATGCATACATACATACATACATACATACATACAAACAATGGAAATATAGTCCCCCCCAAAAAGTGGAAGTTGGCTAGTTGAATCTAGGGGTTCTCCAGGAAAACACCCCACTTCCTTATTTCTATGGCTAAATTGCTAAGGCACTGCACTTCTTTCTTTTTAAACATGTGAACCTGCACGTGAGGTATGTTTATGCTTCGTGTGGCCTTCCCTACTTAAGAGAAGTCAGGAGCTTTATATATAAAGTATTGTTATGCAGAGAGATAATGATGCATTTTCTGACTCAAAGTCATTCTCTAATAATTATACAGCACTTCATATTTCTCAAAGTGCTTTTATATCAACTATTTCAATTGATCCGCAGAACCCAGAAGGCATTACCTTTGTTTTACAGATTTGAGAAAATGGAAATGTATAGAGATTAAGGCTTCACTATAGTCTTGGTATCATCAGCAGGACTAGAACTTGGGCAGCCTGGGTACTGAGTTAACATTCTTTGGACACATGACAATTGGACTTTCATTTTGCAGATACACAGAAAGAGTGAAAGAACCATGTTCAATTCCACTGCTGTTTGCTTTTTCTGGAAGTAAGCAGTGATAATAAGAATGGCCCACACCAAGATAATTGAAACTTTTACTTCCCATCCAAAGGTTTTGAGATCATATAGTCATACCCTGAATAAAAAAAATAATTTAAGATAAATGTTGGATCACAATAATTTCAAAACAGGCCATACTTGTCATTATAGCTAGTAAATATAAAAGTATAATCTGAAAAGCTAGGTATTGTGGGATTAATCAGTCTTAAAGCAACTTTACTTAAATATGCCACCCAATCAGGGCATTCAACTTCCATTTTTGTAAAAAAAGAGACAAAAAGTTAATTATGTCCTGATTCACATGCTACAGTATATGTAAATGCAAAAGATACAATTGAATTTTTGAAATAACTTTGTTGGGTAGAAAAACTGAATGATGCCAGGGTCAAGATTACCCACACAGACACATTTACTTTTTCGCCTTGAGTAGATGCTGGAGAACAGCAAATTGGGCTTTACATTTCTAAGGAACAAAGCAAAGCAGGAACCTGCTTAGTTTCCAGATTTATCCATAAAACAAAAACTTGTAAAACATTTCTCCTATAGATGCACATAAAGAGGACATGGTATGATGCAGTGACAAAAGTCCTTGGCAACATGGTTACAGTAGACACAAAAATAGCTTTCATGTCTGTGGTTCTTGGAATCCTTTGGTAGAGACTGATGAATAATACCAATGCACATTCTACAACAGGCCACGGAGAACCTGTTCCAAAGTCTCAATTTCACATATAGTAAAAATAATGGAAATATAATACAACTTGAGCTCAAATTCATTTTCAAAGTATATCTAAAATACTTAAAGAGTTTATAGTAAACTTTATCAATGCCAAGTGTATGCATATTAAATAGTGGTGTATATCAGAATCAGAAAAGGGGGTCAGGGAGAAGCAATAACTCTACTAATTAAAGTATAACACAATGGGTGGGATATTCTTGTTTCCAGGTTTACCCTTAGGCAAATATGGTTTAAGGGAAAAAGTTATAGTAGATTTGATGGCAGTAGAATTAGATGGACAAAGAGGCAGGTAAAATGTAAAAGTATTTAGATAATGAGTGATATTAAAGAAGAGGAAAGCTTTTAATTTCCTTTCTCAGGCTTTCACCAGGACTTATTAATCCCCTTATGAAATCAGTGACTTAGTTGAAGTTACAGAATTTATAATTGGTGGATCTATCATATTAGATATAAGATATAGGTGCCTCTTAAATCTTGACCGATTGGAGTGACGAGATAATTCTGGCAAGATCAAAGTCATCAGAGATGAAATGAAGTCATATGTTTTTGATGTGGTAGGAGGGAAAATACTGTCCTGATATTTTCCCAGCTTTTTTTGCATCATTGCTCCAATTAAACAAACGTTGAGTGCCTGTTGTGTGCCAGGCACTGTGCTAGGCACTAGAAATGCAATTATAAATGAGGCACAGGACCTAGTAGGAAAGACATGTATAAATGATGCCAAGCAATGTGTAAGTGTTGGAATAGAGATGTGAATTGGGTACAATGGTTGTATGAAGCATGAGGATTGTTTGATTCCTTCAATATTGAAGATCAGGGAAGGGTCCAAAAAAAAAAAAAAAAAAGGAAACCCAGCATAAAGAATAGCTCTTTAGTAGTCCTAGGCCTTGAGGAGGGTCAGAGACTAAGAGTAATGCAGATAGAGGAGGACATAGGAGAGGCATATTCAGGGAGCTATAGGTTTTTTAGTATGAATGGAGATGTCTCTCTGTGGGGAGGAGAGATGGTAGGAAATGATGTGACAGAGGCAGATAAAGCTAGATCACAGAGGAAACTGAGTTTGCACTCTGGAAATGGAGGCAGCCATTGATAAATTTGTTTTTTCTTAAGGAAAGGAATAATGTGGTCGAATGGCATTTTTATAAAGGTCATTCTGGTAACAGTGCTTCAAATTGTTTGGACATGATGCTGGGTGATACTGGAGGAGGAAGCCTTTTTTTTTTTTTTTTTTTAATCAAGGGGCCAGCCAATTGCATTCTGTGTAGGGATTCTCTTACTGGCTTGCAGGTGTCCACCTTCCTGTGGTATCTTCAAAAGTCTTTCCTCTGTGAGCATGCGGAGAGAGGACCTCACCCTTTTGACCTCATACAACCTCAATTACTTCCTTAGTGGTCCCATCTCCAAATTCAGCCACACTAGAGGGTAGGGCTTCAACATATGAACTTTGGGGAGATGCCAACATTTGGTTTGTAACAGACTATTACAGTTGGTCAGTTAAAAGATGAGGACAGCATGAAATGAGTAGTAGCCATGGGCCAGGAGGGGAAGGATGACAGACATGCTAAGGAAATAAAATAGACAGTTCTTTGTGACTATCCAGATGTTTAGGTATGGAGTGAGGGGAGAGAGAGAACATTTGGGTTACTCTCACATATTTTTGTTGTTGTTATTCCCTTTACTAGTGTATTAGTCAAGGTTCTCCAGAGAAACAGAACATATTGGTTAAACATACTATTGGTTCTGTTTCTCTGGAGAACTCTGATTTTATATATATTACATATATAATTTCTCAGGGGAACTCCTCAGCCTCCATTATCACCTGAATCATCCAGGAACTTGCATGATCTGTCAAATGCAAGCTGGAGAACCAAGAAAGCCAGTTGTGTGATTCACCCTGAATACAAAGTTCTGAGAACCAGAAGAACTAATGTCTGAGTGCAGGAGAAGATGGATGTCCCAGCTCAGCAGAGAGCAAACTCACCATTCCTCTGCCTTTTTGTTCTCCTGACCCTCAACATATTGGATGATGCCCACCGATATTAGTGAGGGCAACTTGCTTTACTCAAATGCCAATCAGTTCCAGAAACATCTGTAGACACACCTGGAAATAATGTGTTATCAGCTATATCTGGGTATCCCTTAGCCCAGTCAAGTTGATGCAAAATTAAGCATCACAACTGATTAGATGGTAGTACTGCTAATGAGAATAAGGATTATGGGGGAGAGATTCTGATTTTGAGAAAAAGCTGGTAAAATTAGTTTAGGGTATGTTAAGTGTGAAGTATCTGTGGGACCTGTGGGTAAAAATGTCCACTGAGCAGCTAGATTCATAGGTATTTGGTTCAGACAAGAATAACCTGGGCTGGAGGTACAGGGATGGCAGCCATCAGTACTCAGAGCTGTATGTTAGGGCTGGCACGTACAGGCAGGCATAGAACAAGAGAAGAGAACCAATGATTGATCTGTGACAAGAAACTAGGCAGGGGGACACCAGAAACAAAACAAACAATCAAACAGAAAACCCTTGTTAAATGTCTTACTATTTCATTTGACATTTAGGAGAAAAAATAGAAACACTTTTAGTTTGATAATTTATATATTTCTCATCAGACTCTCACCCTTATTCTTAGTGATTTTGTATGAGTATATCCCCACCTTTATTGCTGACTCAAAGTGATAGTTTTGCTAATAAAAGAGAATCTTCTGGAAGGTGCTGTAACGAGTAAAGGATTGTACTTAGCTGTAAATTTAGCCTCTGTAACTCCAGCTGCGGAATGAAGTCATTTATTACAGGGAAAAATTGCTGGCTCTGAAGAAGAAGACAAATGGCTGCTTCTTTGCCCTGGTTTAAATAGGATGATGGCTCTCGCACAGTTCCTTAAAGGCAACGGTGTTCTCTGTGGAGGCTACTGGAAGGCATTTATGAGGCCTGTGATGTTCTGGGCTGTTATGAGGGCCAAGTGGTTCCTCTTACAGGTGGGATGGGTTGTTACAAGAATTCCTGCTTGCTGGAAAGCATTTTGCTAAGTGAAATAAGCCAGGCAGTGAAAGATAAATACCGTATGATCTCACCTTTAACAGGAACCTAATCAACAAAACAAACAAACAAGCAAAATATAACCAAAGACACTAAAATTGAGAACAGGCTGACAGTGACCAGGGGGGAAAGGGGAGGGAATTTCAGGGGAAAAGGGAAAGGGTGTGCAGGAACAAAACAAGGGGGGGGTGGAAACGGGAGGGAGGTGGGGAGGGATGGAGGAGTGGGCCTGGATGGGGGTAAAAGGCAGAAAACTGTACTTGAACAACAATTAAAATAAAAAAAAAAGAATTTCTGCTTGTGCTCTGCATAAAAAGATCAGTTGCTAGCCCTTTTTATGAGGGCTGAGCTTATCAGCAAATAAAAAGCAAACTAAATGAATAAGGAGAAAAGAAAAGACTACAAAAGTGAAGGAAATCTCTTACCAGCTAACGTAAACCAAATTGGAAAATGAATATCAAAACTGAGTGCGTAGAGCCTAGTATCCCAAAGCAGGTGATAACCCACGCGAAGTAAAAGATGGCTTACTCCAAATGATGGTAGAGAAATGTAATCAGTGTTACCATTGATATACAGGGCAATAAAATAGAGAGCATGGGGTAGAAAGCAGGTGACTGGGGAAAAAGCCAACCTGTTTATACCTCATGCTTAAAACATTGAAGAATATTTTATTGATTTTAAAGAGAGAGGAAAGAAATATTGATTTGTGGTTCCACTTGTTCATGAATTCATTGGTTGATTCCGTATGTGCCCTGACTGGGTATCAAACCTGAAACCTTGGTGTATGGGGATGACGCTCTAACCAATTGAGCTACTGAGCCAAGGCATCCATTATGCTTTTTATTTTTTGAAAAGAGATTTTTATTTATTTGTTTTTTAGAGAGAGAGGAAGGGAGGGAGAAAGAGAGGGAGAAAAAAAAATCAATGTTTGAAAGAAACACAGACCTGCTGCTTCTCACAGGCTCCCAACCAGGGACAGGGTCTGCAACCCAGGCATGCGCTCTAACTGGGAATTGAACCATCAGCCTCTCGGTTTGCAGTCTGGTGCTCAATCCACTGAGCCACACCAGCCAGGGCCCTTATGCTTTTTAATCATATTTATTAGTGATAGGTTTCCTGGATTGAGTAAGTCAAAGGTATAATAAAAATGCCTCTCTGAGAAACTTCTAAGACTATAATGGTGTTGATTTTTTTTAGACTAAAAGGAGAAAGTCTAATAATACCCTTCTCAACAAAGCAAAATATTCATCAGTTTTATTCTTGTTTAAAGCTGTTTTCATCTCAAATAAGTATTTCCACAGGAAATAAAAAGCAATGGCAAAGTTACATGAATTTGGAGCATAAAAATATCGCAAAATTAATTTTTCATTAAATTTTACTGTCTTTCAGTTAAGATTTGTCTAAGATAGCTATAAGGGATAAATGTTATGAAATAGAAAATCAGAAATTAAAACCAAAAATTATGCCATTCAACACAGAACCAAATCAGATTCCCCCCCTTAAAGTTGAAGATACCCTTGTTTGTATAACCATGTTAGCCTGAAAGACTGCTTTATAGTTAGGGTAATCATCCAAGAACATAAATTGTAATCAGAAGTTGTGAGATATGGTTTACTAAAAAAAGTATCGTTCATCTAATTAATACAGAAGGTTTCAGAGAAAACTCTATAATGGATGGAACCCTGATTCCACAGGGGAGGCTACATTATAGCAGCAAAAATGGAGGACGGTGAGATGATAGGAACTGGGTGAGCAGCAGAATGCACAAAGGTGCTGGGGGAGGGGAAGGGGCAGGGGAAGCGAAGGGAATAAGCCTCAACAGACAGAAATGTTTAAATTTGTTTTTAAAAGATATGCTGTTTTCGAATCTTCTAGAATAACAACATGGAAATGATCTTTCGTTCAAATGGGAAGAAAGAATGTAAGGAGTAGCAATGCATTAAGAAATGCGAGTAGCCCTGGCTGGGTGGCTCAGTTGGTCGCATCATCCCACACACCATAAGGTTGCAGGCTGGAGCCTTGGTGGGGCATGTATGGGGGGCAACCAATCCATGTGTCTGTCTCACACTGATGTTTCTCTCTCTCTGTCTCCCTTCCTCTCTAAAACATATATCCTTGGGTGAGGATTTAAAAAAAGGAAGTGCAAGTAGAGGCGGATGGATTGCCTTGGAGAGACTGCCAGTGGAATTCGGTGAGAATGCTTCCTCACTGAGGTAGAGAAGTCCTGTGTGTGACATGTGACAAATCAGTGACATGACATTTATACCAGTGTGTCTCTAACTGTAAGGCAAGAGATTTCCACCAAAATTATCCTCCAGCAAAGGGTTTGCCTGGCACAAAGGTGCTTAAGATAAAATCTCTCAATTTTTCAGTTACTTTTCCAATGACAAACTATATTTAAGGAAGCCACATATGCCTCAATCTTTGGGCCTCAAGCTAATTTCAAATGCTTATAGAAGTCACCTGACAAACTAGAAATAAAAGAGACTAAAAATATTTTATAGGATTTTTGAAAAGAATTTGTTTCCTTAGAATATGATTTCATAATCATCAAATTTTGCTGTCTTTGTAAACACAAGTTTTTTTCAAGGTAAATCAAGTGTGGCATTGTGACTAGCTCAACTCCACATTCTGTAGGAAGGGTGAATAACTTCAATGCCGTGTGAATGACTGTGAGTTGGGATAAAATGTCCCATGTCAGTATCTTTGAGCTCAAGAAGAGCTGTGTTTCAAATAATTTAAATAGGAATAAGATGGTGGGCTCTGATAAAGGGAGATAGATGAATCACAAGGGGTTGGTAATGACAAAGATGTGTGTGAAAAATTGTTTCATGAACTGTGAATAGCAAAAAAAGAGAAATATTTGTAAATTGCTCTTTCTAAGCTTTTTAATGTGACTGAAATATGTAACCACATTAAATAAGCAGACGTATGAACTAAAACTGTGTCTATTCAAGTTGGCAGAAAACTTTTAAACAATCTTCTTATTTGTAAAATGGGGGATTACCTCTATTATTCTGTAATATACAGTACATACAGCAGAGAGAGTTCCTCACACTCCACTGTACCCTGGATGAAATACCATACATTGGGCCAGATACATTAGACATCTTTCTCCTTTCTGAACCTTCTAACGGCCTAATACATATTGACGTAAAGACTGAAGTGCTGTTGATTAGGAAAACTAGTTTCTGGTATATCTTCTATAGTACAACAGTTTTCTCTTGGGAGTTTGGGTAGCTTTTGTTTTCAAAGCCTATCCTCCTTAAGGAAGATTATTTCCTGAAGTTCCAATCTTCTATAAATGAGACCAAAATGAAACTTACCATCTACTACTTTACAATTTTAACTTTCTTTACATTTACTAGATATAAACATTTGCTGTTTTCATTATGGTCAGGCTTAAATGGTAAACACTTCAATGTTTGATGATGTTTTATCTATATAATCCTATGATGGAGGTAGTGTTACATTATTCTGCAGGTAGTAACTAAAGTCAAAAAGGTGAAGTGACTTGATCAGGTGATACAGAGCAAGCTGGTGATTCCAAAATTCACATTCTTCATAAAAAAATTCCACTACTTCCTAGAGGTAGATGATGGAACTGAGGAGGGACCTAGTCCAACCAGTGTGTTCTGGAAGCACTTCCTACTGAACATGCTGTTGTAGAAGGATTTGAAAAGTAAAACTTAGAAATAGGAAAAGGTGTGAGAGATGTTGTTAGAGAGAAGAGCATGAGTAAAAGCCCATGAACCTGAGACTGCATTGCTATAAGCAGTTTAGTGTTACCAGAGTGTAGAGAGTCAGTCGGATTGATGGGAAATACAGACTGAGAGGGAGGAGGGTGACTTGATGTAGGTAGGAGGCCCTATATGGGTGTAGGTTATGGAGATTGAATTTTACCCCAGGAAATGGAAGTAATTAGAAACAATAACAGCAGCCACAATGAGAATACAAGTAAAACCAACAAACCATAGGGTTTAGAAATAAAACAGGATATCTTTTGGATATCAAAAAGATGAACTGTTAGTTATACTTAACAGTTTTGCAATATATTGATTATTCCTTGGATATTAAGGAAAAAAAATTCACAACAAACAAGTCTCCTGAGTAATGTTTCTGACCAGGGAAATTGTTAGGGAAACTATGAAGGATTTGAAATGGAACGGTAGCTATTATCATGTATAGCCCCTAGATTAAGGACTTTATTTTATACTCATTTAATCCTCATAACAGCCCCATGATTTCTCAGTTTTATTAGGTAAGTAAAACCAATAAAAAACTTCACCAAAAGTGAAGTGACTTCTCCAGAGAAATCTAGTTTAAAATGTAGTGTGGTACAACAGACAAGTCTTGCCAAGAAAGTGAAGAAAAGGGAATTCTCATGCACTGTTGGTGGGATTGCAAACTGGTGTAGCCATGATGGAAACCAGTGTGGAGATTCCTCAAAAAATTAAAAAAATAGGACTACCTAATGACCCTGTAATTCCACATCTGGGTATTTATTTGAAGAAACCCAAATCACTAATTTGAAATGATATATACAGCCCTATGTTTAGTACAATGTTACTTATAATAAGACATGGAAGCAACCTAAGTATTCATCAATAGACAATTGGATAAAGAAGATGTGGTTCATATATACAACAGAATATTACTCAGCCATAAAAAAGAATGAAATCTTACCATTTGTGATAACATGGGTACACCTGGAGGGTGTTATGCTAACTGAAATAAGTCAGACAGACAGAGACAAATACCATATGATTTCATTTATATGTGGAATCTAAAGAACAAAATCAATGAACAAACAAAACGGAAACAGACTCACAGATACAGAGAACAAACTGATGATTGCGGGGTTGGGGGCTGGGTGAAAAAGGTGAAGAGATTAAGTACAAATTAGTAGTTACAGAATAGTAACTTTACATCATGGGGATGTAAAGTACAGCATAGGAACTATGGTCAATAATATTGTAATAACTATTTATGGTGTCAGGGATCACTTTGTAAGTTATATAAATGTCTAAACACTATACTGTGATGCGGACACTGGCCTGCAGTGTCTGCAGCGTTATGGATGAGACAAATTCACAGGGACTACCGAGTCCTGTGGAGTAAAAGGGACAACATGGCCACTCTCTCAGGGGGAGAGCGCCCTGACCCTTTCCTTGATAAGCTTTTATTGGGTTCAGTGTGCACAGGAATACAGAGTATATAAGTACGGCTCATCAATCATTGTCAGGCAGAAATGATTAAAGAATAATTAACATTCAAAGAACTCTGAGGGCTTATTCTGAGTCAGGGTCAGATAGTTAAAGGGCCATAAAACTTTGGGGAACAAACTCATTTCATGCTTGGACCCTTATCATTTAAATTGAGGGTATTAGCAAAGCAGGTTTCACAGGATTTTATGCATTCTTTCTCAGGCCTGATCTACCCAGGGAACCCATCCCTTCCAGCACAGGGCTGCACCCACCTCCGGCATTGTTTCAGGCTTAAGTCAGGCAGGGGAAATAAGGCAGCCAAGAGATTAGGAGACTCCTTGCAGACAGAATGAAGACTCAGGCTGTGTCAAAGCCAAGGGGCCAGGGTCCATCACCCCCTTTTTCTATAGCACCCCAAGTGCTTCCCTGAGGGCCCCTTTGTGACCAGAACTGTCTTAGGTCATCCCTCCCTTGAGGAATCTGACCCATCATTGGCTAATCAGTCATCCACCCGGGGTCAAGCAGGGTGAGGTGAAAGGGGGACAGAGGCAGTGCCCCTACAAGGAAGATAAGCTTTGTCTCCTTAGTGGCTTATGGTCCCAAGGTCCTTTACTCAGCCTTAGCCACCTGGGATTGCAGCTTCTGAAACCAGGCAGAGTGATTCCCAACAATACTGTACACCTGAAACTAATATAAAATAATATTGAATGTCAACTGTAATTTTTCTTATAAATAGTAGTATAATAAAGATTCATTGAGTTTTAGGTGTTGGTTAAAGAGGCTCTAAAAATTGGGAAGGCAATGAAAAAAATTGGGAGGTGTTAACTGTGGGCAGATGCAGATATAAGAATGAAGTATAGCAGACTCCACAAAATCCTACCCCTTTCTTAATAACTTGTTGGTAGGCTTTTTTTTTAAATAAGAAGATAAACTAATCTTTCACAAAGAAAACAATTGAGGCAGCACAGTACCATTAAACTTGAAGTGCAGCTAGAAAATACAATGGGAAGTTCATGTGGGCTACTGCATAAACTTCCCAAGATCTAAAACCCATAAGGAAACCAGAGATATAGCTATGAAAGATAAAAGATGGAAGAGTATCTAAACAAGTGAGAATTAGCCAGATGAAAACTGTGATTACAAACATCCCTAAAATCTCAGTGCCTTGAGACAAGAAAGGGTTTTTGTTATTGTTGTTGTTGTTGTTTTTTGCTCCCACTAACAGACCACTGAGGTTTGGCTGGGGGGCTCACTCTGGTACCCAGACTAAATCAGCAACCCTATCCAGCACTGTAGCAGATGGAAAGGGAGCACATGAAATCACACACTGGCTCTTAAAGCTTCCACATGGAAGAGACATATAATTTCTGCTCACATTTCATTGGCCAGAATAAATCACTTGGCCACATCTGATTCAAGGGGGAGTAGGGAATTGCATTCCAACCAGGAACCCAGAGGGAGAACAACAAAAATTTGGGGAACAACACAACAGACTACCATAGTGGGATCTTAGGAAAAACAGCAGTGAAAGCAGCCTAAGAAAGGGAAAATTCTGAAGCTAGGGCTTGCATTAAGGGCTTATAATTAGGTGGACGCTTGATGACTTATTCATAATGGTAACTAAGAGGAGAATAAAATTTAATATATAATTTCATAAAAAGTGTTGCAGTAGTAGGTCGATTTACGCTGTGAGAAGTTTGGTGAAAGGCACCTTAGGACCCCTCACTGGAATTAGTACTGATGAGGTCACACTGAGACTTTGTAGGGGACGTGTTGTTTATCATCCTTCTTCCTTCTCATCTGAGGCTCAGTCAAAGCACATTATGTTGCTTCTCACTCATTTTAGGTGATTCTAATAGTATTTCCAGTTTCATTGCTGTCTGCTGCAGTGGGCTTAAGGAACCTCTTTTGTTATGAATTTATGTACAAAAATTTCACACATGAGATATGATTCTGCATATCGTTGCTTCTCTATGCAGTAAAATATCTAATTTTAAACTATTTCATAGAAAATGAACTAGATAAGGCAAACATTTTTCATACTGAAATAACCTCTTTTCTAAGGAACATCTGATCTTGTAACTGCATTCTCCAAATAGAACAGATTCCTCCCTTTACAAAGCACATATAGGAAAGGTTTCTTAGGTTGAGTTTCCCCAGAAGCTGATCCTGAGACCAGTAACGGAAGGCAAGTACCATTGTCTAAGCAGAGTGAGACAGGTAAGGAAGAAGCCAAAACATGGTTCATAAAGAGCGGGTTACTGCTGTAGGCAACCGAAGTTCTAAGCTGGGGACCTCTGAGAGACAGTGTAGAATACAACTAAATAGAAGCACACTTGCTTTTTATTGTATGCTCAGTTCTAGACCACCACAGTAAAGTGAGTAGCGGTCTTGCCTTCAATTTGTAAAAAAAAAAAAAGCAACATCTCTGAAGTGCAATATGATGAACCATGCCTCGTAATCCTACTACCTCCAGGTGGGAAAGCTGGGGTAATTTTAAACCCACTCCCCTCCTTGATTCCTTGAGGGTTGCTCTGAGAGCCATAACTAACGGGACGTTCAGCCCTCATCCCTGAACAGGCAAAGCGGGGTCTGGCGGGCAGAAGAAGCCCTTGAACAGAGAAGCAGAGAAGGGAGAGACTTGCAGTAAGATGCCACTGGACTGCCAGTAGGAATGACAGAGGGTGGATTCCCAAGTAAAGTTCCAACATTGTCAGTACACAGAGGATACTTGGGTTTCTAAGCCTATTTGCTCTGATATACCCATCTTTGAGCTTAGATGATAACTTTTAAAGAAATATTAAAAATATGGTGGCATCTGAGAAAAGATGGCACTTTTTAAAAAAGTGACAGTGGCTACGTCATACACAGAGTGGCCCGAGTAGAGAGCGGGGAGCTCTGACCAGTTAAAGGCCAAGATTCTTGGGAGAATGACATTGTTCACAAGCAGGCTGGGAAAGGGAGATGCTGGGAACAGCTGACAGGTGTGTTTCATAAAGCAGGGAGAAGGACTTCTTAAAGTCATGAGGACTTTTCCCTGAGCAAATGGCCCTTATTCCTCATTCCTTGGGAAAAGAGAAACAAGCTGTAGTATTTTCAAAGGTTTGATGTTTTAAGATTCAATTCGTACACTGTAACAAGAAATGGGGTACTGGGTATTAGAAGTCAGCGACTTTTAGTTGATTTATTTTCCAGAGATAGCATAATACAATTGTCTTGAAATCATAAAAAGTACTTAGTTTTTATTATTTTCCAAGCAGACCCCTGAGGACAGGGAGAAGTAAGGGTTTGTTTGGGGGAGGGTAGAGTTCTCCTAAAAAGAGAATTCTGGAAGTCATCATAACATAATTAAACAAAGAGGAATATGTGCCAGACAAGAGTGGGTGGGGGCTGTTTTCTCTTTGTGGTTGGTTGTGGTGCGTTCAAGATCCCTAACCTAAGATGAAGCTTCTGGGCTCCCAGTAGGCAAGTAGCTGCTCAGGAAACCCAGAGCTCCGGGAAGACCGGCGCAGGTGTCTCTGTCCTGCAGGTAAGGAGGCCCTTGTATCCGGAGGCTGGCTAGGCGGGACCGGAATCTTAACTCCGCGGCCTAGTGGCTGCTGGCTGGGATCGGAGGGCAGGACGCTCGCGCAGGAACCCGGCCCGACGGGCGCGGCTCCCACGCGCGCTAGCTGCCTCACCCATTCTCACGCGCCGGCCGAAACCGCCGCCCTGCTTCTTCCCTACACCGGCTTCTGTTTGCCGCCTATTTCCTCCCATCCCACTGCCCAGCGCTGCGCGCGTCCAAACTGAAGAATTAACTCGTTTCATTCTCTAAGGGGAGTGGGGAACGCGCGTGGTTCCCTCCCCCTGCACCATGGATCGCCCTGAGCGCGAGCCCGGACCCGCTGCTCGAGGAGGGGACCTCATCGTCCAGGAGAGTCCCAGGAAACGAGCATCTCTGGTCCCGGGATGCGTTTGTCCCAGAACCTCCTTCTATTTACCGCGCCGCGCGCGCTCACTCCGGGGGAAGTTGGTTGCAAAGTTTCTGAATGAGGTGTGGGCTCTTTCAAGAGGAGGTCTAGTGCGGGCGCGGGAGGCGAAGACAGAAGCGCTTCTTGCGGCTTCTTTGTTCTGCTTTAGGGGACAGACCTGGCCAGGAGTCGTGAGGAGAGAGAGGGGACCTCCAGCCGCGACATTCTGGACCCAGCAGGGGCTCCTTGCTTCCTCCCCACCTCCTCCTTCAGGCATCTCCCCCTCCCCCACCCCACCCCACCCCATCCCCGGCACTGCTTCTAAGGCCACAAGCCTCCTTCCTTTACCCAAACCCATTATTTCCAAACTTCATTATCCCACTGAGGTCCCACGTCTAGGATGGAGAAAGAGGGTGGAGGTGATGGTGCGCTCTGGGGTACCTCCTGGAGGACAAGTGTTTGCTTTGGAAAGTTTGGGATTTTTCCTGTGCCCTACAAACTGCTGCCTCCGTGGGCCGCATTCTCTCCCATTTCCCGACCTCTTGGCTTTCCTTCTTTTCGGTTTTAGTGAGATCTATAAGAAAAATTAATACTGATCTGAGTCACTCAGAAAGCCAACGCTGTGGACCGCATTTTGGATGAGGGTCTAGGCATGGGGGGAGGCGAGGATGGGGTCCCCAGTTGTGGAGTTTGAGGAACGACTGGTGGAGGACTTGAGGAAGGTCCGTAGCTGTTCCTGGTCTGGACACCTGATTTATCAGGCGGTGAGGGAGGGGATGGAAAGAGGGGATGCTCGGCTCAGACCATCCACACCGAAGGGTACGGGATGGGAGGCGGCCAGGGACCCCGAGGCAGATTTTGGGGGTGAGGAAAAGGCACTGGCGTAGGAAAAGAAACAGGCGGGGAGCATTTGGCTTCAGGGTCAGAGGAAGCGCGGCCACCCAGAGCCTTGCCGTCGCGGATTGCGGTTCAGGCAAGTTCTGGGTCTGAGAGGTGGGCTCCTTGTCCAGGTGGGGATCCGCCCTGGAGTCTCTGGACCGAGTTGCGCAGCAATAGCAGCAACAGGTACCCTGGAGCTGGACTTCGTCCTGAGGATTAGAGGGCTCTCCCAAGGGACAGTGTAGTGGGGTGGGCCGGGGAGAAGAGTTTTGCAACACTTGGAGCCCCTCTGAGTTGTTTTGGTGTGTTGGGTGGAGGGGTAAATCCGGGTCGAGGAACAAGGATG
>CM052542.1:68450965-68474434 GCA_028533065.1 Trachops cirrhosus | reverse complement strand
GGGAGGGAGGGGGCGGGGTGGGAGGGAGGGGGAGGGGAGAGGAAGAAGGGGTGAGAGGGAGAACCTGCCGCGCTCGCCGCCTCTTTGTCTGCTCCGGGACTGGGAACAAAGGGGGGAACTCTGATGAACTCTCCTCCCCTCGCCCCGGACGCCCGGGTATCTCAGTCTCGCAACTTTGCCGCCGCGACTTTCTGCGCTGTCAGGCCACACAAAAGTGTCCGCGCGCCTCGCGGACTGCAACGGGGGGACGTCTCTGAAAAGTGCGACCAAGTGGGAAGAAGGTGAGTGGAGGCTGTTGTCTTGTTTACCTCTCGTACCCTGAATGCGCCCGGCTCCCCGCCCTTGGAGTACAGAGGAGTCGTCCAGTGACGAAGTTTGGTTGGAAAGTTGTACCTCCTTTCCCCCCAGCTCCCTTCTCTTTTGTTCTTTAACGAACTTGAACAGATGATTTCAGTTGTTCATTTTTAATGGGCTAAAGCCAATCAGGCATTTCTCTCGAGTGTCTCTTTCTGTGAGGAGCTGGGTGTTGGGGGGAAGGGTATATCCAGGGGGCATTGCCTCGCTTTCCCCTAGTAATGCGCACACGGGAGAGAAACACGCTGAAGTGGATGGGGTCTGTCCAGTCTCACCCCCGCCTCGCCCAGACTTTGTCATGCGAGAGAAAGGGATATGAAGCTGGGGGTCGTTTCCTCACGGTGTTATAACTTAACTGTCTGCGGAGCGTCCAGCCGCAGATCTAACGCACAATGCCAAAGCTGCAACAATAGAATGCAGAAGAGGTGTGGGTTGGAGGGGTGTGGACTCTTGTGTTTGTGGTCCAGGGGGTTAGAGCAAACAGGTAAGAGTTCAGGAAGATTTATTTGGGGCTGGGGTACGTGGGGGAAGCCACAGGTTCCCTACAGTCAGAGATGCAGAGATGGAGGGATGGGGCCTGGACCACTAGTTATAGAGTCGGCCATCCCGTGCGCCCATTAGTTTCACCACCCACCCAGAATAACCTATGCTGCCCTTCGGATCTATCCTCACCTCTCTCACTTTATCCTCTCCCCCCCTTTCAATGGGTTCGAATAGAAAGTGGAACGTGAGCCCTAGGAGATCCTCAGACCTTGCCCTCCGCCCGCCTTTTGTGTTTTAACCTTTTGTTTCTATCTGCCACGCCCGCCCCGAAGAGGGATGGCTGTAGCTGCTCCTGCGAGTGCTGAGGCAGGGCAGCCTCCTCCAAGTTAATAGGCACAGGGGCACTCCCTAACTTTGTTTCCCAAGTAGCTTCCCTTCGCAGTGTTTCTAGATAGGTTCTTGCTCAGAGGAGGCAACCACTCTGCAACTGGTAAACATCTCCACCTTATATGAAATGTCTTTCAGCGCTTTCCCACAAAAGTTGCTTATTCGTCTTGTCACTTGGTTAATAGATAAACATTTAGGGACAACATTTGGGAGTTTGTGGAAAGTGGGCAAAAGTAGTATGCTTTAGATTTTATGATGTGTTGAAATATTAGGAATGTGTGGAACATTCTTCTCGAATTCGATGATACAAATGTAGGTCATTATCTTCAGGTATGTTTGTTGGAATCATTCCAAATACCAAGGTAATTTATCACCATCTCCACTTTCCTGTCCTATCCCCACCCTAGAGCTAGAGGCTTTCCTCATACCCTTGGACTTTTCCACCTTTTTACTTAGACATGACAAGTGAAACATTCAAACACAGTCTATTTTAACCTCTTAAAGTTATAATTTTGTATAGTAGTATCCATTATTTAAAACTTGCAACTAGAAATGATTTAAGTGCCAGAATTACGTACAGCAGTTTTGAATTTTCATGTTAAAGACTGAAATCTATTAATGGTATGGTTACATTTTTTAAGAAACCGAGTGTGTAGAATAGCTTGGAATCTAACCTTAATTAATTTTAATTGTACAGGTGTTATTGTTATTATCAGCATCTAGAAAACATTCGGTGCATTGTTCTTGTGGGCTCCTTCTAAGAGTGAACATTATGGAAGTACCAATACGTCATTCCTGGATGAAAAGTTGTCAAACTTCTGGAGTTACTTAAAAGTTAAAATGTTGGAATTGTTTGTGATGCCTCCCCTATGTGGATTACTACAATTTGATCACGGGGAACTCTCCACCTTAAAGAAGGTACTTTTCTTTTTAAATACTCCACAACTACTTCTTCAGTTTTGGGCTGGTGCTAATGTCATTAGAGAATTGTCTAGTTATTTTGAGCTTTGCCTGATCAAAGTGATTTATGACTTCAGATTTCCTTGTTTTTAACTGGTTTTTGTAGGTTCTTTCTCATTTGGAATGAGGATTTGCATACTTCTGATGAGATTTTATTAATTTTACAATATGTCCTTCATCATCACCACATACAGAATGTGGATTATGTTGTCACTGAGGAAAGTTATGTAACAATGATGCATCCAATATGCAAATAACCTATCTTATTTGTGATTGGTTTTGTTTTTAAATACCGTAGTGAATGTTTCTACATTGGCAGAACTTTTGTGGTTTGCATTATTTTCTTTTCACTTTTGAAATTTTATTTTGCTAAACAAAATCCAAAAGTAACCAGAAATAAATGAATTCCTAATAACCGGGAATCAATGTGAAAGTACAAGTTTTAACCATGAAAACTTGACTGTGTAATACCAAAAAGGCTGTACATTTGTTTAGTCTTTATGGTACACATCAAGTTTTTATAGCATTCGTTAAGAGTCTTAAATTCCCACTTTTAAGTCTTACAATTCATTTTCGTCTATCTCTGTGATAAAGCAGTTAAAAGTTCGCATAAATACTGTTGGTAATATAACAGTGTTTTGATACAGTCTTCACTTTTCTTGTTTAATGTTCCTTGTTTGCCATGGAAAGTGAGAGTTTTCTTTGTTTAAAATGCAATGCTTTGAAATGATTTAAATTGTAAGATTTGATTTTTAAAATAATTCAAGTTCTAGGTGGTTTTAAATGGTATAGATGGAGAATATCATTGATGTATTACTTTGAGAAATGTTAAAATCTGGTCAAAGAAGATCATTGGGAATTGGAAATGTTTTTATCCTGCTACAAGTGAAAAACTTCTGGTTTGCTTCTTTTTAGTTGTATAAACTTGGACAGGATACTTAATCATCCTGGACTTTAGCTTATCATCTATAAAATGAATGTTAAGTTAAAGAAACTTTAAAAAATCTTTTACCTTTAAGATTATGTGATTTGCTGATTGCTTCTATAATTAAGGTGTATCCTCTCTTGAGAAGTTTATTTTTAATTTGTTGAACAAAAGTGGAAAACTTCATGTATTTTAATAATTATTTTGTATGAATTTTGAGCTCATGGAGTATTAGTTCAGGAAATACACATTAAATTTAATTTTCTGTAAAGTATGCTCTTGGCAAAGTGTGTCGTCTGGAAATGTCCAAGTTCCTCAAATGTTTTCAACAGAAGTTTATTCGCTAGAACAGTTTTGGGGGGCAGAGAGTGCAGTATTATTTCTCATCAAGTGTTTTCCCTACAAATGTCGGAAGTTAATATGTTTGAATTTGTTGTAGTGGCCACCCAGAGTGGGGCTCAGAGGGTTAGAAATAAATAGGCTTTGGAATGAAACACCTGAGTTTGAATCCCAGCACAGGAGACTCACCGTGATGCCTTTGCCAGGTTACTTGATTTCCTTGGGTCTCTGTTTCCTGATTTGTAAATGGGGATCTTAACACTAATCTCATGGGGTTGTTGTAGAGGGTGTGTTTTTAAAAAGCATCTGCCAGTATGTAAGAAAAAAACTTAACAGAGAGCTGAGTATCTCTAAACATATAATAAAAGGTACTATTACTGCCTTTCACAATGAATTAGTGATATTTCGTTACTCCCAACTTTCTTTGTTGACTGCCTTACAAGTTTCAAACCACATTAACCAAAAATATTCACTGAAATATTTAAAGTCAATTTGGTTAGAATTTTTCACATATTTAAAGGTTTTTCTCTGAAAATGTGTCTTTTCAAGTATTTTATCCAGTTAGGTGTGGATTAATTCATTTTGACAAACGTTTATTAAGTGTTACTACGTGTAAGCATGTTGCCAGAGGTCATGGCTTCATCTTGGAATTTGTAGCCCTTCCATTTCCTTATAGAAATTTCTGTGAAATGAGATAATACAAATTTGTAGAATTAATTTACTGAACTTCTCTGTTTTCATTGTTATCACTGATAAGTAGATTGAAGTATAGTTAAAAAAATGTTGTTACTCACTTTTCAGCTACATTATAAAGTGATGCTTCAGTGGTGTCTTGATGAGGAGATGAAGAACTGTTGCACATTTTCAGATATTTGTTATTGTACAATGGTCTTTATTTAAATAGAAAACTCACAGTTAGTAGAAACAACACTTAGAAGACTGCCTATCATGGTCAAATGAAGTTTAAAGTCCTGGATTTTCATTTTATGGATTTATAATTTAGCAAGGTATAGTACCTTCTCTGAGTGATTATTTAGTTTGATGAAAAATGAATTATATTCATTTACCCTTAGAAGTTTCTGATGGGAATGTTAGGGTACTGCTTCTTCTCATTTGTAATCTACCAGCAGATAGTTGCTTAGAAATGGTAATGTTAATAAGAAGAAAAATATGAAATAAGTTAATATAATGGGAAAATATTTCCCCCCATATATATCCAGAACTTTATGTTTGTGGACCACATCTATTTTAATCATTAGTATGGCAACTACTAATATAACAATTTGTGATTACAGAATTTAAAGTGATACATTTCTTTACATTTTTGTATATGATGCCAATTCTTAAATTATAACCAAATATACTTAATATACTTACTTTACTGTAAATATCAAATTTTATAATCTTGGCTATTTAAAACTGTTTGTTGATGCAGATTACTTTGAATTGCTGAAACCTGAACAATTCACCAAGGTATTTAAACTTACATAGGAAGAAAATCCAAATATTCATCTGTATCATCTAAAAATGATGCATACAGTACATACTAAGCATCTTATAAGTAAATTAAAGAAGCATTTGTTTACCTTTGAACTTTGTAATAAGTCTAGGAGATGATCACCTGAATATTTTGAGTAGTATTTCCACTTATTTATTTACTATGAGTTTCTTTAGGTACAATAGGTGTTCCCAAATCACTTTGATTCCTTCTTCATAGCCTCGAATTTGCTGATTTTAAAATGCCAGTCATTTCTAAGAATTTTGATGGTAGTTATGCTTATTGTTGTTTAAGGTAAAGATGCTTAGAAATATATCACAAAACTATGAAACCTACTCTATTCAATCATTTTTTCCATATTCACTTTTTAATATTTTTTTAGTGGCTTCCATGTGCTGGGCATTGTTCTAAGCACTGAGGATACACAAGAAGTAAAAATTCCTGCACTCTTGGAGCTTTTACTAGTGACAGTAAAATATATGTTGCAAGGCAGCAATTGTTATTGAGTAAAATAAACCAGGAAAGGGAGATAGAGAGTGGGAGGGAAGAGGGTGGCAATTTTCTTTTCTTTTTCTTTTAAGATTTTATTCATTTATTTTTAGAGAGAGGGAAAGGGAGGGAGAAAAAGAGGGAGAGAAACATCAGTGTGTGAGAGAAACATTCATCGGTTGCATGTGCTCGGACTGGGAATCTAACTTGCTACCTTTTGGTTTGAAGGATGGCACCCAACCCTCTGAGCCACAGCAGTCAGGGCAAGGGTGGCAATTTTCAGTGGGATGTCCGGGGATGACCGGGGATGACCCGGGATGACCTCATGGAGAAGGTGACATTTGAGGAATGCCATGAAAGAAGGGAAGAAATGAGCTATGTGATATCTTTGGGCAGAACAGCATTCAGGCAGAGGCATGGCAAGTGCTAGGCATATCATTGCCAGGTATGGAGGGCATAGTGGCTGGAGCAGAGTGAGCAAAGGAGGTAATGGTAAGAGATGAGGTCACAGAGGAAATGGGAATATGGTGAGCAGATCACATGGATCCTTAAAGACCATTGTGAGGACTTTAGATTTTTCACTGAGGGATATGGGATTCCATTGAAGGGCTTAAACAATGATTGACCTGATGCAACTAGTATTGTAACAAAATGACTCTGGTTGGTGGATTGAGACCACATCAGAAGGTGTGCAAGGGCAGAAACAGGGAGATCATTTAAGAAGCTATTTCAGGTATCCAATGAGAGGTGATGGCCACTTGGGTGAGGGTGAAAGGAGCACGGAGGTAGTGAGAAGGGCTTGAATTCTGAAGATATTTTGGCTGGAGGATTTTCTGTTGGATTGAATAGGAATTATGTGAGAAAGAAGAAGAGTCGAGTATGATTCTGAGATTTTTGGCACAAGCACCTCAACAGACCGAATGCACATTAACAGATGAAATGGGGTCTTGAGGTAGAGGAGACCAGAAGCTCAGTTTGGACACATTCATATTAAGATATGTTTTAAGCATCTTGGCAGTTTAATACACAAGCCTGGTTTTGAAAAAATTGAGAGATACAAGTTTGTGAGTTGGAAGAAATTAAATGCTATTTAAAGCCATGAGATTGGATGAGATCACCAAGGGAGTGAATATAGAAAGAAAAGAGGTCTAGATACTGAGCCTTGGGGCCCTCCTGATTTAGAATGGGGAAGATGGGAAGAGGCAGGTAAAGAATAGTGAGAAGGGGCTGCCATTGAAGCTGAAGTTCAGTGATGCAAGTGTCTCCTGGAGGAAGGCAAGGTCATCTGTGTCTGGTGCTGCTGATAGTTTGAGCAAGATGACAATTGGAAATAGATCTTTGGTTTTAGGCATTTGGGAAGTCAGTGCTCACTGGAAGTCTTAACTAGGGTACTTTAACAATTGGTGAAAGATATCTTTTTCCTAATTTGTGTGGTGCGTCACATACCTTTATATCACAGGTGGCAAACACAAGGCCTGTGGGCCGAATCCGACCCTCCACCTTGTTTCTACCCTGTGGCAGCTCTGAGCTCTGGCTTAACCATTAAGGAGTAGCTACATTTATTCAGTCCTAAAATTACATTAGGCCCTCTCAAGGCAACTGTGAGGCTGATGTGGCCCCCGGTGAAAATGAGTTTGATACCCCTGCTTTATAAAATCTCACCTATTCTAACTAAAGTTAGTAAGGACTTTCTTTTTTTATTTATTGATTTAGGGATAGGAATGGGGAGGGGTGGAGAGAGATAGAGAGAGATTCATACATTGATTTGTTGTTCCACTTATATATACATTCATTGGTTAATTCTTGTATGTGCCCTGATTGGGGATCGAACTGCAATTTTGGCTTATCTGGGTGATGCTCTAAACAACTGAGCTACCTGGTCAGGGCCTAGCCAGTACTTTCTAATTGATAAAATGCTTTCACGTATGTTATCTTAGAGTCTAAGAGAGATGGGATGATAATATCTATGTTTATCTTACAGAAGAAGAAATTGAGACTCAGAAGTAAAGTGATTTGTCCAAAGTCACCCAATATGAGATAGAGCTGTCTTTTAACTTCAAACCCTTTGCCATTCATGATAGGGGAGATAGGAATAGTAAAACTAATTCCAATATAATGTGATAGAGGTGATAATAGTAGTGTATACAAAGTATAGGATTATATAAGGGGAGGGAGGGATTATCTTTTGGAGTCACAGGAGACTTTCCTGAGTTAGGATATAAAAGATACATTTTAACATGTGGTCAAAAGTCTAGGCTTGGAAAATACAATGTGCAAAAACATGGAGAGATGATAACTGGAATGTATTTGGGATGCTTAAGACATTTGATTCATGCTGAACTTGAAGGAGAGTGGATGAGAAATAGGCTGGGGTGATGGCAAGTGCTAGTTCAAGCTTGGGTTGAAATACAGGTTTTTTTTCAAAGATTTTATTTATTTATTTGAGACAGGGAGAGAAACATCAATATGTGGTTGCCTCTCATGCACCCCCTACTGGGGACCTGGCCTGCAACCCAGGCATGTGCACTGACTGAGAATCGAACCAGGGACCCTTTGGTTCACAGGTCGGTGCTCAATCCACTGAACCATACCAGCCAGGGCTGAAATATAGCTTTAATAAAACAAATTCTAGGTGCCATCTTAAATGTTCCTCATACCACGAAAGATAGTTACACACAATGTCCCTCATGTCATATAAGATAGTTGTACACAATCTAGTTAGAGATGTTTGAATGTACGTACTTCACCACAAATACATTGTCTTAGTTCAGGCTGCTTATGAACAAGTTTCCTTGTCTGGGTGGCTGATAAACAACAGAAATTTATTTCTGATGGTTCCAGAGGGTGAGCAGTCCAAGATAAAGATGCCAGCAGATTCAGTGTCTGGTGGGGGCCTGCTTACCAGTTCATAAACAGTTGTCTTCTTGCAGCGTCCTCACATGGTGGAAAGGGTAAGGGGCTCCTGGGGTCTCTCTGATAAGGGCAGTGATCCCATTCAGGAGGGCACCACTCTGGTGACCTAACCACTGCTCAAAGGCCCCACCTCCAAGTGCCATTGTATTGGAAGTTGGTTTTCAATGTATGAATTTTGATGAATTTTGGGGGCATACAAACATTTAGTCAATAGCAGATATATTCTCAACATTCTGTTCTTCCTTTAAAAGTATATGTACATGTGAGTTGTATACCACTGAAGGGGCTCTGGTGACTATTTCTAATCTGTATCAATCAGGATCTTGGCATCAAGTAAGGAAAGTGGCTTAAAAAGTAAGGATTTATTTCATTTTATTTATCTATTTTTAGAGAAAGTGAGGAAGAAAGAGAGAGAGAAACATCAGTGTGTGGTTGCCTCTCACATGCCCCCAACTGGGGACCTGGCCCACAACCCAGGCATGCTCCCTGACTGGGAATTGAATCAGTGAGACTTTGGTTCACAGGCCAGCACTCAATCCACTGAGCTAAACCAGCCAGGGCGAAAAGTAAGGACTTTTTTTTGTGTGTTTCACATTAAAGAATTTTGGAATAGGAGCACTCCAGGACTGGTTAATTTAGCAGCTCAGCAATGTCATGCCTCCTGCTTAGCTGACTTTCTCCTTCCGGTCTTGAGAGAGCTGCTGCTGCTTGAGGCATTACGTCTCCACCTGGGACCCAAAGATGGGAAGATAGGAAGGGTTGAGTCATTGCCATATATTTATACACATATATATTTATTTATTTTAAGTGTACTCTACTCAGTGATTTCTTTGGGTAAATGTACAGAGTTGTGCAACCTTCTCCACTTTTAGAACTTTCTGTCTTCCCAAAAATATCTCCTGTGCCCATTTGCAGTTAATTTCTGTTCCCACCTGATGGTCTTAGGCAACCATTAATATACTTTCTCTTTCTGCACATTTGCCTTCTCTGAACTTTTCATACATGGATGGAATTGTATAATTAGTGGGTTTGGGGGGGTGGAGGGAAGGGTCTGGCTTCTTTCTCTTACCGTGGAGTTTCTGAAGTTCATCTGTGCTGTAGCGTGAATCAGTGATGTGTTCCTTTTGCTGCCCGAGTAGCGTTCTGTTATGTAGATATGTTACATTTTGCTTGTCTGTTCACCAGATGATGGATGTGTGGATTATTTACATTTTTTAGCTATCATGAGGAATGCTGTCGTGAATATTTTTGCATGGACACATGTTTTCATTTCTCTTGGATAGATATGTAGGAGGCAAATTGCTGTGTTATGTGGTAAATTAAAACTTTTGAAGAAACTGCCACTCTCTTTTCCAAAGTGGTAATACCATTTTACAGGTTTGAGGGTTCTACCCATAATTTATGAGGGTTCTAGTTTTTTCACATCCTGGCCTTTTATATCTTTTCAAAAGTAAGGAAAACTTTCAAGAAGTCCATAGAAGTCCTTCCAAGGTAACGGCAGAAGCTCATGACAAAATTTACTCACTAAAAAGGGAAAATGGGATTATTCTGAGATGCTTAGACTGATCCACCAACACCTTGGCCCTTAATGCCCACTGGTGCCTGGTGTCAGAATGAGATTCAAGGGGAATGGTCTTGAGTAGGTTACCCACAGCGTCAGCCGTATGTCTGTGTCAGGTTCAAGAGATATTATTGATTTAAACAAACAAAGCAGAGCCAAGTTTGTATGACAATTATGATTTAAAAGGTGGCCACAACTCAAACAGAAATAATCCATTCTACTGAAATTCAGGTTATTCTCTGTTTATCCTGTTAAAAATTTCTGAAAATTCATCTGTCCAAACTAATAGCAAAACAAGCACAGCCTTGGTGAGTGACTCTGGGCAGTTGCTAAGCCCAGCATTCCTTTCCGATGAAATACCATGTTAACTTTTCTGGCATCCCAGTAACAGTTTTTTATAATTTTGGATAAGTGTCTGTTAACAGCCACCAAATTCTTAAGATATAGAAGGATATTTAGACAATGTTTAGTGCTGGACAAGTTGGCAGCAACTTGGCAAAATAATTTGAGCTTGGATGAAAAAATAAGTCAGTAAGACTGTATTTTCATAGTTTTATCATTCTTTTATTAATTGTTTGTAAATGTATCTTTTATTGTGAGGTACAACATACATAAAGATAAGTAACACTGTGTGTGTAGGGTGTTGATGCTTCTCACTGTTGCAAAATCCAGAACATGTGGGTGAACATGTTTATCTCAGTGGAGTGATGGAGTTCTAAATGATTCATGCTTGAAAAGTCCCTGAAAATCTGAATCAAAATTTTTGGTAATTAGAACGCATCAGTAGATAATTCTGATAACTTAGCACAGTTACAGAGAATTGTGGTGGGACATTGTATTTGAAATGTTTCCTGTGACATTCCTGCTCTTAAAATTATTTTATTTTTTCTTCAAATCCTAGAGTAGGTACCACTGTAGACTACAATACTAGAATTTTGTAACTGTCATTTTAATACTAATATTTTGAATTAAACAGTAACTTAAAAAAAAATCTAAACAACAACTCCAGTAATTCTCTCATAACAGGTAGTTTCATTCCAGAGACAGAGAAAACCGAGAAGAGAAATTTAAGTTTCTTAATTATTAGTCTTAGTAGGAGTGAAGGATACATCTTAAAACTTATAGTCCAGTTTCCTATTTATTAGAGAAGTAATAACTATTACCAAAACCTCAGATATTTGTGCAACAATTACTTATACAACTTTTTACTTGATTCTCCCTTGAATCTCAAGTAGTAAATGTTGGTAACATCCTCACTGCAGAGATAAGGAAACTGGAATTCAGAGAAGTATCTAGCCCAAGTAACCAGGCTAATAAATAGAACAATGAAAATTTAGTAATTAGGGACCAGCAATGGAGATGAGGATGATAGAATATTCCCTTAAGAGGTACTACTCAAACTGATATTTTTTCTCCTTTCATGTTGATATAGTTTGCTCTTTTTTTTAAATCCTCACCTGAGGATGTGGTTTTTATTGATTTTAGAGAGAAAGGAAGGGAGAGAGCAAGAGAGAAACATCGATGTGAGAGGGAAGCATCAATTGGTCACCTGCACGCATCTGCAACTGAGGTGCATGCCCTGATTGGGAATCAAACCCACAACCTTATGGTGTATGGGCTGATGCTCTAACCAATTGAGTCACCTGCCCAGGGTTGATTTATTCTTATTTTGAATATACTGTGAATATATTTTGAGACCCAAACACTTGACCATGATTTAAAAAAGGGGATAGTCTGTTCTGCTGGTGTTTTTAGATTCCAGAGAGATTGTGGAACAGTTGAGAAGCCAGCATGATGATAATGGTGAAACTAGTCAGGGTTCAAGAGTTTTACTTGTTAGATTTTAATGGGATGGTGTCATTCTTTGTAATGACCTCTCAAAGGATGATATATAATCATGTTAACAGAATCCCCATTCTGTAACAAAAAAAAAAAAAAAGAAAAGATTTTTGGATCATCTTTTCATCTTGTTTTTTCTTCAAGTCAGATTTCCAAGGAAGAGCTTTGGGGAGGTTTACAATTCCTGAATTGAAACCCTGAATAGAAGACCTTCTGTGGCTTCAGTTTGTTATGTCCTTGAACTTTAGGTCTATCTTAGGTCAGTCTGTCTGTCTGTCTATCTGTCTGCCTATCTATCTATCTATCTACCTACCTACCTACGTACCTACCTACCAAAAGAGACTCTATGCAATGTCATGCTCTTTTTTTTTAAAGATTTTATTTATTTATTTTTAGAGAGAGGGGAAGGGAGGGAGAAAAAGAGGGAGAGAAATGTCGATCGGTTGCTTGTCATATATGCCCTGACTGGGGACTAAACCATATCCCAGACATGTGCCTTGACTGGGAATTGAACCAGGGACTGAACCTGCAACCCAGGCATGTACACTGACTGGGAATCGAAACAGCAATCTTTTGCTTTGTGGGATGATGCCCAGCCAATTGAGCCAAACCATTCAGGGCTCAATGTCATAAGTTTTAGCTCCTGTTCTGGGCTGTCAACCCACTGAGCAGCTGCTCTGGAGTGTATGAGCCTCTAGGGACTCTCTTGAATTTTAGATTAGGCCTAGGCCAGAGGTAGGCCTGATTGACCTGGTCCATCTCTTCTTTTTCCCCCATCCTAGAACTGGGTCTTATTAGCCTTCTGGATCTTATTGCTCCAATAGAGGGTAGAGAACATCTTCTCTAAAAGCCTAAGCATAACTAAGCTGAGGGGCATATGCTTTGCTTCCTTTCCTCTGGGTCTGGGTATTCCCTGTTTGAACTTGGCCCTCTGACAGACTGGAAGATTTCCCGAGCTGCTGCTTTTCAATACTGGCCTGGAATGAAGAAGAGAAGGTGAACCTGCCTCAGTACTTCACAGCAGACTTTCCCTTGCCTACGCTTTTTGTGGCCCTCATTTTTTGTCCCTGAGGTTCATTTTGGCCTGGGCCTATGGTTTCACAGCTCCCGTTTAGATTGAAAGGTGAACCCTCAATTTTACGGTGATTGACCTAAGCTATTAGAGTGCATAATTGAGACCTTTTCACATTCTTTCATTGGAGTGAAAGTAAGATGTAAAAGAAAGAAGTCTAAAACTTAAACCCCCTAAGCTAGCCAGTCTGGCTCTTTGGCCTTGTGTGGTGACTCCATGTTCCACTCCTCATTCTATTTGGCTCCCTCCACAAATGAACATTCTGAAAACTGTCCCTTCCTGTCTGTTCCCTTACTCTGGAAAAATATCACACTGCACCAGCACACCCAGGATTCTAGTTAATAATGGGAGATCAGTGTGGAATGGAGAGCCCACTAGGGGCTGGTGCAATGAGTTATGTTGACAGCCCTGTTGAAATACTTCCTCTTGTATTTGGTTGGCCCTCAGCGACTGGAATAAAGAGATGGTAATGTAACAAAAAATTGCTAGCATATGTCTTCAGCTTTTATTTTTTGCAGGTTAGTATAGTTCAAATAATAAATAAAATTCACTTCTTGTTCTGTCTTCGGCATAAATAAACTTTGGTTCTATCAAAATAAATTTTCAGCATTTGTTTCAGCGTGGGAATTTGGGTGAAAGTTCATAGAATGTTGTTTTTCACAAATTTCTGTTGAATTTTGCCTGATTCTGCAGCCAAATTTTTAAAAAAAATCTGAGTTGACTGTAATGATTAAAAACTGTTCCTAAATATTTTGTGTAGGTTTCTAGCCAAGTGGATATGAATGTATTTGAGTTGCAAGGAAACAGATAAGAGCAAGATGCATTATGTTATTATTATCTTAATGCCAAGTCATTGTTCTATGTTTTGCCTTATGAGTTCCCAGGGTTTGTGTCTGATGAGGCTTCCAAAGCCAGAGATGGGCTTGGCTACAACTTTGGCTTGTAGTCAGATCACCTTTGGAACATAAGAGTTGATCCAGGACCCCAGAAAAGGGCTCAGGGTCTGAGTATCTGTGGTCCCCATCTTTCTGACTTCCAGTTCTGCATCAGTTGAAGTCATTATTTGCCCACTGATTCAAGTTAGTTATGCAAATTCCATGAGTTGGTTTGCTGATTCAAATGGTGTATCATAGTGTATCTTTGCATATCCTGGTCTTTTGTGTTTGTCAGTTGTTTGTTGCTGGCCTTAACTCTGTCTGGTCCTCACCTACAGTAACTTATCCTTGATTTTCACCTTTACATTTCATTTGCTAGAGATGGCCCATTTCAGCGGATGCTGGCCATCTCTAGTGGTCCCAGATTTAACCTCCTGTTCTTATGGAGCAATCTTGGATCCTCATGTTGCTAAAAAAAAAAAAATTCATCCAACGTATTTCCAAAAAAAATGAACTCTTCCTTTGCTGTCACTGGCGCCCTTCTTCAGGGCATTGCATTGATTCAGATACCGACAGTGATATCCCTGCAGTGTGGTGAAATGTAGAGCCTCTCAATCATTTGAGAAGAATTAAGCTGTGCTGAGAACCACTTTCTGTCAAATATATCTTAGTGTTCTGATTCTATGAAAACTGGTGATGGGTGAATAGCATATGTGCTGGTTCTTTATTAACCACACTATTTGATTAATCCTCATAAGAATCGTAACACTGGCTGAAACAGGTCAGCCTTGCTGGGAGACCTTCTGGAGTGATGAATAACAGTAGGGCATTTTGTTTTGAGTTGCTTAAACCCACAGTAAGCAATATTTAATTTTGAGCCTACTTTATAAGCATCTGTTGATTGAAACTCTGTTGCTTGTAAAATTGGATGCTTTACAGAGAGGAAATGGATGCCTGGGTCCAGTAGAAACAGAGAATTTTCATGGTATTCTCCTGTGTCTTTAGAACTTTGAACTATGTGTCTATTTTACCTAGTGGAAACAGGAGAAAGGAAGGGAAGAATAAAGGAAGGGAGAATAGAAACACTTATATGGAACAATACATCAATTAAGTAGTATTTCTAAGCCGTATGCTTCTATACAGCACTTTGCAAAGCTCTCAGGAGATAAAAGTATAGGTAAAAGAAACTTCAAAGATTCCTAGTTATGAGTCTTTACGGAAATGATCTCTAAACCTCTCTACAACCCCATAAAGTACATGTCATTATGCACATTTTGTAGGTGAAGAAATGGATGCTGTTAAGGGTAGGGCTGGCAGTTGGACCAGGTGTGTCTGACTCCAACACTGCCATGCTGCCCATCTTGGTCTGCTTGTGCTGCTCTAACAAAACATTGCAGATGGTGTGGCTTAAACAATTTGGATTTCTCATAGTTCTGGAGGCTGGGAAGTCCAGTATTAAAGTGTGGGCAAATTGACTGGTAAGGGCCCTCCCTCTTCATGGTTTGCAGATGGCTGCCTTCTTGCTGCATCCTCTTTTGGCAGAAAGATAGAGAGATCTGCTCTCCTCATCCTCTTCTAAGGGTACCAATCCCATCATGGGGATTTTACCCTCATAACCTCATTCAGGCCCAGTTACCTCCCAAAGGCTCTCCATACAAATACATAATCACGTTGGAGATTAGGGCTTCAACATATGGATTTTGGGGGAGACACAAACATTCAATCCATTGCACTGCCTCTCCATCAAAGATGTGGCATAAGAGATCTGCAAATATTCTCTAATACCCACTCATTGCTGAGAAGAACTGGCCCTGAGCTATAATTGTTATATACAGGACATTTGACTGCTACTGTCTGTAGTTCCCATCCTCTCGATCCTGTTTCTTCCCGTTGCCATGTTCTGTCCTTCCTTTTGTTCTCTTTCTTTTTATTGGTCTACCAGAGCCATTGAGGCTTTCAAGACAGTGTTCCATCCACCCACGCATCCATCTACTCATCCACCCATTCATTCATCCATCCACCCATCCATCCATCCACCTACCTACTATGCATCCACCATGTACTCGTTCATTTAGATAGCATTGAGTACCTGTTACATGTCTGGATTGGACTGGGTGCTGAGGGTACAAAGTTAAACAAAATGGACGTGGGTCCTGCCATCAGGTAGCCTAAAAGGAAAAGAAGCTTCTGTGTATAAAAATGTTTGGGGAACTTAACACACTAAACTCATGTCCCTTTTGGAGACTCACCAGGCCTTCTAAGTGCCCTGTGATGTATAGTGGTCAGAGTTTCTTCTTGTTCTTCTTTTTTTAACTTCTTGAACATGGTCCCCTCTGTTTTTTTAATTTTAATTTTTGTTTTTTTTGAAACTCACAGAACATTCATAAACTCCACAGGGTTAATCTTTGGACAGACATTTATTTTGGAAATAATGACTGAACATTTCATTCATGAAGACTCAGTAACTTAACAATTTCATGTATATCTGGTACAAAATAATATTTGAATTTAAATGGCTAGCTTTAGTCCAAAGGAGAAATGTGAGGAATTTTAGACATTGTGATGTGACCAGAGGGGTAATAACTTGGGACGGCAGAAACCTTTCTGTGTCTCTCACGTCATATAAGGTAGTTGCTTACATCATTCCTGAAAAGACTGGCCCAAGACAAACAATAACAATAACAATAACAATAAAAACAAAAGGAGCAACAAAAAAGTGACATGATTATAAGGGGGTGGGGCAGAAATGTGAAAGAGTGCCTTACGAGAAAGATGATGTAGGCAGGAGACCATTAAGAGCAGACAGAATGATAAATACTGTCGGCTGAGAATGGCCCTTCAGAAGCTCACAAAATCATCTGAGAACATCTGAGAGAAGATAAGAGAACCCCATCCAGGCCCAGGAAAGCCAGCGTGGGTAACATGGACCACATTTACTGAACTCAGACAACGTTTTTTTGATACTGCACAGTTTAGCACCTACATACGCAGCTTCTCTGGTTTTCAGTCTTTCCAGTTTCATCTGTGGTCGCTCTGCCTCTCTGAGAAGGCTAGGTGTCTATGGGCTGGATAATGGCACCCCAAAGAAATTAGGTCCTAATATGTGAACACTGTAGATGTTACCATACAAAGAAAATGGTCTTTGCAGGTGTGATTAAGGATCTTGACCCAGGGAAATTATCCTGGGTTATCTAGGTGGGCCCTAAATCCAATCACAAGTGTCCTTATAAGAGGGAGGCAGAAGGGGATCATCCCTACAGAACAGAGCAGAAGGTGATGTGAAGGTGCTGATGGAGATTGGAGTGATGTGGCCACGTGCTAAGGAATACCAGCAGCCACCACAAACTAGAAGGACAAAGAATGGGTTCTTTCCCCAGAGCCTCTGAGGGGCACCTTGCATGTCAGCACCTTGTCTCTGGATATCTGGCTTCCAGATCCTGAGAGAATAAGACTCTGTTGTTTTAAGCTATAGATTTGTGATGATTTGTTACAGCAGCCCTAGGACACTAACACAGGTTGTATACTCTCTGAGGGCTGGTCAAGTTCTCCTGTATATTTGTCCCATACTCAGTATGCAGAGTTCTGCACATAGCAGGCACTCAAATACTTGAGTACTCCAGATGACTTCTTCACTACTCAGAACCTGAAGATTTGTTATTTAAAATTTTATTGGAAGTGAAGTAAGACCAGCAAGATCTGGGTATTCATTTGTGAAAGAAGAAATTAATGCCCTTGAGGCTTAGTCTCTCATGAGTTTATTGCATCTTGAAGCTTGGATTTACGCCACCTTTTAATGTAACAATTCCTCTGCTATGCTGGAATATTAATAATACCACCAAGAAGACTTTATCTAGCAGAACAAGAAAAGTGAGTCATTCTGGGCAATGGTTTGACATCTTAATTAGGCACTACCTTGCTGCTTTTCTTTTGCACTGACAGTATCTAAATGACAGTGTTCTGGGATTTTTGGATCACCCACAAAGTGTCTTCTGCTCAAATCTTCCATGAAATATAATTTTGAAACTATGAGTTTGGTTCTTACTCAAGTGGAACCCTTAGTACATTTACTCGGACTAGCTGAATGGGAACTGCAGGATCATGTTCTGCAGGAAATACAAACAGTTTGTTTTTACATGTAGAACAACTCCATAAAATAACCTGGAATCCTGGCTCAGTAGACTGGCCTGGTGGTGAGCATTATTCTTTCCAATATTGTGGCATTTCTTATGGATGTTTTGTTTGTCTCCTGCAGGGAGATTAAGTGTCTTCCAGGCCATTCCTCTAGGATGTCAGGTACATTGTAAAGAAAGTAGAAGTTAAAATAAATTGCGAGGACATTTTCTTGGTTTTATTAAACTAATGACAAAGAAAAAGGATGTTACACACCATGCAGCAGGTTAAATGATGATTTTGTTTTTGTTGACATAGAGTATAGGTATTGGTTTCTTTAAACAGTTACTGTGAGATTGATTTTTAAAGCACTTATGCCATTGCCTGATGTCACATGGAAATGCTAATACACTACTAGAGTTTGCAAGATTTAGTCACTTTCACTGTTTTTAGTAAGAAGAGTATAGCAAATACTTACAGTTGTATGGCTAAATTGAAATTACAGTTCATCTCTGCCTTGGTTATGCAGGTGGGTGGGGTGAGAATTAGGTTAGGAAGAGACGTTTTTTCCTCATTAAATTGAACTTGTATTTGCATGATTACCTTACATTCTGACTGAGGTTGAAATTGGCATTAGACAGTGTTAGTGTTAAGACAACCCACCTCATACGTCCAATTAATGAAATCTGTGGATTGTATTTGGTGCCATCCTCTTCTTTCTCTGCCGTCTTTTAAATAGGCTTCAAAGATGCCATTTATCCCTGACTTACAATGGTTTGATCTAAGGTTATTTGACTTTATGATTGGTACAAAAGCGATACAAATTCAGAGGCCCTACAACTGGTACTCCACTGTGTTGACGGCATTTTTTGGATAGTGCCTTCTGTGTTTTCACATCCCATCATGTCTACAAAATGCCCATTTGTGTCTCCTGCTTCTGGTGAGCAGAAGAGGGTGGCACTTACTGTTGAGATGAAACTCAGGGTCACTGCCCAAATGTAAGTGTTCTCAGCATGTTTATGGTAGGTGTATTAAATACATTTTGATTTGTGGTTTTTCAGTTTACTGTGGGTTTATTGGGATGTAACCCCATTGTAGATAGAGTAGCATCTGTAGGTTTTCCTACTAACAGTTAAAGCCTTATCACCAAAGTATTGAGTGGTGTGATTGGGACCTTACCTAAAGGGTTCACTATAAAATTCCCTAGAGACAGGCCCATGTACCGGACATTGTATTATTTTACCTAAGACACAGCAGTTGCTCAATAAATAATTACTTGACTGAATGAATTAATAATTGAATAATGATAAAAGTCCACAAGTTTTGATGTCAGCAAAACCTTAACCAGCAATTTAGGTTCCTGGGTGTGCATCAGTTTTACAACTCGTCTTATGGTGAAGATGGGCACAGGGAGTGTTCTTAACAGTTTATTCAGTGCTGCCCAGAGAAGCACAATGCAAGCCACAAAAGTAAGGCACCTGTGAAATTTTTAATTTTTGAATAGTCACATTAAATTATTTTAGTGATTTAATTCAAAATATTAAAATATGATTTCAACATGTAATCAGAATAAAAATTATTAATGAGATATTTTGCATTCTTTGGTCTTTAAAGTCCTGTGTGTATTTCACACTTAGAGTACATCTGATTTGGCCTAGCCTCATTTCAAGTGCTCAAAAGCTGCACGTGGCTAGGGGCTACCAAATTGGATAGCGCATGTTTATGCCATCTGGAGGCCCCTATTTTAAAACATTACTCTTGCTAACTAGATGTAAAATTTGGATTTCATAAGCTGTTGAGTGGAATACATGTAGAGTCCTGTCAATGAGCTGATACAAAAATCATATCAGCTATGTAACTGAAAACAAATTTACAAAATAAAAATTCATCATTTAGAGATATGTAGGGTCTATGACCAAGCTTCCATTAGTCTGAGATTTAGGTTTTCACCTGTGCTATTGTGAGGCAAGTTACTTACCTTCTCTGAAGCTTTAGCTTCCTCTCCTATAAGATGGGGTATTTGCCTCAATGCGTAGCAATAACCTTTGCAAAAGGTTTAATGCTGAAACATTCAGTTTTCCTTGTTAGCTGGAATTAGTTCTTATTTAGTATTTACTTTTGCACCAAAAACTCCGGAAAAAATGAGTGATTTCTCTCCTATACTGGCTAATCTTTCCATAATACTTTCCCCCAAAGTCAACTCCCCATTGTGGCAAGAACTCTGATGCAATTATTTGATAAAAAACTAGACAATTTACTTTCAATTTTTTTTTAATCAATTCAACTTGGGCTGCTCCAGGTAGCTCCTGTACAGGGGGCTGTGGAAGGTGTCAAGAAATACAAATGTGGCATTTACATGTACGAAAACTTGGGAGACCCTTAGTTAACTTTCTTGAGCTAATGAACTGAATTTGCAGATTCTATTAATGCATTTCCATTAAATGTATACCAATATCAAGCCAGCATCTGTGATCTAGTGGGGAAAGGTGATCATGATAGATAATTAATTACAGATACATCTAGACTGTTCATTCTACCTAAGGCCTAGATTCACCCTCTGCTGATTTTATAAATTTAGGGAATATGAAATTTATTATAGGGGAAAGTTCTTAACCATTGTTTGTTTACATTGCTTTGGGTAAGGGTAAAATAAATAATAAGGAATCACTGGAGCCCTGGCTGAGTAGCTCAGTTGCTTAGAGTGCTGTCTGATACTCACGGTTGCATGTTCCCTCTCTGGTCAGGGCACATACAAGAATCAACCTCTTTCTCTCTCTAAAAATCAATAAATAAAATTTAAAAAAAGAAAAAGAAAAGCTCTTGCAAACAAGAGTAGCTAGGAAGAAATCACTGGAGATATTAGATAAAATTTCTTTTAGTATCCTACCAAAGCTCATCTAAGCTTGTTCAAATACTTGGGGTTTTTTTGTGTGTGTGATATAGACTGTTTGGAATATAGACTTTCTCTCACACTTGCTGAGAAATATTGTATAGCTTAAGTGCCTTTATGGACACCTAGTCATTGGTTCTCAGAATAGTAGTGATCTTTGTATTAAAGGTGAGTGGCCACCAGAAGTCTGTTCTTGGGAATCCATAGTCAGTTTGCTGTTGCTTTCAGTAATAATTAAGCAATGTTTTATCCTCCCTCAATTGTTGGTGGCAAAATACTTATCAAGGGGAGAGTTTATAATTTTAGCAATACTGAAAAAATCCTGACAGACTTAGTAAGAATATTATAATTATTGAGGCTGGTTGATTAAAATTCTTTTATTTTCCATTTTTACAAAACCTTTATTTTGAGTAGTATCAAATTTTGGCCCCCATGCAGTTGAACTTTGGAAAATAATTAACTCTGTGGTTGAAAACAGAGCTCTAAAGCCCTGACCAGGTAGCTCTGTTGGTTGGAGCATCGTCCAGTACAGTACACCAAAAGGTTGTGGGTTTGATCTCTGCCCAGTGCACATGCCTAGGCTGAGAGTTCAGTTCCCAGATGGGGCGATATGGCAGGAGGCAACAGATCGACGTTTCTGTTTCTCTCTCCCTTCCTCTCTCTCTAAAATCAATGAACATATCTTTGGGTGGGGATTAAATTTTTTTTAAAAAGAACTAGAGCTCTAAAATGCCTTAGTAAAAGCAACCTACCATTGCTAAACATTATCTTTTCACATAAATGAATACAATTGTTTTTTTATCCTTATGTAAATTAAAAATATATACAAAAATACACAGAACTGGCCCTTATATTTACATTCCATTACACAGATAACTGTCTGGTTGAAATAAACATTTCTGTAAATGGAGAAAATGGAGCCACTCCTAGCCTTTCTTTAAAAATGTTGCTGGGGAAATATTTGAGTACTAACGATAGCGAGTCTACATCACTATGAAGGCAATGGTTTCCCATTTCTCTGAATCACTGGTTGTAAAAACCATGTACTTGGCTGATTTTTGAGTAGGTGAAAATTGGCAAGCTAATGCATTTTCTTTGAGGGAGATCAGTCTGAGGGTCCCTTTCCCTGGGAGATTAAGGGCATTGGACATATTTTCTGATCTTTTCTTTGACATATTCCACCGTAATGAAAACGTTGGAAACTGTTCTCTGAGGGAGGGTGAAGTCTGTCTGATTTTGCACTGCACTTTATCTTTGTAGAGTGCGCACCGAAGGAGAACCCTCTGTGCTGACTTCTGGAACAAGTTGTATTCCTGTGGTATGCAGGGGTGGATGAGATGCGAGCATACTTTCCCTCCTGTGGAAATAAGATAATCGCTCGCAGTGCTTCTCTTAGTCAGGAAGCAGGTACAAAGCTATAGATATCATATCTAGCTTACGAAAAATGAAGTAGTTTATTTGGAGGGGAAAGAAGAAAGAAGAAAAGTGGGAGTTACTTGAAAATAGAAGTGTTTGTTTTTCTCTACACCCAATTCTGGTGTTTCATTAAGTTTGTTTGTAAAGAAACCCAGCAGGCTTGGAGTGGTGGACAATAAAATATACAGATGATGTATAATAGAATTGTACACCTGTAATCGATATGATTATTAACCTGTGTGACCCCTATAAATTCAAAAAAATTTAAAGATTAAAAATACTAAAAATGAACGAAGTGGAATGGGTGGGTGGGTATTGTCTGCTATTGTATTCAGCTTTATTTGTATCCTTTGTGTTCAGCTACTCAAATTAGGTAGTGCAAAAAATAAATGGAATATGAACCAATGTAAAAAAAAAAAAAAAGAAACCAAATAGGTGTAAACCATTTTTCCATCATGAGACTGTTTTTTAAACTCTTGTTTCAGCTTTGTTAGGACAATAGTTGGGAGTAGAGTAATTTTCCTCTTTGAGCCTAAGCTCTTAATTATTTGGTGAGACAGTTCTTATCACCAAGGGAACAAGGGGTAGGGCTACACAACATTTTCAAAACTAGTAAATATTTATTGTATGAAATATTGATCAACTGATGTGTTAGCAGGAAATCCTGGGATAATTTCCCCTATGATAATGGGAAACTGTATCTCAATTACTTTTCTGGAGGGCTTTTGTTGTTTTCATTTGTACTGACCCAGGAGTGAAGATTCACTTTTTATACTACATGATGATGTTGAATACTTACAGATACTTGGTATAGCTGATAATTTAAGTGAGCTTTATTCTCAACAATAACCATGAGTATAGAGTCCAGGGCATCAGTCTTTACTTGGTTCAAAAGCCCTGACAATAGGGTAGATAAATAGATTTAACACAGATTTCAAATATTTTTCTTTGCAATGAGGCAAGGGCCAATTTACTTACTGACTATGAACTGTGAAAGCATTTCGGTTGATGTTATTAACATGGCTTGACACTGTCAGAGATGGTTCATCCTGGACAGGTTCTTGGATTTTGAGAGTGGAGAGAGTGGTTCTTTGCACCATAGATAAGTGATTTCCCTAAGGGGGGAGTTACAGAGCTTGAGATAAAGCCTTACCCTACTGTGCAGACTGCGTCCCTTCTTGCTTTTATGATTTGGGTGATCATCCAAGAGAAAGTGAAATTGGTTATTTTTTTAGTTGCTAGTTTGTTTCCTCTCGTGAGAAATTTACACAATTACCACATAAATTCACTGAAGAATTTTTATTCTTTTTTTTCCAATCTCCAAAATTGGTCTTTGCTGTCCTCCTCCCCCCTCCCCT
>CM052542.1:68361746-68450465 GCA_028533065.1 Trachops cirrhosus | reverse complement strand
CCGGGCCCCTGACTTTCTTCATTCTGTTCTTATGTTCCTTTCACTATTTTCTTGAGGTCTTCTCATACAGGCCATGTCTTGCCAGTCTATGTTGGGTTCATTTTTATTTGCATAATCCAGGGAATCATAAAGTCATGCCAAAGCTAGTTTTCTTTTCTTTTAAAAAAATATATTATTTATTTTTATTATTTTTTTCCTCACACAAGGACATGCTCATTGATTTTAGAGAGAGGGGAAAAGGGGAACAGAGACGGAGAGAAACACTGATGTGAGAGATAAACATTGATCAGCACTGTCTTGTATGTGCTCCAGACTGGGGACTGAACCCACAACCTAGGTATGTGCCCTGACCAGGAATTGAACCCGTGACCTTTCCGCTTAGTGGGATGATGCTCCAACCAACTGAGCTACACTGACCAGGACCAAAGCCAATTGACTTGACACCACCAAAATGGGTTCTGAATCCAAACACAAAGATGACATCTGATGTGATCTTATACACTTTGGCTAGCTTTTCCCCAATTTCTGTCTTAGGTACTGTTGCCTTCCCGGGGTGAAGGACCTCAATGATTACTTGTTTCTGCTGAAGTAATATGTCACTTATGAACTTCCTGGCTTGGATAGTTACTGTGTTGTTCACGATGGCAGCCAAAATTTAAGCAGCCAGGGAGGAAAAGAGGGCCACTCTACACTGCCCAATCATATTAACATATGAAAGGATCCTGGGCAACTGGGACGTGGCCAAACCTGGAGTGGGAATCAGTTTTAAGGAATATTTCTGATTACTAGAGTTGAAATTTCCCAGAAAGGCTCAGTTCTGCATTTTATCAAGGGAAAAACTGGTCAGGTACCTACCTTTTGAGGGCTGGAGACTCGCAGTAAAAGGGTTTACAGATGTTGAACACTGTGTAATATTAAGTGTATTCCAATACGCTCAAGTTTTTATAGTTACCACTGCATGGAGTAAAAGCAAACCACTCAGGCTCCATTAATTATTAGGGTTCATTGCAGGCAAAGAAGGGCCACCATAAGGCACAGTATTGCCTTTAGGAAGATCCTGGCTTCCATAAGACAGCTCTTAGCACTCACTGTAACACCTTTGTAGTCTGGTTTAGATAGTCAGTGTTCCTGAAATAGAAATTCTGTAGCAGGAGCCCTGGGTTAATTTTGATTAATATTTGGCTATACATAATTTAATTAAAAAACACATCATCAAAGTAAGTCTGTGCAAGAAAGTATCCAGAATAATATGGTGATTTCACCCCTATATTATTTTATAATAATATGGTGATTGTCCTCACTTTCAAGAGAGGGCACTATGAATGTGGGCGATTGGATCACTGTTTGAAAGTGAGTGTACATTATTAACTGTTTACAACACTGAAAGCTTTTATCCCCAGGCAATTTGGATTCTTCTGTTATAGTGGATGGCCTCTAGGAATGTCTTCTGTCCTCTAATTCTGCAGATGGTGGCTATTGAATATTAAAAACATACGTCTGCACACATTTGAAAATGCTGCGATGTAGACTTCTCGTTTGCCACTGCATCCTGAGTGTGAAGCTGCAAGTGTCTCTCCTTAATTAGAGGGCTTGACATTTCAAGGACTAACGAAGGGGGATGCAGTTGTGAATCACTTCTTCCATGCTGAAATGCCAAGCTTCTGTTTTATGGCACTACAGATGAAGTCCAACAGAGTAGTTGCTATTCTGGGCATTGGTATTTTTTGCCTCCATCAACTTGCTGATACAGCGTTTGTATAATAAAAATGGACCTCCACACCTCTTAAAGTGTTTTAAATTTAGACAAATTTATGTTTTATCAAAAGGTTAATCCTGACAAATTATTGTAAATTATTTCTGGAAGGTTTGCTACAGGTGCAGTTGAATTAATTCTATACTGTGCATGGCCAGATGCATATTTTAGGAAAGCTTTGCTGCATTTTCTGTGGTAAAAGTAGAACTAGAAGAGCAGGGATGCTCACAGTGGGACTGGGATCTTTGCCCTACTGTGCAGATAAGTGTTTGTGAAAGGTTAAATTAGAGCTTTAATATTCCTCATTGCAGCACTGTGCTTCCTGGGATAACCCTTTTATTTCTGTCTTTGTAACTTTTTTTCCCTTTTCAGTTCCTCTTTTTAGTAGGAAGGTAAAACCCCTATTCATTTATCTTCTGGAAGGATGTTTTCTTTGTGTTTTCATGACAGTCTCTTCTCGTACCCATTGTTTCTAGAAACAGGAGGACTTTTTTTCATTTCTATGCTTTCTGGGTCACACAGATGCAAGGAGAGAGTGAAACAAAAGTGGGTCTTAAGAGAGGAATATAAATTAGTGTTTCAAACAAACCAAAAAGAAAAAAGAAAAAGAAAAGAAGTATTGAGCATATAAGCCCGGGAGATGGCTTGATAAATGGAAGAGATAAATTATGTAGCTGCAGCCCCTGCCTTAGAGGGGCTTACACTCGGAGGCCCACACATGACAGGATGTATTAACAGCAACTCATGAATAAGTAAGTGTATTGATGTTTCAGAACTTTCTGCAGTGAAAGGTGTATTTCTTTGCTAGGGCCACTATAACAAAGCACCACAAATTGGTGGCTCAAACAGTGGGAATTTATGCTCTCACACTCTGGAAGCTGGAAATCCAAGATCAGGTTGTTGGTACGTTTGGTTTCTTCTGAGGGCTATAAACGAAGGGTCTATCAGTGCCCCTCTCTTTGGCTTATAGATGGCCATCTTCTCTCTGTGTCTTTTCACATCATCAGTGTGTGAGAGTGTCCAAATATCTTCTTTCTATAAGAACACAAGTACTATTGGATTAGGACCCACCTATTGACCTCATTTTAATGTAATTACCTTCTGAAAGGCCCTCTCTCCAAATGCAGCCACACTGTGGGGTACTGGGAGTTGGGACCTCAACCTGTGAATTTTGGGGACACAAATGGTGGCACTTGATGCTAACACTCAGACTTCTTATACCTTCCTTTCTAGTATCCAAGAAGTCAGAATTTTCAAGGTTTTGAAGTTTCATTTCAACTCTCCTGTTCTAATGACCTTAAAATTGCCTTTAGGATTTCTCAACAAATTTAAAAATTCTATTATAGCATTCATCAATGGGTGACTTATCAATTCTTACTTTCTGGTATACTTTATTGGTCTGATATTGAATAAAACAGTGAGTAAGCTAGGAAAGAATATTTAAAGGGAAAAAATGATGTTGGGTCAGTCCTTGTTTAAAGAACATCATTATCATCAAACATTTATTGAATACCTGTTATATGAGCCCTTTCAGATAGTTCTGAGATCAATGGATTATTTTTTTTTCTGTATGTCTGCTGAATTTAGAATTCTTCGGAGAAAAAAAGGCATGAGAATATCATCTCTTGGGTATCGTTTTTCATAAATTTTGTTAAGTAGACAATATATAAGAAAGGCACACTGATCTTATGTATATGATTTAATGAATTATCACAAAGTAAACTCTTTAGGTGAAGAATGTTGATAGTTCCCTTTTTGTGCCTCTAAATTACCATTCCTCCAAAGACTTTTATTACGAGAGATAGAGGTTTTATATTGTTTTTTATTAATATGAATGGAATCATATACTATGTACTTTATTGTGTGTGGCTCCTTTTGCTCAACACTTTTTTTTGGTGAGATTCAGCCATGTTGCTAAGTATAGCAGTAGTTTCTTTATTTTCATTGCTGTACAGTTTTCAGTTGTTTGGATACCCCGCACTGTGTTTATCCATGCTACTGCTGGTGGACATTGGGTCATTTCCAGTTCAAAGTGCTGCTATGAACATTCTTACAAATGTCTCTTGTTGAACATATGTATGTATTTCTTTGTGAGATAGAGTTGCTGGGTTGCAGCACATAGTAACCTTTAGTAGATACTGTCAAATCATTTTCTAAAAGTGCTTGTACCAATTTACACTTCCATCAATGAAGGAGAGTTCTGCTTGTTACCATACCTTTGCTAATACTTGATACTATCATCAATTTTCAGTTTAGCCATTCTCTTGGGTCAGTAGTGGGATCTCACTGTGATTTTATGTTAAACTTCCCTGATGACAAATGATTTTGAATATCTTTTATCTGTTTCAATCATTCAAATATCTTCATTTGTGAAGTTGTTTAAAATAATCATGCCCATTGAAACATCTCTCATGTTCCCCAAACTCTTCTAAGTCTTAAGTAGATAATGGATTGATCTTTCTGCACATTTTCGTTTTTTATTGCTAAGGTAAAGTGGTCGATTTGCTTGGGCAGTGTAGGTTTATACTTAAAAAACAGAATCTTTATTCACTCTAATAAGTTTGGGCAATAAATTTATGGACCCAGTTGGGCAATAAATTTATGATCACCCTATTTATATCCACCATCTCTTCTACATTATTTAAAAGTTTTCCACCTGAAACCACTCATTCATTTACTGTATGGTTGCTGAGCTCTCACTCTATGTCAGGTAGGTGGATAAGCATCAAGGATATAAAGATACATTAGACATCCCCACCCTGAAGGTCCTAAGTATTGTGGAAGGAACAGATTATAGAAGAACAATTTTTACATGATTTAATCATAGCTCTGTGATCATAACTCTAAATCCAGTGGAGCTAGATTTCTACAAGAAGCATATCTATGCTAATGAAATGATTTGTTACAGCCAGTAGCTTGTGTTGATGATTTACAATATGTTTTATGCTACTAATAGCGACTTAGCAATTATATTTGGTCTAAATCACTGAGAAAATTCATTGTATGTTTTCTCTAGTCTTGTGAAGGCAATAGTTTAAAAAATATCCCTCTTGGCATTCCATTTGTTTCAAGGTCTTAATCTGTGTTGTATATTTATAGTCAGATAACTCTATCATCAGTTGCTTCATGGAATTCATGTTGTGGGCACAAGCTTTAGACCTTTGCGTTGTTATGGTAAGAGAAACTTGTTTTAATGAGCTGAACTAAATGTCTTTTTAAAATAACCATTCTGGGCCCTCTGTCCTCATTCAGTTGGATCCAGCAGTGTTTAAAAGGCAATCTAATACTGCCTCTTACCTAGCAGCAATGCAGCTTTAATTTAAATGTGTCCTGTTGTCACACCTGCCCAGGTGTTCAGCTCTCACTCGGTGCTCACTCCCCTGTGTGATTGAATTGTAAACACTGTCTTGTCCATTTCCTCGTTGGATTGTGATCAGCACAAAATTCCTGGTACCTGGCATGATGCCCAATAAAGGTAGGTGTTCTGGTCAGTAAATGAATGAGGATAAGCAAATAACATTAGAAACCAAACTTATTCATTTTTTCTTTCTTTCCACATGTAATTACTGAAAAACTGTAAGGTGCCTGGCACAGAGCTGGGCTCTGGGGCTGGGTCAGTGCAGCCCAAAACAGACAAGCCACCTGCTCCAGTAGGCTTAGAGTTGTGGGGTGAGGAGTAGGCAATAATTAAGGAATCACACAAAGCGGTATTTAGTTACCAATTGAGATAAATGCTTGAAATCAAAGAAGCATGTGACAAATAAGCCTGGCCCAGATTTGGGGGCTTGGAGGGCTTTCCAAAGAAAGTAGCACTTGAGATCTAAGAATGAACAGGAACTCACTAGAGGCAGGAGGTGGGGCAAACCAGAAAGCATCTCTGTCTGAGAAAATGGCCTGTGCAAAGGCTTTGTGGTGGGAGGGGACATGGTGTGCTGGGCCACAGGGATTTCCAGAAAGGGTAAGCCTGGGAAGACAGGTCACGGTTAGACTATCCGTCGCCTACCAGGCTTCAGTGAAGATGCTGTTCTTTAAGAGCAATGGTTTACATTTTAAAGGTTGCATGGAGAGGTATAGGAGTGCTGTGATCAGATTTGCACTTTATAAGGATCGCCCTATGCTCATTATTTTGCAGAAATAAAGGGGAAAAATCAAGTATTTCTCCTCACTTTGCTGTATAATCTCTCAAAGCAACTGAATGGCACAGGAAGGGAAGATTCTCTATAGACGTGTTCCAGCTAACACATGAAAAGGAGTGATAGGCTACCAGCATTTTGCAGTCCGTAATGAATTATGTGTCTGGGCAATAATTATCAATAGCTTTTAATAGCACAAAAAGAGAGACATCAGGTGATTCCTGGAAGTATACAATGCCACCATTTGGTAGAGTTGTCAAAAAGCAAGCCTGAACTGACCATGCTTCTAGACCTGACTAGTGTATTTTCAGAAAATGGGAGGGATAGAGGAGTATGCCACCCACATCCGCATGGAGATGCCGTAGGTAGAGTACAGGTCCTGGGAGCTTCTGCAGCACCTGGGTTATTTCAAGGAGAAATTGCAAGGGGGAGAGAAGAGAGGTGGAGGGGGAAACCTATAGATTAAAACTTACACACTGAAAATTTACATAAATGTATAGACCCTATTTGGTTTCTGACTTGAACACATTAAAACAAGACATTTAGGAGACAGTTGGGATCATTTGAACATTGGCTGGCTATTTAAGGCTATTGAGAAATTATTATTAATTATTGTTAGGTAATAACACTATTTTGATAATGTTTAAAGAACAAGTGCTATCTTTTAGAGATACATACTGAAATATTTATGAAAATGAGTGATGTGATACCTGGGATTTGCTCCCAAGGGGGAGTACAAGTGGATGAATGCTGAAGCTGGGCAATGTGTCAATGTTAGTTCATTTTACTTTTCTTTCTACTTTTGTTTAAGCTTGACATTTTTCATTATAAAAAGTTTTTTTTAAATATTTTATTTATTTATTTTTAGAGAGAGAGGAAGGGAGGGCGAAAGAGAAGGACAGAAACATCAATGTGTGGTTGCCTCACACGTGGCCCCCACAGGGGACCTGGCCTGCAACCCAGGCATGTGCCCTGACTGGGAATTGAACTGGTGACCTTTTTGTTTGCAGCCCGCACACAATTCACTGAGCTACACCAGCCAGGGCTCATTATAAAAAGTTTTGAAAAGCTACAGGGAGGGGAAAAAAAAGAGTGCTCTGGTTTGACTTTTCACCTCACACTGCCCACTGCCCCCGCCAAATACTAAGTATGTTCATGTGAAAATGTTATCAACTGTCCACATTTTAAGTATTAATATATTGACGTCTTTTAATATTTTGTTATATTAGTATATTTTAATGCCCATTAGGAGATTAATCTTTTGGAAAATTAATACTGTTGTGAAAAATTTGGATGTTTATAAGAAATCTAATAAAAACAATAAATAGCATTGATAATCCCCTCATCTGGAAGAGCTATAGTTGGTATCCTTAGGTATTCAATCACATTAACTATATGTGTATATATATTACAGTCCACTGCGGACATTGTCCCAACGCATTAGAAATTTTTTGGGAACGATTTTTAGTGCTCATTTAGTACTACATCATGTAGACATTAATGGCAAAAATTTAATTATTTAGTTCCCTCTTGTTGAATATTTAGGGCATTTTTTTGTTTATTTGTTTTTAAATTATTGCCACAGTTCAGGTAATGCTGTAATGAGGAGCCTGATCTGTCTTTGTGTACACCTTGCCCAGTGAAAGCTGTTCCTGTAATTGAACAGCTGGGTTAATGAGCATGTATTTTTCCAGCACTTGATCCAAGTGTTACCACTTTTTTGCACTCCCATAAGATGTGTATAAAAATACTTGTTTTTCTTCTGTGCCCTTAGCTCTGAATATTTCTGTAATTTTGGGGGCCAGTTGTATGATGAAAAATGGCATTAAATTGCTTTAATTTGCATTTCTCTGATTACCATTGAACTTAAACATTTTTCTTATTTATTACTATATTAATGTTTTAATTACAAGATGTGTCCTTTGTACATTTTTATATTTGTACATTCCTTCCATTATTAATTGTACACACACCATATATTTAGGACAGTATCACTTTGTTAGTCACATTGTAACAGTTTTTCCTACGTGTTTTTAAATTCAGCTTATGGTATGTTCTGGTATAGATTTTTTAGTAATTTTATATCCTCAGATTGACTAATCTTTTTGTTCATGGATTCTCTCTTTGGTATTATAAAATCCTTACTATTTCAAAATTGCTATATTTGACGTTTTCCCCTTATATGTTTTACTTCTATAATTGACTCTTTATTAATTCACATAGATCTTATTTTGCTATGTTATCTAGAATAGAGATCTAATATTATTTTTCTAGTAGTGACCAGTTGTCCCAGAAATTGCAGTTCTTCTCTCTGATTTGAATTACTACCAGTGTCATATATTAAGATCTTTAATATGTGGATTTTCCATATCCTTTCCATGCCATGCTATCCAATCTTGTACTAGTACAACAGTATTTTAAGCCTTGCAGCTTTATAGATTTTTAAATTTATTTATTTATTTGTTTTTAGGAGAGGGGAAGGAAGGGAGACAAGAGAAAGAGAAGGAGAGAAACAATGACTGGTTGCCTCCTGCACACTCCTAACCAGGGACCCTGCCTGTACCCCAGGCAAGTGCCCAGACAGGGAATTGAACCCCTGACCTTTCGGTTTGCAGGCTGACACCCATTCCACTGAGCCATACCAGCCAGGGCACTTTATAGACTTTTAAAAATATCTGGCATCAATACTCTTTTTTTTTCTTTTCACTTTCTTCTATTAAAATGTCTGACCTTTCCTCTTCTTTTAAACTTCCATATGGCTTTCTCACTCTTGTTAAGTTACAACAAGAATCTTCTTGTGATTTTTGAATGGAATGATATTTGACTTATTTAGGAGAGACTGGATATTTTAAAATTAATCATTCTCCTCATCCACTAATGAGTAACGTGTCACCCTTTAACAATATTCTTTTATGTTTTTTAGATACAGTAAAGTCCTTGAATTTTTCTTATTAATTCCTAGATATTTTATACTTGGTGATGTTATTGTGATCAGCATCACAAAAATGTGAGTTTTAGTGAGATATAATTAATCTACCTTTTTTTTTGCTTCCTTTCAAAGAGGATCTAAATGCTAGGCACAAAGCATACATGTGGCCGTAATATTACTTTTAGTTTCCTATTTCATCTTTTTAAGGGTGATGCCAACTACCTATTGTTGCATATTGTTTTTTTAAGGCAGTAAGCAGGATTATGTAATGTAGAGATCTTTGAATTAGGCGTACAGAAACATTTAACTCTGGTGTCTGCTTTGTCATCAACTGTTTGTGTGAAATTGGGCAAATCACTTCATGTTTCTGGACTTTGTTTTCTCTGTAGTTCCTTCGAGCTCTATATTTCTAAAGATATAATAGGCCTTCAAATATTTCAGCCTCATAATTAGTGATCTAGACAGAAGGAAATCAGAATTAAAATGGTAGCGTAGCAAATGAAATTGTCATTGAAGTAAAATTTTGAAATATATTCTGTGTTTCCTCCTCTCTTTAGTTACCCTGTATAGGCTCAGTTTGGCATTTTAATTGCTCAGAATATTAGCTTTGTGTCCCAAGTCTATCAAGTGTAATTAAGAATAAAGTATGACTTCACTTGGAAGGTTATGTCATCCCTCTATTTTAGATGCAAATTTTAGCACTTCTGAAGGGGAGAACACATTTTTATTTTGAGGTTTATTTTTATAACAAATGACTCAACTTTCGTATTTTGAATGTGGTAGCATTTTCACATAGGCTGTTTCCTTTCTACTGATTCAAGAAAATAGTACACTTAAATTGAAATCCGCAATACTTCTTGATTATGGAAAAAAATGGAATATTAATAACTGGGAATCCATGCCACAGTCAGATTGAGCAGAGAACATGCTCCTGGTGGGGCCCTCAGGATTATGAACTTCTGTTGTTTTTCGTTTCCTCCACTGAGCATGTAAGAACACTCTTCTCCGTAGTAACTGAACTTGCAGAAATAGCTCATGAAGTCATTTTCTATTTAAGTGGTCTGCACTTTTTAGATAAATACTCTTTAACTAGGACGATATTAATATATATCTCTGACAGCAACTGCATTGAGAAGACAGCCTTTGCAAAACCCTTTTGTCACCCATCCAAGTATGGCTCTTTTATGACAGATTGTTGTGTATCTGAAGGAGCTATTGTGTCAACAATGAGCATCATAATGAGTCTAAAAATCTGACTCAATGGAACAAATGTATTTTAATGGCATGCATTTTACTTTAAAAGGATGTACCAAAATAGAGCCAGAGTCTGAAAGCAGAGCATTATTTTATAATGAAAGACTAATATATGGGTAGTTCTCACTAAAGTAAGAGTGTAACTGGGAGTGAAAATTGACTTAGGGTGGATGAATTAATCCCATCAGCAAACCACAAATGCCCTAGGAAAGTTATCTGCAGTGGTACAGGAGGGAAAATTAAAAGGGGTCCAGACAAACACCCCGGAGCGTCCTTCACTGAAGTTTGCCCCAGTGAGAAGCAGGATTAAGTGGGGCACAACACTCCCTGCCTTTTGCACTCAAAACACTTTACAACTTGTTCTGAACTTGCAAGATCACAATGGCTAAAATTGCCACACAAGCAATCCTGGAATAACCTGTTTCTTTCAATGTATAATTTCCACTTATTAAATGTGCTATCATGTTGAGGGGGAAAGAGGTAAGTTTGGAGAGATTTTCTAACATGTTTTGGATAGTGTGTAAGGGGTTTATTTTTTGAACCAAGGACCAAACTTGCATGTAAAAGGTGAATGTTGTAGATGAAGAGTTTTCATTGCTGTTTCTTTTACTGTATTTTTGGGATTGCTTTTTTTTTTTTTTCTTTTGTTGATCCTAACTTTTTTTTTTTTAATTTTTATTTTAGTTTATTCAGTACAGTTTCTATCCTTTATTCCCTTTCCAGCCCACCCACCCATTCCTCCCCTCCTCCCTCTCCTTTCCAACACCCCTAGTTTTGTCCATGTGTCCTCTATATTTGTTCCTGTAAACCCTTCCCTTCTCCCCTGAAATTCCCTCCCCTCTCCCCTCTGGTCACTGACAACTCTATTTGGGATTGCTTTTTAAGGAGTGTATATTATTTGTATTTTTGGTAAGGAAATTTGTGTTTTATGGAAGTACAGTGTAGTACATTTCTGCATTTATATGTTTCCATTTATTTGGATCCCTATCCCGAAATATTGGACACCTTGCTCATGTGTATTTTATAACAAAAAATTAAGCATGTGATGTCTACCTGGGGGCTGTATTTTTTATGATTGTTTGTGATAATTTTTTGTGCTACTTCTGTTGGCTAAGAAGAGCAGTAATTCAATTCCATCAAAGGGAAAGCCTTATAGGAGACAGAACCCCTTTGACAAGAGAGAATAGAGGAAACCATAAGAAGAATGGGATGCCACTTAAGACATTTTCTTTTCTGGGCAGGGTTTCCTGTTGACCCCAAGTCACCACTTATGTCCCTTACCACCTCATATTTCCTGCTTAGATTGCTCCAGTGATCTTGTTTGCAAATTGTTTACTTTATAAGTACACAGTTTGGTTTTATTCTCCTTCCTTTAGTTACCTCCTTTTAGCTACTTGTAACCTTGCAGAAGGGAAGGATGCCTTTTTTGAAATGTGATTTGTAACTTCTTGGGGTAGAAGCCTGGAATTGATAAAGAACTTCAAGGATTAGAATAAGCAGGGCTGTTTGAGTGCGGCCATGGTGGGTAGACTTGACATGCACTGTGGCCTCCTGATGAAGGTGCAGTCCTGGTCCCCTTGGGCAGGAAGTGTCTGCATCATTTACAGACTTAATGCTGAACAGGAACTCCATAGTCTGGAGCTGAAAGGTGTTCACATGAGGCTAAACGCATATTTCTCAATGTTCTAATTTTAGGAGAATATGATTCACCGTTAAGAAAGCTATGTGGACCAGCTACTTTGGTGCCAGAGGTACAATGTCTCAAAGCGCTGCTGTGTGCTGTCACTCCAACTACGTTACAAACTATATGGGAAAATGCACCGTGTCCTATCTACTTCTGCATTATCTGCGAAACAGTGCCTTCCATTGAAACACAGATGGCTGTGGTCAGATGAATTGAGCAGACACTCAAATGCTTGTTGAATTGGGGGAGGGGGCACGGAATTAAAGGCCCATCCCCTCTCCATTTCAAGTTCCTGAACTCGGTTGCTCATCTGTGTTCTGTTATTTCTTCCTACTGAAAAGAACCCTGAAATGTATAGATAATACAAAGAAGACATTCTTGTCAATTGGCACAAGAGAAAGAAGGGCAGAGGTCAAAGAGAAAAGAGGGAGAGTAAAGCTTTGGTGCTGAAGAGGTTTCCCCAGGCCAGTAAGGTGGATGGGGAACTCTCCAGGCAGGAGGGGGGCCTCCATCAGTGTGGGGGCTGCCCTCAGAGGTCATGTCTAATTCCATGCGAAGCCTCAGAAGCGAGCTTCTCACAGAATTCCAGACTATATTTCAGTGAACAGAAGGGAGCCTTTTGTTCCTTGGCAAACCGCACATTCCAGAGTCAGATGTGGAGAGGTCAGATTTTCGAATGATGGAGGGGTGCGTTTGAAAATGGAGTGGGTCAAAGGTGAAAGGCGAAGCAAGGCAGATGCTGGTTTTGTTTATTGTGGTGTCCCATTATCTGAAGCATCACTGGTGTGTGTAGTAAGAGCTTAATGCATAGTTGTTGTGTGAATGCCTGATGACAGGCTTTGGATATTATCTGCTGTATGTTTCACTGAAAGACTATTAAGTTTTTTCCTCATATCTGGAGTGCCTCACTCCAGAAACAGTGACAATTCTCTTTCCAGAGTGAAGCGAACTACCAGAAGAGTCTCTGTGTTGTTGAAAATGTACTGATGTCAGTTTCCAAAGGTGGCATTTTTGCCCTTAAATGACTTTCAGGGTGTCTTTTGAAGCTGCTGGTAAAGAGGACTCTAACAGGGTGACCGAAAGGCTGGCACTGCCCATGTCCAGTTTAGACAAAGATAGAAAAGGGCTTCTGGTCACAGTTACTCCCTCCTAGGCTAAAACTACTCCTTGGCACCAGAAACTCTTTTCTGTATTTAAAAAATACTTTAGCCTATAATTTTGCACACTAAGTTTGCCTGCGTTGGTATTGGTGTCAGTTAATGTCTTTTTCCAACACATTGCACCCCCTCACACTTGTAACCCCAGATGGTGGCATAAGAAATCTTTCCAGCTTGGAGACAAATAAAGAGAGAAAGTGCTCCTTCAGGAAGGCAATTGGAAATACCTGCTTCAGCAGTTCTTTGGAATCTCCTGGCTTACCTTTTCAGTCGTTCAACCTTGAAGAGAGAGATCTGCTAAACAATAGAAATCTGAGCACTTTATGGTAAGATTGGAGACAGGACCTTCGGGAAACATTTATTCGCAGTTTAGGAAACATTGTTCGAATCCCAATTATGTGTTAGGCACTCTCCTGGGCTTGGGCTGTGGGTATGAATAAGGCAACCACCCACCCCTTAGGGTGCTCACAAAATTAGCTTACTCTCCTCCGGGGGGAAGTAAGCTTCTGATAAGACATTAAATTTATGAGTTACTTCTTTTTTCACCAGTCTCTGTGCAAGGTACTTCTTTCATTTCCTGCTTAGCACAGTCCTGTGAGAAAGATGTGGAAACTATCCCTGTGAGGGTTTAGATAACCTGTCCAAAGGCCTAGAGCTAGATTCAAGGTTAGCCCCAGGTCGCTTTGGCTCTAACAGATGCTCTTTTGTCCTAACCTAGGTGCCATCTGCTACTACACACCCTACACTGCAGTAAGGTGCTGGTAAAATCGGTCCTGCCACACTCTACGTGCCGGCAAGGGCAGAAATAGCAGACTTTTAAAGTTCTCTCAAGCAGTACTGTTTCCACTGCCATTTCCTACTTCTTCCTTTAATGGTTGGATGCACACTTGCCTGGGCCATGGTGCAGGCTTTGTGTAAGGCTTGCTTGGAAAAAAACAAACAAATAAAACTTTTGTTTTTTTGAAGCCCAGGTCAACCATCAGTCATTTTTCTTAGGTGCAAACATATTAGCCTGGTGTTAAGAAAAGATACTTACTGATTTTTTTGGACTGTAAGATGCACCGGACCATAAGACCACCTAGGTTTTACAGGAGGAAAATAGGGCAAAAAATTTTGAGGCAAAAAATGTGGTAAAGTATTTAATAACATAAATAACATAGGCCGTGCCCCCTCGGCCCCCACAGTGAGCCAGGCAAGCTACATTCGGACTATGAGATGCACCCCCATTTTCCTCCCAAATTTTTGGGGAGGGAAGAGAAAGTGCATCTTATAGTCTGAAAAATATGGTATTTTATTCTGGGAGGAGAACCTTTCAACTTAAATTTAAATATTTAAAAAAATCATTAAAAAAATGAATGAGATAATTTCAGTAATCGTACCTCCTAAAAGTATTGTTTTCTTTTAAGAATTCAAAGTCTGATGTTATCTCAATTTCCTGCATTTCTCTAATGCAGTGTGGAGCTAGCTATCAGCTTGATAAATTGCATGTTTTGATAAATGAATAAAATGGCAAGAATCACTAGCAGAAAACACTTGCCAGGAGGGTATATCCTGTTTCTACTGTGTTTACAGGTGTCTGTCAAGTTTTCATCCCCACTCTTTGGGTCAAACTCAACTAACAGAGAGGTGCTTCATTTTCAATTTAGTGATACTTGAGTGCCTTCTTTTTGAGGGCACGGCATACCACATTCAATATTATACTTTTCATGACATGCCACTTTCAATATTAGTTACTCTTTAAAAACACACTGTTTTATTTAAGCATTTACAAATTCATGGCTCCCTTGTACACTTTGATGGTTTCGTTGGAAATAAAAGGGAACCTGTCTTGCTCTCAACTGGAGACACAGTGGAGTGTTCGTGTGTGTTATTGCCGAAAAGAACGCATTCCGCACATGTTTTTAGTTGCGATGTGCTCTAGAATGTGGAATTCCCTTATGATTGACAGGATGTGTAGTATCCTTGTGAGGGCTGCCTCACATATTTAATGTACAGCTTGTTTTGTCTGGGGGCTGCTACTCAGAACTCTGCCATCTGTAGTGGGTGGCAACCAAATCTCAGTCTTGAAGAATTCATCTGTTAATTTCTTTCTTTCTCTGACTTGATGACACCATTGTGGTTACTTCTCCTCCCTCTCCAATCAATAACATCTCATTTTCCATTATTACATCTTAAGTATATTGCAGTGGTTACAAGCTGTTAAATTTTTATTTTAGAAATGTGATGGCTGGAAAAATCTGTGTGGAAAAAGTATAGTAAGGGTTCAAGTTCTCCACACAGGGTGGTCTTTCTGATGGATTAGTGTCAATGGCAGAGCACCAACACCTGCCTACATTTCTCAGTGTTAGCTTGCCCAGCGTGTGCCACCGTTTTATAGATGAAGACCTTGGAACTTGGGGCTGAAGTCACCTGCTCACATGGGTGGCTGTAGCTCCCAGAGTTTTCCACTCCCTGACTCCACTCTTCCCTGCTGCTTCTTTTAAGCTTTAAGAATAGTGGGGGATTTTAGAAGCAGAGTCTTATTTTTATTTGGATATCAGGAAAGATGTATTTGACCATCCATAAAAATCATCCAGAATTTTCTATATCTAAATATGGGAGTGGCAGGCCTCATACAATGACTGAACTTGAGGTCACAAATCGGTCTTCAGCAAATGTTAGAAATCCCCTGAAGGGTAATTGTCTATACATCTCTATGTGTTCTTAATGCTTTGTTTGATCTCCAAAGGACACCACTTCTGGGCGAGTGGCGGGGAGATTCTTGCTTTTCACCAATGAATTTCAAATTTAGAAAGAAAATAATTTAAAAAGTTGTGTGGGAACCTTTCTTATGTGGGAAGGAATGGAAATTATCATGGAATATATTTTCAATTAGAGGAAGAGTGTGGTTTAAGATTGCTTGGCCTGGTGGGCTTGTGCAAATTTGATATTGGACAGTGGCTCAATCTCGCCTGGCAATGCTCTTGCGTAAGCCCACCGCAGGGGTGACTTTTTCCACAGTGGGTTGGGTTCTGGTGCTGGTGGGAGGCTAGGCATAGCATGTCTGAGTTTCCCCTTCCTCTGACATTCCTGCCAGAGGGGCTGGTGGAAGGGAGTGGTGGCTCTGGGTTGGTGAACGAAGTGGGAGGAATAGGAAAAATTCAGCTCTCGAGCCACTTAGCTGTTCTTTCGGGGAAGTGCTCTCTGTGCAGTTTGAGCCAACATGCACCTCAGAACGAGCATTTTGACGACAAAGAAAAATCCATAAGGAGTGGTTTTGCCCTCAAGCAATGAATTGAATTGATTTCAGTAGTAAGAACAGGGGCAGTTTTGTAGAAATCCATGACTTATTTCTCTCTCTCTTCTTTCCTCACCAACCCCCCCTCCCCACTTCAAGTTTAGTGTATAATCTGTTGATTTGGTCTTCATAATGTTTGCATGTGGGTTTCCACCCTAGGACATGCCCAGGGCTTTCTCTTGTACAATCTAAAACCACTCTCCTCATCCTTCCAGCTCATCCTGGCTGCTCCTGTTGAAACAGTTTAAGATTCTCAGGAGCTGTGTAGCCTGAGGCAGTTACCTCATTTCTTTGTGCCTTGGGCACCTCATCTGTAAAATGATCATGAGGATAGTCCCTACTTTTTGAGCTTTTGTAGGTTTTAGGTGAGTTAATACATGTAAAGCCCTCAAAGCAAGCCAGGCACACAGTAGGTACTTTACCAGTGTTATCTGTTGTGTTACTGTTACTGCTCATTTCCCACCCACACCCAAATCTCTCAGATGGCTGGCATCCCTGATCAGGTAATGTCCAACGTGGCCTGAGCAGGCCTCCCTTAATCTGCATCTTTCTGTCTTCTCCTTTGGTATTAATCTACCCCACCAGACTACTGGGCTGTGAGGCCTTCCCCTCTGACTGCTCAGTCCTACTCATCTGGGCATCTTTCCTCACACCTTCCTCCATGGAAGGCTCTCTTGCCTGGAATTATAATAGTTCCCCCTTATCCATAGAGTATACAAGACCCCCGAGTGGATGCTTAAAACCAGGGATAGTACCAAACCCTATGTATATTATATTTCTTCCTATCCATACATACTTTTGGTAAGTTTATAAATTAAGCACAGTAAGAGATTAAACACAGTAACTCATAATAACAGAACAATTGTAACAGTATACTGTAATAAAAGTTATGTGAGTGTGATCTCCCTGTCTTTTTCTCTTTGATAACCAAGACATCTACTAAGAGACTAACCAGTGGGGAGCTTATACCACAAGGACAAGCCAGACAAGGGGTCAGTCATTCAATGCCTGGGTAGGGTGGAGTCATACCGTTTAAGATTTCATCCTACTACTTGGAATGGTGCGAAATTTAAAACTTACGAATTGTTTATTTCTGGATTTTTCCATGTAATATTTTCAGACCGTGGTTGACCGAGGGTAACTGAAGCCATGAAAAGTGAAACTCTGGATGGGGTGGGGTACTGTATTCCCCTCACCAGGGTTGCGATTTTCAGAGTTTGACCAGCTCCCCCTATCTACTTTTCTGTGACCTGCTGCTCTTCTTCCCTTTCTTCCCTCTGTTTCTTATGCTTTTGATTATACCTTTACTGGCTGCCCCCAACCCACTTCTACTTTTATTATTAAACAGCTTAACCAATGGAAGGAAGGTTGCACTTGACTGTATACCTGGAAGTCTAGCACAGAGCTGGGTTGTGTGACCAGAAGAACTGACAACTGACCCCTCAGCAGCCGGAAGGGACCCTGAAGGCACCTCACCCCAGGGGGTGTAAAGTAGAGGGGAATAAAAGTGCTTGAGAACTCAGTAGTTTACCCCAATTCAGTGACAGATTAGCAGGAGGATAAACAGAAGTGTTCAGGGAGCAAATCTTCAGCACTTAGATTTTGCTTAATGATGTCAAAGTTACATTCATGTCATTTTATAGAAAAACCGTATTTTAAATTCCAGGAACTTTTACCTAACTGGTTTTTGTGTGTACATGGGTATATGTGTGGCTCACATTTGTATTTTAAAATAGAGTAATTTACTTTGAAATTGCTAAATGTAAAGTGTATATTGTTAATCCTAGGGATATATTTTAAGGCCTCCTATTTAAATGTTTTTGGGAAACACAATATATCATTTTTGAATAAGTTCTTTCCCTTTTGTGGTTTTTAATTCATCCAAATTCCCTATATATCTTATTAATAATGAAGGGGAATTAAACAAGGCCCTGGCATTTGGATATATTTATTCAAGATCTGGTCCACAGCTTTGTTTTCAGCTGGTTTTGTTTGACAAAGCCCTACATGCTTTTTTTAAAAAATTTTAAGTTATTATTTATATATTTTTAGAGAGAGGGGAAGAGAGGGAGAAAGAGAGGAGAGAAACATCAATGTATGGTTGCCTCTCATGCACGCCCAACTGGGGACCTGACCCACAACCCAGGCATGTGCCCTGACCGGGAATCCAACTGGCAGTCCTTTGGTTTGCAGGCTGGCACTCAATCCACTGAGCCACGCCAGCTAGGGCACCCTACATGCTTAAAATGAAAAAAAAAATTTTTTTTACCTAATCTAATAATTGGTGAGACAGAGGTTTGTAATTATGTAATATCCAGAGTTAAAAATGTGAAAAATAAGGCTGGTAGCATTCTTTTTTAACATGTTAGACAATAATTCTTTCTTTCTGAAGCAAGTGGAAGGGCCGGTGTTTTTCTGTGAGACCAGGAGGCAGTCGCTTGGGTCTGCGAACAGATGCTCAGAAATCAGCTTGTGGGCCTCCCCAGATACTGTGACAAAGTTCAGGGTAAACGCACATCTTCCTTCCCCCTCTCTAACTGTCACCGTCCCTTCTGCTCATTGATGTTGAGCTGATAAGAGTGGATGAATAATTTATATCATAGTATCAGCTTCGTCAGAGACCCATAAAGATTTCTTTTAGGGTTTAGATCTAAAATCTTTTTGAATTAAGCCCTAAATTATTAATCATGTGAAACTAGGGTCTGTTTCTTGCCTGTGGTGTGTATGTGCTGCTGTATTTTGAAACAATGATTTGTGGATCTCTTTACCAGTGGTTCCTCTTTTTTGGGCTAATGCAGACCGCATGGAGCAAATGGAAAGTTTTAGGCATTTTTACAGCCACCACTGGATGTGTTTTACTGTGGCCCTGATAATTCAGTAGATAAAATAAAATTAGGCTTTTGGGCCTCAATGTTCTGATCTGTAAAATCAGGGGATGCATGGGAGATTCTTTCTAGCTTGCAGTTCCACAATTCTTTTTTATAGACTTTGTGCGGAATGTCTAGTATTTATGGGAAGTGACCTGTAAGCCACTAAAAAGAGACAGAAATCAGGTTATCAGTTACAAGGTTGTTTTTTCAGTGTACTCTGCCAATCCAAGCCTTGTTATAACCACAATGTGGCAAGATCTGATGTCCCATGATTATTTCTTTCACTCGAGAATGCGGCAGCTACATAGATCTATCACAGCAGTTGTTACACTGGTGCGTTGCCCCATATCCATCAGAAGAAGAAAATCCATCACATTTTTGACTACTTTTTCCTCTCCAAGAAAATGATCTTTAAGAGAATGACATGTAATATAGACTTTACTATTTTTAAGTCATCGGAGAAACTGCATCTGAAATAAAATCAATACATGATGCAGTAGTTTATTTACATTTAAAATATTGAATGGCAAAGCATTTTATCAAAGACTTTGGAACCAAATACACATCCCAGACTTATAGAACGTGGCAGAAATGCGGGCCTGGCCATCACATGCAGTAGCTAGCTGTGGTTCAGTTATTCTGTGTGTGTCTCAGCTGCACTAACAGAATGAAGTACATTCACGAGAGGTTAAGGAGTGAAGGTATTTCAGGGTCGGTATGTTTAGAGATTTGTTGCTTTAAAAAATTCCACTTTATGATCTCAATGTAAGTTAATCATGATGGTTCCCAGGCAGCTCAGAAGAACAAAAGCATAGGCTTGCCCTTCATATTTGTATTTTTACTTTGCACTCTGTTTTATAGGTGTAGGTAATACTTATGTGTTGCTGTTGCATCTTTTTGGAAAATTTCTTTCTTTTAAATGTTCTATAGCAGTTTAATAGCATAGAAATTACTGGTCCTTAAAGTTTAAAATAATTGGCCAATAAAACCAAATGGGCACTGACTGTTTTTATTAGAATAAATTATGTTATACAGTTCTTAATTTCTTCTTTGTTACTGGTTTACTTTTGAGAATTGAAATCTATGCAGAAAACCATCACTCAAAATAAGATTTTATCATTTTATCATGAATTGTTTTGCAATATGTATATGTATCACATCATCACATCGATCACCTTAAACTTACATGATGTCATGTCAATGACATCTCAATAAAGCTGGGAAAAGAACCAAACTCTTGTCATGAAATTATACATTGGATAACCTTAATTTAAATTTAAACACATAGTTATTTATCATTTTATTTGTGTTTTCTTTCTTTGGGTCTGTATATTCTTCCTCCACAAAATCCAGCTTCTGGAATTACATATTTATTCTAAGACTTTTTGGTTTTCTCTTTGCTTTTCCATGTGATCTTTAGCCTTCCATTCTCCTCCAGCTTTCCAACTGTATTTCAGAGGCCCCGTTCTGATACGAAGTGTGATCATGTTTATAGGTTAACCGGGAACCCGCTAGCCTGTAGCCCTGTCCTGGGTGCAGAAGCCCTTTGCCTCTGTAATGGTTCTCTTTCTCCTTCATTCTCCTTCCGAAGGATGTAAGAACTCATGGGCCTTTATGTCTGTCGGGCAGTTCCCTGCACATCTACCATCAGCTGCCTTCGACTGTCAGTGCCATTGTTGGCCAGGGTCCCATGGTTTGCAGCCACCATCACTGCATCGGCTTCAAAAAGGGGCTACTTTCTCTTTATCACTCTAGTCCAGCCTTGGTCATATACCCTTCCCTTCCTTCCTCAAAGATTTCTAAATTGAGGCTATACCATTTAACATGACTTTATTAAAATTTAGGGTAGTAAGAGAAAATTACAGTACAGAGAGTAATTTACAATTGAGAGGTTTGATTATTTTAGGGATCCATAAGGCCAGGCCATTGCCAAGGTTTTATTTTAGGGTTGATGCATCCCCCGGCTCTGGCTGCCTTTATTGGGGGTGGAAGTTAGTATTCCCTGCCATTTGTGGACACCTGCAATTCAATCCATACTCCTGAGAGGCCAGGCCAAAGTCTCACCAGAATTGGAGAAAAAAGGGAGAGGCGAGGCCAAAATCTCACTAGAATTTCTTTCTCAGCCTAACTTTATTTCTCCTTTCAGGGTCTGTCTCTTCCCAGGATGACTGATGAAAAGATACTCATTTCCATCAAAGGATATGTCACAATTAACCAGAATGTTATTAGCTTAACCTATAGCTCCAGCCAGACAACCATATAATACAGTGGTCCATAAGTTTTTAGCTTTGTGTGCATATGTTTTGAGTGATCTGTGTACCCCATGAAGCTGTGGGTGTATGCCTTCTTCTTCAGCACCACAACATTCACTAGATTGCTAAAGTGGTCTGACATCTCCCCAAAAGATTAAGAACTACTTCAGTAGTTTAACATCTGGTCATTGCTTCAACTTTGGGCTAATTAGGTGGGACATCTACTGTTTCATTTAAAAGGTAGGCCTTCACTTATGGTCCTTCCTCCATCAGCACATAAAGATAGGGCTTTCATATCTTCTCTCCAGATAAGTGTATCTTTGCTACTGATCTTCTACAAACAACAGCTCAAATACAGGTCTTCTACTCCACAGAGTCATTTGTAAGAGCCATAGGCTCCAAAGAAGCATTCTTTGGCAATGAAGCATTTCTCTAGATTTAGCAGAGCTGCAGAGATGCAATTCTGCCTAGGTTTTACAGTCACAGCCTCCTCACAATCTTCATTTCATAAGATGTCTTTGTATAATTAAATTTCCTATTTGGCTGGTCTTTGTAGGACAAAGATAGTCTTCTACAAAGGGATAGAGTTTGGAGACCATAAAGCCAAAATTTAATTAGTTTGAATTCTTGTCACCACACATACCTCCTTCTCCCAAAAGTCTTTGCAAGATGGAAACTTGTCTGAGGCACTTGCCCTAGGACTTGGATCCCAGTGGAATGATAATGGTGGCAAAAGGTTTCCTTTTTCCTGCAACATCTTGCTCCACAGATCTCATCTTGTCTCCTGTTACACTTGGAACTCGGGCATCTGTACTGGCTTGAAGTCGTCGGATTCTCCATTTCCCTCACAGTTCCCTTGGACTCTAGCAAAGTCCCTCTTTCTTTTCTGAAATTTCAGGGCAGCTTGCCTTGCATTGTAATGAGCCCAATTTACAATGTCTGGCAATGCATTTACCAAATGCTATTTCTCTTTTGTGTGTGGGACTCATTCACTGTTCTAAGTAATGCATGGATGTTCATTCCAGTCCAGGCTTAGGGTTAGGTGTAGGAGTGGGATAATGGCATTTGCATTGGGATTACAGCTTTGAAAATTGGGGACCAAGGCAAAATGGTCTTGAGGTCCTACTAAGATAAAAGAATGTTCCAGAACGGCTTTTCTGTCATGCACCTTCCAGCATGTTTTAGTTTGAAACTGCATTGCTCTTTTGCCTCTCTCCACTGTTTTACTATCTCTGTGGCTCTTCTTGTAAGAGGTGGGTCTTAGGCTTTGAAAACAATCAGCTAGGTGGTTTCTAATACTATTATTAGGCTTGAAAAAAGGAAATCCAAGAGATGCAAATTCGGGTCACCAATCTAGCTGGCTGTCCATTTTCTCAGGAGAATGTAGTTTCATGCTCAGGTGCCATCAGTGAAGATTAGTGAAGACCTCTCACTTCTATTCCCCACACTGTAACTAAGGAGATAGATTGCAAAATCACATTTCTGAATCAAGCCACAATCAGTGCAAGGCTAGAAAATTTCTCCAGATGTAATCATACTTGCTTCCTGTCTTTGTTTCCCATGATAAGATTTCCCCCTCTATTGGTATGTTTTCAGGAGTATTTTAAAGGAAGCAGAGAGTGAAAAGTCTCAAACACTTTTTATATCTATATTACCTATTATATCATTACCTTACTATTATATCATTTTACCTGAAATTTAAACATTTTTTTATAGATGACTTTACAAAATTGTAATTTGTGATCATTTAGACGTTAATAGGCAGTTCTAATCAACTTAAAATAATGTCTTTCCTGCTGATTTTTAGAGTTTTGAAATTTTTTAAAAAATTTTATTGATTTATTTTTTAGAGAGAGGAGAAGGGAAGGAGAAAGAGAGGGAGAGAAACATCAATGTGTGGCTGCCTCTCATGAGCCCCCCCCACCTGGCCCACAACACAGACCAGGGTTTCCCTGACTGGGAATTGAACCTGCAACCTTTTGCTTTGTAGGCCTGCGCTCAATCCACTGAGCTATACCAGGCAGGGCAGAGTTTTGAAATTTTACATGAAGGAAATATAAAATTAGGAAGCACCCAATAGAGATTAAGATGAAAGACTTTCAGTTTAATATCAACTTTTAAGTGTCTTAGTGGATTGTTTTATTGTAAAGGATTTGATAGTCCTCTTTAGTATTATGAAATATTCCATTTTGAACTGGATTAAATAATTATTTCACAACATTACTGACACCTAAGTTTAAAACAGAGTATGGGAAGAAAAATTGTTTCATGATAAGCCATTTTGTAACCTTTACTAAATTACACATTCTCCTCTCACCCAATTGTTTTGAATTATTACCATTGTCATCTATGTTCCACAAAAGGAGATAGTTTGCAGTGTTTTCAGCCCTAAGTGGCCGCTCTGCCCCGGGTTCCAGTGGCTGGTGGGGTTTCCACTGACTTCCCAGGTAGCACCGGGTAGCAGGACCAGTGTTTAGCCTTGCACTGCAGCCAGAGAGGCTCAGCCTGTGCTGCCTCTACATCTTGCCAGTTGGGCCTGTGTAATCTGTCTGTTGCACTGTGCTTTTTCATGGTATTGTTTTGAGCTGTTGACACTCAGGCTTGATCATTTTGATTCCTCTTTCCCATGGCCCTGTCATCCTTTTGTGTTTAGCTGTTTTTCCTATTATTTATTTTCCTCAGATGCATAGAGGATGGTGTCTGTGGTCGCTACGAGAAAAATACCATGGACTGGGTGGCTTAAACAATAGAAATTTATTTCTCATAGTTCTTTCTGGAGGCTGGGAATAACAAGATCAAGGCACTGGCAGATTCGGTGTCTGGTGAGAGCCTGCTTCCTGGCACATACAAGGCTCTCCTGTCTGTGTCCTAACATGGCAGAATGGGCAAGGGAGCTTGCTGGGGTCTCTTTTATAAGGGCACTAATCCCTTTAATGAGGGTTTCATCCTTGTGGCGTCCCAAAGGTCTTACCTCCAAATATCACCACACTGGGGGTTAGGTTTTAACGTATGAATTCAGAGGGGAATACATACATTTAGTCTATAGCAAATCATTTAATATATTGTGTATTAGGCCTGCCGACAAAGCTTAGCATAGAGCAAAGAGTCATCGAGAGCTAGAACCAAAAAGGATTTTAATGTCATCTAGACCTATCTGCCATCACACAAATGCCAAGCCTGAGGCATAGAAAGTTTTGATGATTTCGACAAGATGACCTGAATGCTGGTTGTACAGTTGAGGCTACTGGGAATTCCTTTACCTAAAGAGGGGGGCCTAACCAAGTCTCCCTTCTCCTGCTTGTGCTTATTTCAGTGTCTGGACTTGTAATCATGCATGGATTCCTATAGCTCATCACTAAGAAAAGGAACATTTTCCTTTTCTCATATACTTATAGAGAGGAACATACACACTCTCTATAAGTATATGAGCTGCAGTGTGGATCTTCTTCTTTTGTGTGTTCTTCTTATTTTTAATACACTTGTTGCAGCATATGCTGGGAGTCTGCCAAACATTTTCAAATGTAAACTATTGAGTAATTTCAAGTATTTGTATTCATTAGTACTCATAAGTACAAATGCCATTTCTATCCTTTAAAGTGTGCAAAATCTGCGACTTTGAGGCCTTGTTAAACAACATATGGATACCTTTATTTTGAAATTTGTTTCGTTTGCGATTAACAAAAGATATAGGGGGGGAAAGGCTTTTTCTGAAAGTTTGGTTGAGGTCCTAGAATTTGTACATGCCTTTGCAGTAGGCTCATGCTGTATATCACATGTAATGTCCTCAGTGCCTGTTCTTGGCTTTGACTGACCAAGTTAAAGATGAAAGGAAGAGGATTTCTCTTCTGCTTCCAAGGGATTATATCATAGTAAATATTTAAAAAGAGTTTTAAAAAATTTGTTGAAATATACATTATATAAAATTTACCATTTTAACTTTTTAAGTGCACAGCTCAGTGGCATTAAGAGGACTCACATCCCTGGGCGACAGTCAGTACTCTGCATATCTGTGTCTGTTTTCGTCCTGCAAAACTGAAACTCTGTGAGGTCAGATATTTTGTACAGACAAAATATCTATAAAGCTGAAATAATAAAATTCTTATGGTAGTAGGTGCAGTAGTGACATATCATTAATTTGATTTGTATTCTCTATTTCTTTAATACTTCAACATCTTCAACAAACATTTATATGTTGTCTTATACATAGTTCTATTTAATACTCAAGACTTATTGGAGGTAGACATTGATATTCCCACTTTATAAATGAAGAAACGGAAGTGTTCATAGAACAGGGGTAATGAAGGAGTCAGGATACCAGCTTAGGGGGGTTGCCCTTAAATCCGGTCTTTTTCCCTTATACTGCACTTCAGAGCTGGGACTAATCTTTTCTTCCTTTATCTCTAGCTCTCTCTTTGTTTGGTGGGGGTAGGGTAGGTGTTGATAAGGAGAAGGGTGGTTTCTGGAGATTTGTTTTAAACTGTGGGTCTTCCTGACAACAGACAGTCTTGTTCATAACCTTGGGCATCTCATCAGATCAAGGATTCTTGTGCTTCGCCCAAACACTTAGTAGATGCAGCAGATGTCTCTTCAAATATTCCTTTTAAAATGCCTGAAATTGTATTTAAATTGCTTCCATTATTCACTAATTAAATCGTAGATTGTTTTTCCTGGGGATGTTGTGCTGGGCTGAGTTTCTTCAATTGTTTGTGTTGGACAATGACGAAATAAATCTTTTGCACTGCAGCTTGGTGAAAAATCTTGCTGAATGTGCTAAATAATTCCACAGTCATCTTACAGCAGACTTATTTTTTAAAAAAATTATTTTCTGTTTTCTTTTCTTTCTTTTTTTTCTTTTTCTTTTTTTTTGGCAAGATGGAGCATGGACAGATAGTGGGCTTTTGTTTGTTTTTATGTGTGTAGTTTGATTCTGATGCTTAAAATACCTGGAGGGTCCGTGATACAATGGAGGCCCATGTGCTCTATTGAATATATCAGCTCTCTTGCTCGGCGTGGATTTTTGCTGAGAACAGCACAATGGAATTCAGACCTTTTAAAACCACGTGTTTGTTTCTCACATGGATGCCTCAACTTAAATCTTTAATCAGTCTTTTCAAGAGGTTAGGGTTGGAACCTGTTTGCCCTCTGACTTCATCTAGGGTCCTTATCAATAGTAGCCTTCCTTGCTAGATAGTGTTTATAGAACCTTCCCCTGTGTGCTATTGTAATTTACAGAGAGGGGGAAGGAAAAAAAACTGGGAGAAGGAATGAGTGAGAAGAGTCCATTGTCCCTCCAGACCAGACGCTTGTCACAGTAAGCCCTTGATAGTTTTGAACAGCATTGCTTGCTTTTTAATATAAATTGTTTTGATTCCTCTAAAAAAATGCACAAGAATTTCGTGCTAATATTCACACCTATCCACAGATAATTAAGACTTTGTTCTCAGAAGAAATACCTGAGTCTTGTGAGCACTGGCTTTGGAGCAGCCAGTGTGTCTGCTGAGCCTTTCACATGCATTAACACAGATCATTATAACCCGCTGAGGAAGGTGATCTTCCCCTACTTGACAGATGAAGAAACTGAAGTTCAGAGAGGTTAAGAGACTTGCTCAAAGGTCTAAGCAATAATAAATGCAGATCTGGGTTTGTGTTCATTCGGTGATAGAAGTGCTCAGGATTTTGAAAAAGCAACATTAGTTTTTCTAGAATTGTTGCTGATGTTAATGTTCTTTAGACTTGAGAACCCATGTGGAAGCAACTTAAGCATATGGATGTTAAAGGCAATCTCAGATAAAATGTAAGAACTTTGTTCCGCTTCACAATGTGCTAACTCTGGCAGAGCTGAAGTGGGGAGCTGTCGAGCTACCAAAATATTGGATGGGAAGCTGAATGCTTTTTCAAATCAAGTGCCTCTGAGTGACCCAAGACAGTTGGTGAGAAAGAGTTTGTCACCAACACAAATAATAGGGAGGAAGTGTTGGATGCATTTGAAGCAACCCAGAGATTTCCATGTGGAGCTGTTGAGAAGACACCAAGGAGTGTGAAGAAAGGAAGGTTGCCTGGTGTCCCGGATAGAATAAGGGCTGGCTCTTAGCACCACAGATGGGAACTGCAGCAGCAAATAACAGAGACCCAAAAGAAAGACATTTCCATCTGGATTCATTCAGAAAAGGATGTTGGAGAACTATAACAGTGAAAGCAAATAAATCACCACTGGTTCTGTCAGATCAAAATGCAGGGCAAATTTAAATGGGTTTTTTCACATACATATTCCTATTTTGAGGCACTCTCCGCCATATAAAGTATGTTGTCGGTAAAGACCTGTTTTAGCCTTATGTATTTCTTCCTTCCATGAAATATCACACCCCTTTATTGTTAGGCAAACATTTCCCTAGTTAATTTGTGGAATAAAATGCAAGTATTTCGTTCTTAATATTGTTTCCCAGTGTTAGTTTTAAGAGGTTCTGTGGCAGACACAATCATGTTGTCGCCTCGCTGTGTTGTAGTGTTGGAGAAATGCTGAGGTAGCTCGGTGACCTTTTGTAGGGTAGTGATGAAATTCAGGGCTAGAGGGGCATTTATAGGTCAGTGGAAATAAAATGTTGCTTATTTCTAAATGTCAAGTCACAGTGACCTACTTTTTTTGCTTATCTTTTTCATGATTCATACATGATTTGGGGGGCTTTCTCTCTTTCTTTGCTGCCTCTTCTCATAGATCTTTGTGTTCTGGCATTCACCTGCTAATGTGGATCTTCTAGTTATATTTTCAATTAAAAATATGGAAAAAGATTCTGACACATTTTATTAGACAAATGAAAATTGTGTTGTGTTTGGACACAAAAAAGATTTTCTTCATTGAAAGTGGCAGGATTTCATATACGTATGAGTGTGTGTGTGTGTGTGTGTGTGTGTGTGTGTGTGTGTGTCACAGGCTGCTGTGAGAATTGCTTGAAAGCAATGAAAGCTCTCCCCAAGGAAAAAAAATCCATATATTCAAATGCACATGAGATTTTTTTCATACAATTTCAAATAGTGGATTTATCCTTGGACTCCTGGTTTGAATCCTTTGTTCTGAAATATCAAAATTCATTTTGAATATACTTGGCTTTGGGCACTGGCTATTTGTGTGGTCCCCAGAGAAAGATGGTCTTTTGAGGTATGAAATTTAGTAGGAAGTTTGGATATTTCTAGATTACAAGCAGATACACAATGGGACATGCTATATAAGGCAAGGAGAGAGCCTTAGTTTGAAAGTGTGCGTCATGGGAATGTTAGATTGCTGAGAAATAGGACTAGACAAATATTAGAAAGCATTATTAACAGCTTAATTTTTTAAAAAACTTAGAACATACACAAACTACGAGGGTTTACAATAACAAGTGCAATGAAGACAAATAAAGATACATATTTACAGCTGCATTAGGCCTTGAGCGTGAAGGACTGAAATCCTTGAAGGCAGGGACCATATCCCAGTAATGTATGTTCAGGGAACTCCTGTGTGTGAGTAAATAATTGGCTCTGGGAGTGGGAGAGGCCAGTCCTCATTAGAGATGTTCTGGGAGGAGGAGATGTTTTGAGTCAGAGCTTTATCTTGAAGCTTATTGGATTTAAACTATTTTCCCCTGAGGCATTTCCAGGATAAACCACCTTGAATGGGAGGAAAACCTGGAAGAGTTGTGAGGCCTTCTGAACCTTCTTTCTTTTCAAGGTAGGGGCGCCTTACCTCTCCAGCTCCAGGAATGCCACCGAGAGAATTGCAGCTAAACTCTGTGCAAACTGTGGCCTAAGAGGAGGAACCAATTGTCATCTTAGATGGTATTTACCATTCTACTAGCATTATATAAAAGAGGCTACAAAACAAAAAACTTGTCTTCATCTTCCCGTAAATGCCAATAATCCCCTGTCTATACCACTCGCATGACAGCTGTAAGTAATATACCTTACAGTGCCTCAGTTTGTTTGCCAGACTGGAAAGCCTGGAAGTCAGGGATCTTTTCTAACACAAGTTGCTAGCTCTTTTACTACCAAAGCAAGCTGAGCACATTGGTATTCAGCAGGTAGAGCAAATATTAAAAAGGCTGGGTAGCTACTGTCAGTTAAAATCTCTAAATATTCTTTTTTTTAATTGTTTCCAACACATGATCAAGTTGGAACAACAGTTCAAGATGACGTGTCAGGAGCAGAGCTATTTACTTGTCAGTATGATAGTCTGTAACTCACCCTACATCTCTATTGCAAGTAAATTGTAGTCTTTGGTTTTGTGTGTGTGTGTTCCATTGTTGTTTTTGATGTATAGAATCATAATGGATGGAATTACAGTCAGATTCTGATAATTTTATTGTATGCCTCAGCTATGGGCAGGGATGAAGCCAATTCATTCATTAAATAACCATTCGTTGACTACCATATACTAGGTATTATTTTATGCACCAGTGACCTAAATATGAATAAGATGTGGTATCTGCTTACAAGCAGCTCTCAGTTTGGTAGGGGAGATAGATGCATAAATAGTAAATTGCAATATGTAATGTGTTAAGTGGCCTGAGAGTGGTGAGGCAAGGAAGGACAAAGGAGGGACTAGTTGATTCTGCTTGGGGATAGGGAGTATGAGCCAGGCCCAGGATAGGGTGAGGAATGAGACTGGAATGGAGATATTTCAAACAGAGGGAAGAGCCTGTGCAAAGCAGGAAAGAAGGTTTGGAGATCTCTGAGTGATATGCCTGGGGTGTAGGATGCACGGACCAGGAATGTCTGGGAATGAGATGAGAGGCGGTGTGTGGAGACTGTAGAAGGGATTTTAACAACTTCCCCCACCACTGCTAGCACTGACCACCACCCCCCCAGGCCCCCCGTGCAGAGTGGTTTGGATTTTTGCTTGTAGGCACTAAGTGCTTTTGAATGGGTGAAAGCAGGTTCTGACTACCAGTTTTTATTATTATTATTTTTTATAGTGAATATCTACACCCAGATCTCAGTTTTTGCCTGAGGTAAATTGTAAATAAGGACTGTAATTGGCCAGAGTAGCTATTTCATCACTCTCCAACAAATGATTAGGGAAGCTTAAACAAAATTCACGTAGGGCAGAGTGACTAAATTAGCACAAAATCATTGTAGAAGGTAGGGAGATCCTCTTGACTATGTTTAATTATTTATTTGCTTAGAACTAAGAGGAATAAGAATGAACTTGAAGTGTTTCTCATTTTCACATTTTGGCTTAGGGATCATACATAGTCATGCTGATGGGTTTATCAGTACTGTCCTTTCTAAACTGAGGCTGATGTCAGAGCATAGTGGCCAGCAGGGTAAATAAAACAGGAGCAACAGTAAACAATTAGAATACTGAATGTAGGTCGCCTTGCCCTTGGTGGGGTAAGAGAACTACCTAGACCCTGTATAACCCGCATGACTGGATTTTCATGTTCTGGCCCCCAGTCAGTGTCTGAGAAGTAGTTTTAGCAGAAAAAACCCAACAACTCCACTTTGTTATACCTATAGTAGCATTGTTCATTGTCACCCTGTCCATTCCTTTACCCAAGAACAAATATTTCTCGAACAATTATGGAGCGCTACTCTTGTAGGTTAAATTTCAGGAAACACTATTTATTTATTTATTTATTTTTAAAAAGACTGTCTTTGGACACTATTTTCAGGAAAACACTTGCCATGGAAACTTCAGGGACTGTTTGAGTGAAAACTTTGTCATTAATTAGTTAACTTTTTAATTCAATAGATACTTATTTTGAATATGAATACAGTGCCAGGCACTATGCTAGGAAAAATGCACTGGGCATTGGTGATGAACTCCACAGGTTCAGCCCCTGTCTTCGTGGAGTTTCCATTCTAAGGAGGTATTGACAAACAGTAATGGCATTGGAGTGTAACCTGAGAAATGGTTTCAGCGCAAAAATGTGGTGACACGGGTCAGTACAGGTGTGTTATATAGCCCAGATTTGGAGGAAAGATTTCTTGGAGAAAGTGCTAAGTAGAGACCTGATGAAGAGCAAGAGTAAGTTCAAGGAAGGGAGAGAAGGAGTGAGAGGGAGGATGGCACTGGGAGGCATTTACAGGAGAGTGTGGCTGAAGTCCAGGGTGGAGGGTGGAGAGAGAGAGAGAGTTTGTGGGGGGAATTAGAAGCAGCTTAACCTGGCTGTCCTATGGGGTGTGAGGTGGAAGCAGAGACATTGAGTTGGGCTGGAGCATTGCAGAGAGCCCAACAGGCTTTGAGTTCCTTTCAGATGTTTGGAATTCATTGTAATGCCAGTAGGAGATTTCCTTCCTGGAAAGATCAGTTGAGCCACGGTGTGAAGAACAGATGCGGTGAAGACAGGCAGTTGGGTGGTTTCTGCCCTAGTTTGGTTGGAAGACAACCGTGCCCCTAAGAGAGTGTCTTTGGGAATGTAGAAAGGTGGCTACAGTCCAAAGATATGTAGGACTTAGATTCTAAATGGGACTTGGTGACTGACTGGAGGTGGTGGTCTGGGGCAGCTAGGAAAAAGAGGGTGTTTTCTTTCAGCTAGGAAACATAATACTTACCTGGAGGGGTGGGCTTTTTAGTGTGATTCAAAAAGTATTAAACTGTTTGATCTAAGAAACCTCTGCATTCTCTGCTAGCTCAGCCAGTATATATAGCTGAGGACACAAAGGGAATAAATTCAGAAGGGTGAATGCACTCCAATTTTGATTTGTCTCTGTCTGCTTTTGAATTTCAAGGCCAGTCAAATATAGCTCATTAGTAGGAGGGGGACTGTGATCCTAAAATCTTTTTCATTTTCAGAGAACTAGAGAGATGTAAACTTTCTTGGAGGAGGTGATTTTTGCAGCCTTTGAATAAAAGCACCTCCCTTCTGCCTTTGTCGGTAATTAGTGGAATCTGGTGTTTATCAGAAGTCACTCAGCACTGTCCAGGTCGCCAGCACTGATTTTCTTTATGCTCGTCACCAGGAGCCAAATAAGGTCCAGTTGTGCTCACTGCTAGGATCTCAAAAAAAAAAAAAATCTCTTCTAGAAAAGTACGTTTGATTTGTTGCTGAATTGTTTTTTCTTCTTAACATGTCAACCAGGTCATTAATGGAAAAATGTAGTCTGGTGTGTGTTCAGAGCTTATTCTTCTGATTTTAAAATGTTTTAAATATAAAATATCAAAATTGTCTGCACTCCCTTAAAAGAATGTATAGTTGGAATTTTAATTTGATTACCTTCCCCAATTTCCCAGGCTTTCATAGGCAAGCACTTTGTTTGAACAGCTGTAGTGAGTGAAGCTCAGTAACAAATGAATCAGGAATGATTTTATGTAGCACAAGTCAAGATGAAAGGAACTTCCTAAAACAGGTCATTAAAAGAATGAAGGAAGATAATCTAGCCAACATTTGAGAAATTTAGCAACTGTTTTTTTAAAATAATGCAGTTTGCTCTAATAATTCTTTGCTAGTAATCTTAAAATAATGCTGTCATTATTTGAGAAAGCTCCTTATTTACTTTTAGATTTTAATTTTGGGCAAAAACAAAATTTAAAACTAAAGCCAGCAGGAAAGGAGAAGTACAAAAAACTGAGAAGCATAAAAAATAGGAATGGAGCAGTATCTTAAGTGTTCTATTATTCATAATTTTCTGTCATCCACATGTGTGTATTCCTGTGATGGAGTTGGGGGAGGTGGAAGGGGGGAGAGGGATGGACTGTGAAATGTTTGCCTCCAATCACAAAAAGATCAAATTAACATGTGAAAAGATACTTGAAAGAGCTGTGGGGTAGAATAGCTTTTGGCTTTCAGCATCTTACCTACTGGATAGATTTGAAAGCATAAAATAAAGCTAAACTGAACTCAGGGAAACATTGATTCACCCGACTGAATAAACAACTTACTGAATTTGCTAATCTAATTAATCAAACTCTGCCTATCCTTTCCAAAGTAGATTCATAGGCACTAAAATAAGTTAAATCAACATTTTCTTCCCCTATTTACTGAAAATAAGCATTCTTTCCCTGGGTAAATTGGTCATTGAAATTCCCAAGGCTGTACTCTTGAAGTCCACTGGAAGGAAGCAATTGTGTGGATATAAAATCATTTCTCTGTAGATTGCAGAGTTTGGGTTCTGAGTATTATATCTTAGCTCTCCACCTGAACTAATGAATAAAATGAATATTAAGTGAGGTTTTTCTTAGAAATAAGTGGCCTATGGTTGATGTTGATTTGAAGAGCCTGCCTGTGACCTACCGATGGATCTTTTGTGAAGCTTGCAACCATAATGATGGTAGGAAATAATGAGTTTGGGGGGAAATCCTGGAAAATTAAGGCTATTTAAAGCTTGAAAACTATTGCAATTGTAAAAATTTAACACTGAAGTAGTAAAAATGTTTCAGTTTAGTAGTCTGCAGATCTGGTATTTAATGTTGAGTTTACCTAACTTTAAAACACTAGAATAAGATTCCATTTAGATTGCCTGGCTATATTGATACATATAACAGTTTTATACGTACATATATTCACACAAACACAATGTACAAGGGAAAGTGAAGGACTACGTAAATGGGGAAGAAAATGAATCCAAAGATTGCAAAGTGGTGATGGCAAGGTGTATGCAAATTAGGCAATTTAGAAATCTAGGGCTATCCTAGGTAACAGTTTAAGTATGAGTCAGGACTGTATGACTACACTTTTTAAAACTTTTTATTTTTCAAAAGCATGATACCAGAATGCGGAAGTAGGAGGAGGACTGCAGGTTAAATGCAAGAAAGAGAATGCTGTTTATATGAAAATTCTACTCACACTTGCTGCATTCCCTTGCCTTCATCATGAGTGGGCACACTTCCCAAGAAAGAATCTAAGTAGAAAGTGCTTCCCGCTGACTTCTTAATGCCACTAACCTTAGTCACCTTTCTGGGGCCTTCACCTTGAGGATCAAAGAGCCCCAAGGGCAGACTTTCCCATTTCCTTCTCTGATGGACCTATTCCCATTCTTTCCAGTCTTGTTCATCCTAGGATAGTATGCTCAAAACTCATTTACATGCTCAACTAATCTTAATTAAAATGTAAAGGAAGATCAGGGCATGATCAAATTAAGTTCTGAGTATAGTTGAATAGCTGGGTATCACTTTAATGGATTAAACAGTTCTTGAAAATGCTCTTTCTGACAGGAAGTCCTAATATTGCTCTCATTTCTTAATACCGTCTTCTACTTTCAAGCATTGCCTCATTGTTCGCTGTAACTTACAGACTGTTTTGCTTTCTGGAAACTCATGTCCACCTCTGTGTGTTCAGAATTGCTTTCCTCATAGTCTGGGAAAGTTGTTAAACATTGAAATGTCCTTCTGAAGTGGGCTGTGGAGTTTTTTTTAACTGAGTGTGATAGGTTTTCATGTGTAGGAGGGAAGGCTTATGCAGATCTGTGAAGTTTGCTTCTAAACCCTGGTGGATTGTGTCCCAGAGTTGCTGCTGGGTGTTCCAGGATGGCCTACCTCAATTAGTGAAGACAAAGCAGTCATTTTGTTTAACATTGTTTTAAATCCACTATCTCCATTTTGTTCTGTGGTGAAATATACTCAAGATAAAATGAAACACTAAAAACTTGGTTATCATGTATTTGGTTGCACAGGCAGCCAAACTAGATTGGTCTTTAAGAACTCTGTAGTTGATCGAGTTGACCTTCAAATTCCTCTTGGGGGAATGATTTGGTGAGATGTAGGTGGAGAAGATAAACATTACCTCTTTGTAAACCGTAATGGCCAAGTTATCCATAAAACACTGCTTTCCCTGTGTCCCCAGTGCCCCGCCCCACTGCCCAGCCATTAGTTACTGCCTGAGATGGTCTGTGTAAAGCATTAAGCATGGTGTCAAGGACCATGTAAGTGTGCTAATTAATGTTAGCTGTCATCATCATTATTATTTTAATATTTATAATAAAATGTTTGTTTTTTATATTTATACTTTCATAATAAAGTTTTTATTCTCTGTGCTCGTATATGGCAATTCGCACATCATATGTGCATTCAAGCAACCGTCAGCAGTTTATTTCTTGCCTACTGTATTTCAGATACTGTCACTAGATTCTGGTGATACAGAGATAATTAAGACACAGTTTCTGTCTTTCTGAAAATGATGCTTTACCTTTTATAATAATGCGTTGTGCTGTACTATATTTGTGTCTTCTAGATTGTGAGTTCATTTGTGGTCAAAACCATGGCAGCCAAGAAATTCATGTCAATTGAACCTGAAATAGTTTATAATTAAAATGGATAAATCAAAAATTACTTCGCATTGGTAAAAACTTTTATTTTTTTAATTTTTATTTTAAAATGTTTTATTAACACAGTACAGTGTTTGACACAGAAAACATGAAACTCAATGATTTTTTTAAAATTTATTTTTACAGAGAGGGGAAGGGAAGGAGAAAGAGAGGGAGAGAAATAGCAATGTGTGGTTGCCTCTCGCGTATCCGCTTCTGGGGACCTGGCCTGCAACCCAGGCATGTGCCCTGATTGGGAATTGAACCGGCGACCCTCTGGTTCTCAGCCCATGTTCAATCTGCTGAGCTGCACCAGCCAAGGCCCCAGTGATTATTATCAGGACATTTACTTTGTGTTGCTCTGTTAATGACTTTTCATTGAAAACTATTAAATGAGGAGGCCCAGAGAAGGATAGAGCATCAAGCTAAAGGATTGACCATTGCTGAGTTCCACCCCCGCCCCCCGAGTTTTATCGAGATAAAAGATCGCCTAAGTTTAAGGTGTACCACGTGATGATTTGATAGATGTACAAATTATGAAATGATTATCACAATAAGTGAGTATCTATTCCCTCACATAGCTATAGCTTTTTTTTTCCTGTGACAACCTACTTTTCAAACGCTATTCGGTTCTGCACCTATTAGGGATGCTGACGACTGGCAACATGTTGACATCCCTAGTTATCCACTAGGAGACCATGCTGTAACAGTAGTAGCCATCGTTATCATCGTCCCCATTACTTCCTGTTAACAATACCTTGAATTGCTTAGACTTCCCATATCTCTTGGCTCATTTGAACCTTGCAATAATTCTATGAGACATGGAGTGCAGCAGATTCTTCTGTAGTTTATGGATTTGGGCAACCTTTCTAGATAAGTGGTATCCCTACAATCATGTATCCAGTAAGTCCAGCATCAAATATCTTTAGTCCAAATCCATTGTGTTCACCACTAGACTATTATGGCTGGGTTATCGCTTAGACATTTGAAGAATCTGGAACTGTTTCATCATGGAAAAGAAAAGATACATGAGAAAGATGATCACTCTCTTTATGTGCTTGAAAACCTATCCTGTAGCCGGGGTATTAATTACTCTTACTCTGAAACTTCTCAGGGTAAAACTTCAACTGTGTGTTGCTTACGTGTGTTCTTATTTTGGTTTAATAGAGACTTTCCCCCCTGATATTTAGGGCCAGTGTGGAGCATGGCATACCCTCCCTGTCTTTGTGCTCTGGCCTGTGCCCACCACTGTGCCTCATTTTAGGACATCCTTCCCCATCCCATTCAGGACTCATTGGTCTTCTTTTATGCCACAAGCTCTTTGCATTTTAGCCCCTCTGCCTGTAATGCCATTCCCCTTTCCCCGCTGTTTTGCTTGGTTGAATCTTACGCATCCTTTAGGAATCAGCCTAAAGGTTGCTTGCCCAGAGAAGCCTTTCCAAAAAGACACTATGATTTATAGTTTTGATTGAAGTGTAAAATCGAGTGCTTAATAAATGGACTAATCTCCAATTTACTTGAGAGGTTTTTAAAATATGAAGGATATTCTACTTTCCCAAGAGGCATTTTAAATGTTCAGGAGAAATTGAGAAAATGAAGTAATTATTATATCAAAGAGCTGCTCCCATAAGTTTATATCATCTCCACATTTTTTATTTTGAAATGGAAACAAACAAAATAATACCAGGCATTGCAATTGTACTTTAAAAAATTTGGGTGGGTTTTCAGCTCCTTTTGAGTGGTTCCTGAATTTTCAGTCTTTGTTTTAATCCAGTGTGCACTCTGGTTTCATCATGAATACAGCCCTCTTGTTCCAAAGCAGACAATGGGGCTCATTCAACCCTCATGCCCTTGCATTTGGTCGCTCTTCCATAGCCCTTTTGTGACTCAACTAGACGGATTATTATCTCCGAAAAAATGTGAATGTGACAGGTGGGATTTTAGCACAAGTAATAGCAGTTGTGTAAAAGAGGGTGTTGGTGTAAATGGGTGTAGCAGTTGCCAGATTTGCATTAACGCTCATGCAGTGGGAATTATGCACATATTCAGTGACTGCGACTGGGGCCTGCGGAGGTCCAGTTCCTCTATAGGAGAGGAGAGGTCAGTGTCAATGTAATTTCAGAGGAGACAGAGTCATGCAGGGCTATTTTCCTGTTTGACAGAATTGTTTCCTTGTATAACATTTCAGAATTTTGAGTTATGCTACTTGATCCGCTTTCCTTTTTGGCAAATATTGAATTAAAATAATAGATTGCTAGAAAAAGTAAAGCATGACCCAGCTTGGCAGTGTTGAAAATTGGGTTATAATTCTCAGATTGTTCAATTCCTGCCACCTTAAAGTTATATTTTATTCAAGAATATGGGGAATTCCAAGATAAGTGTTTCAGACATGCTCTTACTCAAGTGATACTTCATACTAGGTTGGACTGCCTCCTGAATTTCTGAGTTCCTCATGTTGTTTTCTGAGGGATTTCCTCTCAATATACCCTACTTCTTCTTCCACACCCCCCACCCCTTCTCCCCGTCTGCACACACACACACACACACACACACGCGTCACATGCAGTCACACTCACTCATTTACACTTAACCCAATTAGGTTAACATTTGTCTCAGGACTTGGGAAGTGTGGAACGCTTACATTGTGTTTAGTAAATGTCTTAGCCTGGAAGGGGAGGGTGCCTTATGAACGGCACATGGGGAGCAGAGTTCACTGGGTACGCAGAGCACTCTAGAAAATAGTAAATTGTGGTGATTCAGAATTTATTTTGATGACCTGATATGGATCAGTATTTATGCGATCTCAGACTATTTTCCACCTAAACAATTTGAATTTCATTTCTCACAATACATACTGTGCATCTCTGTTGTCTCTTGGTTGGGGACGGGGGTTGAGGTCCATTGAGGAGCAAATGGAATATTCAGTGCTGAAGCTTTTGCTTTAATTGGTGATGCCGAAAGTAACTTGAACCTCCCCTTTCTGTCTGCAAAGGAGTTCTCAGGTGGCTGTGTTGGGTGTATTGTGATTGCCTTTTATTTTATTGACTCACTAAATTCTTAGATTACTCGCTACCATTTGATATTGACAAACCATAAAATTCTTATGGAGCCTTCTCAGTAGTGACTTATAAAGAATTATCTTGTTAATAAACTTAGCATCATTTGGAATTCAAGTTTAATTAAAATGAAAAAGTAAATGATTATGTAAAGAGTTTTCCTCATTTAGGCCTATATCCTTTCGCTGTCTTTTTGCCTTTTCTCTAAATTCAAAGATACATTTTATTTCACACCCTATTTTGCAAAGTGAATTTTTCTTGAATCTGTTGTAATACCTGTTTTGTTGTTAGCTTTTGGTTTAAAGATTATTATTTTTTTAATTAGGAAGGTTGAGAAGGAGATCTGAAGTGGAGTCCGAGGGAGATAAAAATGAAAAACAAATTTATGTTACCCTGCTTCTTTTTAGTTTTTAAGGATGCTGTTTAAAGATAATGATTATTTATGGACTCTTTAAAAATGTTTTCTCGTAAGAGTGGCCAGATAGCAGCTTAGTTATCTGAGAGTGGCTGGAAAGGCCTTTTGAAATTGTCTGGGTGACAGTTCTACCTTATGGTACTTATAAAGCTCCTTTGAAGTTGGCTTTTTATATTGGAAAACCAGAAAATATTTTTCCTTTCTTCTTTTATTAACTAGAAAGCAATACAGGACTAGGGTTTTAATAAAATGCTTACAAAAAATATACTGGTTGTTTTTTTGTGACAGACTCTGATGTTTAATCTTTCAGCCTTTGTGGGTTTCAGGATTTTTCTAAGTTCAGACTCAGCGTTTTGTGGATGCTGCTTTTTGTAAATGGTAGTCAGCTACCAAGTACACACTGTCATGCCTCAGAATCTGAGAGCCTCTCCCCTTTCTCATCTTCTCTTCTCCTTCACGTGTTGTTTGGTGCAAAGCCCGTCCTGCCACTGACAAGCTTGTCACAGGGGTATTGGACTTATTGGGGGGATCACTTCGTAAGTTATATAACTGCCTAATCACTATGTTGTATACCTGAAACTAATATAATATTGTATGTCAACTATAATTTGGAAAACAAATTTAAAAAATGGGAGCTTGGGATTGAGATCAACAATGTTAGGCAGGGTACATTCCCACACAACCTTTGTTATGCACAGTTCCGCTAACAGAACAGGGTAAATGGAATGGGCCTTCAGGGGTCAAGACTGGAAACCCATAGAGTCAGATAGTTTGGGTTTGTGGGAGTAATGGGAGCCCCCTTCAGTCCAAGCTTATCTGAGCTCACAAAGGAGATTCACGGTCTGTTGCTCTGCAAAAGCTATTTGAGCAGGCACTTTTCTTCCCATCTGGCTTTTAAGAGCTCCTGGGGCCCTGGAGCCTATTCACTTAGGCCTCTCAGATTATGAATACATAAACCTTAATGATTTTGGAGTCCTAAAGGAAGACAAACTAACTAGAGCATCATCAAAACATGATTCCGTTAATCGAATGAACAAATACATCTTAGGGTATCACAAATTCACCAGATTCTAGTGGTCAGTTTTTGTAATACTTGAAAAGCATTTATTCTGTGTTAGGATTGATAGTTTGGTTGATATTGATTATAAATTTGCATTAAAATAGTGGAACCTGGATTGTGTGATAGATGTAACTTCCGAGAGCAGGAGCAATTAATTTTAGTTTTTACTGTTTGACAAAAAATACAAGGCATTTGATGAATCCCCAAGTTGGTTATTGCAAGCATTTTGGAGTTTCGATCTTTCCATATTCAGAAGTTATGGACATTATCCCCTTTTTCAGTTTTGTCTTTCAAAATAAAAATTGTTATTATGATGATTATAAATAGATTGAGTCTGTTAATATATTTTAAATATTGCAGCTGTTTTGAGCAATGTTTGATATAGCCTGAATACAACTCAAAATCCCTCCATGAGAGGAGAGAAACAATCACATGAAATTTGTTATAATAGGATTTAACCTGTAGTGTTCTGATTCCCCCTTCCCCTCAATTTTTATCAAGTTTTTAATTGCCCACCAGATGATTTCTTTTAGAATTGGCCTACTTTTTTTTTTTTCTCCAGTGCCTCTGGGCAAATGTAAATTTGTAGTGGAATTAACAAACTGGGGATCTCTGTATAAATTAATAACTACAATAGGGAATCAAGTTACTGATTTCTCTCCTCTTCTAGGTTGGCTGTGTATGGAAGGCAGTAGAGCTGGGATAGAGAGATCAGGGGGTTTGTGGGGACATGACTGGCTTTGCCATGTTTTATTTATGTAAAAAGAATGTATATTTATTGTAGAAAATGTGCAAAAGTAAAAATAAGAAAGAAATTCATATTCTTCCACACAGAGATAGTTAAGTGAACATTTTAATGCCTTTTATTTCAGCCTCACCTTTTTGAAATGTTTATATGTAAGACACATACACATATTTCTTAAGAGTGATAAACTGCCTACATCACTGCCTGTCTGTGCACCCACTGCCCAGCCCAGCAGAACCGGAACCGCCCCGCTTCATCCTTCCTCACTTGTGCCACGCGTGGCACTTTTCCTTTTCAATTAGAACTTGCCTTTCAAAGTGAAAAACTGTTATTATGATTATTATGAACAAATTAAGTCCCAATGTATTTTAAACAGTTTGGCACCTGGAATTTATGTTTATCAGTTTCTTGTGTCCCTTCGCAGTTCCACCTCACTCATGCATGTCTCTACATAATAATAGCTTCACTTTGTATGTTTAAAGTCTTCAATAAATGAAATTGTACTGCACTTCTTTTTTTTAATTTTAATTGTATTTTATTGATTATGCTATTACAGTTGTCCTGACATCCCCTTTTGCCCCCTTCCACCTAGCGCCCCATACTCCTCAGGCAGTCCCCCACTACTGTCCATGTCCATGGGTCATGCATAGAAGTTCTTTAGAGTATGTTTTGGTGATGTTGTGTGTCTCTAGTACTTTGATTTTTACTGCTGTATAGTGTTATTTTGTATGACTGTACTGCAGTTTATGCATTTGCTGTCACCAGACATTTGGGTTTTAGTTGTGGAGCAGATTCCGTCAGTGACCCTTAGATCTTTCTTGGCGCTCTCACCAGCTTCCAGATGTTATTATCTGCATCTCTGCCTGAGGACTCTTCCCCCTATTCCCTGCAGAAAGCTGTTCAGTGATGCTCAGGGCGGCGGGCTAGACATACCCATGGGAGCAGCTCTGAACCAAGGAGTGACTTGGAGCTGGAGTCTAAATACCTCACCTTCCTCAGATCATTCTAGTTCTCACAGTTTCCCCATGAAATGACACTCCAATCACCCACTTAGTGACTCGTTTTATGATCCACCCTCTATTGGCTACCTCGTTTCCTTCCATTCATTACTTCTCCATACTTCTACTGGTTTTCCTGTTTGTTTTTCCTTCTAAATACCCTCAATCCTTACCTCTGCTTCTGAAGGAAGTGAGACTAAAACAGATTGTTTGCAATTTGGTCATTGCAAATAATACTGCAGTGAGATTTCTTGAACGTGTCCCAGTATACAGAGTGTGTTTATCTGGGAGATTCCCAAGAGCAGGATTGGGTTATAAGATAAGCATATATTCAACTTTGTTAGGTTGATGCTGCCTTCTTTTCTAAGAAGTAACCAACACTCATGAATAGTAAATAAATATTCTTATTATTTAACATCCTTGCTGACTTACCTTTGATATTATGATGAGCATAGTTTCTCATGGTTTTAATTTGCATTCTTGGATAATTAATGAGATTGTGCATCTTTACATATATTATTGACCATTTGTATTTCTCTTCTGTAAATGCATATTTATATTTTTTGTCACTTGTTCTATTGGCCTGTAGGTTTTCTTTGTGGGAGCTCTTTATATGTTCTAGGTACTTAGTGTTTATGTGCTTTAAAGATACCCTTTCCTAGTTGGTGGTTTGCCAGCTCACTTTCTTATGAACACTTTGCATGAACAAAGCATTACATATTTCACAAATACAATAATACTTGTAGGTTTTTCTTAGATGCCCTTTTAATTGGAATGTTCAGGTCATTTGTATCACGGCTTAATGTAATTATTGATATGATTGGATTTAAACCTACCATCGTATTTTCTATCTTTCTTATTTTCTTTCTTCTTCCTCCCCATCTTCCCCCTTCTTCCCCGCTTCCTTCTTTCTCTTTTTTTCTTGTTGTATTTAGTACTTCCTACATAGAATCAGAAATACAATATCTTAAAATTTAAACGGTGCTTTTATCACGAGGACGACTGGAGGGTTCCTTTCTGCACTGGAATTGCTAACTATGTAGTGGATATCTGGAATAAAGGGTTTCAGACAGAATGGGTTTGGACATCACTCACAGAGTAGAAGGTACGGAGTGTGAGCTGTAATACTGGGCCACCTTCAGTGGGCGACATTGTTTGCTAATAAGGTGGCTCTTGAAATGCCACAGAACCGGACAATTATGCTAGCAAACACTAAACAATTGAACATGATACCTTTAAAGATCAAGTGAGGCAAATGGTGGGCAACATATAAAGAGAGGAATTTCGAGGGCTATCTGTGTAGTTCACGAGGTCCATGGTCAAATTATTATCACTTCGAAAGTCCCATGTGAGAGACCCCAAACCATTCGTAACTCATCATCAGATGAAGGGAAGCTCCCTGCTCAGCTTTCCTACATTATTCTGCCAATAAGTTCAGCAAAACTCCCTTTTTAAACAAAATTAATTGAAATGACATAAGCTTTATCAGCCTGAGTCTTGCTGCTTTAAACAGCTTAGCGTAGGGGAGTTTTCATAATGTTTATAACACAAGGTTGTGTGAGTTCATGGAAATGGTGCTTGTTTTTCTTGCAGCCCGTTCAGTGGCAGTTACGTACTGCTGGATGTGCTCTGTTTGGGGGTGTATGATGCCATAAGCATGTGATTTTTTGCCCTGTGCTGTTGAAGCCACATTTTACTCTGTGTGTAGATGGTGTGGTATGTAATAGTCCTGTGATATAATGTATGAGATCTGAAATGGGTCTTAGATGTCATTCAACTCTTTCACTTTCAAGAAAAAAAAATAGGCCCAGAGAAATTTAAAGAACTCATTTCAATCATGCCTACTAGGAAACCTACCTGGGTCATGTAAAATAGTGATTGATCCCCCCTTAAAGTGTTAGTGGTTGATTACTGATTTGCAAAACAATTCACAAAAAGTATTCTTTTAATGATTATCTCCCTTAATTCAGAAAGTTACTGAAGTTTCAAGAATGAAGAATACAGGCTAAGTGTCAGGAAAATGTCTATTTCTCAACTGACACATTCAATAGAAAATGGTGGGGAGTGCGTTAGGGATCATAAATCTAAGCCTGGGAGTGTTATGTCTAATCTCACGGTATTCTGAAGGTCAAATCTCATGCATGCATGCCTCAATGCAGTTCCTATCAGGTTGCTTAAGAAAGAGAGCACTTTAAAAAATGGTTAATATGGTAAGTTTTATGTTATGTCTATTTTACCACAATAAAAAATGCAAATTTAAAAAAATGTAGGCTGTGGATTCATGCCATTTTTCTAGTTCTTTGGGTAAGAGGGAAGGTAGGCTCAAATGGGTATAACTTCTGTGACTTTGCTGAGGGGAGCTCCCCACTCCTGAGGACAGGCATCTCTTTTGAAGGTAGAGCTGAGGGGATCATCAACAAGAGTTGTGAGAATAAAAAGTGGCCTGCTTACTGGGGGCTGCCCAACCCTCTTCTCTTTATGCCGTGTCAAAGAGAACTTCATTCCTTGTACTCTGGCCATGCTAGTCTGAATGACACATCATTCCACATAAACTTGAAGGGATGCTGTTTATTCAATATCTATAATGTGTGAGGCAATGTATTAGAAATTGTATATACAGTATTGCAAGTGTCCTGATCGTGTGCTGGAGGTGGTATTATCCCTATTTTATACGGTCAGGTGCAGCATAATGACGTTTTGGTCAAGAACAGATTATGTATATAATGGTGGTCCTATAAGATCACCACAGAGCTGATTTCCTATAAGAAATGGAAGGATAACCCTGGCCAGTTTGGCTCAGTTGGTTAGATGTTGTCTTGCAAACCGAAAGGTCATGGGTTTGATTGCCCATCAGGGCCCATGCCTGGGTTGTGGGTTCTGTCCCCAGTTGGAGGTGTGTGCAAGAGGCAAGCGACTGATATTTTTCTCTTATATCAGTGTTCCCCTCCCTGTCTTTTTTCCTACCTTCTCCTCTCTCTGGAATCAATACAAGAAAAAACAAAAAGAAATGGAAGCATATGTGATTGAGGAGGATTTTTTTTCTGATGGGGGCAGTGTCTATGGGGCTTGGCAATAGAGTCCCTCTCATCCACAGCACCCCATTTTGAAGTACACAGATTGCATCCCAATCAGCCACTAATCTGTTTCAGCACAGAGGAGCCTGTTCCCCTGACACTCCATATTCAGAGAGCACTGTAGTCCTCCCAGATCTAGCTTGTTGATCTTCAGACTACATTGCTATAAACTCTTTGTTGAGGACCTAAGCTCCTGTACTAGGACACAGGTCCACAGGGGCTGCTTTAACAAGTATTGAGTGCCACTCCCACTGCAGTAAAAGCATTCTGGTAGTGTGGGGCCAGGCCGTTCCTGTCCTTATAATGATGTAAAACATAAGTAAGTTTTATTTCTTCCATCAGATCAGTGCCAAAGAGAGAGAGCCCTTTGTGTCAGAGGGGGTTAATGGAATCAAAAACAAATTTTCAAAGGCAAAATATTGCATCCTTAGTCCTACACCTCTCCATTTTAAATACTCCTCTTTTTCTTTTTTTAATGAACACTATGTACGTTCCTTAATCTGACCACTTCCAATGGGCGGTAACCAAAACCATACTGCTGTGACAGTCGCCTATGTTCCTTTATGTCCCCATCTTGATTTCTTATGTCTACTGATCCTGACGGTCACTACTGTGGCGATCTGTGCCTTAATCAGGCAGTGTGTCCTCGGTGTTTCCAGTCAGCCTCGCCCACATCCCTGTTCATGCGGCATTGTTGACAGCTTTGCTGTTCTGTTGCTGACCTGTCAGGAGGAAGCAGGGAGAGGGCCTGTGGGACAGTGTGTATAAAGTTGACAGGAGTGCACAGTAATGTCCTAGGCCTTCCCATTCACTCACTGACTCACCCAGAGCAGCTTCCAGTCCTATGAGCTCCATTCATGGTAAATTCCCTATACAGACATGCTATTTAAAAAAATCTTTTATACTATATTTCTACTGTACCTTTTCTATGTTTAGATACATAAATACTATTGTGTTACAGTTGCCTACAATATTCAGTACAGTAGCATGCTGTACAGGTTTGCAGCTGGGGAGCAGTAGACTCTACCATACAGCCTGGGTGTGTGCCATACCATCTCCGTTTGTGTCAGTGCACTCTGTGGTGTTTGCACAACGACACAATAGCCTCACGATCGCTTTCTTAGAATGTATCCTTATTGTTAGTTAAAGCATGACTGAATATGAGAAAAATAAGGCTCTGAGAGTTAAAATAGCAATTTAGAGTTAGAATTTAACCTCAAGTCACTGTTGTTGAAGTTCTTGGTCTGTTCGCTGTGGCATAATTGCTTCAAAATTTTTATCCCATCCAAGTTAAGTGGTGCAAGAATTTAGTACCTCAGATTTGCTCTATATTTTTGCAAGGGAAATAAGTGTAGGAAACAGGAATTTGTTTGGCATGAAGTGAGTATTTCATCCATTCATTAGATTTTTAAAATAGATTTTATTTATTTATATTTTAGAGAGAGGGGAAGGGAAGGAGAAAGAGAGGGAGAGGAACATCAATGTGTGGTTGCCCCCCATGTGCCACCAACTGGGGACCCAGCCCACAGCCCAGGCACATGCCCAGACTGGGAATCAAACCGGCGACCCTTTGGTTCACAGGCCTGCTCTCAATCCACTGAGCCACACCAGCCAGAGCCATTCATTAGATTTTTAATGAGAGCCCACTTACAAGATACAGGATTCTGTTTGGCATGATAAATTATGCCATGGCTGTGTGAACCCACTTCATCTGAATGCAGAAATTTATTGGAAACCTGATTAAGGACAAAAGCAAAGCTCTCCATCATTTTTCTGTTACTTTTGTTGCCACTAGCCATTGTCCGGTTTGGCAGGAACAAAATAGACGAATTCAGTAAGATGTCCTTGGAGAACTCCAAAAGTACATAAAGCACATACGTTAAAAATAAACACGTTTATTTCCTGTTATTTGCAGTAATTTTTCTCTGTGAAGTCACTGAGAATGCCAAGTTAGCGGAAATGGAACCTTGCTCCTAGGGGAAATGTAGGGCGAGGTTCCTGAGAGTCTCTGGTCGCAGCTTCATCAACTGAAGAACACATAACTCTGTTTTTGTGTGTGTTTCTGTTGAAGGACACTTTATGTAGTACATATTGTTGATTTCTTCATGTTGGCCTCATGTCCAGCAGCTCTGCAGCTCATGCCTGAAGGAGGCTTGTCTGACACATGTATTTTCTCCCTAAGGTACCCCACACCCTTCCTGCCCTTTTCAGTACCACACTTGGGGGCATTGTAAACAGCAAACTCACAGACAAAAAAAGAAGAAAGGTGGAAAATGTGCACTAAAAGGCCGCAGAAAGAGCACTTATTTACGCTGTGAGCTGAAACAGGAAAGCAGAGCATCACCTTGTTGTAGCTCAGCTGGGAACCTGTGTGTCCGGCAACTCAAAAACTGCACTGAACACGGAAGTGCCAAAAGTATTGATTTGGGGGTTACAAATAAATTTTAGCAAGTTAGGCAAGTTTGTAAATAGAAAATATGTGCCTTATGGAGATTGACCGAACTCATTTTAATAATAAAATATTGAAATACCAGATGGGGCTCTGTGGAGAATTAAAGTAGAGCCATGGATAGGAAGGCTCCAGGGTGGGCGCTGCCGATGGGAGACCAGGTGAGGCTTCTGTGAAAAGGCCCGTGATCTAAACTGTGGTCTGAATTACAAGAAGGCACCTGTCCTGGGAATATCAGAGGGGAGGGCTTTTCAGTTGGGGGAGTGGGCAGAGAAAAGGCCTCGATACAGGAAAGACTTTGGTGTGAGGAATCCTGTGAAGGCCAGTGCGACTGCTGAGGAGTGGGAGAAGGGGAGGGCCGAGGAGATGTCTGAGGACTGTAGCCTGGGGTGAGGGGTGAGGATTTGATTCCAAGTGCAGTGGGACCGATGGGAATGATTAAAATGTTTGTGTTACTGAAGGTCAGTTTAGGAGCTGCCTGTGAAGTTGGAGGAATTGTAGCAGTGTCCCAGTCACATTAGCTATTTAAAGTATGCCCCAGAAAATTCAGTTTTCCCGATTCTATGCTTGCACAAGTCTTTCCTCACCTTGTGAGTGACTTTCCTTGCTTTCCCAACAAATCCCTGGCCAGAGAGGCCCCTTCCCTTGCAAGAAGCACTTGATCCTAACCATGGCTCTGTTCTGCATTTCTTGTACCCTCTTATTCCACTTGCTCTCCATCAGTGATCCCTGGTATATTTCTCTGTCAATATTAAACCATTTTTTTTAATATTAAACCATTTAAAAAAATTTTTACAATCATGCTTCTTAAGGGTACGGATTGTTTTTTGCTTTTTTATTCTCTCTCGGTACCCTAGACACAGCAGCCCCTATAAATGTTGAATGACACTGAGCTTTTGTATTCTGGGCTGTAACCTTTTCTGCATCCTGTGGCCATTATGAATGAGAGTGAAATATGAATGGGTGATGGCATAAGAGCTGACTGGGTGGTGGGGGCTGAGGGGTGGGGAGGAGGAAGAGGGCAGCCCTGTCAGGAGAGAAAGTTACCTAAATGCTCCAGATCTGAGTTTTCTCCTAAAAAGGAACAACAATTATTTGCCAGGAAACAAAGGGCTAGACCAGAAGAACATTTAAGGTCTTTGATATTTCTTAAATATCCATGATTTCATGATGGCCATAGAGCAGTTTAGCTAGCTCCAACCCTTCGGGAATGTGGCAAGGTAAAGATAGAGAGGTATATTACTTCTCTGCCTGTAGGCATGTATCTGCTTTGAGCATTTGATGCCACATTAACCAATATTTTCCCTAGTCATCTGTGTTCTCTTTAATCCCTGTCTAGATAAGCTTTTAGTAAATGGATTGCATTTAGCCCCTTGATTCTGTTAAGAAACAGAGACTGAGGAAGATAGAATTTGTGTTTTTAAATTTTGTAGAACACAATTTGTATGTTGTATTTGTCAAACGTTTTTCAGCGTATTTAGTGAAGGTGGGCAAATTAAATTTGCCTTTTCCAATATCCTCTGAATTTTTAATGAGCTGTTATATGTCTTGTCATTTTTTTCTGCCTATAGCTATTGTTTTCAGTGTAGCTGTGCTCTATAATTCTTTTTTTCTACAAAAGTAATTTATTTCTTTTACTTTTCAAGATGGCTTCCATTTGTCTGCATGCAAGTTTCAGATTTACTGCAATACAAGTGTATATAAGACACTTTTTTTAAAACTGAAAAGGTATGGAATCTGATATATCTAGTGATATAACTGTGGCATATTTATCTAAGAAGGAACATGTTACCACAAAGACTTTTTTTTTCTTTAGAAAAGTTTTCAAATGTGCTCGTGCTATGAAAATCACCATTGTGTTTTCCAAATGTGAGGATGAGTGACTTTTCAGAAAGAAAAAAATGTGTTCCAAATAGATCCCATTTGATTTCTTTAATTATGACTTCGTATTATGGGCCTTTAAAAAACAGACAGCCCTGGCTGGCGTAGCTCAGTGGATTGAGCGCGGGCTGCGAACCAAAGCATCGCAGGTTCGATTCCCAGTCAGGGCACATGCCTGGGTTGCAGGCCAGGTCCCCAGTGGGGACCACATGAGAGGCAACCACACATCGATGTTTCTCTCTCTCCTTCTCCTGCTCTTCCCCTCTCTAAAAATAAATAAATAAAATATTAAAAAAAAAAAACAGACAACAATCTGAATGTTTTTACCGAACACTATGAAAATACTAATAAAAACTACCGTGTCAATTAGGAATTAGAGGTTCTTAGACCTGTGGATTATTCCATAGCTCTGTGAACACAGTAAGTCTGCATGCGAACATTCATTTTACACGTAATTAAAGACAGAAGTAGAGCTTTTAACTACTTCACTGCTAGCTTTTGACACCATCGGCTTTGGTTGAGTTTAGGAGGATCAGACAATAGACTAATTTAGCAAAAGACCTTTTTTTTTCCCTAGAGAACTCTAAAAATATGGGTACTAAAAAATATTTTACTCTAGTCAAAATTTTCTCCATTTATACTTAGACTATAACTTGGTTCAAAAAACATGTTGGTTGCTTTTTACCTTGGTTTTAAAACCCAGAAGAAAAAGCACAGCCTCTACTAAAGTCAGAATGAGCACGTTGACAAGTTGAGTGTCTTTGTAAACAACTCTACACTTTCAAGAAGATTCAGGACACAGCCTTCTCAGTTGGTGACGGTTGTAGCTTGGGAACATGGACTAGACAGGAAACTGGCTCTTTCCATACCCAGCTGTCTGCAACACGCCAATCACTGAGCACGTGGTTTATGTTCAGAAAATGTGAATAATTCAGTGCCAGACACAGCTCTAATGATTGAATATGCAGGTCAGTAACAGTAATTTCATAGTTTCATGAGAAGATCCAATAAATCTATTAAGCCAATGTGTAGGAAGGTTAGAGGCAGTTTCCATTATTTTGTTTTGTTTTATTTTATTTTTTCCTCACATGAGGACGTTATTTTCATTGCTTTTATAGAGAGAGAGGAAAGGGGAGAGGCAGACAGACATGTGAGAGAGAAACATCGATCAGTTGCCTCCCCCACACACCCTGAACTGGGGATTGAACCCATAACCTAGATATGTGCCCTGACCAGGAATCAAACCCATGAACTTTCGGTGTAGGGGAAGATGGTCCAACCAACCGAGACACACGGGCAAGGGTCAGTTTCCTTCATTAATTACAGGATAATTTTATGAAAATATTGCATCTTCGAGAAACAAAGGTGTGTATTCGTTTATCACTCAGTAGACATGCAAACTTAGTAGTAGTATAGGGTTTTTATGGAACTCTGAGGGTATGTGTGTGATGGGTGACTTTACAGCAAACACATACAATTAAGTTACATCTGGACTTCAGAAGCATTTAAGTTTGAGGACCTAAGGGAGCCTACTCAAACAGAGGTTGCCTGGAGCTAAATTAAGCCTCCTTTGTATAAAACGCACATGTGTATGCTTGATAGGAGCTTGTGTATCACTAGCCGCATCTCTTACTGCACATTCATCTGCATCATATCTTTACCTGTTACTTTGTATCTCCCGGAATAGCTGTTGGCTTGTGTCTTAAGATTTACTCATATCCTCATTCTGTAGATTTTGAAAAGTTTTTACTCATTTTCCTTACCACCCTCTCAAGATGTCTGAGTTTTCAGGGATCTTCTGGCCATTTCTTGTTTTGAGCTCCTTATCTTGCTAAACTTGCAATCTCTTCATCTCACCTCCTGCAGAGCCTTCCCCTTCTCTCTGCACAAACTCAAACATGAGCTTCAGGCGCCTTGCCATGATTTTAACAGAAAAAGAAAATCATACAACGTGTTAGGAGTATAGAGATTTTAATGGAAATTTGGTGATACTGAGGGAGTTTAGAATCACAGTAATGCCAATAATGTAAAATTTGTAGTAAACATTCCTTTTCTTTAATAGGTTACCGGCTGTCCTTTATCCACAGACTTTGGGATTTTATAAATTGCCAATCCTTCTCTTGCCTCCCCTTGCCCTCAAGTGGCTCAGAAAGATATTTTCCTAAATAAAGCCAGTTCCCTCCCCAGGAGAGATCTGGGATCAGCTGTTACAATAATACTTATTTTCCCCATAACAAATACACTTGTGCAGAATATTCTCAAATTCTAAGCCCTGTAGCTAGCTTTCCATCTACATATCTGTCTTGTAGCAGTCTGTGGAATTTTTTTGTTTCATATTACAGCAGGCTTTGATTACTTTGACTATCTGTGCCAAAGGGGAAGGCACAGGTACCAACCAGCCAATCATGCGACAAAGTACGAGAGTCATCCTGGCTGTATCTCATGCTTTTCCTCATGGATGACACACATGCAGGAGTAAATAGATAAGGTTGCATGTGGCCAAAGATGACTGGCCCAGTGGCTTCAGCTGTTCCCAGGGCTTTGGCCACTCAGGCCTCTTGCAGCCAACCCAGGACTGAGGAGATCAGTGTGAAAGCACATCTGTATAAACATCAAAGCACACCTATAGACAGTGCACAGCTGCCTCTTGGGAAGCTCTGGAAGGCTGGCCTCATTCAAGCCAAGGAGAATCAAAGCAGCAACTCATCTGTCTGGGCCAAAAGTTTCTGTTTGGGACATGTGATACCATAAGGAGATGTGTAGTTTTTTTGTTTTGTTTTAAATATGTAGTTAAATATATATTGCATTAATTGTATTACCTCCAACTATGGAACTCTAAAAATACAAAACTGAAGGCCTACCCCAGAACATTAGGATTACTGCATTATATTTAACTAAGTCATATTTCTAAATGTACTGTAGTCAGGTGCAACATATAACAATCTTTTGTTGTCATTTTAACATGCTAGTCATTGCTCCCTTTAATTAGCTGGTTAATTTAAGGGGACTTTGGAACATCTGTGGGAAAATCACCTTAACACATGGGTGGTTAATTCCAAAGCTCATTTGAAAAGGCATGGTGTGTGCTCATTTATTTTTTCATTTTTTTTCTTTCATTCATTCATTCATTCATTCATTCATTCAAGAAGTGTTGGCTTAATGCCTGGTATGTAGTAAGGAAAGAAAGGAAAAAAAGTGTGTCGTAGTTGCTCCTTCCAGAAACTGTGGAACTAGAGTCGAATGGAAAGATAATCCTTGGATGTTTGAAGCATAAAAGTTATGGATAAAAGAGTTTATAGTTAAGTGCCAAAATAATAGATAACAACAAAACAGGAATTCCTCTAAGAGGGTTCTCAGGGTCACGGAACCTTGTTAGGGAGTAAAATATAATTTAAGCTGATCCTTAAAAGATGACTAGAATTCAGAATAGCTAAAAGTGAGACAGTGCTAAAACTGTGGATTCTGGCAGAGTGCAATGTAGTATAAGAAAACGCTTGTTTTGAAAGAAAAAATATGTACCTTTAACAAGATAGGTAAACATTAAAACTAGGAGTTTTGTAAGTAAAGTTTTGTTTATTTTAATGAAAGAAAGGACGTGATAAAGAAGAAATGATCAATGATGTTGGCATAACTCTAGTGTAAAATGATCCAGCATAATTTATTTACTAAATATTGGCAAAAGATTGTGTGTTAGCTGTTCAGATGGGTGGTTATTGTTCTGATAATGAAGTCTAAGTGTTTCAGAATTGTTGTCTACTAAGAGAACAGAAATAGAAATAATATGTGTTTTAAGAGCCTATAAATATTTTATTTGTTTATATCCAACACCTTTATGGAAGGGAAACACTTTTGCTACTTTTATGTCTATTTATCTTGTTAGACATGCTGCAAGTTCTGACTGATGATAAGAGAAATAAGGGCTGTCTGCTTCCCTTCTCACCCCAAGTCAGAGCACCCTGCCTAGAGGTTATTTATTTTCTTTTTCTCCTCAGGATTGCTTTAGGGCCTACAATAGAACTGACATAAAACTTTGATTTTGCATCCCTTTGGGGTAGGGGCCAGGACTATTTTAAATCCTTAGAAAGAAGCATGACTAGCCCTAACTGATGTGGCTCAGTGGATTGAGTGCTGGCCTATGAACCAAAGGGTCACCGGTTTGATTCTGAGTCAGGGCACATGCCTGGGTTGTGGGTCAGGCCCCCAGTAGGGGGTGCACAAGAGGCAACCACACATTGATGTTTTCTCTCTCACTTCCTTTCTCTCTCTCTCTAAAAATAAATAAAATGTTTTAAAAAAAAGCATGACTAAATTCTTGTTGTTTCTTTCTGGAATGTGCTGGTTTGAATAAATTCTTCTGATGTGTTTTGAAAATTAGTTTGTATGGGAAAGTGCCTAAGAATTATAGTATAGATGGGCCAGAAAGGGGAGGAAAAACCCCTAGATCTTCTACTGATGTTATTTTAAGCAGTAGAATAAGTCAAAAATATACAAGAATCTTGTCATTGCAAAGAAATTGACTCATACCTGCCAAGCAGTTAAACTTGCTTGTGAAGGTTTGTGATGTAGTTTTCAGTAATACTATTGTATTTTTCTTCCACTACTGACCAAACCCAACCCTAAATTGCTCACAGATAAACCAGTTAGTAAATTCATAAAGCAGTCATTTAAAACATCAACCATCCATCCATCCATCCATCCTTTAAATGTTTACACCTGCTTATCATGTAAGGCACCCTGGATATATGTGAGTGGCTAAGCCACTTCTTGTGACACTTGTCTTTCCCTCACATGTCCATATAGTATACTGTGATTATCTCTCAAAGCCAAAACATTTAGATCTTCCTCATTCTTAAAATGGCAGTACAGTATTTGATGGAACGGAATGGAGTTTCTTTTAAAAAAAAGTACCAAAACTTATCAATTTTCCTAATTAAATTAGAGTTAGAGAAGGCGTTTCATATTTGATTTATTTGATTTATTTAAAGAATTCCACAAGCCCTAGGGGTCGTGTGTATGTGAATTGGATATGGCATGTAACATTTTTCAAATAGAAAATCTGAAGCAAACAGCACCCCAGAAGGACAAAATGCATTCTGTCTTTCCAGGTCCACAAACAGTGACAAGACATAGCCTTCTCTGGGCTGCACTAAAGTCTTGAGCAGCTTGGACTGGCCTGAAAGACCATCCTCTGTAAGGAGGAATCTGCTTTGGGTGGTTCCATTGCCCTTCCTCTCGGTGCATCTTCAGTCACAGGGGGCTTTTGCTCCCTAACTGCTCTCCATATTCACAGAGGGAACACATCCCTTCCTAGCCTCTCAGAGCCAGCAGGCCTCCTGCATACGTTTGCTTGTCCTGAAGATCTGAGGAAGCCTGCCCACCAGGGCATCTTGCATTCAAGACATATTCTGCTGTTTTATTGTGAGTAGAACCAGAGCCATATTCAATCCTGGCATTCTTGAGGACCCTGAACACCTTGATTTGGTCTGCCTGGATGGAATAATACTAATTTATTTTATTTTACCTATGTGAATCAAAAATTTAAAATTCACTGATTCAAATCTATGTAAACATCATTATGTAAAAGTAATTTGAAGATTGTTTTTCATGCAGTAAAGACCAATATAGTGTATCTTTATTTTCAGCCCCAGAGTTGAAGTGAATGAGCAGTGTTTTAACAAAGTGGATTTGTTGGAAATCCAATGCAAGCATTGCCAAGAAGAAGTGGTGTGTGTTATCTGTGTAGGAATTTACCGAAGATAGTCACTTTTGTAACTTGAGAAATGAAGACTTGCAGAGATGTACAGAATTAATCTTACCTTTAGAATTATTTTAGTGGAAAGGGGTTTTGTTTGTTTAAAATTCAGGTGAAGTTTGATACTTTTGTCTGAAGTCCACTTGGCCTTATTTTGTTTGACATCATTGGGCAGCGCAATGCAACCTTATACAGCATGTCTCCCGTGCCTTCAGAAAATTAAAATGGGTCAGTGAGAAGATAAAAATTTAATTTATTTTAAATAGTGGAACTTGAGAAAACTATAAGTGCTTACCCAAACTGAGATATTTCCATGAATTTGTAGCTAAGGAATTTAGAAAGATTGGTTTATTTCTAAAGGTACAACAATAACCCCACCAAGATATACTCAGGAAGTAGGAAGTCTTTAGAAAATAATGAAAAATTATAAACCAGGCCCATAGACAATAGTCAGCAAAAACAGACAGTGGGAAGGCAAGAGGATGGAGCTAATCTCAGTCATGGTAGGGAGTGGAGAAAATTTGAGCATTATGTGCACTCAGAAAAACCCTGTAGGAACACCAGTTCATACTAAGGCAGCCTGATTGGAACCATTTCTCTTAATGTTATCTTATAGCACTTATACTACCTGCCCACTGTCTCAAAAGAACTTTTGTAGTGCAATTTGGGTTCAGCTCACACAATGTCCATTTATCTTTCTGAGCCATATTCATTTCACAGTGGTGATACAACCGATTACAGAATCAGTTAATTTGAAAGAGATACAGCGTAAGTACTGTGAATCCTGAAATGTTTTTACTACATTTTTTTTAGATTCTCATTTCCCCTTGTCATGGTCCTGTGAGAGATTTAAGCAGTAACATAATTTTGATTTCTTTTTCCTACATTCCTTGCTCATGAGAAGGTGATCTTCCATTTATTGTCTTTATTTAGTAAAATCTGATGTTTTTAAGAAATCAGTAGTTCACTCAGAGATAATTTATTGAGCACCTATAAGTGTCCAGCACCGAATTAGGTATTAATCTGACATTACTTACATTTCTTTCAAATTATTTTACTTATTGGACTAAAAAACATATTAATGTAGACTAGAATGCTTATATTAATGTGAACTGAACAATCTCTGTTGTCCCCACATCCTCCACCCTTCTGATCTTTAAAGGCACCACTATAGAATTAAAATTGGTAGACCCCTCAGTACCGGCCAAACTCATGGATTGGTGGCCCTTCAGAATAATGTTGGCTTCTAGTGAACAGAATAGATTTGCGTAGAAATTCTGTTTTTAGAGATAGAACCAGAGTTGGGATTTAATTTTCCCCTGAAGATCTGCTTTAAAAATTTGCCTCAGGCCTACTCTGCCCTTTCCCCCAGGTCATTCCAGAATTATCATTTTTTTCTGCCTGGGATTCATAAAAGCAGGAAGGGCACACTTGGTCTGTTTCACAGTATAACTATTTTTACCTTATCTTTTACTTTCCATGTAAAATTCTTTTTCCCTCTTATGCTAACTAACTCCCTTGCATAGACAAGACAAGCCGTGTGAATGTGAAGATGAATTCAAGGGCAGCACTGAAGTCCTTCGTCTGTCCTTGGCCACATGGCTTTTTTTTTTTCATGAAATTACAAGTTTATATTAACTACTCAACTTTCAAACTTCAATGGAGAAGCCTGTCTTTATTCTTAAGTGGTACAATCAGTCAATTAAGTTTGTATTATGCATCCTGTCTGAACATTTCTCTTCCCTTCGCTTCTCCCCAGCCCCGGAGATCAGTCTCTCTGCATGTGTCAAAGTTCCTTTTCTCTCCTCATATTTCACTCTTCCAGGATCTGTAAACTGTCCAAGTTCTCATAGCTCACTTAAAAATGGATCGAGTCCAGAGGGACCAGTGCCGACTTCTCATTAATCTATCCGAGTTTCAAATTCACAGGCTTGCACCAGGAGAAGTGGGAGAGGAGGGGAGAAGTGAGGTCTCATCTCCAGGAGAGGAAGGCCCTGCCTCTGGTTCTGTGGTGGGATTATTACCTTCAAGTGCTCTCTCTCTCCGAGGTGAATTCTGAGCTGAGTGGTACGGGGATGATGAGTCAGCTTGCGTCCAGAGGAGTGAGACAAGAGTTTGGCTAGGACCCTGTGATTCAGCTTTGTGGTCAAAGAAGAATATGTAAATTAACTGAATTCCCAGGCATTTCAGCCCTAGAGGAAGAGGATTAGGGGAATCCAAGAGTCTTGACCTTACTGTGTGGCTGAATTATAACTAGAGCCTGTTTTAACTAGCACAGCTTGAGTTTCATACTTGAAGTAAAGCTTAAATCAAAATACTCTCCACTCTTACCCTAGTCTGGTGGGAAATTTATTAAATGTTAAAGTCTAATCTGAAAGCAAACATAGCTTTAAATAAAACTATGCCATGTCATTTAATAGTGTTTATAACTTGAGTGACGAGTGTCTGGGCCTAATAACCCAGATATGTAGAAGGAATTCCATGGCCCCCCTGTTCAATCTGGACCTGTCTGGAAGCGTTTATTTGTACTGAGTTTTCCAGTCTGAAAGTCTGTGTCGTTGTTTAGATTCTGTCTGAATAAACAGGCAGAATGATAAACTTCCTCTTCAGGTGAGGTTTATATCTTTTGAACCAGACCATAGCCTCTAAGCAATGGCTTTCCGGTCCAGAGGCTGCATAATCAGTTTTGCAGATACATATAGGAGGCCCTCCTATATGCCCAGACCAGTACTGTGTACTTGCAGGCATAATGATAATGATGATGATATACAACCCCTTATGAAGTTGTAGTCATTTTGGGAAAGCGAATCTGACATACATGAAATAAGGTGCTCATTTAGGAAAATCTTAAATACAGTCAAATGTCATGACCGTTGAATCTCAAATTCAGCTCAAGGGGATAGTATGCACTTAGTAATCAGGAAGAAGAAAGTAAGTGTTGGCTTTAGTTATTGGGGGACAGTTTGATGAAATAAATTGGACTTGAGATGGTTTGTGTAGAATGGGTTCAATTTTGGGTGCCAGATTTTAAGAGTAACTTAAAAAAATAGCATAGAGCTTCCCACCTGACCCACCTGAGCCTTGGGCAGGGGCCTGAGCTGAGTGTCCCCAAGCTCATCAGTGCCACCCAAAACCCTTGTCTTATTTCTGCACCGTGCTGTACAGACACGGTCACTTTCTCTCTGTGCATGGCATGAATAGTAGTTAGGCAGCACCAAAGTAGTAGAGGGTCTGGGATGGCAAAGAATCCCCAGACCAGGCCCCATGAGGCGTAGTTGAAGGGTGGCAGCAGATGCGCTTGGAGCTGGGAAGATTAAGGGACAAGCATAATAGAGAGTTTTCAAATATTGCAAAGCCCATTTTTGTATGTAGTTTACATGAACTTTATTCACTGATATTTATAGTATTAGAAATTAAAACTGAGAATTAAAAAATATTTAATAATTACTTTAGAAACAACAAATCCATTAATGTTATATGTTAAACTAAATAACATACTTTATAAATATATTTTCAAAGGAGTGTATAGAGTAGCATTGTTTTTTGTTTTCAAATCTCTAATATTAATATCTGGTATAATAGAATTTGGTTGGATTCTCATACCTATTTCTGCATTCGATCTGTTGTAATATGTTGTTTTGGTGGAAGTATATGAAAAAGAAAATCTAGTCTTTCTCTAGAAAGATCAGTCTATCTATATTACAAATTATATATCATCTGGATTTTAGTAGTTTTTAATAACCTTTTTAATAATTGTGGGTATTCTTTGCAAAGACCATTTTGTTATGGAAGAAGTTGATTTGTTATAGATCAATCTAGGGTGCAGTACTGGGCCTGTTGGGTGATGGGCCAGTGAGCATACAGCTGAGAATTCAGCTAAAAATTCAGGATTTAAATAGGAGTTTTCTTATAATTAAAATGCCTGACAGAGCACTGTTTTTTAGAGCAGTGAATTCCTCATCCCTAAAAATGTGAAGGAGAACTTGGGTGTCCATAATGCTGGCTCTGTGGGGAGAGTGATAGGGTTGGGCTAGGCGGGCTCCAGGGTTCTTTTCAGCTCCACTGTCTTCACCACTGGGTGTGTATTTAGAACCCAGGCAAGAAGAAATATGGCGACCTTCTAGTCAGAGGTAACTGCTGCACAGACAATGCATTAGGGGACAGATGAGGAGAACTGGAAATGTCTTTGTGTCAGGTGTATGCTCAAGAATGACAAAAGCATGAGGTGGGTGAGGAGAACCCTAATATTCTGATAGACAACGAGGAACCATCTTACTTCCTGTCCTGGGGCAGAATATGATAAGGTCACTGTTTGAGGAAGCTTTGCTTTATCTCCTGTGCTAGACAGGTGTAGGACAAAGGGAGTTAGATAGATGGATTGACTGATTGATTAATGAATGGATAGATAGCTTCCAGGCAGGGAGACCATTTAGAAACTTTCTCGGGTTCTCCTATAGCTTCCTTGCTGTGGTGGGGGGAATGAAAACAGAAAAATGGCAAAATCAGAATTTAATGGAAGGACTAATATGAAAGTAGTTCTGAAATACCTCTGAAATAGTCATGTGGTTACTTTTTAGATCAGTAGACCACAATAAAGTATTTGCATTTTGGTCTACCCCTCCAGCTGACCAGCGTGACCTCAGATGAGTCATTAAAATTCCTCATATTCTAGTTTCCTAGCTGTGTCATCTGGGTAAGAGAGAATGTTTATAAAACATTCTGAGTCCTGGATGAAAGGTGCCTTGGTATATTCCTATCATACTATAATTATTTTCTTATTGTGCTTATTGTTCTCAGTTAACAATGATGATGTAATTTTACATTTCTTTCTTTAGGGTTATTTTTGTCTTCCAGAAGGATTCTGAAAGTGCCTTTCCTGTAAGATGTTCTTTGAAACACTGGCAGGTCTTTCAAATATTTGTTTTAGTATCGGTCCATTGAGGGAAAGTGAAAAATATATAACATTCAAGATCATCACTCCTATTCTGCCTCATTCTAATGTCTTGAATATATAGAAAATACTTTGTCCTCATTTATTTACTAGAAGCTATAATGATTAGATTGGTGCTATCCTGGGGTACTGATTTTTTTTTTCCTGTGGAATTCTCTGAACAGGGCTTTCCTGAAAAGAATACATTAAGACTGTCAGAATGATTCTTTTCAGCAGACTAAGCTTTGCAGATGGCCTTTGTTGAGGGGGAAAAAATGCATTATTCTGAAAGTCCTTCTGATCTTCAGGAAAACTGAAAATATCAAATATTATTCTATCATTTGAACTTCCCTATAAGAAAATCCCAGAAAATTTTATTTTCTGGACTAAGATAGATAATTCAGAGCTCACAGTATTTTAAAACATGAGACTAGAAATGTGTTGAAGAAAAATGAACTTTTAACATATGCAGTTACTGAAAGGAAGACTTCCTCTGTCTTTGAGAAGCAGAATTCGTGGGGCCCCTTTCTCTTTTCCATTGATTAGTTTTTGCACCTGAACGTTTCCCTGGGTGAAGTGATGTGTCTGGCATAATTATCCTGGGACATAATTACTTAATGTGTGTCAGTAAGACATGGTTCAGATATTTATTGAGCTCTGGTTGGCAGTGTCGTGAACAAGATCGTGCCTTTTCAGGGTTGCGAAAACAACTCCAACGCATTGGAAAAAGAAGAAAGGAGGACCTTCCCCAAGAAGACTTGGTTTAGAAATCTATTTCATGCTTACACCGGCAGACAGTGCTTGAGTGAGAGAGGACTCACTTTGATTTTTAGGGGCTTGTAAAATGTGCTGCCCTGTGTACCCAAAACCACAGACCTGCTGTTCATAGGACATGTACCTAGAGTTTTTCTGGTGGTAAAATTTGTAAAACCAAACAGTAATTTCTTTGGGAAGTTGGGGTTCAGATTATAGTGTCACCATGGGGCCACAGGTTGACAAGCCTTCATAATGATAATGTCTTTGTTGTTGATGATAGTTGAAAATGGGGTAGAGTGAGGGGCAAAGGGGTCTGTTTACCATGATAGAAGGAGAGCTCCTATCAGGGGAGGAAAAAAAGAGATGGGCAGGTCAAAGTCGTATTTTGGCAGATGCTGCTGCTATTCTTAAGAAAAAGAAAAAATGGCTCAAATTATCTTCCAGGAGTGTCCTGGCCCTCTGCTAGGAAACTGGTTCCTGGTCTGAAGGTATCTGAGATGTTCACTGTGATTACAGAGCAAAGGGTCATTTGTGGCTGAATTCTTTCTTGGCTTTGTGTCTGCCTGCCCTGCTTAATCTTTTATTTCAGTGCCCCTCCCCCCACTTCTTTTTCTCCCTCTGTCCCTTTCTTTTTTCCTTAACTACTCATTTAGTGCTTGTTTCTCTTCTAGGCTGTAAAGATCTCACTCTTGTCCTTTTCATATCTGGAGACCATTTCAGACAAGGTGGGAGTCCTTCAAATCAGCCTTTTCAGATGTGGGGAGGTGAGGCTTGCTTATTATGTACAGAAAATACGACACCTTTAAATGTGCTTATTGTGTTTTCCTACACACACAGTGGAAAAGCATGCAGAAAAACCGTTCGGTTTATAGGATGTACCTACACTTTAGAAGTATTGCAGTTTATTATTATTTTGTTAAAAATAATATGTATTTTAAATAAAATGTATTCATGTAAAGGTTTTTTTTTTTTTTTTAGAAAATTTCTCTATTTTGAAAAAGATGGAGAATAGGATCCAGTATGCAGTTGTTATATTGTTGAATTATTCTTGAATTAGCAAGAAAAATGAAGAAAAACTTCTCAGATAATGTATTACAGCTGACCTGAAGTTCTGTTGTACAGAAATGCACTTGTGAAAAGTTAAAGTAATTTAGAATTGAAAAACCTGTATGTTGCTAATTCTGGTTTTTGCAGGAAAAAGAGATTTATAATAGAAGGAAGGAAAGACATACAAGGTAAAACCATACCTTACTATAGTTTTAAAAACGTACATGCAAAAATTACTGTGATTTCAGGCCTTATTTTAAGTGTATTCTGTTTTATTTGCTTCATAGAGTTCTATTCAGCCAGACCCTTTACATTGTGTGTTGATCAATAAGCACACTGTTTTCTAAAGCGAAGGCCTCCCACCTGATTTTTGTCTTTGTCCCCAGTTGAAGCCTTTGTTGGACAGGTTTGGCTGTGTCCTGCACGATGGATGTCTGTGGGGCTCTTGGAGCCAGAGGGAGAGAATGTCACCCATGCAGCTTCCTCACCGCCTAGGCAGGATGGCGCTCTTAAGTCCAGCCCCTGTGCTCCCAGCAGCGGGCTGTGTGCCCTTTGCACCTGCAGTGGCCCAGTGACTCTAGTCAAAGGTGTTCCTCCTCAAATCTGGTTTTGTTTCAGGGTTAAAGTGGCTCTCCACCCCAGCTTGCCCAGGTCACTCCCTCTGCACACCGTTTGTCCCAGTATAATCATTTGAAACACTTCTTTCATTCTCTGGGTTTATTCCTGAGGTACCTCAGGTATCAACAGAGAGAGGTCAGGTTCAAACTGGGTTTTACTCTATACCCAGTAATGTTGTATTGGGGAAGAGGAACCATGTTAGTAACTTAATAACACTGGGTCTCCATTAATAAGTTTCTATCTGGGAAGTGAATAGCAATTAGTCATCTAATCAATATTCATGCATCACGAACTTTGTGTCACATATAGTTCTATGTATTGTGAATATAGAAGTAAAGAAAAACATAAAGTCACTGCCCTCAAGAAGCTTCTGTTTTGCCAGAGGAGACTGGTAATAATGAAAAAAGGGATATAATTTAATGTCAGGTAATAGTAATTGCTATAAAGAAATAAAGCAGAGTGTGGTGCTGGAGATACTGCCAGAAGTACTGTTGCCATAGACAGGATGTCAGAGACAACTTCAGGGGAAGTGGCATGTGAACTGTCCTCATAGTCATCTTGGACGGAGCCTGTACCGCAGCAAAGCCCTCCCTGAATCACCTCAGGTGCTCCCGGCATGCCCTGAAAGTTTGCCAGGGAGAGGACAGTGATTAGCAAATTGCTGTGGAGAACTGTTTTGTGTGTGGTCTTCAACTCCTATGAACTTGCTTTCCTCATCGATCTCCAGTCCCAACAATCCCACGCCATAATTTTCTACTTGGTGTATTACCCACATTGCATTTCCATTTAGTTTCAAAGTCTTAAGAGGTCTGGATAGAGGTGGGCGTTTTTGAACATGTAGCAACACTACAGAATATTTCCCGAGGCTGTTTCCTGTCAGTTGTGTGGCTCTGTAGTGAGGCATTCTGGGAAGTTCTTCCCGTGCCCCAAGTCTTTGGAGCTTCCTGACATCTGAGAAGATTGCAACATTTCCTGAATCTTAGAGTGAAGGGAAATGGGCTCCTATATCCAAAACCTTCAGACTTAAGTGTTTGCCAAGTGCTTTGCAATCTGCCTTTCCATAATTCTCTCATTATGTCTGTGATAGGGTTTATCATGCCGGTACAGCACCTTACTGAATCAATTTTGGGACAGATGGAGTTGGCAGAATGGAGAAGAGCAGGAAATGACATTGAGCTGTGAGCTCTTCATGGGGATGCTCTGTCTGTGGGGACAAGCTTGTGACGGGCACCACAGTGCTGGCTTTCAGTAAAAGTTGTGGCATGAATGAGCTTATACAGGGTAGAGGTGAGCTGCTGTTTATTTGAAAAATTTTAAATATTTTCTTTTAAAGTGATTTTATTTTAAATAAAATAAAAATATTTTATTTAAAATTATATTTTAAATTAAGAGATCCTGTTGTTGAAGAGGTATACTATTTCAAACCGTTTTGCAGGGTGAATTTTCTTGACCTGGATTTCATAATGAATTTTAAAGAAATGACATTTAAAAATTTCTTTTAAAGATTTTATTTATTTACTTTTAGAGAGAGGGGAAGGGAGGGAAAAAGAGAAGGAGAGAAACAGCAACATGCAAGAGATACATCGGATTGGTTGCCCCTCTTGCGTGCCCCCAACCAGGGACCTGGCCCGCAACCCGGGCATGTGCCCTGACCAGGAATCAAACCGGTGACCTTTCATTTCACAGGCCCATGCTCAATCCACTGAGCCATACTAGGCAGGGCAAAAAAAATGTTTTTAATAGATGAATAAAGCATGATTGACCTGGCTTGTGTGGCTCAGTGGATTGAGTGCCAATTTGTGAACCAAAAGGTTGTCGGTTTGATTCCCAGTCAGGGCACATGCCTGGGTTGTGGGCCAGGTCCCCAGTAGGAGGTGTGTGAGAGGCAACCACGCACTGATGTTTCTCTCCCTCTCCTTCCTCCCTTCCCCTCTGTCTAAAAATAAACAAATAAAAATCGTGAAAAAAAAAAAAGAAAGCATGAGTGGTGTGGGTCAGGGTTTGAATTGCTTACAGTATCTTGGATGCGGTAGCTCATGGCTGGTTGGTCTGTCCCTACGTCCATTTGTTCATCCATCCACCTATTCATGTTTGTCATGAGGGAAGACATTTTATTACTTACCAGCAGCGCAGTCATTTATCTCCCATGGACTCAGTTTTCTTATCTATACAATAATGGGTTTTGTCTAAATTATATAAAGGGTCCTTTTAATCCTGGATTCTTGAGATTTTCACAGTTTGATTGTGTAAGACATTGGAAAGAATACAGACTTGAATTAAACATGGATCCTGCCTCCAAACAGCACGCAGTCTGGCAGGTGTGCTGATAAGTAGAGGGCTAGCAGTAATGCGACTGGAAGTGACCAGGTGGAATTGGAAGGGGATTTAGAGAAGGGGGAGATTATTTTTAGCTGCAGTGTTAAGAAAGTTTTTGGGATTGGGAGAAGGTGGCATTTAATTTGAGTGGAGGGAAGTAACATACTACATTGATAAGTGTTGGTTATCATCCCTGTCTCATTTGAAGTTCACAACAGTGAGATTGGTTTTATTATCTTCATTTAGCAGATGATGAAACTGAGGCAGAGAATGAGATTAAGTAATTTGTCCAAAGTCATCTGGCTGTTACCAGTAATCGTCAGAGCTGTGGTTCAGGAGGAGGTCTGTTAACCCCACTTTATCCTTATGTGTTAAAGGTTGAGTCAGTAAAGAGATGAGGACACCTCAGATGAATAAAAGACCATCCGCACTGGCTGGCCAGGTGCCAAGTGCTTGCATCTTTGAGCAACAGCAGGGATGTCAGGGAGCCTGGAACTCTGTGCCCAGTGATGATACCTGGTAGAAACAGAGCCTGGCAAGGCAGCCTGGGGTTTGAAAGGAGAGGCTCTCCGAGCCCGGTTACAGGATCTGGCCTTTGTGAGGCCCAAATGGAGATTTTGTGCAGGAACGGCCTTGATTAGAGGAGCACATTTCAGGATGTTTATGACTGTAAGGCCTTCTTCTGATTCTAAAGTACTTTCATGTAATTCAGCAATTTGGTGTGATGCTGAGAAAACTCCTCCCCAGTGTCTGCTGTGGTCAAAGCCTCTGGGAGTTTCATCCAGGCTTTTGTACTAAATAGCACCCAGCCCTGGCTCCACTGTCCTGCCATTCTGAACATCAGCACTTAAAAAAAAAAAAAATCCCTGCTCAGTTCTCGGGACTTTGAGAAAAAAAATGCCTTAATCTTCCCCCTCTTTCCTGTCCTCTGTATTTTATCCTATTTTTTGCTATTTCAAAACTTACTGCTCAATAAACAAATAATTAGCCCTCCTTTGGCTTTGCTAGTGAATAATATACCATAATGTTTAGATTAAAACAGTGTAGCAGCTACACTAGAAAAATACATCCCAGTTACATGATGAATTCCTCATTTTCCTTTTTATTCGTGGTGTCCTGGGGTGGCCTACTGGAGGAAAAAAAAATACTATTTGATTCTCCCTGGGTGGTCAGACAGGACTTGTAAAGACTCTTGTTTGTTTTGTGTTGAGCCTTCAAAGGCACGCAGGCTTCCCTACATAAAGATGTACTAAAAAAATAGGGATTTTTTTTGAAGTTGCTATGTTTAAAGGGAAATTCAGAGCAACCATCTTCCTTAGAACTATGAGCTAACGTGATCGAGGGCCCCTTTTCACAAGGCAGCTTTGTGGTTTCTATCTCTGGTCATTACCGTCCGTCCTACGGGGAAATTGTGTTACAAAAACGAACTCCACCTGTGTTTTTTTTAACCATCACACAAACATGTACTTGAATTTCTAAAACCACATTTATTATTGTGCATGTTTAGATTTTTTAAGAGCTAAGAAATCTGAGTGGGGGTGAGGAGTGAGAGAGGGAGTAGAGAGAGAAAGAGAGAGAGAGGGAGGGAGGGAAGGAAGGAGGGAGAGGGAGAGAGAGATATTCAGGATACTCTGGAGGTATGTGCTCTCCAGAAACATGTTCCAGGCCACGTGTTCAGCACATTCCAATTAGTAAGGCCCTCCTGCTGTGCTGTGGGAGAAAAGTTTGGATTGGGGTTAGGGCTGGCTAAATGTAGGCAACTCTTTAATGCAGTCTTTCCAGAACCCCCTCGTTAGCACGTGCAAGTCGGCCAGCGCCCTGTGCACGGTCGGTACCTCTGCTGCGTGAAGTGTGTGTCAGCCATCTTGTTTACCCACGCTTATTTTCTCCATTTCACAAAATTAATTGTACTTAATGGGAGAGGTTGATAGTGCTGAATTATTTTAAGCCTGGAGGGAGCAGAGCAGCTGTGTTCTGGATCAGACCACTGATCTATCTAATGGGCTGTCTTGCTACCTGATTCACGGGACGAAATGTGCGTAGCCAATTATGTGAATTCCTGTGTGAGAGAAAAATGACCTTGAGCCCCGTGAGCCAGTGCCGCTTGCTGCAGTGTGCGCACTGGAGCTGCTTCACTGTCTTGGCCCAGCAGGAGTGTGGCATAGTGCTAACCCCTAGAAAATTATATCTCCTTAAAAAAAGGAATGGCCACTGTTTGAAATAGTTGACTCTTTCACAACTTGCCAAGAACTTTGCTTTTGGAGCCAGGTGCTTAGAAAATGAGAATTTTGGGGTTTAGCCTCTAAAGATTTTAAGAGAGAGCAAAATCTCCAAGCTTCTTCCATGTGTCCAGATGTAACCTGTTGTTATAAACTTTTTTCTAAAAACTGAGAAGTATTAGCGAAAGGCAAATATAAATTTTTTGAATAAAAAATTAGAAGTGTACATTGAACATGTTCTAAGACTCTGTCTTTACCCTTTTTTGGGTCATGTTTTGCTGAGACAGAAAAAAATTAGAAGTGTTATAAGCTAACTTTACTGGGTATTCTATTGGAAATTTTTTTATAATCAAATACATTCTCAAAAAATATCAGATTTTTTAAAAAGATAAGTCAGGACACAGAAAACAAATAACCCTTAATACACTCTTGGAGTCCAAGTTCATGGTTTTAATGTGACTGTACCAGCAACAGGATTGCACTGAATAAATCATCCATAGTGTAGCGCAGTGATTTTCAACTGATGTGCTGCAAGAATTTTTAAAGTATGCCACGCCTGACTTTTTAGTCAGAGGCACTGACTTCTGTTCCCCTATACTGTCAAATAAAAAAATTACAGCAGCCAACACAACGAGGGCTGTCTGGTGTGAATGAAACAAAATTATACCTATTTTTTTTTGTTAGATCAGCAAAGAAATTTTTTTTGTGTGTACCATAGAATTTTAGTAATTAGTTTATGTGTGCCACTAGAGGAAAAAGGTTGAAATCTCTGGTATAGCGGGAAGAACTTCTCCCTTAGGATCAGCTAGCTCCTGGTTTTGATCTATGGCTCTGGTACTGCTAGTTCCATGACCTTGGGCAAGTAATTGCATACTCTTAGCCACAGGCTCTTTGTTCATAGCCTTCTGTTGCTTCAAGACTAACCTTACAAAACCCATTTTAGAGATTAAATAAAATAAGCTATAGAAATAATTATGTAGGGTCTAGGATATATACTCATGGTTGTTCCCTTTCTTTTCTTCTGATTACGTCTGAGGGCCAGTATTTTTTCAAATGTAATGTACTATTACCTTTGGGAGTCACTACAGAGAACATCTAAAATACTTCATTCTCCAGATAATGGTCTAGATTCAGAAAGGGAGAATGTTGTGCTTGTACTACCTTAGAATAGGAGTAGCAGAGCTGGTGCTAAAACCATGTGTCCCTAGGTGCTTCCAGTTTTCTCCAGGAAGGAGGACGGCTTACCATTCTGAACTGAGTCCCTGACATGGCTCCAGAGCAGTCAACTCCAAGGCCAATCTTAATAAACAAACAGTTTTCCAAAATTGCCTGTAGATAGACAGAGATGTGTACTAAAACCTTACTCTACTGTTTCCTTCTGTACATTCTTGCAACTTTTGACTCAGTTTCCCTTTCTCTCCTAGTACTCTCAGGAGACTCCAGAAGCGCCAACACCCACATGTTCAGGTAAGAGACTTTCTGGATGGAGAAGATTTCCAGATAAAGGCTTGCACTGATTCCCTTTGTGGTTACAACCTGGTGCTTGCTCTTTCCTGGGCTGCCCCAAGATCCTAATGGGCACTGTTCTCCTGGTTCTTCTCTCCTTGCCTGTGTAGGGGGAGGCTGGGTGCATGACAGATGTCAACTTTGTCCTGTTAGAATTTTTTTTCAATACATATCTCTTAAAGATAAGAGCTCATGGCTTTTTAAAACATAAATACCATTTTCACACCTAAAACAATAGTTAACTATAATGCCTTCAAATCAAATATCCAGTCTATATTTAATAACTCCCATTTGAGGGATGGATACTGCAAAAACAAATCTCTTTGGGATGCAATCTACAACATGATGACTATGGGTATACCACTGCAGTGTAGGGTATATTTGAACGTTGTTAAGAGAGTACATCCCAAGAGTTCTTATCACAAGGAAAAAACTTTTTTTCCCCCTCTTGTACCTATATGAGATGACGGATGTTAACTTACTGTAGTAATCATTTTACAATACAGGTAAGTCAAATAATTATGTGGTATACTTCAAACTTACACAGTGCTGTATGATAGTTATATCTAAATAAAATTGGGGGGGATAAAAACAAATTTCTGTTTGGTATTTCCAGTGTTGGAAGGTGCCAGAAGTGTAGCCTAGAGCACTGATTCTTTGGTGTGGTCCTGACATCAATGCCATCAGCATCTTCTGGAAACTTGTTAGAAATGCAAATAGCAGGACACCACCCCTGATGGACTGAATCAGAAACTCAAGGGTGAGGAGGTTTAATAAGCCCTCCAGGTGATTCTAATGCCTAGGAGGGTTGAGGAACCACTGGTCTAAAGGGAACTGATACTTTATGCTCACTACACACCCTATTTTACACCTGTCTTTGTGTTAAACACTGCAACAAATCCCGAGACACTCAAAATACTTATACCTGGATCACTGTGATATACTAAGAAATATATATATTTTGATCTTTGTCCCTGGCTCCTGGCTGAAGTTCCTAAAACCCCTGTAATTTCTTAAGGGCAATAGGAGTATCTTTTGTTTTAATATTTGGTTATTGTCCCTAGTTCTTGAAACAGCTCTGGAGTGATAAAGGTGAGAGGACCATCTTTTGTTAATCAAAACAAGCCCCTTTCTACCACATCTGAATTTATGTTAATGTTGACTTTTGGAGGTCCCTAAATAGGAGGTCTGGTTGCCATGGAAAGCAGCCCTGTGTTTACAGGATTGAAACTTTTGGTCCCACCCCCTGATCTCCAGGGAGGATAGAGGAGCTGGAGACTGAGTTAATCACCAGTGGCCAATGATTTAATCAGTTATGCCTACCTAATGAAGCTGCCATAAAAACCCTATAAGAAAGGTTTTGGAGAACTTTCCGGTTTCACTGGGAGGTTGGGGTGCCTGGAGAGAGCAGAGAGGCTTCATATACCTTCTCTTCCATTTGGTATCTCTTCCATTTGGCTGTTCCTGAGTTGTCCTTTCTAACAAACCAGTAATCTGGTAAGTAAATTGTTTTTGTGAGTCCTGAGAGCTGTTCTAGTAAATTATAGAACTGGAGGAATGGAGTGTGGAAATTTCTGATTTACAGCTGGTTGGGCAGTGGTACAGGTGACAACCTGGACTTGCAGTTGGCGTTTGAAGGACTGAGCCCTTATCCAGTGGGGTCTGTACTGAATTTGGACAGTGAGTGTCAGAAATGAATTAAATTGGGTCTTTCCAGGCCGGAAATTGGAGCATTGGAGAACTGCTTGGTGTCCAAAAACTCCCCACACATCTGGTGTCAGAGGTGTTGTGTAGAGGAAAGTGGAGTTTTTGCTTTTTTAATTACCAAGATGGAGTTAAGCTTTCCTTGCCTTTCGGGGCGGTTCCCAAGTGTTTTCGAACCACTGACTCCAGAGGCCCTGCAACTCAGCCTGCAGTGCACGTGGAGGCCTGCGTGCTGTGGGGGCGTGGTGATGGAGGTCATGACCAGGGCTTTCTGCGACAGGACCGGCTGAGTGAAATTAGGGACCTAATTTACTTAATAGGTAAATTAGCTCTTTTATTTAAAAAAGAGCAGACAAGCATACCTCGGAGGTACTGGGGGTTTGGTTCCAGATCGCTGCAATAAAGCAAGTATGGCAATGAAGTGAGTCATAATCTATTTGCCTTCCATTTGTAAAAAAGAAACATCTGTGAAATGCAGTAAAGCAACATGCAATAAAATGAGTTATGTCTGCACTTCTAAAGGGGTCTCAACTACTTGCCACACGGTAGGATTCACGTGGGTGGCTTAAAAAAAAAAACACTGGTCACTTGGTCTGACTCCAGGAGATTCCAGGTCCAATTGAGTTTGGGGGTGGGGTAGGGGTGGTGAGAGGGGCGGGTCCCCAGTATTAACATGGCTTACAGGCTCTCCAGGTGACTCTAACTATAGTCATGGTTCAAAACCACTAGTTAAGACCTGTGTTTGGTTTGGGATTCAGATGAGAAATTAGATGGAAATAGTTTGAACTGTGCTTCTTAGTCTATTAGTGACCAGGTATGGGGGAGTGTTAGAATTTCTGTTATCTCTAGCTTTATCTGTTGCTTTGTTTTTAGCTGGCGCAGACAGGTTGCACAGTATTTCTGGGCAGTTCTAGGTAAGGAGATTTGGCTACTGTTTGTCTACTCACCTGTAGGTGTCTTCTTGGGTTGGGGGAAGAATATGTGTTTCTATAGCTTGCACGTGACCTCCCACTTCACCTCTGCAGCTCCTTTTCTGTAGGTGGGTACAGCTCCAGGAAGGGAACTTCCAGAGACTGATGATGGTATTGTGCATTTTGCAGTGAGAGGCATTTTAATTTTTCTAAGACTATCAGTGGGACCAGAGCCTTCCTTGCAGTCCCAAAGTTATGGAAAGGAAAGAATGAGCTGTATTTGTTGGTTGAGTGTTGAAAAATTCCATGGAAAAAGGAAAGGGAAACAAGTTTACCACTGGTTTTTCTTGGCAGGTTTTATCACCTTTCCCCCCAAGTTTCTGGCAAGTGTGATTAGAAATTGACTTGCAGGATTTGCTCATACTAGCTTCCCAAGACATCTTTTGCTTGCTTGCTGCTGACTAGCAGTAGTTAATTTGCTATCTCTCACACGTGTTATCCAAAAATCACAGAACTCATTAGAAATAAACAGCATGAACTTGGTCCTCACATTTGGGGGATTAGCCAGATGTAAATCTAAGTCGCACTTGGGAGGTTTCATGGGCCTCATTTAAAAATAAATAGAACTCTAGCCTTGAGTAGAAACAGATTTTTTTTAAAAAAATGAAATATCTTACTGGAAAACAAATTTCATTTTTCCAATAAAAAATATGGGGAGGAGGTAAGCTTCTCCGGATGCTAATGCTTATTTTATTTCATGCCCTTCCCTTCTCCTTGCTGATGGCAGATGTGGCAGAAATAAAGACCCAATTTCATTTTCCAAAATGGGAAAAATTTAATCAATTCAGGAATGTATTCTTAATTGACAGCAGACGTTTAAAACCTGATTGGTCACAGTTGACAATCTAATGTCTTTTAGGAAAATAAATGTACATTTATGTATTTCCCAAACCATCTTGTGGACTCATCACTACCTAGTTGGGTTATTGACGTGTTGGCCTTGAGGTTCTCTGATTCTTAGAGCTTTAAAAAAACATTTCTCACCAAGAGAAATTGAAAGCGCTACTTTTCATGTGATTACAATATATGATTTATGCGATTAGAAAATTTCTGTTTTCTATTGATATGCAAACTCGCTGCCAGCAATAGCAAATATTCATCTGCCACCTGTTTTTAATTCCAGGAAAACCTATAATCAGAATGAAATTAAAAATACCCTACCTTTGAAGAATCAGAAAAATATTTCATATTTATTGAAACATTTTGTGTTTATCCTTCCAGATTGTACTAAATAAGATGAGTACACAAATGCCAAAGGGTAGACTCTTACCCAAGTGGAGATTGTTTCATGCAGACGAATGAGTTGAGTTAAAGATCTGCTAAGACTTCCCAGAAGCTGATTCTGGTATCAACCCGGTTTCTAGCGCTCCCCAGCCTTAATGATTATATATCACACTACCCTCTGTTGTCTATTGGTTTATTTTAAAAATGACTATTTGTAACCTGTCCTAGTGAAGCATCTGCTTTATCAAAACCAGTCCAGGACTGCCAGCTGTCCTGTCCATCTTTCTGCCCATAAAGCATTCATTCATTCTCTATTCCTGTTCAACCCTGAGATCAAATCTACAATGTGTATTTCTACGCTTGTCTAGGGACAAAGATAGTTTGCCCGGTGAGCTTTTATTTAGTGTTTCAAAAGAAATAGATGGTCAGATCCGCAGCAGACTGGCTTTTCGGGGTTCACTACAGAGGGGCTCCTTTTTGAACCTACCTCACTGATGGTGTGTCATGAGGGATGTGGTAGTAATAGAAAATAATTTACTGATCTTCCTTGCTTCTGAAGAGCTCCTCCTCCCTTGAAAGCACTTTGATAGCCAGGCACTGTAAAATTTCAATAAGTAAGGCTGCAGGGAAGGGTAAAGAGAAAGAGAGAGAGAAAAGTGAAATACCAGAAGCAAATGGTCCGATCTATATTCACATCATGTCCATAGGACCTGAGAAACGGATATTGAAGTGGCAGAACCAGACTGCCTCTTCGTTCCTATGAACTAATTAAATGTGTTTTCACTTAAAAAGGATAACAATGTTAGATCTTAATGGGATTAACCTAACTGAAATTTATTAGGAATTGCTTTGACAGTAAAGATTATGGATGGCTCAAATTCCATTTTGAGATGGGAGCTTTGATTCCTGTAATTTTTGCTATAGCTGCTGTGCTGAAGACATCCAAGTTACCAGAGGTGACTGCAGTGTTATGTGGTTGAGACCTGGAATATGAGTAGAGTTTGAATATTTTTCTCTTTAATATTTTGTGAGGATTAATTTTTACTCTATTTGCATACTAAAGTGAGGTCTCTTTAGCTAAAACAAAGGGGAGCCCCCCATTTTAAAAAAGAGAATTAAAACAGTGTTGGTAGTTTCTTAGGGTCTCTCTTGCTCAAAATTGTCTAGATGAACTGCTTCTTTACTCCAAGCTCACTGATAACTACCTGTTCCTCCTTTTTCTATGTATGTGTTGCAGGAGCTCAATAATTTTTTTATTGTATTAAAATATAATTACATCAAATTTACTATTTTCAAATCATGTTGAGTATGCAGTTTGGTAGTATTAAGAAGACTCGTATTACTATGAAACCTTTACCACTATCCATCTCCAGAACTTTGTCATCTTCTCAGACTTACTCTGTACCCCTTAAATATTAACTCCCCAGCCTACCTTCCCCCTAGGCCTTGGCAATCACCATTCTACTTTGCTGCTATAAATTTGACTATTCTAGATATATTGTAAGTGGAATCAGGTTTGTTTTTATGTGACTTGCTAATTTCACTTAGCATAATGTTCTCAAGGTTCATCCATGTTGTAGCAGGTATCAGAATTTCATTTTTAGGACTGAATGATACTCCTTTGTGTGTATCTAAGACATTTCGTTTATCCATTCATCTGCCAATATAATGAATGGGTCTCTTCCTCCTTTTGGCTATTGTGAATAGTGCTATTAAGAACATGGGTATATAAATATCTAAGTTCCTCAATAATATTTTTGAATTGCTTCCCTAGGAAAGAAAGATATTTTTTCTGATTATTTAATACCCCCAGTTGCTGGTTTTGATACTAATTTTAATGACTTAAATACTGTTGCTAGAGAAGAAAGCCTTTTATGTAGCATAGTTGGAACTAGTACTATGTCTGGGTTATGAAAGGTCCCTCAAAGCCTATGAGGACATTTAAACAAATAGCAATGAAAATCCTTTTAGAACACATCCAACTACATCTCATGACCCACCTTCTCTGGTAAAGACCCATTAGAATAAACTTTCTTGCTTTTTTTTTTTTTTTAAACCTGATTGATTGTGAAGATCTGTGTTTTGGAATATTCATTGAAAAAGAAATGTTGCTGCAAAACATCTGGAAAAATTAAAATCTCTGGTTAATCAAAATCCTCAAAGCAGAAGACAGTCCAGGATTTGGGATGTGTGTCTCCTTCTGTAGAGAGTCAGGCTTATCTCTTAGAAAGTGAATTAACAGCTCATATTGCTAGCACATACTGCCTGAAGATACATATATTCTATCATCACATTTCTGGTGTTTTCGAAGTTTTCCAAAGTTTTCTCTATCTTTTGCAATGACTTTGAGATGATAATTCTTTCAGATACTTTAAGCTTAACTAGACAGAAACAAACTCCCTCTTGAACTAATGCCATTTGTTTGGCATGTACCATATGTTAGAGTTATATGTTAATAGCTAATATTTAGTCAATCCTTGGCATATGTTAGGAATTGTTTGAAATTCTTTGTGTGTCAGAAGTTACTTAGTCTTCCCAACACCTCAATGTGTTTGATATCAAAATAACTTCATGTCCCCAATGAGGAAGATGAGCTGGAGGAGACAACTTGACCGAGGACGCGGTTCGGAACTGGGCGAGCTGAGGCTGGAGCTCATGCGTCTCTGACCGCTCGGCCACAGCTGGCGCGTGGCTGTTGATTTGACTTATGAGTCATGTGGGCCATGTTTTCTGGAGGACAAATTCTTTTTGAAGAGAATAACAGCTTTAAAAGTCAGCTATGTGTGCCTGTCTAGGAATCCATGCCATATTAAATGATCACGAAATCATTGAGCTCAGCACCAAAAGGCCTAGGTTTCTTCTGAGCATAATGCCCTTTATTTCACCTTTAAAGGTAAATACATTGCATAGGAAAGGAAATGAAAAAGGCCATGCTTAGAAAATTTTTAAAAATTACATTTTTTAAATAAGAGGTATTACTTTTTTTACTTGTTATTCTATGAAGTCATAGTTTGTAAAGAATTTATAAAAAGTAGTAGGAATTAGCCTCACTTGGAAATTTGGTATTAAAGACTTTGTAAGGAATGTCTACTTATGTCCACTTATAACTGAGAGGTTTCTCTTAAGATATTGGTGATTTTAAAATCACTTGTAGCCACTTTTGTTTAAAAAATATTTACCATTTTAACAGTTAGCAAGTGAATATGAGTCTTTTTAATGACAGGTCTTAATTCTTTTGAAGGCCTTTTAATTCCTTTCATGGTGAGGTTTAAAGAGTTCATTATAGCTGAAGGAACTTTGTTGAGCAACAGTTATAGTTGCTAGGCAGTTTGCTAGATGCTGGGATTTAAACACAGTTAAAAAAACTTTTAAGGTATTCTTAACTTAGCATGAGATATAGAAGTAAGACCAAGAGGAAAAATATTCATCTTTTTGTGGAGAGAGGTTCTGAGAAAACTGGGCAGGAACTTGGTTTTAACGTTTCAATAGGAGTTTTCTGGGCAAAGTTGAATAAGAGTGGTGAGTGGTTTTAAGCAAAGGAACAGCCATGTACAAGGGCACTGAGATAAACAACATGTGTGAAATCATGTGGTCCTTATCCTTTTCCATCTGACTTAATTCACTCAGCATGATACACTCTAGGTTCTTCTATGTTCTTCCAAATGATAATAATTCATCATTTTTTATGGCCGAGTAGTATTCCGTTATACATGTACCACATATTTATCCAGTTATCCATTAAAGGATACTTAGATTGTTAACATGTCTTGGGTATTGTGAATAATGATGCAGTGAACATAGGGATGCATGAAAGTATCCAGCCATGCACTATGTAAAATAGAGACATTTATTGAAGAAGATAAAAGAAATATTATACATAGGACAATGACGCCTCAGTCCCCTTCAAAGTAGGTACCTTGGGACCTCACACAGTTCTCCCAATCGCTGTTAGATACCCTATCTTATTTTCCCAAATCTCATCAATGGCCTGAAATCTCTTCCCCTTTAAAGGTGATTTTAGTTTTGAGAAAACCCAGAAGTCACAGGCCACCAAATCTGGGCTGTAGTAGGGCTGAGTCACCTGTTTCACCAAAAACTGCATCAGATGTGATGCATGAGTGGGCCCATTGTGATGAAGCTGCCAATCACCAGTTGCCGGTAGCTTGGCCTTCTGAATCATCCCAGTAGTGTCCGCAGAGGAATGTTCAAGCTTAATGCAAAATTTGATGCAGATTCATTGCTCTACTCACTTAGTCATTTTGAATGCGATGGCCACACAGTACACATGCTTACTCCATAGCATCTACTGCTCCTACTGACTAGTACAGTGAAGTCATCATTGTTCATGCATGTGCATTCCAGTCCATTCTCCTTGGCTGCCAGGTTACATCAATGTGGCACAAACCATTCTTGTCATATTAACAATGATTGGACTTTTTTCCAGACAGACCTTGTATCTTTACAAATAAGTGTTTTAAAATTTTATGGTAGATACTCTGAAGAGGGATTTCTGGGTCATATGGTAGCTCTATTTTTAATTTTTTATGAGCCTTCATAACTTTTTCATAGAGGCTGAATCAATTTGCATTCCATCGTCAGTGTATGAGGGTTCTCTTTTCTTCACATCCTCTCCACCATTTATTTCTTGTCTTATTGATAGTTGCTATTCTAACATGTATGAGGTGGTATCTCACTGTGGTTTGATTTGCATTTCTCTTACAGGTAGACAGAAAAGGACAAGAACCTTATGATTTCACTCATATGTGGGATATAAAACAGAACGCAGCAAATGAATAAACAGACAACATTATAGTGGTTACCAGAGGTGTAGGGGGTTGGAAGGGGGATGAAGAAGGTAAAGGGGTCCAAATACATGGTGACAGGAGACTAGACTCTGGGTGGTGAGCACACAATACAGTATACAGATGATGTGTTATAGAATTATACACCTAAAACACATAATGTTATTAACTAATGTTACCCCAACAAATTTAGGTTTTGCCAAAAAGTCTCTTTAGTTTATTCCATAAAATAAAAGTTTCCATTTTCACCAATATCTTTATTATTTGAATATTTTGAATATGTCAGCTATTTCCCCCAATTGGTTCTAGTGGGTAGAGGCCAGGGGTGCTACTAAACATCTTCCAATGCGTAAGACATTAGCAGAGCCCCACAGCAAAGAATTATTTGCCCAAAATAATTCTTTAGTACCAACAGTACCAAGAAACTTTGCAAGCCACTTTCGACATGTTCAGTCATTCATTCTCAGCATCTTCTCCATACATTACACAAATCCTTTTTTACATTTCAGTTACGTTTTTACCTTTCTTGAAATAATAAAGCATAATATGCAGAAGATGTTCCATATTTTCTTCCATCTTTAATGTTAAAATGGCTGCGTAAAAATTCACCAATTTCGATCAGTTTTAAAAAAATACACACTGATATGACAGCTGTCACAATACAATCTAATAAAATCGTTTTGAATGAAGTTAAAGACAACTAAACACCACTAGAGCTATTGTATGGAAAAGACTAGATGAACTTTTTGGCCAACCCAATAACTAAAAAAAGAAGCAGCGTGATACTTCAGCAAACCTTAAATAGGAAGAGAGTCAAAAGGTTTAAAAACTACCCTTAGGTCTTGGTTTTATGCTCTGTAGAAAAGAGCGATCATTCACTTTGGTCTGTTTTGAGGATTAAAAATGGTGTATGTGAATTGTTCAGTAAAGAACTTGACATAAATTTCTACACTGATGTTATTATTTATTGTACTACTATCCTTTTTTTCATTTTTGCCTTTTCATTTTTTCTTTTAAATAATATTACAATTATAATGGTTCAGAACTTGAGAAGTATAAAAAATCTCCTTCCATTTTGTGCCTAATCTCTAAGTTCCTTCTTTTCAGACCTCACAGGAAACCACTGTCCTTAGTGTCTTGTGCGCCCTTCCTTAGTCTCTTTCTGCCAGACAAGGAAATATGATATCAATGCTGTACTTCCTGCTTTTACACAAAAGGTAGCATATTACATGCATTGTATTCTATCTTTTTTAAACTTAACCAGGAATCTTAGAGATCTTTCTGTATCAGTTTATAGAGATCTCTCATCTTTTTTTAAAGTGCTAGTTTTATTTTAATATAACTTGACTCACAGAAATTGCAATAACAGAACAGAGTTTCCATGTGCCCTTCACCCAGTTTTCCCCAAAGACAAACTTGCATAACCACAGAACATTGTCAAAACCGGGAAGTGGGCCTTGGTATAGTACTATTAACTCATGTAGAGACCTTCTCTGGATTTTACCAGTTATTGCATGCATTCTTTTTGGGGGTGAGGTGGGGTATATATTCCTATGAAATTTATTATCCTTTTACATTCAAGTAATCACAACCAGGGTGCAGAACTGTTTCCTCACCCCAAAGGAACTCCTTTCAGCTACTTTTTTAGTAGTCACACCCTTCTCCTGATCTTAGCTGCTGGCAATGGCTGATTAATCAATTAACCCCACATTTTTTGTGTGCTACTTTTAAGAAAACCCAGCCATATATTATACTTTTCTCAAGATAAGAATCCTATTTTCAGAATTTTAAAATTTCTTACAAGCCTGAGCTCTTAATGGGTGTGTAATAATGACTTGTTGAAGTACAAGAGTCAAAACCAAAATAAAGCCAAGCCAAATAGAAAAATCAGAGTGGAAAACAGTTGAGTCAGGATAAGTTGATTTCAAAATAACAAAAACGTTCACTTTCTTAAATAGGAACTCCTCAGTGTGAATTAAGTGACAACTTATTTCTTTCAGGACTCAGTAAACACATAAGTGTTAATGATCAGAGACATAGCTTCTCTAAAGCTGAACTTTTCACTTTTCCAATCATTTTTATTATTTTACAAATTTTTTTCTTTAAGGACCTCTCTCATAGTAGTATGATAAGGTTTATTTTTCCTAGCTGAGTGAACGTGAGGTGACAGGAGGAAGAAAGCTAGCAGTTACTGAGTCTGTGATGCCACTTCAGTTAGTCCTCCCAGCAGTTCTGAGATCAGCACTCTCATTCTGTGGACGAGAACGTGGTGCTCAGAGATTCAGAAACTTGTCTCTGGTCAGTTTATGTCAGACTCAAGATTCCAAACCCCACCCTTGCCACCATTCCATAAAGTATAATTTCCTTAGGTTAACAGTCCAAGAATAATTCAGATTCCCTGTCTCCTTTTTTGAAAATGATGGTTGAAGTGGTATTTCAGCACATTGCTCACTTATAAAAGATACATACTATAATAATTTATGGAAATGGTTAAGGGCTTTACAGTCAGCTAGATTTCTGTCCAAGTCCCAGCTCAGCCATCCTCTGGCTTTGCTGACAATGGACATGTTTTATTTATTGAAGCATCATGAACTCATCTCTAAGTGGAGACACTAGTAGTTCCTCCATGGGGTTGAGGGAATGAAATGCAATAAAACACTTAGCATAGTGCCTGGTACCTACCACTCATTTAATAAACAGCAGCTATTAGTATACGTGTGACTTCATTCTATGGACTTTATACTTCTAAAATCAAATTATAAGCAAATTTTGTGTTTTGTGCAAAAACAACGTATATTGATAGAACTAATGTAGCTATACAGGGATTTAACTTTTAAAACTTAAAAATCAGATTTAGAATGTCGTTTGCCTGTACAGTTTTAAAATTTATCATTGAAGTTGTATGTTCAAATCTAAGGCTGCCATTTGTTTCCCTTAAAGTTCTTGGTTTCGGTCTATGAATGAGTAGATTTTCCTGAAATGAAGAATTCGCATTTTTTTGTGTGGGACAACTGTGAAAGAACTTTTTGTCCTTTGGTCCTGACTCAGGTTCTGGTAATCTTATTCCTATAGGGCCATGGACGTATTCATTACCTGAGAAGTGGAGAGGCAGGTAGCTGATATGGTGGATATGTTGGAGGGGCAGTGAGGGGTGCTCATTGTATACAGCTTCTGTAATAAAGGATAATTTAAGTGCAGTCCTTGGAGTTGTTCAGGGAATGTGCTCCCCTCTTCTTAGGGGGATGTTTGTTTAGGGGGAGGGATCTGTGAGAAGCATTTGTATCACAGTGACAGACTGCAGAGAGCTCTTTCCTGTATTACAGATTGCTAGGAAATTAGATAGAACCTCCTGAGAAATGCTATCCCACGCCTTCCCTCAGGACATGTCTGTGACATACATTAGGAAGGCAGTGGGGGTGGGGTGGAGAGCCTGAGGCTCTATGGGAGTGAGCTGCAATTCCCATACCATGTATAATGTGTTCTATACGTAGGGGCTCTCTGCATGTAGCAACAGAGGATGTACTTGGCCCACCATGGAAAATGTACTAATGTTTCCTTGAGAGCCTCTTGGACTTCCCAAAAAAAAAAAATAATAAAGAGAGCTTGTTTGGCAGATCTCATCAGAAGTCTAAATGATGCAGTTTAATGCTGAGTTAGTAAGGTTGAAATCAGTTGAGGATATAACAGTGGCTCTTAAGTCTAGATGCATATTAGAAAAGTAGGGTTTTTTTTTTAACCTTCCAGATGATTCTGCTGTACAAATGGGGTTAAGAGCCACTGGGACAAAGAGAAAGCACCCTGACAAAATGATGAAAGGAGAGGAGAAAAAAGAAGGAAAAGAAAGAAAACCTTCACACATCTACATTAGGTAAATGTGTCCCTGTATTTTTCAGTGAGGCCACTGGCATTTTCAGTTGGCTGAATTTGTCTCTCCACATTCTGGAAGGGGGTGCACTGGGCAAGGACCTTGTTCACTGCTATGTCTACCCAACTGTGTATTTTGGTGTATGGGGTACAGTTGCTCTGCTTGTCTCTGGAGTGGGGAGCCGCTATTCCCCTGCCTGCCCTTGGAAGCATTATTATTTAAAGCCTCAGCCCTCAGGCTTTAAGCACAAATGTATGGTACATTCTAAGAGGTATTGTGTTTAAATCTTAATAATTTGTCTCTTTCATGTAAGAGAAATAACTGTGCAGGGTGGACAAAAACCCTCTGAGAAAACCATGTGTTTCACATTTACTGCGAATAAGTCATTCCCTCTCTTGAGCTCTCAAAAGTCATAATTTGGAAATCATTCTTTTCCTGTGAAAACTGGAAAGCTTCCCCCTCACCCTCATCCTTTTGATAGGAACGGTAATAAAAGTTCCCATAGGCAAAAGCTTTTGATTTGATATGACACAGTGGCTGCCTTTCTAGGGAAGTCCTGGAAAATGCATTGCTGGGTTTTTTTCCCTCCTCAGTTGCATGTGTATTGTATTCTCTGAACTTTATGTCCAAGTATGATGTCACTCACATGCCTTTGGTACATCCCAAGTCCTTTTGCAAATGGAAACTACAGAAGAAACAGAAATTGGTTGAATGCAGAAAGTGTATTTCAGGAACATCCTAAAGGGTCTGTTTCGGAGGCACTGAATTTCAGAGTATTCACTGACATTTATCGTCCTGCTTCAAATTATTAAATGTCTTTTCTGATCACATGATGCCATGTTTTGCATAGTGTGACATATCTGTCCTCTTTTAAATGCATAGAAATTGGCAACACTCTCATTTCGCTGGTGGATTTGTTGAAGCATTAGCACAAGACAGCCAGAATGATTGATGAGTGCTCTCCAGGCAGGGAAATGCTGCCAGCTTGCTTTGTATTTTGTCTTACCTAGGAGTTTTTTCTTAACTGAAATAGAAAATTATCCCTTTTCATGCTAGTAGCCATAATCACTTTGTAAGAGATTTAAAAATTGTCATTTCCCCGTAGTAATTCTCACAGTGTAAGCATTTTTATTTAATGTAAGATTGTTCTTATTTTTTAACATTGTGAAAGAGATAGATAAATATTTAAATTTCCTAGTTTTTTTCTTTTTCTCTTTTTTTGGTTAAACTTTATTTACTTTTTAGAGAGCAGGGAGGGGAGGAAGAAAGAGAGGGAGAGAAATATTGATTGTTTGCCTTCTGCACACATCCTGACTGGGTACTGAATCTGCCGTCCAGGCATGTGCCCTGACTGGGAATCGAACTGGCAACCTTTCCATCTGTGGGATAATGCCATGCCAGCCAGGGCTAAATTTCCTAGTTTTAATTGTAAGAACAGAGGGCACATTCGCATCAAGTGGAGAAGGTAATGAGTGACCAAGGGGAGTCCTGAACTCCATCTGAAATAGCAGCAATATGGGCCTCCATATACTTGGACAGTTTTTAAAAAGTAACAGTAAAATTTTGTCTGAGAATTGGATGATTTTGGTAAATATGAAGTCCAGTGAGACAATATTCATTTCTGCCTCTCCTGCTCTATTCTTCTGACCATGTGTGTTTTCATGTTTTCTGAAATTTACTCTAGAAACAGCCATTCTTGCAAGAACCACATGTTCTTTGGAAAGCTTGCTTATCTCTACACCTCTGGGCCTCTCCAGTCAGGGACAAGCCCAGAGGTGCAGAGATAAGCAAACTTTCCCATAGATCCTTATTTTCTGTTCCTTGTTGCATGAAGGCCAGGAGGGTGAGTGGAGGAAAGCTCTATATCTGGAGAGGGCAAATGTGTAGTTTAATTTTTTTTGCAAACAAGAAGCCGCGTTTGAACAGAGTATATTCTCAGGTAACGGAACTATGGAGCCTGCGCCCTGTGGTTCTTTAACAGTCATTTCCTTTGCATGTCTAGAACTCGTTTCATCTCACTTTTCTATGCTAAGGTATTTTAAGTGGTCCAGTCTTCACAGAAGAACTATCTTCTCTGGGCTTAGGATATAAATGCTTTCAGTAGGTCCTTCCCTAGTCAGTAATAGGTATTTAAGAAGTTCTCTGCATGTTGGGAGAATGTGATATTGTGGCAGTTAGGATTTACAGATTCTGTAAACGGTGTGTGGTCAGATAGGCAGAGTGAATCACTATTTAAAATTAGCAAGGATATTGACTTGAAATGGAGGTTTCTGATTGGCCGCCTAAGGCTGTTACAGCTGAGTCAACAATTTTGGAAAAGATGATTCGGAAGTATTAGTCATCTTTATTTATGAATCTAATCCTATGGGTAAGCACTTGGACATTCCAAGCATAATCCTATGGCATTTGGCAGATAAAGGTGGTTCATCTCTAACTAATAGACATGGAAGCATATATTTATATAGAAATATATAAATATAAATTTGGGAATCTATTCTTTTCTTTTTCTTTTTTCTTTTTTGGGCTCATGTCTCCTGATGGGGGTCTTATTGAAATAGAAGAGTTTTATATTCTGGTTTCTTTGAAGAAAGACAACAAACAGAGTTTAAATAAGTTAATAAGTATTCTTGCTTGGTTGCAAGTAAGTCCTTATAGGTGGTGATGGAGGTGAGCAAACACTGGGCCAGGTCAAGGGCAGGGACAAAGCAAGAGGGATCTGCAGGCCTGTGTAGATGCACTTTGTGTTTCCCACAGTTTGGTTCATTTCTACCATCAAAGCTACAGAAATTCATTGTCTTTCTGGGGTGGTTTGTTTGACCGATGGCCCTCTTAATCAGCTATTAAGAAAAAGAGAGAGAAGGAGAGGGGAGATGAGGGAGGGAGAGAGAGAGATAGAGAGAGAGAGAGAAAATGAACTCTTTGCCTGGGGAAGAGGTGTGTGGGGAGGTTGAGGAAGGAATAGGGGTGGTAAATGGTGATGGCTGGAAACTTGGGGTGGTGAACACACAACACAGTGTACAGATGATGTGTAGTAGAATTGTTCACTTGGAACCTGTATAATTTTGTTAACCACTGTCACCACAATAAATTCAATAAAAAGGAAATAAGTAAATCCCACTGCCTACGCCTTAGATTGGGAAATTAAAGTTGAGAACAGACAGGCGTTTCCAACTCTTACTGGGTTCTGTTTGGTCCCCGTCCTCCATTTATGCTTAGACAGTCACGGAAATGGAGAGGAAGAGGAAGAGAATCAGACTTCCAATTTAGATTTCACCAATTTTGAATTAGGAGTTGGCTTAATTAGATTTCATCTTATTTTTCTCTTAACTTGAAAAGCAGAGGGTGTGGGGGGTAGTTATAAATAGTGTGACCTAAATTGTAGCAAGGGCATATGACATCTATATGAGATTAGATGTATTTTAGAAATACATTTTTTATATCAACAATTGTTATGTTAATTATATATTTTTACTAGGCGAAAACCATAAAAAAGTTATGCCTTTCAAAGCAATCCAATTTTTTTTTAAATTATAGAATTCAGATGGGCCTTCAAGGCAATTAATGTGAGTTAGGTAATATTGAACCTGCATTTAGAGATGTATGATGACTTCAATTAGTACCCAGTATGTGCCAACTCATTACTCATTTTAAAATAGGTGATGGGCAACATGTTATGACATTGGTCTTGGATGAATGCTACCTAAACCTGGATTTTTTTCCCAAATGGTTAACTGTATTCTGACATCAACATCAATTCACATTCTTTGGTTACAGTTCAGTCATTTGAGAAAGTTCATATGCACGTACTGTATGCTTTAATCCTGAATCGTTTCATAACAAGAACATAAGTTTTGAAGTTAGAAGACCATTCCACAGTAATTACAATTACCATGGCATTAAAAGGAATCAATTTACCAAAAAGAACTAAAAACCTTGAATTTTTTTTAAAAAGGCGGGGCGGGCAGCTGGGGACTGAGGAGCCGTTTGGGGTTGTGTCGATCTGTCCCGGGCTGGCGGCTGCTCTGGGCAGCAGAGTTCACACAGCTGGATCAAGGTTGCACCCTGTAGTTAGTTTCTCTTTCCACTTGGACAGAAACGGAGGTGTTGGGCCTGTAATCTGGTCCTTGCCCATAGCCAAGTTAGGGTTATGAAGTATTTCTGTTCGGAACACATTTGTCCTTATTTTCCCTTTCCTCCACTTGCCCACTCAAGGGAAAAAAATAATGTGAGGTACTGCTTGGGTGGAGCCACTCTTAGATCTCAGTGCCCCAGGGTTTTCTAGGTTAACAAAGGAGAGCTTTCCAGCCTGCTGAGTAGGGGTGGACCACAGCTGCTCCCTCCTGCCTTCTCAGGTTCTCTTCCTCTTCCCCCACTCCAGGAGAAAGAAGCCCAATTGCTGAGCTTGGAGGATGCTAGTTGAGGAACATGGGGATTGTTGACAGCAGCTGTGTCTTTTTGTGGGAAGGAGTTACAGCATATTCTTGGAAGGGGCTAAAAATTTCCACCTTTTAGTTTGCTACTTTTGTCACGTTGCCGCATGTGCCTTGGACATGCTGGGGTGGGAGGATGGTGTGGATGAAGAGTCGGGTGTGGATGGATGGGGAGGAAGTGGAAGCCTCTTGGGCTCGATCAGAATGGGAGTCAACATCCAAGGGAGCGGAGACCAACCTTTTTGCCTTGTGTCCTGATGCTCCTGGGTGAATGACAAAGGACCTCCATTAATTGTGTGGGAATTTAGAAAGCTAGGGAGCCAGCTTGATCCTCCTTGGAGAGATCAGACTTCTCATGCTGCCTGCTCCTGCCTTTCTTTGCTGGGGGTGTGGAAGAAGCAGTGGGGGAAGTGGGAGGTTTTCTGCAGGAGTTTATTGAAAAAACAGCTGCCCTGCTCCATTCCCCTCCACCCCCACCGCCCCACCCTTCTTTCTGAGGCAGGATATCATGATGCTGTAAACTTTGGCAGAAGTAAGGCATGTAAATACTTTTTGAAACAGGAACTTTTTTGTTTTGTTTTTTTGGCATAGAGCTGTTAGGTTAAGGCTGGGAAAAAAGCATAAATAAAATTTGATATAGTCATTCTAGAAATGATTTGTATGCACATTCTAGAAATGGTGTGTAGGCATCCAAAAAAGGGTCAAAGTTCAGTGGTTTGAATTGGGAAGAGCCAAACAGAGATCAGGTAACACGCAGTATTCCAAGCTGGCCTGTGCATGCCAGGACTAGAAAGCCTGTTTGCAGCTCTTCCTTTATTATTGTAACCTCTTGAACAGAACACACCATTTGAAATGACAGTAAATGTTTCTCAGTGGATAAGTCTGTGACCTAGTTTTTGACCAAGAGCACTTATGGGATTGAACGGTGCATGGAAGAGCAAAGGAGCTTGGACTCCATTGGCCAGAAGTTCTGTGAAAATCTGGAGCTCAGGGCTAATTAGAACCTGAGACATTAAGCAGCAGCTGTTTTATGGTATGAACTTTTGCACAGAGGATTTTGAGAGGCTAAGTCTCCTTGGAAGTCTATTTGCGAAGTGGTTCTTTTCTGGCCGTTGCTCCATTCTTCTTCAGAGACCTATTTTCACTGAGTGTGAGCATTGTGTGCCAAACCTAGCAATGACCTTATGGCGCTTGGAGCTGCTGCACAGCCTGGCCCAGGGGATTCCAGCGGGTGCCTGAGCAGGGCTAAACGAGTTCTGCTGACTCCGGGGTCGGCTCCGCACCTCGGAAGTGGAGTTGAAGAACTAAAAAGAAGGGAATGTCATGGAGAAGATGTTTCTTCTGCCTTTCTCTCTCATTAAGTGCACTTGGCCCTCTGCTCGTTCTGAACTCTTGGACCCACCCTTCGCTCTTGCACTCTGTTAAATCTGAACTCACTTTCATGTTTTCAGGGAAGACCTTGGAATCAAGTAAAATGTATCTGAAGTTCGCTAATGGTCTAGGCCTTGGGGTGTGGTTAACACATTGTTCCTCCTCTCCTCTCCCACCCCCTCAATTGTTTTTCTTTCTGTCCCCCTCCTTGTGTTTGCTTTGACAGGGGAGCTACTAAACAAAACATACTTAGAGACATGTTTTAGAGAGTAAAATCACCCTCTAAAAAAGAGGACAGTGTTGACACTGGGATCCATGAGAAACAGCCGAATTAGAAAGGCCAAAGCTGACATCAATTACTGAAGTGATTATCATTAATAAAAGTTACTTAAATGACTAAGATTATAGAAATATTTATATTGCACATTTCTTTTTAGAAATGCATATCTTATATACCTCAAGATATGTGTACTTGTTTCTATCTTCTATCATTCATAAACACAAGAAATCTCTATACAAAAAGCTCTTTAAAAGGGAAAAAATACAACATTCCTATCACATACCAGTAGCGAAATAAATATGTAAGTGAAAGGGTAGGAGAAAATATTAAACATTAAAACTGTTTGGGCATTGTTTTTAATTTACATTAGAAAAAGTAAAAGGTATAAGTTTGCATATATGTTATGTATGCAGAAAACATACTTTCAAATGCTGAGAAGAAACTATACCAGAACATTAACAGTAGTTGCATAGGGATTATGAACATTTAAAATTACTTTCCACGTTTTCTCCACTCAATTTTCCATAGCGAGTAAGCAAGTCTTATACAAACAGAGCATCCAACTTTTGCGAACATGCCATTTTTAATGGATAACCATGAGAATGGCTTTCTCTGTGTCTCCTTTATTTTTCTGATAGGGTTTGGATGAGTGTCTGAATGCTAAAACCTGAAAAAAGTTATTGCTTTAAGTGTAGTCATATTTGCAAGGCTTTCAATCTTATGTGCAACTCACCAGTTTGGGGCAATCATGGGGCAGGTCATTTACCCCCCAGGTCCCCAGGAAGAGGCTAGAATCTTCCTTCCATGGCAGGCTGCCATTTTTCTTCTCAATGCTCACATGATTCTTTTTCTTTGACTTCAAGGATGCGTTCTTCTTCTGGGATCTCGCCCTCCCTCCTTTTTACTGTTGGTGGTGTACATTCCCTTTCCGCCACTGTGGGCATGATCCCTGAATCTCTTTACTGAGGATGACTCATAATTGGGGAGCAACAAGTCACCACTAAAGTTAATAGTGCTTCTTAGGGACCCCATTTGTGGCGATTAAATTTGCAACAAGGAATTTGCATGAGCAATTCCAATTTGCAACAGTGTCTTTAATTGTTCAGAGATGTCTATAAAAATATAGTGTGGCAAATTAAAATTGCTTATGAACTGCTGAGATTTTTTTCTCACCAAAGAAGGTGCTCCCTAGAAGGTGCTTTTCTGTTCCGCAGTGATACGTGATTGTTGGCCCAAGCCCTCGCAGTCTGAAATGGGCAAGCTGTGCGTGACGTGTGGCGCAGAGGTATGTACATGTGTCCTAGATGGCAAGCTTTCCATACCTGATTATAGAGAACATTTGAACCAGAAGTAGAACCACCCAGGATGAATCGAATCAAGTCTTTTGTTATTGATGTATCTTAGCCCCGGGCATGACCTACCTAAGAAAATATAGACCAACTTTACATACACCTAAGGAAAATGAAATGAAAACTAAATTCTCCCTGCTCCTCCTATCCCTTTTAATGTTAAAAGTACAAATAATGGAAATTATAATTTTTTAATATATTTTATTGATTATGCTATTACAGTTGTCCTATTATGGCACCTTCATTCCCCTCCACCCTGAACACCCTCTCCCACCCACATTCCCCCCCTTTAGTTCATGTCCATGTGTCATAAGTTCTTTAGCTTCTACATTTCCCATACTATTCTTGCCCTCCCCCTATTTTCTACCTACCCTC